>JAMXBD010000658.1:0-749763 GCA_024138025.1 Combretum micranthum | reverse complement strand
ACGAAAACTTTAGTTATGTATCAAATTATTCAAAACCAAACTTCAAATATCTATTTATTCTTTTGAGAAAGTTCAAATACTATTTTGACCATTATTCCTATTTTATTTCTCTGCCTAGAGGGATGTAAAGAGTTTTAATACTTTAAATATCTGCAGTTATATATGTCTAAATTTATTAAGTGGGTCTAGATTTCATGTAAATTAGTAGGATATAAAATTTTTGAAATTTCCAAGGTTTGGAATCGACACCTGAGCACAGCTCTCCTTGGTCCGCCGGTGCGTTCAAAGTCAATTGATTGGGCTATGTTTTTCCGTTACTCGAATATGAATTCTGATCGTGGGATTTTATTATCCTGATGATCTAAACATTCATTCTTTAGTTGAATAAAAAAAATTCAAAATTTTCTACGATGTAACTTTACAAGTCATATATTGTTATGTATAATATAGGGTTAATGCCATGAATAGTATATGAATTTTGATAAAATATGTAATTAGGTACTTGAACTTTAAAATTGATTAATTTAATATCTAAAAAAGCTTTTGTACACATAAAAAAATACTGAATTGATTAATGTTAAAGTTTTTCATATACTAAATTAATTAATTTCAAAGTTTAGGTACTAAATTGATCAATTTCAAGATTCAGGTACCTAATTGCATATTTTGCTAAAGTTGAGCTACTAGTGGGCGGATGCTGGATGGGATAATTGGGGGGATTGGATTTTAATTAAGTTAATATTAAAATTATCAATATGTATTTACTTATTATTACAATAATATTACATATTATATATGTATAAAAATTTTATTAATGATTTCACTTGATATTTTCTAACTTCACAATTATGGAAAAAAGTTGTTCAATAAATAATTAAGGGTATTTAGTCAATTTGATAACATATCATGCATATATTACTTGAGAATTAATTATCAATTTAAAAGTAGAGTTAATAGATGATATAATTAATGTATTTAGAAATACTTTATGTGATAAAATCATAATAATTGTAATATGGATAATATAATTATTAGTTGTAGTGTACTATGAATAAAAAAAGTAGTTTACAAAAATTTATTTAGTTAAATATAATTTTATGATAAAGTATTTGGTTAAATATAATTCATATCATGCATATATTATTGAGAATTAATTTTCAATAAAGAAATAGAGCTAATAGATGATATAATCAATGTTATATAGAAATACTTTATATGCGATAAAAATCATAACAATTGTATATGGATAATATGATTATTAGGTAGTGTATTATGAATAAAAAACAGTTGTTTACAAAATTATTTAGTTAAATATAATTTATGATAAAGTATTTAGTTAAATATAATCCACATAATGCATATATTACTTGAGAATTAATTATCAACTAAAAATAGAGTTAATAGTTATAATTAATGTTATTTGAAAATACTTTATGCGATAAAATCATAACAATTGTAGTATGGATAATACAATTATTAGTTGTAGTGTACTATAAATAAAAAAAGTTGTTTATAAAATTTATTTAGTTAAATAAAATTTTATGATAAGTGAATTTGATTTTATTAGTTATTGTGAAATAAAAAAGTTAAGAAAAATTGGGAGAGAGAATATGATAATCTAATAATGGATGTTAAAAAGAGGGAAAAATGTATATTGAAAAAGGAAATACACACTCATAGAAAATTGAACGTATGACCTCCTGAAAGTAAAATTAAATACTTAACAATTACATTTAGTTTTATTTATCATTTGTATTTTATAATATACATATTTTTTTACATAAAAAATACTCCAAAAATTAACCTTTTTTGAATATGGGCCGGTCCCTATGGATTCGCCCCTAGAAATACCGATTGCGTCATTATCCTTAGACAACTAATGGACAAGTAAAAGATCAACCTTTATAATAAATTCTGATCATGTATGGTTTTATATAAAATATAATAAGAGTAACATGATAAAGAGGGTTTGACCAACTTGTTAATGATGGAATTTAATATTCAAAGGATGGAGTACTAATTTTTAGGATCAAATATGCAAAACGCAAAATGGTTCAAGCTAGGAGTAAAATGCATCATTTAAATGTGCCAGGTTCTTCTTCCTCTTCTTCATATGTTATAACAAAGGCCAAAACTATGTTATGAAAAATGATAACAGCTGGATGAAGTGTGGAAACCTTCAAACCTACAAATGCGACATATTGGAAGTCATCTTTTTGACCTAACGTTTGCAACAGTGGTCGTCATATCATGTATGAAATTTTTGGTAGAATATTTAAGCATAACGACACAAATGATATTTAAACTTTGATAAAATATATAATTAGTTACTCGAATTTCGAAATTGATCAATTCAGTATTTTGAAAAACTGTGAAATTAATCAATTTAATACTAAAAGAACTTGATCGAGATACTGTTGACGTGTACCAAATTCCCAAGTGTTAAATAGATCAATTTCAAAATTCAGATACTAAATTGATTTTTAAAATTTAGATATCTAGTTTTATATTTTGTCAAAATTAAGAAATATTCGTAACATTAAGCCAATATTTTATTTTATCTTTTTTGAAAAAACCTCGAAGGACAAGAATTGTCCATTCCCCTTTCTTTTTAGCTTAACACCGTAGATCTCGCTTGCCTATAGCTAATTTATGATGTTCTCCGTGGCCTTGATAAGTGGCATTTGTTTGAATTTTTATTTTTCAACTATTTAGGAAAACTATTTTCCTTCCTTCTCCATATCATAATGGTATTTATTTCAATAGATAATAAATTTTTTCTATTATGAAAAAATAATTTAAATATTTAATTAATTTTTAATTTTTTCAATTTTTTCTTCTAGACCAAGATGGACTTGCTAGATCCATGGGTCTAAGCCTTGAACCTGGCCTTGAAACCATGGAACCAGATCCTAGGTGGGCCTAGACCTGCCTTCATGAGCTGAGTCATAGGATCGGCCCACTCCTGATTTGACCCTACATAATAAACCTATGTCTGCTTCCAAGTTTTAACCATTCTATTCTGACATAGCTAATAATATAGGCACTAATGAATCTAAGACAGAGCCTTTTATTAGGTTTAATTATTAATATTTATATATACTCATAATTTTCAATACAATGATAGAATGCCTTTATGATTTACATTGTATATAGACATGAGTAATTCTTTTTTATTTTTATTTATTTATTTTGCCTTTATTTGATTTCTTGCCCCACTCTACAATGTACAAACCACATTACTCTCTAAAAAATAAAAAAAAGAAAGGAAATATAACAAAGAAATTAAACTCTTCTAGGATTGTTTGTGCATGAGTCGAGTCTCAACGAAGGAAAAATTAGGTATTACATACTCCTAATTGCAATTTATTAACTCTATTAACACATCTAATACCTACCAAAACCTAATCTTATACAAACCTTCATATTAGAGTGTTAGCCTATACAATTCACACTATAGATAACCATTTACCTTCTTAGAAATAATATTTTACACAACGTGAATTTGGAGCTTATGACAGAATAGAGTAAAAATAAATTGGTCTTTCCTTACCTTAAATTTATTGTGAAGTTGTGCGAAAACTAAGCATCAGAGACAGGAAAGGTGACATAAACTGTTCATACAGAAGCTTTGTCAGTTGGTTTGGATCCCAGTATGAAATGTTATCTTTAATGAAGATAAAAAATGTCACAATTTAGTAATATTTTGTAATTTAAACATTATAATATACCAACCTCGAGACGATTCAAAAATATCGAGTTAGCTTGCCTTGCATTTTTATGACAATTTTGTAATATTAAATCATCGACAAGTCCATAGATTCTAAAATGTCACAAAATATCATACTTTAAATGTATTGCGATTAATTTGTTTCTTTTGCAACTTTCTATCACATTATCTAGAACCATTATAAATAGTATTAGGCTAATGACTCTCTCAATGGGACGAACTATATTCTATTTCCTCCTTTAAAGTTACTTATGAGTGGAAAAAAAAAAAAAAAAAAATACTTGCTATTATTGACAATTGTAACATGTACCGTCGACAAACCAATGTCTTGACTTTTATGGTAATATCCATCCTATAAGCATTATCAAACTCACCTCTTACAATGTTTGTTTTAATGTTTAAGAATGTTATAAAAAAAAGGTATGATAATATTTGCACGACAATTACATTTCGAAATCTTTTTTTTTTTTCTTAATTACAGTGTATTGAATTATATATTAAAGTACCAATAAAAATATTATTCATGGTGTAGGGTTTCAATATGTTGGATGGATACTCCGTTAACTTCAATTCGAACCTCTAATGATATTTAAATTTATAGTCTGTCCAAAAGTAAATTGCTATCCATATATTACTATAATTATTACATGAAGATTTATTTAAAGTAAAAAGATTGATGTAGATGATTTTGGATATCATCATTAATTTCTTTAAGCTACTCAATTTTATGCATATATAGCCCATAACGTGCTCATATTACATATAACATGCAAAAACCTAAAACTGTCATTAATTATCATGAGATATTAGATACAGCTCCAAGCACACATAATAACAGCTTCCACATAATACATTAACCAGGTCATCTCCAACACTTTGATACATTTGAGTATCAAACATAATACTCTAACCAATGTGGCTCATGGAGTCTAGTAGATAAACAATATTGATGATAAACAAATACTAGGGTTCATGCCCACAACAATATTAGAAATCCATATATCACTAATTGGAGTCTCCATCTTCGTAAATCATCAAGCTACATCATGTGACCATTGTTAGTCATTAGTGTTATTGTCCTCTTCGTAATCCAACATTGTATTGTAATAAAAAACATTAAAAGCCATAGAACCATCATCTAAGCTTGAAAAATGAAAGGAATAAGTGGAGTTGGCAGGTATATACACAGTTATGCACATGTGCATACAATTCTCAATCTCATGCATTTAAAATGGCTAATACAAACAAGCAATTAATTTTATTATTTTTAACTTTTAGTTATGCAACCATATAGGGATAATCTCCATATCTCAAGAACATTTATATATATCTATATATACTATATGATGTTCCATACTCCCAACAAGTAATATATTTATTGTTTTTAAATTAGGCTTGCAACCACCATGGGGATAACTTAGTATACTGAGTCACACTTTATATATATATATATATATATATAACATATTATATACATATGATTTTCATTATTACTCCCTAACATCCACAAGTTGTGGATCTAAATTGCCTAAATCTATTTCTATCTTTCCAAGTGCGACTCTACATAGGGACAACATATATTAGGGATCTTAAGGGTGCAATGTTAGTAGTGTAAGTACTTTACCTACCGATAACAACTAAATACAAGAACATACATACTATTTTTTGTCACTTAGTTTACATGTAGCTAAGGTGTCAACCTGACTCGGCAACTAGTACTTTACAACTTCTCAAGCCTGGTATGAATTTAAATTTTTGAACTAGTAAAGATCTACTATCATTATGTAGCATTTACTTGTTTCACTTATAGTGTAGTGCTATTGTCCAATTAGGAAATGATATCGTCTTCGAACACCTAAACATAATCATTATTTTGAAATAATATATAGAAGGAAAATATGTTCCTTCATGAATAATTGAAGAAACTAAGGGGAAAAAAAAGAAGTGATTGCACATTTTTAGACAAGTGCACTAGTGGAAGCACAACTATGCACATGGCCTTACACATTTTTTTTTTTTTTACTTTATTTTACAAGAAATATGCATTTGAGAGAAACACAAGTAAGACCAAACTTTGTGCACAATGCTGTGCATCTTTTTATGATGGTGAAACCACGAAGAGGTACATGGGCAATCGTGTGTTTCTGTGTATACTTATTCAGTCGCCATGTACAAAAATTTCATCTTATTTATTCCCAAACCATATCAAATACATTATTACATAAATTTAAACCCAATCTTCATCCAAAATGCACATGCATATTCTATACACAAAATAAACACCAAAATGAAGATCAATAACAATATTGTATCACTTACTTAATATCTTATGCCCCATCTTTCTTGTACTATTTCACTCAATACCTACAATACAAACTAAGTGACTTTTGTTGTGTTTTGACTATTTGCCACAATATGAACAACTATTCTAATGCCTCAATTATAAAAACTTACTTAATCATCCAATTACTTTAAAAGAATGTGCTTCCTTACTCATTGAATTCTATTACTATGTTTTAAAGGTAATTATATATACTCCTTAAAGCATTCATAGAACAATGCTTTATCAAGATAATTGACCGGAATCTCTTGATTGAGAATTAATGCATGAAGGAGAGGTTTTTGTTGATTGAGGAAGAGAAAATAACCACACTCTGTGTTAAGGATATCCCACATAAGTTGTGGAAGGAGCTGGGTGTTGCTTTATAAGTGCGAGGAAAAGGCTCAACTCATGAGCTAGCTTTTGGGGTTAAGAAAAAAGAGATCCTACCTTTTTCCTCTTGCCAAAAGGTGAAAACATGCAATAACAAAATTACATAAAGTAAATAAACAAACACTAGGATATAACGTGGAAAACCCAAAACAGGAAAAACCACGGACTAGCATCGCATAGATTCATCCACTATAAATAATATAATGGGATTACAAATTGTTGTTTATTACTAGATCTCTCTAGTGGATTACCGATTCATGACCTTCAGCCCGTGGATCTACAAACAGAAACAAGATCTATTCATATAGAGTTTCTCTTTCTAGGATTCCCTCTATTACTCTCTCTAGATCTATCCTATTTATGCTTGATAAGAGACACCCATCTTATTCTCCTGTTTCTTCTCTTCATCACCGTCACCGCTTCAGGTGGAACACCTTTCATCACCGTTGACCGATGGAACACCGGAAGGATCAACATCTTGTCCCTCAACACACTCCACGGTGTGTCTCTACACCTCCCAGTGTATATAATTCACACGTATCACGATGTGTCTCTACACATCCCCGCTGTATACAATCCACACGCCTCACGGTGTGTCTCTACACCTCCCTGGTGTATATCTACACTGAAAGACAAAACAAGGAGAATTTATAAGAAAAACAAGGAAGACTCACATTTAATGCTAGCTGCATTTATTCCAATTTGACCATCATTAATTTCTCGCATTTATCTCTTCCATGTCTTCTTGTTCTCCCATATATATATTCATCTAAATATATCACATATATTTAAGATTTCCATTTTCAGTATTTTCTAAATATATACAATATATATTTAGGATTTATTGGTTATAGACCCATATAAGTTAGATCTATAACCCCAACAATCTCCCCCTCCAACTCATATGAGGTTTCTATTGCGCCTACTGCCTAGGAGTCTCATGCAAGGATCTTCTGTCTTCTTACATGGCTTCTCCTCCTCCTTTACAAAAAAAAAAGCTTGGAGCTCTGATGCCACTGTTGGGTGCTATTGGGCCTTCTCAACTCCAAAGGTAGCTCATGAGGTGAGGCTTTCTCTCACACTTATAAAGCAACACCTAGCTTCTTCCACTACCGATGCAGGATATCCCTAACACTCTGGTTCTCCTAAAGGTATTTATAAGATTTGGATTAAATTAGAAATAATCATAATTGTATATGAATTTGAATTGTTAAATAATTTACATGACCAATCCTTAGTAATATAGGTGGACCATACAAATTTTTTGAAAAGTAATTCAAAAGATGGTTTTTATTTTCTTTTTTAAGAAGTGTAAATCATTTTCTTGGAAAGATTAGAACATTCTATTCTTTTTTTTTTTTTTCCCGAGTTGGGGGGTGGAGGGGGGGGGGAAGGGAAGGAACGAGTTTTTCTTATAAGGAAACTATTTTCCACTTTACAAGCTATTATTATTTATTTTTACAAACAAAGGATGCAGCCTACTTTAATTTCTTCTAGAAAAATTATTTTTCCTAAAACTAATGGACCTATTACGCAGTCGGCCAACGGTAGGAAGTTTGTGCACCAATGTGCGAATAAAAGTTTCCTTCAAATCTGCAGCAGCTGCCTCTTGGTGTCGTAAACAAAGTTGAACGTGAGAGTGGAGACCTCCGTAAGCAATTCGCACTTGCGTTAGAGTGGACTTTACTTGTTTAGACCGATCTTGTCCGTCGGATTTTGGCGCGAAAAATTAAGAAAATGTTAAATCTAGTAGTACAATTTGCAGGAAAATTTAATTCGTTATATGAATTTTAGGGTTTGTTTGTTTAGTATTTTTGACAGGTAAAGATACTTTTTTTTTCTAATAAATTATTTATTAAGAAATATATATAAATAAAAAAATTTTGACAGTTTTCATAAAAAGATCAAATAGATCAAACATAGATAAAATTCAAATACGAATCGGATAATATTTACACATTTCGTTTCGATACCGATACAGATGCAGATAAAAAACAAACCATCCAAACAGACCCTTAAAAGGATTAATTTAATATTTTATTAAACTTTTCGTAATTATTTTTACTATCTCCCTAATACAATCTAACCAATTTTTAACATAGAAAAAACAACTTATCAGTACTAGACAACGCTATAAGAAATAAAAAAATTTTAATAACAAGTTATCTTTTCCACATTTACGAAGATGGCAAACAATATTTAAGAAAGTCATTAAAAAAGTTAAAAAAAAAATATTGAGTATGAAATTGATTATTTAAAAATTCAAGTATCATTTCGAATTTTTGTGTAAAATTTCTGAAATTTATCCCGAAAAATTCGGATGCTTTGTCGTGCTTCTTTCTAGTTTATATTTATGTGTGCGGTGTGTTATTTTCAGTATCGAACTTCAATTGCGTATGAGGAATCATGTCAAAACCTAACGCCTGCAGTAACCCAAGATTTCCTCTCACTCATTAATTCTTAAGTCATTTGCTGCCCTGCACAACATCGAGGTCATCAGGCCAACAGATATTGATACAAATTAAACGATGATATATAAGGATGGATATTAAAAATATAACTATGAAGATAAAAATACATAATTAATACGATCAGTGATATAAAAACAACAATTATGACACAAATAAATATCACTGTATTATATTTTTGTTGTTTTTAAATAAATGTTTATCAAGAAACATATATCGATAAAAAACTGACAGTTTTATTTATAGATAAGTTGGATTTGTTTGGATGGTCTATTTTTCATCCGTATCTATATCTGTATCGAAATGATATATGTAAATATATCTAATTTGTATTTATATTTTATCTATATTTGATCTATCTGATCTTTTCATAAGAATTGTCGACTTTTTTTTTATTTGTATCTATTTCTTAATATATAATTTGCTAGAAAAAAGTTTGAAAAAAGTGTGTATCTGCATAAAAAAACTAGCCAAACAGACCAAGATATAGATAAAGTATATATACGATACAAATAAAAATCCGACAAACTAAATATACGTAGAAAGACACGTGTATATATACATATATATATTTCATCTTTGCAATTTATTCCCCGAAATAAGACGCGTATTTAAATGTCTAACTGAATGAAAAAATAAACCCAATAATGGTGTCTCTGTCGGCCAACCCACCTTCTTCCTCAATTTTACGCCCATAAACAACTCCTAGAAACTAATAAACAAACCAAATCAAAGTTCGGTGTTGTCAAATGTACGTTATATTGATTTCAGAGAACTTGCTTGGATCATATGTAAATATATATATATATATATATATATATCACCATGTAGGACAAAGTCGTTTAGCATCTTTCTGTGTAAAATGTCGTGTATATATACGATTTAGACAACTTACCCACATGTTATTATTATTTTTTTATTTCTAATTTGATATTGGATGTGCAATGCCATTTCCTTCAATAAAATAGAGCAGTCTCGAAATTAATGATGTCTTAATAGTTACTGCAGTTGATAACTTATAATGGTAACTTTATTTTTTTTTAATAATTTATTATGAAAATTTTCATTTTTATATTGTGACTTTAATATATACGTTAGAGACAATTTTTAAAATTTACTATATAAAAAATGGCTGAAAATGTATGTGCTACTTAAATATATTCTTTGGATTCTATTTTAGTGCATGTAGGGTAAAACAATCAAAATATAGACAAAATAATTTAATTCTAAATTTTCCTTAGAAAACATTAAGCAAAAGATTAAATTTTAGACATTTGGTTTCTTAATTTGAGATAAAAACAAATAGAAAAGCCATAATGTACAGTTAATTATATGGAAAAAATGAAGTGAGAATAACCATATATGATGGCTTTTCAGGAGGATAAAGAAATAAAGATAAAGAAAAATGAATGGATAGGTGAATTTACATAGGATAATTTTAGTTTTACGTATGATAGTCAAAATCACGATTTCACTTTTCATTAGAATATATAAAATCGGTAGAATTATATAAAATTGTGTAAGACCAGTAAAATGATATACTTAAATTCATTTACCTAAAGTTTGTATCTAAATAATTTTTATCAATTTTAATTAAAAAACATATAAAGTTATAAATTCGTAAAATTGTACGTTTAGTTTGCAATTTTCAAGACTATTTTTAGTACAGCAATCCTCGTGCACTATGCTTCGGTTAAAAAAATATATCATGTGGAGTAACGTCAAGAGTACTCTTGCTGGCATAAATTAATCTATAATATAAAAGGAGTAAAATTAAAGAGCTCTAGTCCTCAATACAACATTGCATGTGCATCCCAAGTGGTCCCCCAATTGTAGCTTAACACATTAACTTCTATGTAAATGTCGAAACATGAGAAATAAGCATGCAATGTTTTTTCATGTTTTATTATTAATATTGGTGGGACTGGTTTCAACTGCCATCAAATCATTCAAATAGTTATTTATATTTATACATTTTGAAAGTTGGCACTATTATATATTATGGGACAATATTTATTTATCTCTTTTTACAATTATAACCCTAAAGTTTTAAATTATTAATTTGTACACTTGATTAAATGTTTAGTTGTTACTATTTATATTTATTTCTTTTTACTTTATATTAATGACGTAGATTTTTGGTTTGTAGCGATATGACTTAGTATTACTATATAATAAAAAAAAATTACAAGTATTATATTATGATTGGTTGGTCGTGTTAATAGAGATAACAGTAGCTTACAGAAAAAAAAAGGTATGAATGATAGTAATTAAATATTTAATTAGACATATAAATTAACAATTTAAAACTTTAACTGTATAATTATAAAAAGAGTAAAGTTCAGGTGTAGTCACCTTGTTGATCCTATATCTTATAGTAAACTATAAGATTTTGTTATACTTTTTAAGAAGGTCTACTCTACTTGAACTAAAAGAGATCATACTGTTACTCATATGAAAATTAAATAGATTACAAAAGAATAAGTGTAAAAATTTTCAGGAATTTGATCACGGTAAAAAAAGATTAGACTCTCCAATGTGTGATGAGACCGATTCCGTTATAACCTCCGAATAATTTTTCATTTATTAATTATTTAACGACCGGTAATTCTCGTATCACATGGCTTTGAAAGTTTTTACGTTTAGTTTATGTTTTACTAATACAGCATTGCCCACAATCCATGCATAGACATTGAAAGAGAGAGAACTCAATTAGTAATAGTTGCACTCTCTTCAACCTACGGTTCTACTACTCTTAGATCATCCACCAAAAGTGGTGGTGCGCGGTGGTGCTCCACCAGCTTGCGAAGCAGAACATGTCCACCCACCTTGTGAAGACGGACTCCGAGGTGAGCAGTCTCACCCAATCATCGCCTGCCCAGTCCCCACCCCGTCGCCCAGTCTACTACGTGCAAAGCCCGTCCAGGGACTCCCATGATGGGGAAAAGACGTCAAACTCATTCCGTTCTACCCGGTATTGAGCCCTGCGGGATCCCCGCACCACTCACACTCTAACTCATCTCTTGGGCACCACTCCCGGGAGTCCGCATCCACGCGCTTCTCGGCATCCCTTAAGTCTCACCGCAAGGGGGATGGGCCCACAGGAAGGGCAGAAGGAGTGGAAGGAGTTTGATGCTATAGAAGAAGAGGGCTTTTGGAGGGAGACTACGAATCACGCGCTGCCACGCGGAGATGTTACTTCTTGGCTTTTGTAGCAGGGTTTTTGGTTCTGTTCGCATTTTTCTCTCTGATTTTGTGGGGTGCTGCTAGGCCCCAGAAGCCTAAAATCACCATGAAGGTTAGTCAATCTTCCACCTTTTTTTTTTTCCTTTTTATTTAAGAAAGATATAAATTATTTATTTATTATTGTTTTTTCAATTGACGAAAAAATATTTTTGATATTGAAGATACAATGTGTCAATTAAATTGAAAATGCCTTGAGTGCAACAAAATAACCATATTTACAACTTGTATTTGCTAAGAAAATACTTTTAAAACAATGCTATTAGCCTATTGCGGTTTTAAGTGGGAGTTTTTATGGTTTATCAATGAATCTATAGTTAATCATTTAATTTTTAAAATAAATATAATAATTATAATATTATTTATTTTAATAATTTGATATGATTAGGGCTACTGATAGTGATGAGACTAGTACTATTAAAATTAATGAGATGGTGATAAAATTTTCTTCCCTTTAAGCTAATTTAGAAAAATAAATATTGCAAGATTAAACTTTATGGGCATGTACATATATTGACAATTTATCATTATTGATGTCTTACTTCTATAGTTACTACTAGATCTTTTATGTGAAATTTAATATGATGACAAGTTCATGGAATCTTTTTATTGGATTAATAAAATAGTGTAAGCTTTGGCCGAATTTATGTTTACTTTTTTCGTCCTAATAAATATGTTTGTCCTAGTATATTACATTACTTAGGATATTTCTTCATTTTGTTACTTATTTTATTAGATGAATCTCACTTATTGCATTAATGAGGGAACAGAACAATAATGAAGGAACTGGAAATCATAGATTTAGATCTTATGCATTTAATGAAACTTGACCTCATATAAAATAGTCATATTATATCTATTTTATGATGTCTGTGTGTCTGGCAAATAATAAATAATGCAGAGTATTGTATTTGATCAATTTGTGGTTCAAGCTGGGTCGGATTTTTCCGGTGTATCCACTGAAATGGTGTCGATGAACTCCACGGTCAAGCTAACCTTCCGCAACACGGCCACGTTTTTCGGCGTTCACGCGACTTCAACTCCTCTAGATCTCTGTTATTCTCAGCTTACTGTCGCCACTGGCAACGTGAGTACTTACTTACTGCCTTAAAAAAAAAAAAATCATTAATTAAATCTATTTTTTTAAAGGGCAAGCTTCCGGAGTATGGTATTTGATCATTAAAATTTTTATTACTTTAACTTCTATAATCTATCAGATAATTACAGCCAATAATTTATATAATAAAAATGTTAATGCATGCTCTGAGACAATTGGTAAATTGTCAATTAGAAGAAGTTCCTCTTTTGTTACACATATCCTTTTTACAGGCATATGTAGCCATTGTTATAAGATATAATGAATCTTTTATGAAGACTCCGATGTCAAAAATCTTCGTCAAGAGCATCCACATATAATATTTTAAAACAAAATATGTGAAAACTTTGTTTAAATATTAAAATTATCAACATTAAATTTTAAGTATAAATAAAGTTATTGAAAATTTTATTTAAATATTAAATTATTTAAAATAAAACTTTGAGTACTTGATGGGACATTTTACAGATTTTATCATTAGGGTTAATATTTTTGCCCCGTTAATTTTGTTGCCACTTGCATGCAATGCAATATAATATTGATTGCTCTTTTGGGGAATCGTTTCGTGCTTATAATAATATTGCAAAGAGGATTCTTGTACTTATGTGCTGCTTTGATCTGAAGCTATGATACAGTAATGCTAATTTTATCAATATTTTATTAAAATTATAAAAGTTTGTCTTAATCCCAGGATCATGATATATCATCGTTTCACGAATAGTTAAATTTCTTAATGATTATTTGCTCCGGTCTCCAAAATTATTTTTCTTCAAAATGTTATTTTACTTTTAATTTTGATTCAATAAGCCATGTCTTGTTTTGATGTTAACAAAATGCAGTCCATGCAAAAATAGCATAAGACGAATGAGATAGTTTTCAAATGTTCTTTATTTGATTTAAGATTGATAACTTTCGATTATATTGAATTTTAAAATCACCACGAAGATGGCTTATTGACTACTAACTATTAGAGTTATATTTGGGTTTACTTGGATTGTCGAATTTTTATTAGTGTATTATTTATATTTGATATGTATTAATTTTTATCTGTATCTTATTAATATATTTATAAATAAAAATATATGTTTTTTATATATATTTATTATTTTAATAAATATCTATTTAAAAATCACAGTACGATGAAATAAACATATGGTTTTAAGAAACCTTGGGATTGCTTATTTCTTTTTTCCCCCATTGCCAACTATATAATTTACAGCAAGAAATAAAAGAGTAAACCAAACCGGTTTGACCCTATAAAAAAATAGCTATCATATCGATTGAGTCACTAAATTTTTAAAAGCGAGAAGCTAAAAATTAAAAATATATTTCTTGAAATGAGTTATGACATGAATTTTTAAACAGCTAGATATAGGATACGATTCGGTGGCAATATCGCGCACTGTGTCAGCAGTTAGCCCGACATGGCATTAATGAATGGCCACCCTCATTTCTTCCTTTAACGTGAGATAATGCTGTCAAGCTTTGTGGCCAAGTACTCCACCCTTTTTCTCGATAGATTTGGGTTTCCGTATTCTAGGATTCGGACCATTTAAGGTATCCACCTCCACCCAAATTCCTAACACGAGTTTTTTCAGATTAACGATGTCAAGATCCTTACAGAGGTTTTTCTAATTTTTTTTTCGAATTATTTGCAAAGGATTTTAAAAATATTTTATTCTTTTATATAATAGAAAATGTATCATGCTAAAACAAATAGATTTATAAAAACTTCAAAAGGAAGCAAAGGATCTTATAGATATGTAAAAGTAAAAGGGAGCTATAGAAGTTTTAAAGAAGTAGTAAGCTTTTCTAGAATAAGCCAGTGATGGGCCTAGAAGGGGGCCCATGCCCTCCCAAGCCCAAATACCAACTTAGAAATGGCTAGATACAGATTAGTACTTGGGCAAATTACTGGTCTTCGCTCACCATAATAATAATGCACAGTCCCCCGAGTCGATCCCATGGCCCGGCCCACGATCATACCAACTTGGCTCATTGACTGTACTTTATTTATTTAATTATTTTTCTAAATCGTGGCAGAGTGCACTAATTGGACTTATAAAGTCAAAGTAGCTTGTCTTATTTCGAATTTAATAAATATTATAGTATTATATGATTTATTAATTTCATTGATTATAATATTGCATAAAAAATTTATAATATTTATTCATTTGTGTTTTTTCACCCATCTTGTAATATATTATTTTAATATCATTGAAGGAAATAGATTTTCTATTAAAAATAAAAAATTTTAAAATATCTTAGTTTTAGTAGATAAGTCCAAATTAGTTGGTGTGTGCTCATTTTTTAGTTTATTAAATAAAAAATAATAGGTCGTCTTAAAAAACTTTTTATTGATTTTTTTTTATTTCTCACTTACTTACCTCTTTCTTTCTCCAAATTACACGTTGAAACATGTCTTTATTAAGACTCAAGAGCACAAGTTATTTTTTAAGACTTAAAAATTAAAAGCCTCATTCAAATATTTAGTATGATTTTTAATCTATATAGGAATTGTATTATAATTTACATATAAAGTTTCTATATATACCACATGTATTATATTATATTACACTATACTTAAAATACTTACTTTTTTATGATAGACATTTAGACCATATAATTAACAATGTGTTACTTAACATAGAAGTTTGTTTTAATGATATTGATTATGGCCCCTAATCTTTTAATGCTATGTAGTCCTTGAATTTGAAATGATGACGGGACATATTAAGTACCATATAAAGTTCCTTAAGAATGTGGATGCTCTTATTTTTAAATTTTTATATATTATTTAATTATCACCAAATTTATAACAAGCAAAATTTTTTTTTTTCCTAATTTTTTAACATACGTGATTTTGATGCAGATAAATACCTTTTATCAGTCAAGAAAGAGCCAGAGATCAATTACAGTAACACTCCTGGGAGAAAACAAACCCTTATATGGTGGAGGAGCAGATCTGGCTAGTACTAATGGGGTGCCTACCCAACCTGTTCCATTAACTTTGAGCTTTCTGGTCAGGTCAAGAGCTTATGTCTTGGGCCGACTAGTCAAACCCAAGTTCTATAAAAGGGTCTTGTGCTCCATGGTTATGGATCCCAAGATGATGGGTAAAGCTATTTCATTGAAAAATAAATGTACTTACGAATGAATGAATTATATTTATTCGGCTCAGACAATAAATTGGTGAGAAAATAACAGTGTTTTACTTTTCCAGTTTTATATATATGAAGAAATATTTGAGATGAATGAGATAATAATCCACATTATTCACATCATATGGCTTTCCAATTTCTAGCCCTTTTCGGGATTGGGAAATAAAAATTCACCCTTCTACTCTTGATGATATATTTTGAAAACGTTTCGTTTAATGAAAAGTCGATGTATTAATTTTTATTCATCTTAATAAATAATAAAGTATATCCTTTAATAACCGATCATAAGTATAAAAAAAATTAAGGGTGATAGATAACTTCTTAAGAAGAACAAAGTGTACCACGGGAACAAGAAGATGACTTTGGTATACGCTCGAAGAAAAGAGCTATTGGCCAAGATCCCTATGACACGGCAAAGGAAGGTTAAGAAATTAAAAAAAGGGGATAAACCAAGTTAGAGATAATAGAATGAGTTATAAAGGTAAAGTGACTTTCGATATTCCAGGGGCATATCGGGAGGCTTTTTTCCAGTCTGAAGAGGAAGGTCATGATTGGGAGATTGAAAAGGGGTGGTTGTCGAGGTGGAGATAGGTGCAGACGAGAATCACACCCCGTTTAAGGAGATTATTAGGCATGGTATTAAAAAAGCTAATTCTTCCTTAATATCAATCATCATCAAATAATCTCAATAAACATTTTTGGCTACATTAGAAATAGATGTATGTGAATTACATTACATGTGCTTGTATGACTGCCACTATATAGAGTTTACTTTGCTTCGTTTTACAATGGATAGAAAAAATTTGAATCAAATATCTTTTACTTGAGAGATCAAAGAGATGTTACTAGATTACAAAGCTATTGGTTGCTTAATTATTATCTTTTCAAGTTATGACTTATTTATTCACTATGCTTTTGACTCCATGGGGAATGGTTTTGACAACGGGCTTTGGGATGACAAATGATAAATTAATTACCTGTAACTAAATCACCAATCAAGTGTTTTCCAAGATTAATAAATCCTTTTAGAAATATAAAACTTGATTCGAAACCCATAATATAGTTATAGAGTTTTAATGTATTATTCTACTTAAGTGTGTTGCATGGCACATTGATAGTGACTTTATGTCGAGAGGATGGTAATGGTGTTTTTGGATATTTTAATATATGGATGTAAAATGATATATATAAATTGTGGATTGTCCATCTAAAAAAAGGGGAAAGGAAGTAAAAAAAAGTGTAAATAAAAAAAAAAAAAGGTGAGAGAGAGAAGTGGGAGGTCGGGGGAATAATTGCATAAAATAAAAAAGAAAGAAAAGAAGTATGTAAATATATAAACCAAGTACAAATGTAAGTGAGGTGACAGGCTGTAAGCTTGTTAAAAGAAAAAAAAATATTAAAGAAGATTTATTTTATGTATTGCATGAGGATAATATATATATTTATAGCCTAAACTGGTGCATTATGCTGTGATTTCACACACATATATATATAGAGAGAGAAAGAGTAATCTTGTGATGTGGGGTGATAGACTTATACATAAAACTTCGAACTCAATAAAATATTAAATTATGATAGTAGCACCATAGCAAAATATTAGTTTCGTAGGTTGAGTGACAGGGTCTAAAGAGTCAAGTCTAGAGAAATTTAATACAATAGGACTTATCTTGGATGATTAATGCAATCTAATAGACATTATCAAAGTCAAGATCTATAAATTGAGAATACCATAATGAGATAGTTGTATATGTTCTAAGAGGAGAAATTACACATTATAATTCTTTTAGTTTATGTATGTCATCACGCCAAATCCGGTTTTTTTCCCTAAATTTTGGTATACCGTCTATCTTTGCATCTCTAAATTATTTATCATTCTCATTTGGTAATCGATCGTGAACCGGTTGACCATTAATCGTGGTATCCATAAAATACAACTGTCATGTTCCAATATCAACTATGGACAAAACACCGACATTGTGAATTTCCCTATGACAATATACTAAAGTAATGGCGAAGAACTATTTACATTTTATTGTCCTACGGCACAATATACAGCTATCACGTTTGTAATATTAAGAATTAACCAAACATCTAAAATTTAAAAATGCCCTTCAATAAATTAGTAATTCAGACGACACAATAACAATATAAAGTATTGGCAAACACTAAAATACTCATACTAATATAGTTTATATAATAAAAGCATCCCGACAAAACCCCAATTTCCAGGAACTTGCGTTGGTAGTAACTACAAGAAAACTATCCGGCTAACTTGAAGAGGAAATTCAATATTTTTTATCCAATCTTGCCTCCTCGCTAGCATCATTTACCAACAGCAGCAGAAATTAAAGTCGGTTAATTATGTCATATATTAATGTTATTATACACACACACATAGACCGTCTAGACCAACAGTAAATGGTAACATTGTCCAATTCAAGGAACAGACAAAATCAGGTCATCTTGTTATCCTTTCGCTAAGGAAGCGATATCGTGCTTAGGTAGACCCCAAATCGTGGTATAGTCGTTTCTCGTAGTGCGCTTGAATTGCTTATGTGCTGACTTGAAATTCAGTAAATCAGCACTCATAGTTACCCGCATGAAAAATTTCAGCAAACCAGTTGACGGGGCTAACCCCACCAACCCCACCTCCCCCACCTTCAACCCAAAAAAAGAAAAAAAAAAAAAAATATTGACCTAACATGAAACATTTATAGTATGTTCACTTGATATGAATAGCTACTAATTCCTTTTTCGTTCAACGTACAACTAATATTACGATATTTACTTCAAAAGAATAACAATTCATAATGAATTGCTATTATGTAAAATCATAAATAATAATTCATATCTCCAACCCATGGATTACCATTCCATGGTCTATTTTTTAACTTTGTCATAAATACTTTTGTCTTGAAAATAATACCTATACAGGTATTCTCTCTCTATAATAAATGTAAGGGGTATTATAGATATTTTACCTTTTACTCTAATAGTTACTTGTTTTACTTTTTACACTAAGTGAATATTGTAATAGCTATTATAACCCTATTACATTCCTTTTGAATTAGAATTACATTTCCTCTTATTCCATTCAGTAAAGTGAATGGGTTTTTAGGGCTCCTTCACCTCTTTACCAAATGAAGTAAGAGAAGAATTAAATTTCAATTCAACAGAAATTTAAGCCTTGTTGTTTGGACGTGGAGTAATGAGAAAATTGAATTTCAATTTAATATGGTCATAAGGGCTATTACAATGTTTATTTATGTCAAAAATTAAAACAATTAATTAGTGGAGTAAAAAAATAAAATATCTACAATGCTCTTTGTTTTTATTAGGGAGAAAAAAATAAAACAATTAATTAGTGGAATAAAAAATAAAATATCTATAATGCCCTTTGTTTTTATTACGAAAAAATGATAATTGTATAGGTAATATTTTTTAAGATAAATATTTTTATAAAAATTAAAAAATAAATCATTAAATGTCAATTCATGGGATATGAATTACTATTAATTATTTTACTTAATAGTAAGCTCAATGAACATTACTATAATAGTGGCTAGACATCTTACGAGTTGGGTCTAAAACAAGACCCAATCTAACTTGGCCATGGCCTTGACTCGCATGAACCCAGCTCGGTGTGGCGGGTCTTACTTGTGAAGCGAACCTGCTAGGTCTATATGGGTCCGCCTTTTAAACAATTTAAAAAAAAATTGGAAAACTAATATAAATCCATCCCTCCTCATGATAGTTTCGAATCTCCATTTTTGGACTCGGACCAGGCTGAGTGGGTCACAAATTGGACCGACCCTGTCTCAGAGAGATGTCTAATAATAGCTTTACGTAGAATGAGTAGAGAATGAATAACAATTTATGTTAAGCGAATGAACTGTTATTCTTTTTCATGAATATTTAAATTGATTTAGATAATATTTAACAAAAAAAAATTAAATAAATAAAAGAATCTGCTGACATCCTGGGAGAAATTGTTAAAAGACCTATCCTTTTTTATGAGATTACTATACTAGCTATTTTGCTCCTCCATCGAATTATATATATATAATGACGGAGAAATAATAGCTGTCTAATGTTGAAATTATTTCTAATTAAGTTTCTCAAGTAAGATAAGTCAAATTCAGCACGTGAAAAGAGATTGAATATGACTAGTATTTCAGGTAGAAAACATAATGGATGCCAACAATACGAAAAGTGGAATTTATTTGATTAATATCGAAGGAAAGAATGGTAAATGTCATTTTAATATCTAAAATATTGAAGTGTGAGAGATTTATTTCGGTATGATACCTTCTAAATATTTTCTTTCTATCAATATCTTTTCAGTTGCACGTCCATTCAATTACATATCTTTGATCATATGAACAGTTTAAAGGCAAATCTATTAAAGTTTCTATATTGACGGTTTCTAGTTTATACAACATGTTCTCAATTTAGGGAAATGGGCCGGATCTTCTAATTCTTATGGTAATTTCTTATTATAGATCAAGGAAAAAGATATATGATCTCTTTTATTGTAATTAATGCATTGAAAGAGGACTTTGCATTGGAAACTTCTATGGTTATATCAATAAATCCTCTAATCATTTTTTTAATCATTAAAATAAATATATTAATTACAATCAAGATTGGATATAAATATAAGCTGTTAAATAATGCATTAACAATACATGTGTGTTGAGAATATGTTAATCACTAAATGATTCTAACTACCAGTATGTTTGCATATATATACCACCACCAAGCAAATAGAAGAAAATAATTTGGTGAAATATAACTTATATGCTTTCATTGATATAATTGTCAAATTTGCAATTTTATTGATGATTGGACTGTATAGAATTAGTAAAATCAATATAATCAGAAAAACTATAAACATGTAAAATCATATATTTATATTTACAATTTATTAAGAGTTTATATACCTAGTACTACAAATAAGTCGGGTCAAGTTGAGTTGATCGTAAGTCTCCCAATTGAGCTTTTGAAGGCTTGGGATCAACTCTCTTACAAATATTGAGCTCAAGTTCAAGTTGTGTTTTTCTTTTTATTTATCAAGTATTAAATTGAGATTTAAGTTTGACTCATTTAGATGAATGGACTTTATTTCAAACTTGAGCTCGATATGTTTAAAAATCAAAGTTAGGTCAAGTTGAGGTTAAAATGACTCAAGCTGAATAACTCACAAGTTCAAAAGATGAATAAAATCCTAGAAGCTAGATATAAAATATAAATACATATAAAATAGAAGAGTGGTTAATAAATAGTGATAAAGTTTTGTATGTATGTATTATTTAATTTTTTTTGGTTTTAATTATATTTTATACATATAATATAAAAATGTACAGCCTACTCACGAATCCAAATGACCTTTGACAGGAGCTTGACTTCAGATTGTTTAGATAATTAAATTTTATTTTGAACTTGAGCTCAAGTCAAGTTGAGTCTTGCTTGGGTGACTTGTAAACAACTTAACTTGTTTGTAACTTTATCTAAATCTATACAATTAAGCATTTATTTATCTAGGAAAAACTTAATAATTTATAGCTGTATAAAATTGTATGAGTTGACTCACAGTTTTAAAGATCTTATTAGTGATTGACTTGGCAACAAATTTTTGAAGGAAAATTATTTGTGTTAAAATAGATATCATATTCACTCTAAATAGTATCATATGACTCAAGGAACTTCTATGGTCTGTTATGAGACAATCCAATCCATGATCTTAATATTAAACTAATTATAAAAAGGTTAATATAAAAGGTATTTTAAGATTTTATTCATAATTGGATATGATTTAGCTGTTAAATAATTATACGAGAATAGTTTTATAAAAAAAAAATATAGAATTTTTGATGATTTGGGACCAACATCATACACACTCAGGCGCAATTTCAATTGGCGACAGACGTTACCGAATAAAGGCATAACTTGCCGGAGGATTGTGCTATTTACTTACTGAAAATTGGTTGGTTGATCACCACCCTACCTTTAAACAATTTAAGATGACGATGAGCTGTTTTTGACTGTAATCAGTCAACATTATATGAGTCCTAGAACAAGTAGGCAAGTTTGTCAAAAAAAAAAAAAAAGAAAAAGAAAATAATAATAATAATATAGAAAAAGGAAAATATTAGCTTAGACTTTTGTCAAATATGAGTAAGAAAGGATATTGCTAGTGTTGAAGTACCTTCACAATGGTTCTTTGAATTATTTTCGATTCACAGCCTTTGCGATGATATTTTTAATAAGTATTGGTAAAGGAAGAAAACTAGATGTTGGTAACTTAAATATAAATTAAAAAAGTAAATAAATGGGAAAAATATTAGGTTGGGATGTTTTTATTTTACGATACATTGATTTTATAACGTCTCAAAATTTAGAACGTATTAATTTACCTAAAACCGAATGGAGCTTTTATGGTTTCATCAGCGTGACTGTCCCGTCATTAATCTAATTGTTAAAATAATATAATAAATAAAATATTAATTATTTTAGTGATGATATCATGAATATGCATAGTATGAGCTATTGAATATTGATTTGATTAATCCCATCAAAATTAATAACGGAACCAAGAATTTTATGAGACTTAAAAGCTGCTAAATTCTACGATTGTTACGTTTGCACACACATCATCTTGATACACCATCCGAGGCTCAGAGGATCAACTGGAACTTACTTCCAAGAGCTATCACTCTAAGGTCAACATTGAGAGTTCAAGATCCATTGTATCAATAACGCAGCATCCAACAACTTCACATTTCAGTGTCTCTATAAAATTCAATATGGCGAGCGTTGTCTGGGTAGCCGCCATATAGGTCAAACCCAAAACAAGATGGTAATAACGGCACATTCGTTTTAGGTATCGAATAAAGGATGAATTGAATTTCAATTGTAATTGCGATAAAAATTAAAAATAAATTATTAAATAGTAATTTATTGGTGTGAAGATATGAATTATTGTTAATTATTTCATGTAATTGTAATTCATAAATGAATTGTCATTCCTATAAACTAAACATTATAATAAAGTTTTATGTAGAACGGTGATAAAATGAATAACTATTCCTATCACGTATGCACACGCACGTAAAGTTTTATGCGTAGACCAAATGGTTCTTAATTTTAACAAAATGTCACAAAATGGTGAAGATTGGATGTCTTACGAGGTAAAATATGTCATGACCCTAACATAAACCATATAATAATATATTGAAAATATACACTAAGAATACTCAAGAGGGAGGGTGAATTGAGTTTTTTGTCAAAAACTCAAATTTTAAAAAATTTGAAAAATAAAAGCAGCAAAATAAAAAAAAAACACTTAAATAAATTTCTAGTGGATAAAAAGATAATAAATAGGACATATATAAAGAGAAAAAGCAAGACAAATATTTAACGTGAAGTTTGGCCATTTGCCTACTCTTCAGGGTCCACCAAATTACCTCGTTTGAGGTCTTCACTACTACTATATTAATTTTAAAGAGTTAGCTCAAGATACACAGGAAATAAGAAATATTTCCTTTCTCTCTCTAAATGCTTTTGTATGAATAACATTAAAAAGAACTAAGCACTAGAGTATTTTTTCTTTCTTAATATTTGCAATATTATATACAAGAGAATAAGAAAAAGAATTTGTTTGATTGCAGTTAATGTGCTTGTAAAATAATTTAGTACTCTATTCCCCTTGTTGGTCTTTTGCAGTTTGTATATAAATAGCCTCTGAAATATGAAAGTCCATTAGACACAACGTCTCTTAACTGTTGTGCATCAAATGCACTTCGACCGCTCATTTTCTTCCACATCTCTGAAATATGTGCAATACGATTGCTTCTAGCACAAATAGATCATAAAATATATGTAGATGGGATAGTTATTCAATAATTTATATACATTTAAATAAAAATAATTGAAGAAAAAAGTTACTAAATCAAATTATATGATTAGTGTGAAATAAGATTCAATTGTAATATGGTAATAATAATTATTACCTCGTGTTGTACTTTGAATATAAAATAGTTATTAATAAGAGTTTATTTAGTTTGATAGTTTTATGATAAAAGAATTTATTATTAGTTATTGTGAAAGAAAAAGTTAAAAATAAACAATATATATATATATATAGAGAGAGAGAGAGAGAGTAGTTAATGTAAGAGAAAAAGAGTAGTAGTATAATAAAAGTGAAAAAAAGTGCTCTAATGGGATTTGAATTCATGACCTTATGGATGCAAAAGGAGATACTTAATTGCTAAACTACATTTAGTTTTATATCATAGTTCTCTCTTTATAATATACATATAACATATAATTTTTTTTAATAAAAAACATCTAAAAATTCATTTTTCCTAAGTCTGGGGGGGCTGGGGCCCTCGTCAGCCCCTTAGATTCACCCTTGACTACAAATACAAGTGAATATACAAGACTTGAGGATATACAATAATAATTTTCCTTCCTACTTAGTACAAACAAAAATAAACTTTCTTTTCGAGAGATTCTGAAAGTGCTTATGCAGGCCCTGTTTGCTTTGTAACGAGGTAGATTACTTCAAGTAGTATCAAAATTAATTCCAACACTTTTGCTCAATATTCTTTTAGTATATTTACTTGCAAATTCAATGTTATGAACCTTGGGGTCGAGCTTTCAATATATAATGCAATATCTAATGGTCATCTTCATGCAAACTTGGATAGAAATAAAAAACTAGCTGTTGCGATTGGTTGTGATTTATTCTCTAGCTATTTAAATTCAAAATGCTTTCATGTGTGTCGAATATATTTGTTGGAGAAGTATTCTAGAAGGCTTCTAGGTCATGCAAGATTTTCCCAGCTTGATACTTGTCATAAGGAGTAAGAAAGAAGAGCATCTCAATTTGAATTCCTTCCATTTCTTGAAGATTACCTTCTACATATGCAATATTCTCTTGGTTGTCACGAATTTCATCATTAAATGAGCTTCATCTAGCTTCTTTTTTAATTCTATAAAATATCCAATAATATTCCAAGCTTCACTAAGTATATACAACCTAAAAGATGTGAAAATCATCATTACTAAAAAATTAATGCTTCGACTTTAATAAAATCATTATCTTTATGACGTAAAAATTAATTAAAAATCCCCTTTGGATGTTTGTCCAACTTATAGTGGAACAATTGATTATAATTCCTATTATATCCAATTTGAGATGTAAGGTCTTTAATATAATTTGTTGCTCTAAATAAGGAAACTTTAGCTTTTATTTTTGCACCTGAAAAACACATGTGCTTTTGAAGATTCTCTAACAATAACATTTTTGTTCTCCTTTTGTCATATGGTAGTCCAGCATAAATATGACAAAAATTCGTATAATTACAATAATATTAATAGAAACACACTTAAAAGCCATTTTTGTTATCACCAAAATATTATAAATATCCTGACAAGCTGGTTGGACCTTATATAGTATAGTGTCGCTCCTTTATTAGGAAGGTGAGCCGTCCCAAGATTGGATACATCCCTTCGTTTATTGAAGAAAGTGCTCTAACCTATTTTAAGTTAATGCCTTTTGATTATTTAAGGGTCCATCAAAGGATGCGTTCCCCTTTAGGAAAGTAGGAGACGCCTTTACTTTATAGTTAAAGGACTTGATTAAGTAGTTTCCCTTTGTATGTCATAAGGGTTCAATGGTTTCAAGCCAAGGAGATTAGCCCACATGGTCGTGAGGTTAGATTAGGTATGAATGGCCCTTGGCAAAAACAACTATCAACAAAACCAAACATAATAAAAAAGGAATAAGAGTTATTTTCTTTAATATTATTGATTTATCATATTGTCAAGTTTAACTATTTTCATGGTATAAAATATTATGTACAATTGAAGGGGGTATTTGAATGAATTTTTATAGATTAAAATATCGAAGAAACAAAAAGTACATATAATTTTTTTTTGTTTTAATCTTTTGAGACAACAAATAAAATATAATATGTATAATATTATTACATAATAGGTTGATCCTGCTGTGTGTGTCTAGAAATTGGATACATCAGTATAATAAGATTTATGTTACAGTCTAGATTCGTACAAGGAATATAAGACATGCAGGGTGGCATAAAGACTATCAGCTAGGTTTCAATAG
This sequence comes from Combretum micranthum, assembly GCA_024138025.1. Lineage (NCBI taxonomy): Eukaryota > Viridiplantae > Streptophyta > Magnoliopsida > Myrtales > Combretaceae > Combretum > Combretum micranthum. Next base: position 723,220 of record JAMXBD010000658.1, on the reverse strand, counting down.
ATTAACTAATAGATAGTTTCTATAACAAATTTACAATTGAAGTGGTTGTATAGTTGAAAGATCTCAACGGATCTTAACGAATATAAATGTAGAAGAATATAAATAAGAAACAAAAACAAGAGGAAAAGGCATTGAGATTACAACCCTGAAAGTGTTCTAGAGTCCAAGGCTACTCGAATAAACAATATGTTATCTCCACAACAATATAAACACACTAACTATTACAACAACAAATAACTAACTAGAATCATACAGTTCATTGACCTTAACTACAATACCAAGCCCCCCTCCCATATTGAATTTGCTTATGATGTATATGTTTTGTTTTGTTTTTTTTTTTTTTAAATTTTTGGAGGAGTTGGGTCGGAACAGCCGGTTCCGGGTCTGGAATAGAGGTTCCCGATCTGCAGGAACTGCCAATTCATTTTAGATGAACCGGCGGTTCATAACCATCCCAGACGGGGCGATTCCCGGGTACGGAACTGCCGAGGACGGTTTGGGGCGGATTGTGGTTCAGAACCGCCCCGTGCCGATATCTAGGTCTAATTTTGCATTTTTTATAAACATATTTCTTAGTAACCATCAAATACGAGTAATAAGATGAATTATATATATAATAAAAATAAAAATTTAAATAATAAGGAAATCAAGATTTAGGAAAAAGGGTGTAATTTAAATGATGAGGGTTAATGTTTGTGTTAGAGGATGTGCATTTTAACTAGTCCAAACTAAGAATAAACAATTTTCACCCGTGCTGCCTATAGAGAATGTTATCAATTCCTTATTATAAGAGCCTTAGTATAATGGTCCATAGAAAAACAAATATATATTTTGCCTTTAAGTGCATATCAATTATAAATGTTATAATATACGGTGTACTATATAGGATGTAACATCCAAATGCAAATAATGGATAGACATATGACAAGTCAATAAAATTATATTAGAGAATTTACTATAGTTTATAAGCAATCATGCACATGTTACAATGTTTCTTCTGTTTCCTCTACATCAACAATCTCAATTATTATTGAATTAAGGTGTTTATTCTTACATTTGTGACCTGGCCCAAACGGCTCATCACACCAAAAGCACTGGCGTTTACGCCTCTTTTCTTCCATCTCTTCAGGAGTGAGTCTTTTGGTGGTTCTTCTTAGACCAGAATGAGAGTTAGGATTAGGGTTTTGGTTTTAGGTTTGGCCTATGGTGTTTTTAGATGGTGGTTTCTTGGTAGTGTTTGTGGCTGGAGTGTAAGGTATCAGAAGGGTAGGTGTATAGGATGGCGTATTTTTATGGGTTTTCATGTTGTGTTTGGATGAGAGTAGTGTAGCTTCATGCAGTTTGGCGAGAGTGTAGACTTGTTGAAGATTGTGTGGTTGGAACATTCTGATGGGATATTAATATTCGGGTTTCAAACCACTTAGGAAACAGTCGATGAAGTAGTTTTCAGATAGTTGCAACTAGGTAGTAATTCGATCGAAATCTGCCATGTACTCCTGAAGAGAGCCTGATCGTTGCAACTCCTTTAATTCGGACATGGGGTCTTCATAGGCTCGGTCATCGAATCTGGATAGCAATCCTACAGATAATGCTTCCCAGGTAATTTTCTCCTCTCCACCCTGAGTGAGTGCAAAATTCTGATACCATTGCATCGGTAGCTCATCGAAATGCATCACAGCAACTTTAACCTTTATGATTGCAGGTGTGGAATCTAGGGAGAAGAACCTCTCGGCTCTTGATATCCATGTCCTGACTTCCTCTCCCGTGAACAATGGGAACTCAATCTTAGAAGACCTGGTAAGTAGCTGTTACGATGTATCTGCAAGGTACTACAACTCCTACTTCAAGTTCATTAGAAGATTGTGTTCTGGTTGAATTATTTCCTGATTCTGCTGCTGCCTTTCCTTTATCTTTACTTTCCACCACCATCTGTTTAAGTTCATCAATGGCTTCTTGTTGTCTCTTGAGGGTTTCAGTAAATACCGTAACCCAGCATTGTTGTTTCTCTGCTTGTTCTTTAATAACATTACGTACTGCATCTTCCAGGCGTTTTTGTTCCTCCATGGTCACTTCAGCAAGAGGCTCTAATACCAATTGCAACAGTAGAATTACACAAGCAAATCTGAATGTAGAAATTGCTCACAACAATATTGATAAATTTCGTGCTACTCCTTCATTACCATCTCATGTAATTTATATTCAGATTACATAGTTTGTTAGAATAATTCTTGGAGTGTGTGAGCCACATGGATGGCTCATCAATTAGTTACAACCGTATTCTCTCTCCTAACATGATTCTGGAAATGGAAAAATGACATTCTAATTAAGTGGCTGGGCTCAATATTGAAGTGACCAACTAATTACTCTAATTATACTCGTTGGGCTGGCCCAGGCCCTTTTATTTTGAAACATCCAGCTTTACTTCAGATAGAACTTCCAGCTCTGTTTCCCACTTCGACAAAGACTAGTGACTAGTTTCATCAGAATCTCTAGTTACGAACCCTAAATGCAAATCCTCTCTAACACATAAAGACTATCAGCTAGGTTTCAATAGATTTACTAATAGATGGTTTCTTTAACAAATTTACAATTGAAGTAGTTGTGTAGTTGAAAGATCTCAATGGATCTTAACAAATATAAATGTAAAAGAATATAAATAAGAAACAAAAAAGAAGAGGAAAAGGCATTGAGATTACAACCCTGAAAGTGTTCTAGAGTCCAAGGCTACTCGAATAGGCTTAAGCCTTTGTTTAGCTACTTGCAAAATAACAAACATAAGAGTGGGATCAGGATTGGGCGATTAGGGTTTCGTAAGATAAAAAAAGAAAACAAAAGAAAAAAAAGAGAGAAGAAAGTAAGGCAAGACTTAGCTTTTGCGGCTTCTAGAAGAAAGTATGGGGTTTGAGAGGTTGGTTTTTATATCCTTGTACAAACGGTGCGCTTTGAGTAACTAGTTTAGTGCACTCTAACAATTTAAAACATATGTTGTTAAACATATAGTTTTATTATATATAACATAATAAATTTTGGTTATTACAATTTTTGGTTTGTGCATTAGAAAGAAATAAAAGATATTAAAGGGATTAAAAAAGTAAAAAGTGGGTGGAAAAAATATGTATCCTCACCAAATATATATATATATGTGTGTGTATTAAAACTATATTTTTATAAATTTAAATATATATATATATAAATTGTTATTCATGAAACCTTCATCTTTACCAGATAATTTCCAATATCATCCTTCGATAGATTTCTTCTATTTTCTTAATTTTAATTTGATATTAAAAATATAAGTAATATAGACAGTAAAGAATGAAAAAAAAAATACATAACCATTCAAATAGAATATATAAATGTTTGTTAGAATATACAAAAATACACTAATCACATTACTCATCGCAAAAAGAATTAATATTCATAAATAATTTTTCACAGACATCAATTAATAACATAATCATACCAATTAATGAGAAGTAAGAAAAATATGAAAGGGAGAGAGGGCGTAGAGAGAAGTATGGATAAAAGAGGGAACTTCTACGGTTTCATCATTAAGGACCATTTAGTTAATTATTTGATCATTAAAATTTATATAATAATTGATATATTAAATATTTCAACAGTACTATCACAGTTATGTAAGAATGTGAGTTGTTAAATAGTAGCATGACAATATAGAATTGTCTAAGTAAGAGATATAAGTTTGTTATATGGTTTATACATGTTGAGATGAATGAATTGTGCTGGCTTAAATATAATAAATATATATTCTTTAATAATGAGATATGCTACAATAATGACATTTATATATATACATACACGTTTGGTTGGAAGAACTAGATATATAAGGAGGATTGGATTGCACAGTATAAGACGTCCTTGACAGTACAATTCTTTTGTACCATGTTTGGTATGTACATTACTAGACAATATTAGACAAAGTTCTTATTAAGATATTTGATTTTTGTCTTGTCTCAATATTTTTGTATCATAAATATAAAAAACAAAATTTCAAGTTTTATCCGAAAGGAATTTTGTTTAGTTTCAACTACATTTTATGAACTAAATATGGTGTAATGATCTTTATTCAGTTCAGTATCATGAAAAAAATTATACAACCAAAAACTACCATAGAGAGAGAGATGTTGATAATAGTTTGAGAGATTAATAATATTATCATGTAAAACAATATAATAAAAATATGGAATTATTAAAAGTTTATGATTCAAATAATAGAATATAATATATATAGATAGGTAGATAATAAAATGGATTTAAGAATGATAAAATAAAAAACAAAGAGATAAAATGAATTGTTAGAGTGATAAATTTGTTTTTTTTAAATAAAAAGAACGGATAATAATATTAAAGAAATTAATAAATTATTATATAAAACTATATGATAAAAGAGTGCTCCGAATGAGGAGATTATGATTTTAATTCCACAGATAAATGTATCTTTTTTTTTATATATATATAAAATATACAATTATAAACACCGAATTTCAATACAGAAGACCAGCTCGCTAGAAAAAGGTTTGGGGAGGAGGATTGGGATGGATTTGCAATTTCCCACATTCTTAACGGCCTATGCATTCTAGTTTGTTAGTTTTGTAGGTATGATTCATTTTATTTGGAAAACCATCGGAGCTGTGCTTTATTTAATTTTATGCTCGTAATACATGATCTGATTATTGTTTATGTATATAAGGTTTGACTCATCATTCATCAATTCAAACTCCAACTAGATTCTTAACCCTCTTAACCCTTTTTCTTTTCTTTTTATTCTTTCAATTTTTGAGCCTTGCATATTCATATTCTGTACTACATTTAAATTCAAACGATAATTGATTTAAGAAATAGTCTTTATTCAAAACCAGTAAGTACTATTTAGTTGTATAAAAGCATAATAAATTATTCAAAATTTTGTGGTTAGTTACTTTGTTTGGCCAACTCCTACTAGAATTGCTGGATTGTAAATGAAGCCCAATTCATCAAAATTCATACTATTAAGTTATAAAGATTTTAATTGGCATTTTTTTTATTTTCAATTGCTAGTTTTTATTACAACTGTTTCATAAGGCAAATCTGATCACCCCTTTAGGAAGTTGATATTCATAATATTAGATTACAAATGTTTTATCTCATAGCAGGACACTATTGTTATGTATAAGGTTTTTTAAAAATTTGGAGCTTCCCAAAACTTACTGTTCATTCACAAATGAATAGTAAAACCAATATAATATTTTATGATTTTAAAAAAGAAAAGTAAAAAACCATAAAGTGAACTTTTAGGAAGCCCTACCTGAATAGGAGATGATTCATCTGCTTTATACAAATTTCATCATGGATCATTCTTTGAATTGATACTTTTCTTAACTTACAAATTCAAGTTCCTTAAGAAGACAGTAAATGTATCTGTATTGCCATTGGACATTGAAGACTAGGTTCTCAAAACTTCTCAAACGTCTTCCTTTGTGGGAAGGATTCAACTAACGTTGGCCTAGAAAGGAAGGTTTATCAACTTCCTTTTTCCGCCTAACAGAGACAAAAATACCATTTCAATATCTTCGGCTCAAAGGTTCGTGTTTCTTGGAAACGTACTTTTTCCTTTGCCTTTTCCCTTACCTTTCCTTTTAGTCATGTTATTCATCTATATATAATAATATTATATTTTATGAAAAATTATCTCGCCGTATTATTAATTTTGATAGTAATTTTGTTTATTATCCAATAGCTCAATATTATATCTAATCATGATTAAATTATTAAAATAATTAACATTTTAATTATTATATTTATTTTAACGATTAGATGATTGACCGATATATTTATAAGGATATAATAAAATATAACACGTCTTATCCAGTATCACATTAACTTGCATCCAGAATTGCAATTTGCAAAAGGGAAAAAATTAATGAATATCTATTTGCTATTACTTGTTCTAGGATTTATATACATTACTCTGTACCATAACAGAACAACAAACAGACTCAATTATGTACATCCAAAAAGATTCCGTATCCATAAATAAAAATTTATGGATTTCAAAATTAGAAAAAATAAAAGGAATAAATCAGAATCAAAATCTAAAATCCTAATAATATCTATCACATCACCGTGCGGTGATCCAAGGTTCTGAAACATCCCAATTTGGTGACTCTTCCTTGGCTAATTTGCACAGCCTTTCCTTTGCTGAACTTTGACTAGAAGATTGAATTGAAATCGACAATGAACTAACTTCATCACAAATCCATGACATTGAAGAACTCAATTTGGAATCCCAATTTCCAAATTCAAAAGGGTCTCTAGGAGAGTCAAATTTGGGAAATCCAGTCCCATCTTCAATAACAAAGGGATGATCCAAAAGCATCTCCGCCGTCCATCGATCCTTAGGATCCTTAACAAAACACTTGTTCAAGAAATCCTTCCCTTCCTTAGACAACTCCTCAGGGACTTGAGGCAGTTCATCTCCAGCTCCAATCCTCAACATCAATCCGTAGAACTCCCCATCCTTCTCACACTTCCATGCCGGTTTCCCGGTAATCATCTCCACCACCGCGCAACCGAGGGCCCATACATCACACGGCGGCTCATACTCATTCCTATTGACTGATTCCGGGGCCATATACAAAGGCGTCCCTCTAAATCCAAACCCATTGTTTCTCACCGCCTCCCCTGCTTTTTTCGCCAACCCGAAATCCGCAATCTTAACCCTGTCTCCCCCATCGAACACTAAAATATTCCTAAGCTTAATATCACAGTGAACATACCCTTTTGAATGAATACTCCGAATCCCTCTAAGAATCGATCTTGTGTAAAATCTAACTTGGGATTCAGACAATTTACCGGCTCTGCGCGACAAGTCCCCGGCTGCGGCGTACTCCAACATAAGATTGTATGATTCGACGCCGTTTTCGAAGGTGCGATTTTCTCCAAAGCACTGGATGACTTCGGAGCAGTTCTTGAAATTGGTTAACACTTCTCTCTCGTTGTTGAGGGACATGGAAGTTGGGGCCTCGCATGACTTGACGGCGATTAATTGAGGAAATTGTGAGAATTCATTAAAGGGTTTTGCGAGATGGATGGAAGCAAAACCTCCATGATCGATTTAGGACCTCTGACGAACTCCATTGAAGTTGTTGTTGTTTCTGCTGCTGCTGAAAGGTTTTGTGTTAGTTAGGTTGGAACATGTACTTGACCCTTCAATAATAATTAAAAGCAGGCATATATATAGATAGAGAGAGGCAATAATCTAGGAAACTTGGTAGAGGCTATGGTTAGTATGGTATAGTGCACGTGTTTCAATATTGGCTGTTTTTGATTTGTTCTGAAGTGGGGAATGAGCACGTGATAAATTAAAGAGACGAGTGTCTTTTGACAAGGACTAGGTTATGGTGGTGAATGCTGTTAGGGCGTTTGAGGCGTCGTGGATCACTCATGAAACGTGGTCGATAATTTATCTGGGAAGCGACTTTTGAAGATCTTTTAGTATACGATCCACGCGGATTTTGCTGCCGATAATAGAGATATATATATCTATATATATATTATAAGATTTAAATGATTTGGAAAATTAGTTATTATTTTCTTGCTGGATTATTTACTATAGGATTTGATTTGTGGGGTAAATCTTTGATTAGATATGTTTATTAGCAACCGACATATATAATTAATTAGTAATATATAAATAAATAATATTATAAATAGCTATATTTATCAATATATGAAAACCTGCTCGGCGTGGTATTGAATTCTCCCACGCAATTCATGAGTTTAGAACATTACAAATGTGATGCGATTCTTTAAATTATGTAAATTGATGGGTTGTCCTTTCTCTCTCACTGCCCACTATATATGTGTGTATCGTTGTCGTTTAACATGTGTTATTTGAATTATTTTGCTATTATGGGAACACAGAGCTGATATCTTTTTTATGACTCTACCGGCCAGGGACATTTGTTAAGATATATATAAAGAAAGTTTTAATTAGATTTTTAGTTTATATCACTACAAAAAATTTTGGTTTTAGAGACAAAAAATTCTGTCTCTGAAAGTGAAAAATCTGTCTTTAAAGACTTTTAGAGACATATTTTCCGTCGCAAATTTTGTCTCAAAAATCATCGTCGCTAATTCTTTTAGAGATAGATTTATTTTCCGTCGCAAATTTGCTACGGAATTTCTGTCGCAATTTGTCACTGTTTTATAATTAGTTATTTTTTAAAATCCAATTAGTAAATATTAAATAAAATTATTCCGTCGCAAATCTGTCTCTGATTCTAAGACAAATTATTTAAAAAATACTCATTTGCCTTTTATTTATCTTTCCCAGGAGGTCACCCATCACAGAATGCTACATACTAAGCACACTTAACATTGAAGTTTTCACAAGTACTAAACCGATAAACCAATTCATATCTTCATAAGTAAAGTTCCACTACTGTTTATTTAAGCGATATCACAATTTACAATATTATAACTATAAAACATTTTACATAACTTTTATAATTTATTTTTATTTTATAATTTCACTTTACCTATTTATTAAGGATTTTTCATTAATATTTTATTAAAATAATATATAATATTAATATATACAATGTTTACATTTATAATAATTATTTTAAATTATATATTTATATAAATATTAATATTTTCAGTAGTATATTATAATTTTTTTCCAAATATGATATTATTATTAAAAAATATTATATATTATGTAAATATAAATAATGTTATACATATAAATTTATATATATTTAATGATATATATTATTATTATACTTTTTACATTACTTATTTAATATTTTATATTAACTTAATAAATTTTATATTTTTAATTAATGTGTTTATTTTTTTTAATTTCATTTTGTTACACTTAATAAACTATAATATAATATAAACAATATAAAAATATATTTTTCATTAATATATTAATAAAATAATATAATATCAATTTAAATATATTTAACTAATTATTATATATTATATATTTTATTACTTGAATATACTATATTTTTACATAGTATATTATTTTTCCCTAAATATGTTATTATATTTAAATAAAATACAGTTTGTAAATATAAATTATGTAAGATATATATAATAAAATTTTTTATATTAAAAAACATATGAATAGTCATAATAAATATATAATAAAAATTATAAATAATATGAATATATATTTTTTTATTAATATATTATTAAAATATAATATATTATTTATATATTTGTATATGTTTAAATATACCATGTTTACATTTTATATTAATTATTTTATTTTATATATTTTATTATTGAAATATACTTTATTTTTAAGTAGTATTTTATGATATTACTTGTATATAACATATTATATTATTGTTATACACTATTTTTAAGATTGTATAATTTGATTTTTTTATATAAGTTATTATGTAAAAGAATATATAATAAGATATAAATATAATATTTATATTTAAGTACTATTTTTAATTTATACTTTATAATATTAAATATGTAATGTAATAATAAATATATATAATTAGTTGTAAATAACATATGATTATACATATTATATTTATTATATAATAAAATTAATTTACAAATATAATATATGTCCCTATTATATAATGCCACATTTGTATATATTATATTAGATATGTATAATTAAAACTAAATTTTAAACATAATTATTTATATATACATATATGTAATAATTTAGTTTAGACACAAATTTGCAACAAATTTAAAAAAAAGAAATTGACGCTAAAATAATTTATTTCCCTCTAAAATCAGAGACAAATTTGCAACGGAAAAATTTTCGATGCAAATCAATGTGTAATCCGTTGCAAATTCCGTCGCAAAAGCATATAAAAATTAGAAGATTATTCATAATTTATGTCATCACAAATCCGTCGCAAATCTGTCTCTAATTCATTTTTTTAGAGACAGAAATTTTCCGTTGCAAATTTTCTGTGTCTAAAGGCTAGTTTTCTAGTAGTGTATTATAAATATGCAAACAGACATATTCGCTTAAAACATGTGTGTATATATATAATTTTCTCTCTTTTGGGCCATTCTTTGAATTTTCTAAACTGCACATTTTAGAAGATCTCACTCGGCATTTCTTTTATTGACTAATATTATTCGGTATTTCATGTGTTAAGATTTTTCAGTCCAATTGAGTATGCCCTCGCCCGGGGAGTAGAAATTAATGTTCATTATCGAAACATGATATGATATGTGTTTTAGGTTAATTTACAAATACATGATTTATGTTAATTTTTTTGATAAATAGATGATGTGAGTTTCATACAAGTGTTATTATAATTAATGTGTTAAAGTGTTTTTCTTTTAAAAAAATTAATTTAATAAAAAAAATTACTAAATAAATTTAAATAAATAAAATATTAAAATGATTCTTTTAAAATGAGAAAATTGAAAAAAATGTAAAATTAATTTTATGATCAATAAAATATTGACATGTGTTATTCTAAAATTATTAAATAATATCGAAATTTTTATATGAAACTTGGATCATCTATTTGTTAGAAAAAAATAACACAACTATGTATTTTTAAATTAATCAAAACATAGGTCATGTTTTTATAATTAATCCACAAGATAATAACATTTTAATCTTTTTTTTTTCGCTCTACTGACATTTTTATAACTTTGATGGATATATATTAATTTTTCTCCGGTCCCTTTCCTTTTTCCCCCTTCTTCATTAAGAACGTATGATAAAAGGTATATCTTTGATTAGCCTTTGTGATTCCTTAAATAAATATACAAAATATTAACTAAAATGATTAGACTGACAATTGATGCCCTGTATAAAATATTTAAATAATAATGACTAACTATTCTTTCTTCTGAATTTAACATCCTTCCAAAAGCCAAAAAAAGAAAAATTTAAACTTTTAAAAGATAAGGTTTGCTGTAATTTTAGTGTTTCAAGTCGTGTATATTTGTTGTTAATGTCCATACATCTAATATATTTCTTCGACATCAGACATCATCAAACCTCATGCTTTGTACATCAAGGAAGTGGGTTTTGCAAATAGTTCACTTAAAAATTAACCCTCGTGTTCAATAAGTTTGACATTTCAATTCAAATTAAAAACATTTGAATTAAAAGTTATACGCCTTGAACATTTGACGAGAACAATCACCTAGCACACAGTTGACATGGGGCGTGTGGATTCTAAAAATTTCAATGTGAATATGACTAAAATATACTTATACCTTCACATATTTTAACATATCCAAAACCATTGAATGAACGTGGTCCAATTGGTGGGGGTTGTGTGTGAATGCTGCAGATGGACCATTTCCTAACCTCGTGGGATGGATTATGCTTTTATTTGACCAACTTCATATTGTTGAAAAAAAAAAAAAAAAAGAACACGGTCTAATTACAAAATTAATATAAAAGATATTTGGGATTAAAGGATGGTGCCTCGTGCGTGCCTTTTTCTTTGGATATCAAGCAATCTCGGTCATGTGGCAATTGGCATGCAATTATTAATTATATGTTATATATCCCTTTGACATTGTGAATTTTATTTTTTCTACTTCGATGATTAGGGTTTTCCTTTTTCCAGATTCAATTAGGCGTCGTCCTTCAACAATGAATGAAGTCCTTTGTTCGGTAAAATATGATTCCTTTTCTATTAAATTTCAATTGGGGATAATCAAGAGACGAGTTTAACTTATTTATTTTTGGATTATTTTCAATCTCGTAGCTTTTTTAAATTTTTTATTAAATATCATTTTTCCTTATCCTAAGAAAAAAATTATTATTTTTTGCTTGTAATATCGGTAATAAATGAGATTAATAAACTGTATTTCCATTTAATACAAATATTGATTTAATATATTAAAGCATAATTAGAAAAGACATGATAAAATAAATGAATAAAAAAGAAAATAATGATAGCCCGAACCATATTATAAATCAAAAGAAAGAACCATTTTAAATTAATTTGACATAGCCCTTTAAAATTGTCCACACTGGTTTAGTAGGGGTGGTTGCTCACATGTGTATATCCAACGATTACATATTACCACATGTGAAAAGGAGTTTATTATGGCAAGTTTGTTGTCCTCGCTGTGTTTTTGTAAATAAATATTTGACATATATTTAAAATATAAAACAATTCCTAAAATATAAGAAGTATTTCATATACATGTCATATTTTATTCACTTGGACATAATAAATAGCATACTTGGGACAACAAATTTCGATCTACCACATGTTATTGTTTTGGAAAATTTTAATTGTTACTTTTACTTAAAAACTTCATATCAAAATAACTGTTCTCTTTAATAGGTTCTATTGTAATTAGAAATTGTTTGGCCAAAAATGCATTAAAATAACTTAAAAGATGAGGAGAAATAGGGCTTTTATCAGTCTTTATTACAAGTGTCATGTAAGCCATGTCCTAAAATGAAAGAAATGAAGATATAGGTTTGTCGTAAAAAGGAAAAAAAAAAAATTAGAAATAGGGTCTTGAAAAAGAAGAGAAAAGGTCTTGAAGTGAAAACACATACATAGGTCCAACTTTGCATTTTTATAAACATATTTCTTAGTAACCATCAAATACGAGTAATAAGATGAATTATATATATAATAAAAATAAAAATTTAAATAATAAGGGAATCAAGATTTAGGAAAAAGGGTGTAATTTCAATGATGAGGGTTAATGTTTGTGTCAGAGGATGTGCATCTTAACTAGTCCAAACTAAGAATAAACAATTTTCGCCCGTGCTGCCTACACAGAATGTTATCAATTCCTTATTATAAGAGCCTTAGTATAATGGTCCATAGAAAAACAAATATATATTTTGCCTTTAAGTGCATATCAATTATAAATGTTATAATATATGGTGTACCATATAGGATGTAACATCCAAATGCAAATAATGGATAGAAATATGACAAGTCAATAAAATTATATTAGAGAATTTACTATAGTTTATAAGCAATCATGCACATGTTATAATGTTTATTTTTAGTTTGCATCATTTAAAGGCCTGTTTGGATAGTCGATTTAATTTTATTTTGGTTTCATTTTTAAACCGTATCAATACCGAACTGATAGAGATATGATACAGATGAAAACTGATAGTTTTATTCACAAACTGATTAAACCGAATGCTATCGATAAATTATCGATATAATAAAAATCCAATAATACAATTGGTTTGATTCATTTAAAGCAGGTATTGATGGATGTGTGATACAATTGTTTGTGGATAATAAACACATAAAAAGGAAAAGAAAAATTATGCTCAATTCCTTTTGTCTCCTCTTAAATTACATGCTACTAGGATGGTCTGGTCCTTTTATTGTAACTAAGTTAAATCTGTTCATGTATAATGACCAAATTGCAGTGTTGTATATTTATATGTTGATTGATTCATTAGAATATAATAGAATTATATTATGCCTTTATTATTATTATAAAATAGTTATACTTTATCCAATTTGTAAAAATTTACACCAGTAATACCCGTTTTATATAATATAAATAAAAGAAATTATTTTTTTTAAAAAATATTCTTAAACACAGAACAAGATTGCATTAATGGAATTGTATTTTTTTCATTTTTATTTTATTCCTAAATCAAATGCAATATCAATAAATTGAGAATATATATATATAATAAATACTATATATGTTAGGATTATGCATATGTTTTACAGATTGTTAAAATCTTGAAGTCCAGTTATCATAAGAAAATAAAAAATTAAAAAAGACGACACATGCTAATCAAGAATCTAAAGCAATCTGAAATATGAGTTAAAATATTAGAAATTGCTATTTAAGGTTATCCATGCTGAACCGCAATTATGTGATTGAGATGTATTAAGATAACTGAATATAATCCCACGTAATCCATGATATATTTGGCTTCAATGACGACCATACCACGTGTAAAATCAATGGAGGTTGACTGGTAAAGGTAAATTAAACGTGGGGGAAAGAAAAAAAAAAAAAAAAACAAAGAAAGGAAATTCAGTATCGGTACAACGTCAGTGGACTGTGGCTGTAACAGCATGCAAAAAAGTGGGGAGTACCTAAGATGTTTGGTGGCTGATGGATGCACCTAACTTTGGACCGTCCAGCGTTTGCGCTTACCAGTTTGACTATTAGTACGAGTAGGAGTAGGCTGGCTATCACAAACCAAAACATCCATTGCATCTGAATTTCCGTGATCGCTGCTCACGTGGGCTATTTCTATTTTTCCTTTTTAACCAAACAGGGCCCTTTCGGCGGCGTTAATTAAAATAAAATCAATATGTTCTTTATAAAATTTTTTATGTTTTATTTTATTTAATTTTTTTAAGGCTAGCTAACGTGTTCTGTTTGCTTTAATAGTAGGGACAAATTAACTGCAGGGGGGGAAAAAGTCCATTTGAAGTTAACAAAGTAATTATTTGAGATCAGAAAATTAAACTTTAGATATAATAATTCTACCATTAAAAATTAATAAAATAGTTTATACTTTTATAAATAGAATTAATAATTATGATTTTGTCATAGAAATTTTATCTCTAAAAACCAATTTTCTTATAATTTATTAATATATCTTATGTAAATGCTACTGTAGATTAATATTACGACGGATCTCCTTCAAATCAAATCTGATGAATCACAGCTTTATAATTTTAGCATTTTAGAGTAATAATGTGATACTTTTCTTATTTCAGACCATCTCATTGGGCAAAGCATTAACTTTGAAATAAAGGTATGGATTTGATCCTTATATGGAATTCTAAATGATAACTCAAGGTTGAAGAAGAAACGTGACACTTGTGCCAAAAATTTGGTTGTTTTGATTCCCATATATTGGGGTGCCGTAATACACATGAAAGGGACAAATATTTTAAGACTCAATTTCATCAACAAGGGCAATATATAGAACTCATGATCATTTTAAAATAAAAATAGAAAACTTAGGTCCAAGTATGTTGAAATTTAAAACCAAAGATACAAAAATAGTTTTTTTTTTTTTTTAATGGGGTTCTTTTATTTCCAGAAGAAATTAGACTGACAATTATGTAGTCTTCGTATTTGCAAATAAATGAAAAGATAAAATTTATTTATTTACTTTTATTTTATGCTTGTTTTTATTTGGATGGCTATATACGTAAAAGGTACGTCAAGCCATTTCATTTCGTTTTCAAACTCTTCGTTTCTTTTTTTTTTTTAAATTTTTTTTGTAAATTTTAAATTTTTATAGTTTTCTACTTTTGTAAAACATTTTTCTCTATTTTTATATTTTTCACAAATGTTATTGCCATATTAGATTGTTCCTTTGATCTGTTCGTTGAATGGAAAACCAAATATTCTCAGACACTTATTAATTTTTCTATGAATGTTTATTTCATAAAAAATTATCATAAGACATAAAATAAAAAAAAAACTCTTTATTTTGGACAAAAAAAAAAAAAAACTAAAGTTACAATGACAGTATGAAAATAATTTTTATAGTGTAAAAACTTTAAGTTATGTGTTTTTCATTACTTTGGGATAATAATAACTAAATGTTATTAAAAAAAAAGTCTAGGCCTTATTATTAGTTTCTTCTATTCGGTTTGAAAACATCATTTCATTGATTATTAATTAATTATTAAATCAAATAAAATAAAAGAGAAAAAATAGAAAATAAAAGAGGAAAGAGAGGATACTTGAAGGAAATGAGAAAGGCACAAATTGGGATTTCTAATGGTGCAACCAATCATGGTTGTTGGGCTATTTTTTGGCATGATGGCGGTGTTGGGGGTGGCCTAAGAATATTGTTTGCATGTGTGAAGGTGATGGTGCAAGTAGCTCTAAAATTCAGATGATTCATGTTTTGGGTCATTTTGGCTTTGTATTTCCTCGCTTATCCTAACTTTTAATGTGTATGAGATAATACAAATGTGCGATCATCGAGTTAAAGATAGGGCTTATGTTAGAGCATATAACTAAATCTACACAATATGAATCTTTTTTGTAATTCTAACCATCAATAATGGAAACATACAACATATTTATTTACTTCGTACCTTTCATATTAGATTGCACTCAGTATTTATATTCATCATCATACTTAATACATGACATATATAATGCAACATGATGATCTATTGTAGAGCTACTCTAAAATCTTTATACAAAACCTTTTCTACTAATATTTGACTCCTTAAGTAATACTATCAACTCCTCAGCTCTTACTCAAGTAAAGTGAGTGAAGTTCAATTATAAACATATGATATAACACCTCATAGATCCATAGTAAAGCTCTTATGGCTCCTGTATAGCTGTTAGATGCTAGCCATCACGCTACTGTTATCTTTAGAGCAAACCATTTTAATAAAAACCTTTACTAAATTCAATTCATAAACACTTAAGCATTCCTTATTAACACCATTTGAAGTTGGAGCTCTTCATCTACATTGAGCAATAACCTTCTTTGATGGCTTACTCTGCCTTGCTTATTTGATGGTGAGACTTGGGTTGGTCAGGTTCCCATGGATTATTGTGGGTCATTCTCTGTATGAAGAGGTGGGATGTCCATTTGAGTATTAGTGAACTTGAATTAACACATATACAAATATGGGTGCAAGTTCATAGGTTAAAGCTTGATCAAGTGACAAAGAAAAATGTTGTCTTGATTAGTAATTCCTTGGAAATGTAATGGACATATCAAGGCACCCAATACATTAATGACACATGTTAAGGTCTTGTTCTTAGACTAAAATATAAAATGTTTTGCTTCCCTTAGAAGCTTCAAACAAATATGCTATGATCACTCAAGTATTCTTGTGTATCACTCAAGATATCATTAAAAGCCAGTTCAATTAATCAACCTTAATAATTATAAATTAGCTATGTAATAGACAGCTTATGGCATGCATATTCCTATTTTTCCTTTGCTTATTGAATTGAGACCTCCAAGAAACAGCTCACCTCAAGGGAAGAAGAAACTTCAACTAGCTCGGTTACCTATACTACATCAATTAGGTCAAAGTTGTGTAAAGCAAAAAATATTTCCAACTTAATCAACCACTTATGGCATTTACAATCAAATAATGTTGCAAGATACTAACATGTAGAGCTCTTGTAAGTAACTCGGACTCAACTTAGGTACCCCTTTCATAAAGCCTAGTCCCTTTATTGTCTTATAGTCAAAGAGAGTTCGCGAGGGTAGAGCGGACTCGCCAAACTTAGTCCGGCTCATGTGGACTTGGGATGATTCAAAAGGCTTAAGTTAGGTTTTATCCAACTCTTCACACGAATTGGAGATTGGGAGAATGACATAGCAAAAATAATTAAGGTTTATCATGATTCGTTAAATTGCGCACGATTACCAAAAAGTGATCCTCAATTACCTATTGATTCTAAGAATACTTAGGTAATTAGCATCCAAATTCGAATAAATACTGTTGTAATTAGAAAATTTGGGAAAAAATAGAGCAAGACAGCTCAAATTATATAATATTGATGATAAATCTATTTTGTTTTTTCCCTGAGGTATACATTTATATGGAGGTCAAAAGTTGCCAAAAAATAGAATTATAAAAGCTGCCAAAAATAGAAAAATCTTGAAACTTAAGGACATAAAGTACATGAAAGGACAAATAAATGCTATAGACGACATCAAAAAAATATATGTTTATAAGAAGTTATAACAAAACTAAAACTTTCCAAATATATAAAAATTGTCTGTTTTGAGGGTTTAAATAAAGGAATTTGCCATAAAAGCTATGTAGCTCATTGCCAAAGATGACGATTTCTTCTTGTTGGTCTGTTTCCTTTGAGATAGGGACTTGAAATCAAGAAACCGTGGTTGACCCATCTCTGTCCCATTTGGCCGAGTACCCGTTCACCACTATCTCTACCTCATTAGAGAAATCCCTTGACTCAGCAAGCTAACCCTTTGAATTGGACACTCGACAAAGTTGTCTTAAGTTACACGCCA
This sequence comes from Combretum micranthum, assembly GCA_024138025.1. Lineage (NCBI taxonomy): Eukaryota > Viridiplantae > Streptophyta > Magnoliopsida > Myrtales > Combretaceae > Combretum > Combretum micranthum. The sequence goes on along the minus strand of JAMXBD010000658.1, from coordinate 705,258 downwards.
CACATTTCCCCAATCTCTACTATTTTATTTTCAATGGAATCATGATGTGGCTTCATGGCCTAACACCCACAACTACAATAACTACCCTCAACTTCCCACTACTCCACACTCTTCAAGACATAAACAACTGCAACTAGTCTTCCTCTATAAATACCCCATGGGGAAGCTTTTGGTAAGAGGAGAAATGCGATAAATAAACATTGTTATATCAAATTGATAACTCCCTTTCTGCAATCTTTTTGTCGCTCACCTCAAGCAAACACTAATATGAATATTCAAGTAGCCAGAACGAACAACTCTTGATATCTTGTGACCACGCTTTATTTACGTACCCTTCTTACAGGCTTTACTACTTTTGAACCAATGATGTACAGCATGTTTATCTGCATTTATCTGAATCCTCAAGACTCATTGGTCTTCTAATTAATCTCGTAAATCTTTTGTTTATTATGATTTTTTTCTTATTCCTTCCTTCTATCTAATAGATTTGTTTATAACATTAGCTAAGCTGCCAAGCAAGCGCCTGTGGCCTAATGGATAAGGCGTCTGACTTCTAATCAGACGATTGTGGGTTCGAGTCCCACCAGGCGTGTGATCTGTTTACCATTCTTGTCTTTTGCCCTCGTCTCCATATAGCTTTCTTCATATTGAATCCGATTTGTCTTTACAGTCTTTCTCCGACATGCTTAATAAAATGTTAACAATTACATGGTTACATGGGAGCTTCTCGGTGGAAATGTTCCAAAAAAAAAAAAATATTATTTGCGACTGCATTGATTTTGTCTGAACCTTGCTCTAGCCTAAATTACTATTAGGGATGCAACCAGGACGGGTTCGGGACGGGTTTTTTGAAACCCAAACCCGACCTGAGTCCTTTAACGGGTGTCCTAAAACCTGAGAAAAACCCTATCGGGTTTTTTTTGTCAATCCCAAAACCCGACCCCCTAGGATTTAAAGAACTCATAACCCGATCCGACTCAAGATTTTTAATTTTTTTCTTTAAAAAAAACAAAAGAAAGAATTTTGTTTTAAGTTATTAAACACTTATATTGAAAGAATGAATTTTAGACAATAATATCATATAAATGGGATCCTTACTTTAATAACTTAATATTTTTAAATTTTTAATATTTTAAATTTATACCTGGTCGGGTTTTCCCAACGGGTTATATAATAAACCCAAAACCCGACCCTATAACTTATCGGACTTTTTTTTTTAATCCCAAAACCCGTCCCAAAACCCTATAGGGTCAAACCCTATAGGGTTTTTAGCTGGTTAAACGATCGGGTACTTTATAACGACTCACCTCGCTTACATCTCTAATTACTATCAAATAGAGTTATACGTGCTGAGGACTTTGTATATTGCTATTAACTCTATATTTGGGACTCCGCTTTCAGAGGACATAGGCGAATTTGTTTTGGTATAACGTACTTTGAAATAGTCAAATCTTATCATAAACAGTTACATAAGGTTATATATATTAGTGTTCTGTAATCAGACGTAAATAATGATGTAAGACAATAATAAAAACCTATTATTTAAAATAGTGGTCAATAACCATAGAAAATACTAATAGAAAAATAAGGAAAATGATCTTTGTTTTTTTTTTTTTTTGAAAATTGAAACCATTTTTCTCTAATTCAATTCATATTTTAAGTGATATCTAATTGCGACCATTATCCAATTATGATGCTTTGATGTAATTAAACCAACCTGACGTTTCTTCATTTTTTTTTTTTTTTTGTTATATGAACAAATCTAAAGTTTAAATATCAATTTGGTTCTTTGGGACCGATTTCATTTTCAGCCAAATAGAATTGGAAATTTTATAAGTTTCTTTGATATCCTTGGAGAATTAACTTTTTTACGTTTCATTATATACACAACATAGTAGGTACCCATGTAAATTTCAACCATACAATAGATATCCTTAGGAGCTGTCATCCTTGCTTGCTTCCATCCATCTCTTTGTCAATAGAACCCTTCCACTTAAAGCCGTCTGAAGGTTTCCTTTGTCTAATTTCAAGCTTATAGGATCTTCAATCTCATCTTCATCACCACCCCACCTTAGTCCCATATTTTCTACTTTAGTGTGTGTGTGTTTTTTCTTTAATTTACATTTCTACTCTTCATATAGATATTTTCTTCCGCTTGAGTATAAATTCTCCTCTGTTCTCTTTTTTATCTATTTATTTTTTTTTTTCATTACAATAACTGCTCGCTCACTTCGCTGTAATTGCAATTCCATTACAATCTTATTCTTTACGAATAGCTATTACGACGTTTAGTTCATTGAACAGCGATGCCATAATGAATCTCTATTACACAAAACATTGAATAGTCATTCTTTATTCAAATCCATGAATAGCAATTCAATGCTGGAACTGTATTTTTTTTTTTTCAAAATATCACCATATAAAAAAAATTAATGAAGAAAAATCCTATTACAGCTCTATTCAATTCCTTCGTAATAGAAATTCTATTACAACCTTATTCATTCAACGAAGTAAACGAGCCATAAGAAAGAGGATAAGAAATCAAATCTTCACACTTTAAGAGGCAAGAAAATATGCCATTAGACTATAAGATCATTAGTTTCCTTCGTTTTCTTACTTGAACTATTTTTATTCAGGGCTGTTAATACCCATTTTTCTTTTAAAAGACATAACTTTTTAGTTTGGATCCACACTCCATTCATTTAGTTGTTTTTACTTTTTGTGATGTTGTAACTATATATACATATTTATATTATACACACACACATATATATTCCATCATTGTTCTTGAGATGCGCACAAATTAGGCCCAGAATAAAAGCCTTTTTAAGTGTCCGGACTTTTAAATTTTTCTTTTTTTTTTTTCCCCCTCATTTCTTAAATTCTTTTGATAAGATAATGTCTAAGGATTAAGAAACTATAATTTAGAGCTTCAATTTGAGAATATATATAAAAAGTATTCCGTAAGAAGCAACGGTGTTAAAGACTTTATGAAATAGTAAAAGTTTTTCAAATTTGTAGAATGGTATGATTTATACTGCCCGAAAGCCCTTATGCATTCTATAGTGAAAGCAAAACCACATGCATGATGATAATATTTTTAGATGAATGGCAATCACATTAATCTATGTTTACATTATGTACATGAAGAACTTAAATGGAGCAGTCAGTCTCTCGAACTTTTAGAAAAAGTGTAGCATTCCTATTTTGCAATTTTGCCTTTAGATAAAATAATTCAAAAAATAAATTTAACCCATATAAGCTAAATCATCAAATATATATGTTGTTCGTGATCCTAAAACAAAGATCGGTAGTGTAATCAAATCAATTCTTAATCTTAGACACAAATCAACTATATTTTTTTTCCTATTATGTTTATTCTTAATGTTCATTTTTTCCATGAGTTGTGGAAATGGAAAAATCAAACAAAATGAGAGATGATGATGATGATTAATTTTTTTAGCTATTTTCACGCTTGTTAATTAAGTCTTAAAATGATATGGGAATTAACAAATATTTTATTTTGTTGCCATGTGGAATCAAAATTTTTATATCATATATTATTTTACTAAATATTATGGGGTCTGCATAAAAGTAAGGAAAAATTGTAAACATTTTCAAAAAGTAGAGTGTCGATGTTTTTTCAAAAGTTTATAGGGGTGGTTGATGTAGTTTTCCCTAATTTTATCTATACTATGTAAGATAACAGTAGAGCATTTGTCTCATCTTTCTAATTTATAATTTTCCATTAGCGTTTTTATCTATAAAAAGTTTTCTATATATTCTATTATAATAAGCTAACATGACTTTATTCGTCTTTCAATTCATTTGTAACAAAATTATAATTAAAATTTGTTTATGCAATGCGAGTGCTAGGACAACAAAATAATTATAATGAAAATGAGGAGTTTATTTAAGAAGGATGAATTTGGCCTAAAGTTAAAAAGGGGGAAAAAATGGAAAAAAGGTGCATCAAAGACGCCGGCCTAATGGGAGCAAATGCGAATTTGAAATAACGATTCATGGATTGTGGACTTGGATTGTCATTACAGAAAACAAGTGGACCAACCTCATGATTTTATCTTGCAGGATGAAATAAATTGAGAATGGAACGGGTCCAACTTGAGAAGCAAGCCCACTATGAGGGATGAGATGAAACACCGGTAGTCCAGTTGGTTTATGTGAAACGATAATTTAAAAGCTGCAGAGAGTCATCGACTCCTCTCTTCTCCCTCTGTTTCAATTTGCATTGATTTATAAAGTACTTAGGTCTTAAACCTACCTAATGATAAATCATTTTTTCAGTTATCATTATTGATTTTATGTAAAAATATATTAAAAAATAAAGACAAACTAATAAATAAACTATTTTGATAGAGTTTAAGAGCATGGCTAGTAACACCTTAGGTTTTATGAAAGGACAAGCAATAAATAGACCATCCATCTTAATCGGAACAAATTATGCACACTAGAAATATAGAATGAAGATTTTCTTAAAAGTTCAACATATTTTCTTGTGGGGTGTTATAGAAAATAAGTCCATAGTTATTGAAGGCAAAGATGAATCAAATTATACTAAGGCCAAAAAAGAGAAAGTTCAATTAAATGAAGTTGCTATGAATATATTATATTGTGGTTTAAATGAAAGTGATTTTAGTAGAATATATACTTATAATTCGGCTAAAGAAATTTGGGATAATTTAGAAAGTACTTATGAAGGTTCTACTAGAATGAAAGATGCAAAAATTAGCCTCTTATGTGGAGAATTTGAAAATTTTTAAATGAAGGCTAATGAATCTAATAATAAAATACACGATAGATTCATAAATATTATGATTCAATTGTCTATTCTTGTCAAGATATATACTAACTTGGAAATTAATTCCAAACTTCTTAGGTCCTTGCCAAGAGAATGAGAGGCGAAGATGACCGCCATTGAAGAGGAACATGATTTGAGCATAATGAGCGAGGAATAACTTCTTAGAACACTCAAAACTCATGAAATGATCAAAAAGCATAGTGAAGAGGATGAGGAGGAGTTAGATAAGCTTACAAAGAAGTTCACCATGTTCTTGAAAGTGAACAAGAAGATGAAGAAGGATGATTATAACTCCTCAAAATAAAAAAAGAAGACTATCACATGCTCCAAATGCAATCAATCGGGACATATTCAACAATATTGCCCAATTGCAAGAAAATGAAGCAAATGAGGGAAGAAGCAAGCATATATGGCCACTTGGAGTGATGAAGACTCATCCGACTCGGATGAAGATGTATGCTTGATGGCCATCAATGATGAGGTATGTTCAATTTCCTCATAAGTTCCTTATGATGAAATAGTTGATATGTACGATAAAGCATGTAATGAGCTAGTGAAGATGAAAAAGAAAAATAGCATGCTTAAATCACTAATGAAGAAAATAGGAGATGAAATGGATATTTTTTAAACATGAGTATGAGGAAATGAAAATCGAAAATGAAAAGTTGCATGAAGAAATTGAATTCTTGAAATTGGACAAAATGAATGAAAAATTGAATGATAAAAGTAAGAAGTTGAAAGGAAAGAATGATGAGTTGAGCAAAATGAATGAAAAATTGAAAATCGAAAATGATTTGCTCGACCTTGAGGTTAAAACTTTAAATCGTAATGATAAAAGTGATGATAATGTTGCATGTGCTAGTAGAAGGAATAAGGAAATTCTAAAAGAGTTAGATAATTTAAAAATTGAAAATGAAAGGTGGAAGACTACTTGATTGATGCAAATGCTACCATAGCCAAATTCACTAAGGGAGAAAATAATTTAAGTATTCTCATTAAAAAGCAAAAATTTAATTTTAACAAATATGGAATTGGTTATGATAGGAACAATAGTTGCAAGCCTCATAAGACTCGATTTGTAAGAGCAACTTATGGTACTTATAACTATTGTGGCAAACTTGGCCATATTGCACACAATTGTGCAATAAGGAAAGTTATGCATTTTGGTCACTCAAGTAAGTTTGTTTGGGTACCAATAAGAGAAATTTTTGTTTTCACTAACCAAAAAGGACCCAAGCAAAAATGGGTATAAAAGAGATAAATATGCTTTATGTAGGTACCTACAGGGGCTTCATGGGCAAAAATAAGGTATAAATTCAATTTGTTTGAGTTTAATGGTTTGTGCTCTTGATGCTTATATATACAATGTGTTTTAAATTTGTGCTAATATTGGATTTTAAATGCATGAAAATGGTTTCTTATGATTTTTATGCATAAACATGTGTAATGTTACTTGTGCATCTCTCTTTGAATGGCATGTTTTTAATTTGGCCTTTTGATGAGTCCATAGAGGGAGAAATATGTGTACAATTAACATGTTTTCTTTAAAAATTAAGTGTAATTTACAAGTCTTTTTGTTAAGCATCAAAGTTTCAAAATTATTACTAAAATTCTTTTAAACATGAATGTTTAATTAAGGGAGAGTATTAAATTGAGGGGAGTTAATGGTGCATGATTGTCCTAATAAAAAATGGGGAGATTGTTGAACTATGATGTTCAATTCGTATTTTGATGAGGAAATGCACAATTAATCAATTGATCATATTTAAGTTACACCATTAGTAAAAAAAGTGTTGAAATTGTTTTGGATACATTTAAACTTGTTTTACTTTGTTTTTGCATGCAAATACAAGTAAGTGTGTAAACCCCTAAAAGTTTTGGGATCGGTTTAGCTTAAATCCTAATTGGAAAGTCAACCGGAAACCCTAAAGTCAACAAAACCCTAGTTAGACGAAATAGTTTAAGTCCGACAATCCCATGTAAGAAACCCTGAGAAAGTAAGTAAGAGTTTAGCATGTAGAATAGTTCGTAATTACATAAGGAAGCTTAAAAAGATCAGATTAGTAAAACCGCAAATCGTTTTAAACCCAAACGGATATAGTTTTTGAAAAACGTGTCATGAGGGTTGAAATAGTAAAAAATATTCTGGATATACCATTAGACTCATAAAAATGCAAGGTTTTCAAAAATATTAGTTTTATAATTTTTCGGTAAGTAAAAAATAACAAATATCGCAATTATACGCGTATTTTCTTACTACCAGTACTTTATTAGTCATATCTACTTTCATTACACTATTCATTATTATTATACACTATTCTTTTTCTCTATTTTTTTAACACCTACTTTACAACACCATAACTTATTACCTTTATTTTTACCTTTTCCATAACTTTATTTCAATCTACTTTACTTATTACTTCATTTAATCAACAAAAATACAAAATAAAATCTCTCTTTTCCCCTCTCCATGAAGTGGCCGGCGACCCATATCTCTCTCTCTCTCATTTTGTTTTATTTTTCTTTTATTTAAATCACACAAAAATTCACTCCTCATTTCCTATAAATACCCCCTCCTCTTTCACTTCTTTCACACAATCACTACCCATAAATTTACTACCAAATCTCTCTTAAATTTTCTTGTCAACACTCTCTCTAAATACTTTCTCAAAATTCTCTCAAAATAATCTCAAACCACCTTTTACAAACACAAAACTCATTACCACATAATACTTCAAAAATCCTCCTTAGGTAAACTTTCTTTATAAGTTCTTTCTTCTCATGTCATGTAACTTTGCATAACCATGGTATGAGTTTCCAAAAACTAAATGTTATGGAAGCTACATTATGTTCATGTATTGTTCTTGTTCATGGATATCTATTTATGTTTGTGTTGTTATTTTACATTGTTCATATTATTATTGTTATTATATCTAACTAAGTATTATTATATATCTCCATATTCTTTAGAGCATATAAGCTCACTTGCAATTTATTTATTTTCATGCAAAGTAATTTATTTATTTCTTTCATTGTAATTTATTTATTTCTTGTTGTTTTAAGACTAGTCTCTAGTCTTAAACTTGTCCTCATCAAGTTAAAACAATTTTCTATTCTTTTATTTTATTTTATTTCTTTCTTTTGGAACTAATCTACTTCTTAGTCCAAGAGCCTTGAAGAAGCTAAGACTCCCAATACTTGACTTTATTATTGTTTATGTTTTTTTTGCTTGTTATTATTTCTAATAATCATGCCCATTAAAATTGTTGTCCAAATCTTTAAAGCTTCAATAATACTTAACAAAAAGGAGATTTTACCATCTAAGAATGATTTTATATATAAAATATAAATTATATGGTTTAACAAAAATAAAGTTATTATTTTCCAAGTTTTAAGAAGAACTCACTACACTTTTAAAAATTTTCTTGTCTTGAAAAGCTTTTTGAATCATTTTTTTTATTACTTTGTTTTCTTAAAAAAAGATGACTTGGGTACTTAATTATTTTCATAAAAAGAAACCCCTTAAAACGAAAATGAGAGTTTCCAAAACCAAGATTTTTCAAATAAAAAGTCAAAGAAAACAAATCGGAAAAGTAGCACTAATGTTGAGAATTTAGAAAAGAAGAAATTCATTTTTATCAAAAAGTCATTTAGAAAAATAGTAAGACAAACATAAAGTGATTCTTTGAAAACAAAAGGAATCAAAATATTCATTTTAAAGGATTTACAAAATGGATTTCTTGTAAACTATAGTTTTCTAAACTCTTAATTAACATTGTTTTACCCAAGAAACATGGTTCGACAATAAACACTTGAGCATGGATAAAACATGAGCTAAGTATTTATGAAAAAAGAATTTTTTAACTATATAGATAACTAATTATTTATCAAAGCAATTTTAAATGATTTAATGTTTGAAACAAATTGCTTTTGGGTTAAGGAAAATTCATGGTGAATCTAATCACTACTGTTTCGGAGCCTAAATGATCCAGTTGGATAAAAATAATTTTAGAAATGATAGATCTTTTCGAGTAGGTAGAAGTCAGTATATTATATGCACAATTCCGAGTTAAAATGACCAAGTTATGGCCATTTTAAATTGGAATTCTCTCTTATACGAACTTTAACGTTCTTTTGTCATAGTTTTGTCAATCTCAAGAAAGTCATCAAAAAATACTCATTTGGGGTATTTCCTTGACTAGGTGATTCCGAGGAAGGATATCTATACCCCGAGAATTATTTCAACTAAGTGGATTGTATGAACGACTCATCCGTTTAGAGAAGAGTTGACATGACATCGTGAGTTTATTTTCTTAAAGTGCTTTACTTGATTTTGCTTGTAGTTTAGTCGCATTAGAATTAAAAAAAGACAAATTGATGTGTATGCGAAAAATTTGTTGAAAGGATCCTAAGAATATAGAGGCCGGAAATTGATTAAATGTTTGTTTTTAGTATAGCACTTGATTTGTATAAAATTCTATGATCACCTCAAATTTGATAATAAAAATGCTATGATATCATAAATAAATTGATTCATGCATACCACGAAGTGAGTTACATTGCATTGGGTTATTATCCTTGGGTGAGAAAATGGTAGCTCAAGTCGGAAGCAACACTTGGCGGTTATGATCGAAAGCGATTGTTTGACAACATGGAATTAAATGCTTGGTGGAAGTTCGAAAGCATGGCTCAAATCAAGTAGACTTAATATGCTTGGCGGTATTGATTGAAAGCATAATTTTTTTAAAACTAAAACTACTTGTTTGAGGTTATGTATCACTAAACCTCGAATGGAGGGCGTAAATCCATTTAACATATGGTTCCCGGAAAACTATATGCCTTATTTGACCACGTATTTGTTGCATTCATTTGTCTGCTTAAATAACTTGTTTGAATTTCTTACCAAAGAGTTTATTTATGGAAATAGTTCTCACTAAGTTTGTTAGCTTATACCCCTTCTATATCTTTTGCAGTTTATCTATTTGTGATTGAGGCAATGTGGATCCTGCAGCCAGGTATTTTCCTTTTTGGTTAAGGAATTTCTAGATAAAGTTTAGTGTTGGATAAGATATAGACTTCTTAGAAATATTTTTGTAATAGATTATAGTTATTTGTGGCTGGGAAATGCCCCTAAGATTTGTAAGACTATTGTTATAAACAAATGAATATTATGAATCCTCTTTTCTTAATTTGTTATTATATATTCTTAAGCTTTATAATTCCATGTATGGTCCTCTAAATTTGTGAGAGCATGCCTTACACTTAATCTTGAAGCTTCTGGGGATGACTAAGGTTGTCATACTTAAGCTTTAATATTAAGTGTAGCGGATTGTTACGTTTAGGGTATCTCTTGGGCGTGACAAAGTGTCATAACAGACACATACCATTCGGACGCTGCAAGCTTAGCATCCGGACGCTATTTGATTTAATTCACGTTGAGAGCAAAGATGTGCATTTTTTATTACTTTCGGTCGGACGGTAGTACTTAGCGTCTAACCGGTACATGTTTTTGCTTGCAAGTCTTTAGTATCATCTATACACCATGTGAAGATGTCACATATCGTTTGGACGTTGCAAACATACCGTTTGGAAGGTAAGCTATAGAAATAGAGCCGTTGAAGCATTTTCATTCCAACCATTTTTGAATGTTTTATTTGTAACGGCTAGGAGGCTTAAAGATGTTATATGTACAAGTATTTGGAGCCTTATAGAGAGGTTCTAGAGCTTAATCATCGCAAATATTTCGTTGCAAACTCTCTCTACAAGCTTTTATTATAAATTGTAATATTGTGTGAGTGAGAGCTAAGTATAGTGCTAAGTGTTCTGTAATTGCTATCCTTAGTCAAGTACTACACTTAGTGAATTGTGAGTGTGTTAGTGAAGTCTTGAGTTGAGTCTAGTGTGTTCAATTCAATTTATAAAAACTCAACTCAAGCATTTGCGTTGTTAATGTGTTGAAATCCTCTTTTGAGACAAATTATTTGTGTGAATAAAGTGGTGAAGTCCTCCATTGAATAAGACAATTATTGTGGATCATGAAGATTAGGGGGCAGACCGAACTCTACTATAAAATCGCTGTGCAATCTTTTATTTCCCTATCTCTTTATTTATCATTGTTTATTATTATTGTTGTTGTGCACGAATTAGTTTTTAAAGCTTAAAAGGAAGTTGTTTTTAGTGCATAATCCATATTCTTGAGGTGTTACTTAATTTCTACAAATTTAAGATCCTTCTTACATGCAGTAGCTAAGATTAATTGTAAAATGAATTCAGTTAGTCAGAAGCTGTTAACTAACAATTATATATACTTATGCTAATATATGTAAATCCGACATGTGTACTAAAGCCTACATAGATAAATAAATAAAATTCTATTTACAATAATATACATATCTCTACAGTAACATCAAGACTTTGTTTTGTTGTGAACCTTTTTACAATTTTATGGAATTTTAATTAATATTATGTATCTTTTAGAAACATCAAAGTAAAATTGAAAATGTTTAAGTAATTTTTTGAATTTTTTCAATAATCGTACATTATGTTATTTAATTGGCAACAAACACATCATCATGGTTGTGTACAACTAGATCATAAGATGGATGATTGTTCTTCCAAGTGATCATCATTACGATCACAAGTTGTATATAACTAAATTAAGAAATGGATGAACATTTCTTATAAGCCTTCCTCATTGACAACCTTAGGGTGGATGTTGGCATACATTCATTGGTGTAACTATCAACAACCATGGGAAGTGTTTATGGACATATGTCATAAATTATATTATGTTACCCCAATATAATTAAGAACTTATATATATTACTAAGTAAAGGTCAAAGGGAGAAGTTATGCAAGAGTATAAATAATCTCAAATGTATTGGACGATTTACAAATGAAAGGAGAATCCCCTTATGTATAATTAGAATGACCCTAAAATTATCCAATCTATTATCTAAAAATAATGGCCATTATCCAATTTTACCTATCCTTATCATTTAACCTCCACTACCAAGGTTCATTATATTTGAATACAACTAGAAGATTCCAAGGAATGGACCAGACTTTAGTCATGGGTTTGCCCCATATGGACCTCTACATAGGGGTAGGCAAAAAAACTATCCAAACCAAACCAAACTAGACTAAATAAAATTTATGGTTTTTTTTTTAAACCATTTAGATTACGGTGGATTTAGTCCCTCCAAGCGGATTATGATTCAGTTTAGAAGGAAGTCCAAACCAAATCGTTTGAATCACATTAAAAAAAGAAAGTCTTTGGTTAGCGATACTTTTAATCCTATATATACATATTGTTCGTGATCCAAAAACAATATGTATTACTTGTTAGTTTACAAGGAGTTTAGTCTTTGGTTAGCGATACTTTTAATCGGGCAAAAATTCATGAATTGCCTTTTAGTCATAGTCATCATCGCGCTGAAGATAAGTTTCATTTGTTGCACATTGACATTTGGGGACCTTATAGAATAGAATCCATTAGTAGAGCTCATTTCTTTCTCACAAAACTGAATGATTGTACTAGTACTACTTGGACATATTTTTTAATAACATCACAAGTTCCAATTGTTATTTTGAAATTTTTCGAGTTTACTACAAATCATTTTGGCCTTATACCCAAAGATGTTCGTTAGATAATGGAGTTAAATTTCTTTTACAATCTTGTCTATCTATTTTTGATGCTCTTGGTATTATGCATCAATGTATGATGATTTATACACCCAGTAGCATGGTTGAGTTGAAAGGAGACATAAGCATTTACTTGATATTATAAGAGCTTGAGGATTATGATAATATGCTTAAAACAATCGGGGGAGAGTGCATTCTAATGGCTACTTATCTCATCAATAAAATGCTCGTATCATTTTCGAATTAGAAGTCTCCTTGTGAATTACTTTTTGGAGGTAAGCCTTGTCTTGATCATTTGCGTATGTAGAATTTTATGTTATGTTAGAGCTCGACCTACCATTGGTGAGTTAGCTATTAGAGGAGTTAAATGTGTGTTTTTTGGGTATACTTCAAATCAAATAGGGTACAAGTTATATGATTTAGATCACCATTGTTTTCTAACAAGTAGCGATGTTGTTTCCTATGAGGAAAAATTTTCTTTCAGAGGATCCTTCTATTGTTTCAACCGATATAAGTCTATTTCTTTATCCCTGTGTCTTTTACATCTGATGAAGGTCTTCCTTTTGTTAATAGATCTTCACACTATTCTTGAGTTTTTGTCTGTTGCTCATGAGTTTTCTTTACGCAGATCACATCAATTAGCATTCTCCATAAATTACCAACAATATATCTTAGATATGCATTGATTTGCAGGTTGATATGCCTACTATTGCTTCTTCTACTACTACATCCTATCCTTTATTTTCTTCACAAGCATTTGAGTCTTATCCCCTTAATTATGTTGCATCTTTGGCACAAGTTTTAACAACTCAAGAACTGCACTCTTAGTCACAAGTTTCCCAAAGCAGTGAAAGGGTTCTTGCTATGCAAAAGGAGTTGGAAGCTTTATATCTTAGTGGCTCTTGGAAATTGAGTTATTTGCCTCCTAATAAATGTACAATTGGTTCTAAATGGGTTTATAAAATTCAATATAAACCTAATGGTACTGTTGAGCATTGTAAGGTGAGATTAGTAGCTAAAGGTTATAATAAGGTTGAAGGTGTGGATTATCAGGATACATAGATTGAAACTTGACAATGATACTAGAGCTCCTCTTGCTAATTCATTGGTTTATCGATGTCTCATTGGACTACTATATTCTCTTACCATTGCACGATCTGACATTTGATTTGTTGTCCATTTCTTGAGTCAAGTTTTATCTTTTCCTCATGATTCTTATCTAAAAGCTGCTTATCATGTCCCATGATACTTAAAGGATACTTTATCTTTGGGCCTCTTTAATTATGTAGACAACAATCTTGATCTTATGGGGTTTGCTAATGAGGAGTAAGGTTCAAGTGGTCTTGGTCTTAAATCCTTGTCTACCTTTTGTATTCTCTTAAGTTATGCACTTGTTTTTTGGAAAACTAAGAAACAATGCATTATTAGTACTTCTATTACCAAAGCTAAGTATCATAGTTTTGCTTGTGCTACTATGTTGTTGTGGATTTCCTATGTTTTGCGTGATTTGAAGCTTGATGTTCCTGCCTTTGTTTTGCTTTGGTGTGATGATAAGTCAACCATTTAGTTTGCTATTAATCCTTGTTTTCATGTATGTACTAAGCATATCGACAATGATGTGCATTTCATTCGAGATCATATTGCCACTGGTTTCTTGAAGCATTCTTATATTTCCATGCATGGCCAACTCGCTAATTTTCTCACTAAGGCTGTTCGTTCTTCTCAATTATAGTTTTCTTGTGTCAAGTTAGGTCTTTGAAAGTTCCAACTTGAGAGGAGGAGGGGTGGCGCTGGGGGGATATATATATATATATATATATATTGCTACAAATAAAGTTTTATTTATTTATCTTTGTAGGCTTTAGTATATGTCTCAAAGTTTCATGTATTAGCATAGGTATAAATATTTGTTACTTAACAACATGTAACTAATTAAATTCATTTCACAAATAGTCTTATCTCCGTTACACTTCATCTTCTTTGACTACTTTTCTAGACTACTTTATATTTTGTGAGATATCAATCATGCATCCTTACTAACCTTTCCACAATTACTTCTTACAAAAGTGACATGCATCAATCTGGAATATGTCATTTTGCAATGTTTATAAAAATACTTTAAAGATTATAATTTTGCTATGCAATGTCAGTCTTTCCTTTTATTAACAATTATCGATGTTCCCAAGATGCAATAATTTCAAATTGAAAAGATCCCCAGTCATTGTAGCTAGGCTTGGAAGTAGTAACTTTATATAGTCGCAAATACTTGCTTTGAGTTCATGATTTTACTACGAAAAAAAAAAAGGGTTAAAGTGCCTAATATTCGTAAATCAACTTCGGCTAACTTTACCTTAAGACTTTGGAACATGACTTAAATTTTCAGAAATAAGTTTAACATCTTTTTCGTTTACTTTGTTGTAAAAAGGTTCGAAGTTCATAATTTCTCATTTGTTTAAAAATGCAACCAACGTTTATAGTTCCACTTATAGCACGTAAATCTAGTTAAAAGTTTGCCAAGGGATGAGTTTATGCTTTCATTTGGGAAATCAACTTATGTTCCTAATTTTTCTTAAGCTTGTAAATTCACTTTAATTCATGAAGTTTCATTTTTTTTAATTAATTTTGGGGGTAATCTCTTTATATATATGTTAATGCACTCAACGTTTGTAAGATCATATAAGTTACTGAAACTTTCTTTGGAAAAAATTTAAAAATTTGCAAAATTACTTCAGACCGAAAATTTACCCCAGTAAAAAGCAAATCCACATGAATCTTCTTAATGCAGATCTTGTTACCAACATTTACGAACTTCACAGCTCGAACAATACCCCTTTCTCGTAAATTTCTCTTGTGTGTTGGTAATTTCTATATTGACTGTAAAAAAGAAACACTAAGGGTTGTAATAAAACCCTCAGTTCCTAGGTTACTCAGAATTCGTGACAATACGATGCGAACCATCACTGCAAAAACGCCTCGAAGTTGACCAGTGATTATGCACAAGGTTTGATAATGCATTTATTAGGCATACTGCCTTGTTTGTGTTTACTGAAGTTCAAAATTCAGACACACATCCTACCCGATCACTCCATAACACTTCTCCATGAAATATAGGTCAGCCATTATTTACTGACAGTTAAAAAACTTCTTTTTCTTTTCACTGACATCACATTCACATAGGTTAAAAAACAAATTTAATAACTCTTAGTGGAAAAAAGGCGAAACAGTGGGGAAAAGGAAGGTAATGCACACTAACCCTCTTTGGATGCCCATTTTGAAGCATTGAACTGACCCAATAGGAGTAAACAGTACCTAAAACCAAAAGGATGTGTTGTTATAGAAACTGTGTGGACCACTGAGCCCTGACAGATGTCATAACAAAATTTGTGATGGAATTGGTTTTTCAATCATTCCACTTTATTTTATTGCATTAAATTTTGTTATCTTCTGCTCCGAAAGGGGTCCCTCCTGTTGAGAAGAAGATAAGTTGGGGGGGAAGTATTTTTGAAAGGTTTCTTTAAATATAGGGTTTTAATTATTTTTTGGAAGCTTGCTGACAAGTGTACGTACTCCATTTCTCCATGTGCAAACGAACAACGTTCTTCTGGAATGTACGCAGGCATCCATCATTTATTTATTTATTTATAAATACAAGCAGAAGCATCTAAAATCGAAATTCTGCACTAGTCAGACAGGAGGAAGGGGAACAACTCACAGATAATAATAATAAATATTCCATGTATTATAATAATAACGGTGCACCGTGCGTATATGTTGAATTTTGTTCTACATTTTCTCAAGAAATGTCATCGTCATGGTAATTTTATGAGGGCATACTTTGGATCCACAAATAATTTCTAAAATAAGGTTTTTACGTGATAATTCTATTAGGACAGGAGTATGTTTTCAATGAAAAGAAATCCAATAAATTTTGATGAAGGATTACATAAATGAGATTTTAACACTATTTGCTAAACCCACTTAGTGAGTGACCTACTCATCATAGGTTTTACAAACGAGTCACACAACAAAATTCTTTTTTTCACATAGTGAGCCAACCATAGGAGTTTCCCAATTGAACGAGGCTTTGATACCAATTGTTAGGAGAGAAGTATGTCTTCAATGAAGAGAAATCCAATGAATTTGGTTTAGTAAAAAACTACACAAATGAACTTTGAATGCCATCTATAACCTAAAACCTTAAGGTAATGGGTTAGTAGGTTTTTCTTTCTTATAAACTCTTAACATAAAACTCATATTTTCTATGTGAG
Source organism: Combretum micranthum (assembly GCA_024138025.1). Lineage (NCBI taxonomy): Eukaryota > Viridiplantae > Streptophyta > Magnoliopsida > Myrtales > Combretaceae > Combretum > Combretum micranthum. The sequence goes on along the minus strand of JAMXBD010000658.1, from coordinate 688,527 downwards.
ATTCTCACACTTGCATTCTAACAAATTCTTTTTCTCATAGCGTATACGCTGATTATAAAGTTTTTAAAGAAATTACATTGACACATAGCTTTTCTAAGATATAACCAATTTCTCCTCTTTTTTCCATAGTTTAAGTGCACTTAGCCTAAATAATGATGATGTAGCGGTGATACATGAAATAACTAATAAGTTTACTTAAGTACCATATATTTATATATATTAAAGACAAAAACAGGGAAAAAATGTAAAAGAAGAAATAAATAAGTAAATGACATTCAAATTTAAAAATATATGCATGTGAAGGGTTTAAATTATCTCTTATTCACTATATTTACGAACTTGTTACTAACAATAGAAAAAAAAAAAAATATATATATATATATATATAAATATACCTTTAAAGTATGTCTTAGTTTGATTTCTCTAGAAGGAAAATTTCATTTGTTAAAAATCTAGAACTAAGTTTTGTCTTTTAATTGATATATAGCTTTTAAATTTTTTGTAACCCCGCGTTGCTAATATTACAACTCAAATTGTATGTAGTTATATATAAATAAATACAAATATCGACAAACTTTTAAAAGATAGGCTAGAATTATAAGGCTCTAGAGTCTAAGTTTTATTTTGAACTTTAACATATTTGAATTTTATTTTATTTTATTTCTTTTTTAAATTTGAAGCATAACATGCAAAAATAAAAATAAATATCATTGGTGAGGTCTTGAGTCTTCTACCTGTGCCCATGAACTAAAGCCTCCAAGACCTGTCCGACAACCACCCAATTTTAGTTTTCCGTTTGGTTTTGGTTAGTTTGTTACCTGTGTTGGGATCTAGGTGGGTGGCAACCTACATTTGAGATTGGTTTATTGGACAAATCATTTATAGTAGTGGGTGGATATCAACTTCTTGTTAAATATAGTGAAAATGTTTAGGCGTGTAAAATACGGGGGAAAAGTGTTTGTACTTTGAAAGTTACTAGGATGTTGATATAATTAAATTTTTTCCTCTTTTTAGTCTATCTTGGAATTTAGAGGATTAATTATGCTACAGAGGCTTAATTTTCAACTACCTTTTCATGTGTTAGTGTTTGCATTTGTTTAAAAAGGGGATCAATTTTTTTTTTTTTTTAATGAAAAACCACATGAACATGACTTCAAACAAACCTCATTAAATTAGTTGGGGAAAAATCGGCCAAAAAAAAAAAAGAAAATTAGTCGGGGAAAAAAAAAAACAGAGAGAAAAAACCCTCATTGACGTATCGATCAACACGTTCTCAATTAAATTAGTACCAGGAATGGTGTCTCAATCTTGTTTCGACAAATAAATATTTATCATGTGTTAAATAAATTAAAAAAATAAAAACATTTTTAAAATAAGTTCAACAATAATATCACTTTATAAAAATATAGTAAATATTTATTTATCGGAATAGAATTGGGACAACATTCTCGGGATAATAAATTTTCATTTCAATATTTCTTTGGAATATGTCTGAAGTAGAGTCAGGGATGCAATTTATGCTGGTAGGCTAAGCTTGTATCTTATGTATGTCATTTTGAATATGTCTCAATGCTAACAACATGTAAAATTAAATATATATATATATATATATATATATATATAACACTCTTTTAAGAATTAAATTTAACTCATTTTCATTGCTATAAGTAAATTATTGAAATTAAGGATGTTTTGGCTTTGCCACGATGTCGTTTTAAAAAATGATAATGATCGAATTGTTGTTAATATGTTTACTATTGTAATCAGTGAACGACGGAAAAGAAAAAAAAAGAAAAAAGAAAAGACATTTCAATTCCATTTACAGCAATCCAGCATGTATGGTTGTCGAATGCCTATAAATAATTTCAAAGAAATGACACAGGAGGCAAGAAATATGCAGTACCAGAAGTTCATCACGTAAATGAGTAAATGTAGCTGTATTCGGCTGCACGTGTAATAAATGATGCTCTTGGATGCAAGTGAGAACGAGTGCTATAATTTATAATATATTGCATGAGTAAAATCTAAGAGGCGATAAATAATACTTTAGGATCTTTTGTGTAAAAGGTTTAGGTTTATCTTAGGGTTATCACCTACAGATGCAATCAATCTTTTAGATTTTAAATTTAGTTTGGATATATTTAATTATAAGAAAACTGAGCTTTAAAGATAAAAAATTTATTTCTAAGTGTAAATTTCCATCGTAAAAACTTTGTTACTGATTAAATTTTTAGAAATAGAACTTCTTTTACCTGTTTTTCATTGCAGAATTTTTGTTTCTAAATATCAATTTTTTGTTGTTTTCTCAAACTTTTAAATATTACAAATCACTCTCCTAAATTTTAACAAATTGGAACATAACTTTAATAGCTGAAAATAACCCTCCTAATATTTGATATTGGGACAAACACAATCCTGAAACTTATCAATATATACTTCAACATCATGTTAAAACTTTGACTTCAGCATCCCTTTATTTAATTAAAAGTTTGAGTATTATTAATATTTAGGAGGATTTTTTACAAATATTTGCAAGTTCAGGAGCTATACATCCACATCTGAATTAAAGTTTAGAGAGGCTATTCACAACTTTTTCTTCTTTTTATTTTTTCAAATGTAGAAACGCCCAAAAAATGTTGCTAAAAGTTCAAAATTATTAATAATAGTTTCGAGGTTCTAGCCATAATTTCATAATTATTTAACATTTTACAAATTATATAGTAATAAAATCACACTTTATAAGTTCACGAGAGTTCATTTGCTAAATATATTTACAATTATTATTAGCACGTATAAATATCATATTCTAGGTCTACTACTTAAGCTTATAATATCTATGAAGTGATCAATGTTGTTATTAGATTTCTAGAATTGTTGTGTAGTCCTCTCAATCCTAGGAATTAACAAACTCGTATAAAGCTAAATTGGATGATTGTGATGGTTAATAATGGAAATATATCTGTATGTATATAAATATATATATATATATATCAACCTTTTTACATTGTCGTCTTATCAAGAAAGGACACATCTCATCATTTATAAAATGCCATATTTATTTAATGTTTATAACTTTGTTTTGGGTCGTGTATATCGTATTGGACAATTTATTGAACTTCAAAGAAATATTGACTAAGGTGCCAACTTATAGACATTGTGCATGTCTGGATTTTTCACTTAATGTTGTCAAAGGTGATACAGACCTTTGATTAGAAGTTTGTTGCTAGCATTACCACCTACGCCTCTCATCTTTCTCCTGTCATCCTCGTCCGTACTACAACTCAATCAAAGCCTTGACGCCATCGCGCAACTCCGTTAAGTTTTTGAACCATGTCATCGCACGGTCTCATTCTTCATGGGGGATTAAAAAGACGAAAGTAAATAGCTTATTCATTCAACCTTTGGCAAAGCATAAACTATATCGAAAACAATTAACACTTCATTTAATATACCAATATTTTAATGGTTGTAATACATAGGGCAGGATTAAATGAGTAACTTTATTATTCTTTGTTTACCCTATAATACCCCATTTGAACTTAGGTTATTTTAGGTGGAGGCTAAATGAGTACCCTTTTTATTTATGTTCACTAATGTTGGACCAAAGGAAAGGATATTTTGGAAAGATTTGACAAAGAGAACATGATCGATGAGCACGATTATGTTGGGAGGCATGCTAAGAAGATTTAATATGATTCTTTTTAAGTCGATTGACCATCACCTTGAAGACGACTATGTTGGAGCTTGTGTTAAACAAGATTTCTAGTATACTTATAAATAAAGTTAAGTTTCATAAGGAGTTAGAATTTTGGTAAATTGAGAGCTTTTAAGAGAGAGAAAGAAAGAAGAACAAGTCAGAGACAACATGGGATCACTAGAGATTTCAAAATTAGGGGGGGGGGGGGGGGAGGGGGGGGGTGACGGAGGTGGGGTTTGTTGGTTTCTCTCTCTCTCTCTCTTTTTTTACCAAGAAAAGGGGGTTTTCTCTTGTTTTTAAGGTGTTTTTATATTCTTTATGATTTGAGTGATAGATCTATGGAGGAGTAAATTATCTTTTCTAAATTTTGATGAGCCTTACATTGTTTATGTAATTGGGACTACTTTATTTCAATATATTATTAATTTTCTTGAGTTTAATGATGAATTCATATTGTTTTGTTCAATTAATACTACTAGCATATTGATTCATGATTATATTTCATTATAGTTAATTGAGAAATTGCTAGTTTAAATGATCTACATAATTGGAAAAATTTACATGCAATCTTAGAGATAGGAGGGCATAACTAATTTAAGCAAAGTCTCACGTATGAGGTATTTTGTTTTGAATTTTAGGACTCTTTAGAAGTTCATATGCATACTCTTTAGCTCTCGTTTTGACCTAAGATACTTAATTTGATTGTCTATGTTGCTCTAGCCTTAAGTAATAAAACATTAAGAACTATCTTTGGAATGCTAATTTATTGAATTTAGAAGTTTTTAGGTTGCATGCACTATGACATGACATGTGTTTGTTAGTAGAGTCTTAACTTATTATAATGCATTTAGTTGTTGTTCTTGTTTCTAAAAAATATTTCAAAGATGATAGGATTTCAAGTCTTGTATGTACTTGAGTGATAAGGATATACTGTAAAGTATCATGCCCTCAAGGATTTCAAGCCTTATATGCACTTATTATCTTTTTTTTTTTTTTTTTTGGTTGGGGGGTGGGGGTGAGGTGGGCGTTGTTGCACTTATTGGTTAAGCGTAAGTATAATTACCCACAAGGTTTGGTCCATAATGTAGTGAAATGTACTTGGCATGCATATATATATATATATATATTTGTTTTATTAACTATATCATAAATGTTTATGATGCAATTTAAAAGAATTTCAACAATTTTTATTTTTATAAATCTATTGAAATTTTATTTTATCTAATTTAAATATATAATGATAATATTTAAATAAAATATGAGCTAATGACGTGACAATGATGCAATGATGACATGCTGTAAACTATTAGATTTTTTTTTTTCCTGTTTGAGTGTCTTTAGTTTGTCATGTGTTTAGCCACATGTTTTATATTTATTGGATATATTTGTTTTACTTGCTTTGTAATAGGGTATAAATAGCTATTTTAAGCTACAGTAACTAATTCTTTTCTCAATCATTGCTTTACTCTTTCATTATCAGTTTTGTCTCTATCTCGACTTGGTCTTTGTTGGTGTTTCTTCGTCTAGAGCTTTTCAGGATTATTTTTGCTATGAATTCACTTGTTTCACATGGTATCAGAGAAGGTACAATCTTTATCCTAATTTTGTTTGTTGATTGTTTCTTTCATCATGAATTTGAATATTTGAGAAATGAGAATAGCTATTATAGAACAAAATGTTAATGATCCTTTGTATCTTTCTGGTTTGGATAATCTTGGCCTGGAAATAGCTAGTAGTTAGTTTAATGGAACTAGCTTTTTGCCTTGGAGTAAGATAATTCGTTTAAGACTTAGAGCTATGTTGAAATTAGGGTATGTGGATGGTAACATACCTAAACCTAATGAAAACACAGATGGCTTTATTAGGTGGAATAGGTGTGATTACATAGTTAGGTGTTGGTTACTCAACCCCATGACATATGATTTGGCTCAGAATTTCATATATTCAACTTTCGCTTCAAATCTTTTGAAGGAGCTTTATGAACAATTTAGACAGTCTTGTGGTCCTATAATCTTTTGATTGTAGCATGAAATTCGTCAAGGAAATCAGTTGTTAGTTTGTATTACAATCGTCCAAAAAAGTGTTGGGATGAATTAAATGCTTTGAATGTTATACCTAACTGTAATTATCGAAGATTAGAATATTATAATTGTGAATTAAAAAATCGTTTGTTAGAGTATGAATCACAAAGTTGATTAAGGCAATTTTTAATAGGATAAAATGAGGTATATGAGAGCGTAAGGAATCATATTTTGTCAATGGAGCCTTTATCGAGTATTAGTCAAGCTTTTTACTTGGTACAACATGTAGAAAAACAAAGATAAGTTACTCTAACTTTGAGTTTCAATGAAGTCAATTCAAGGTTTAAGGAACGTTGGTGATCGTAAAAGAAGTAAAAATACTCCATGGATTTTCTGCAAGTATTGTAAATGTGAAGGCATAGTATGGATAATTTTTTTCAAATTATCGGATATCCCGACTGGCTTAAAGGAAACAGATTGATAGTAATAAATGTTTTTCTTTAGCTTCAAATTGTTATTCAAGCAAGAAGAATTTTGGTTTTGATACACCTTTTGAGTACGATACTAGAAACAATACTAATAATACAGAGGATTTTGTTGTTTAAAAAAATTTTATGTAGACTCTATGTGAACAGTTGAAGCAAATGATGAAATCAACGGAAGATTAGCCTATTGAAGTAAATGCTAATCATGTGGAGTTTGTAGGTACTTGTCCAGCTTTATGCTAAAATTCCTTGGATAATTGTTTGGGTTATTGGATAGTTGACACAAGTGCAGCCGATCACATAACTCCTTTTTCTTCCATTTTTTTTAATACATAAAAATTACCAAAACCAACATTTGTTAAAATTGCCTGATGGCAAAACTGTTCATGTTGATATAGTAGGTTTAGTTACCTTAAACACATACATAGTCTTACATAATGTGCTTCTTATACCTTCATTTTACACAGTCTGTTGTCAGAACAAACTTCTACATGATCATAATTTGGTAGTTATATTTGATCATACCAAACCTGAACTCTAGTGATATTGTAGCAACTGGACAAGCAAGTCATGGCTTATATTTGTCGAAGTCTCAAGCCATATGGAATGTCTCCACTCTAGTTAGTCGTTATCTTGTTAATTGCTTTTGCAAAACTTTTGGTTGTTATATATTTGATGAAGCTCTTGTGCTTCATAGCTTCATAGATGTCTAGGTCATGTACATTTGTTCAAAATGAAACAAATACAATTGTATAAACATCTTAACTTTGATGATTTATTGTGTTCTATTTGTCATGAAGCAAAGCTTCATTGTTTACCTTTTTCAAGAAGTGAACATCATTCTATTTTTTCCTTTGAGTTGTTACACATAGATCTTTAAGGTCCTTATCATCTTGTTTCTATCGTAGGAGCTAGTTATTTTCTTACTATCTTAGATGATCATACAAGGTGTACTTAGACTTATATGTTAAATCAAAAGTTTCAAGTTCCTATGGTTTTAGACGAGTTTTTTGTTATGTCAAAAATCAATTTTCAATTGTGCCAAAATTTGTTTGGAATGACAATGGAACTGAATTTGTTTATGCATACTGTAAATTTTGTTTTAATCTTTAGGAATTGTTCATCAACATACCAAGACGCATACGCCTCAACAAAATGGTCGTTTTAAGCGAAAACATATGCATTTACTTGATACATCAAGAGCCTTGCGTTTACAAGCAAATTTTCCTAAAGAATTTTGGAGTTTTTTTACTGCGACTTTTCTTATTAACAAAATGCCTTTGTCTAGTCTTCATGGAAAATTTTGAGATGTTATTTAGAAAAACACCAAATTATTCTTCTTTAAGTACAATAGGTTGTCCTTGTTATACTATAAAACATTCTTCTCATCGAGATAAGTTTGATCTAAGGAGAACACAATGTGTTTTCTTAGGATATTGCCAAGAACATAAAGGTTTTTGTTTGTTTGATCCAAATTCACAAAAAAATTTCATGAGTAGAGATGTTCTATTTCATGAGAATTTTTTTTCTCTTCATCACAATCCTAATGGTGTTCTGCGTGGTTAACTTAGACATGAATCTATTCGTATATTGCTTTTGAAGATGAGCCAAATTCCCTTATTATATCTAAAACCAACTTGGAATCCATGCCACGTGTTATTTTTGATATGCAAAATAATGATGTTCAAACTTTGAGAAAGTCAACTAGAGAAAAGAAAATTCCCACATGGCTTAATGACTATGTGCATCATATCACTAGTAGTACTTCAAACACTACCTCCAAATCTCTTGTCGATACACAACCTTATTCATTCTTTCTTTTAGTTCCTTCACTAATTATTCTTCTGATTTTGTGTTGTCCTTTGCTAATGTGTTAATGGTTCAAGAGCTTAGTTCTTATTTTGAGGCGTCTAAGAATGAGGAAGGGGGATTGGCAATGCAAAATGAACTTAACGCTTTAGAAAACAACCTAAAGGAAAGACACCAATAGGATCTAAATGGGTATATAAATTTAAATTTAGATTGGATGGTAGTATTGAAAGATACAAGGATGGGTTGGTGGCAAAGGGATATAATCAAGTTGAAGGGATTGATTTTCATGAAACTTTTTCACCAGTTACAAAATTAGGCACTATATGAATTGTACTTGCTATGGCTGTTGCTTCTCATTAGGTTATGCATCAAGTAGATGTTAACAACACCTTTTTGCATGGTTTCCTTTATGAAGACATTTATATGCTTCCTCTTGAGGGTTATAATAAAGCTAATGTAGGTCAAGTGTGTAAGCTACAATGGCCTTTCTATGGTTTGAAATAGACATCTATCAATGGAACTTAGAAATTCCTTAGTTTCTTATATCTCAAGATTTTCAATAGTTCAAGAGTAGGGGTGTGCAAAAAAACCGAATGTTTAGGATAACCAAACCGAAACCGAAACCAATTCGAAAAAAACGGTTAACCGATCCATCGGTTTCAGTTTAGGATTAGTATTTTTAATTTTTAGGTTTTCGATTTTGGTTTCGGTTTTAGATTTAGAAACCGATGGATTCGGTTAATGATCCGTAATTATAAATATATATAATTTATAATATACCCATAATAATTATTTTTTTAGTGTTATCAATATGAATTATGTTATAATGAATGAGTCGGATAAGAAGAAACAAATGCATATATCTTTGAAAATTGGAATGGTGGTGTTTGATTAAGATTTTGTATTGAGCTCAATTGATCAAGGTTGATAAGAACACATGAGTAAATGGCTATTATGATGATTGTCTTGATGGCACTGATATATATTAATAACTATTTTATACGTCCTACATCCTTAATTTATAGTTTTTAATATAATTATACAAAAAAATACTTTAATTTTTTTATGGACATATTGAAAAATATGGTTAAATGCAAAATTTGCACAACCATTATGTTAAACGGTTAAAAACTGAAAATCGAAAAAATTAACAAAAAAAATGGTTAACCGTTAAGGCGGTTAACTGTTCATAATGGATCGGTTTAGGATTAGGACATTGAAAATCCGATTTTTACGGTTATGATAAAAAAATAGGGCCACAGACCGGTTAACCGAACCGTGAACACCCCTGTCCAAGAGTGACTGTTCACTTTTCACTAAATGGACAACTTCATATTTCCTTGTTGCTTTCTTGTATGTTGATGATCTTTTGTTGACATGGACCCTTAGGCATCTTATTGCTGAACTTAAGTTTGATCTGGATGCAGCATTCACTATCAAGGATCTAAAACTATCCCGGTTCTTTTTAGGATTACAATTATGTTGTACTCATCATGGTCCTTTGATTTCACAACGAAACTTTATTCTTGATATTTTACTAGATGCAAGATTGATAGGAGGGAAGCCAAGTTCTTGTCCTTTACCTTCTATATTACATCTTAATAAACATATTGTAAGCTTTTATCTTCACCATTGTTTTATAGGCGCATGGTTGGTAAGTTACTTTATTTGATGCTTACTTGTCAAACTATTAGCTATGTTGTGCATGTTTTATCATAGTATTTGTCTTGTCTTCGTTCACCACATTTCGATGTTTTGTTTCAAGTGGCTGCGTAATCTTAAAGGTTCTTCATCTCTTGGATTTATTTTATCCATTTGATAATACTTTGTCACTGTTAACTTATAGTGATGCTGATTGAGGTTCTAGTTCATTGTATAGAAAATCGTTAATTGGTTACTGTATATTTCTTGGTGATGCTTTGATTTCTTTGAAAACCAAGAAACAATTGTCAACATCTACTACAGAGGTTGGATATCGAAGTATGGCAGCTTCGACTAAGGAAGTTATTTAGATTTCTTATATTCTACGTGATTTGGGTGTTTTAGTTGATTTACCAATGGCTTTATGTTGTGATAATTGATCAGCTCAACTCATTGTAGCTACATGTATGCATGGGCGTATAAAGCATATAGATATTGAAATTCATTTTATTTGAGATCATATATAGTTTGGTTGTCTTTGTATGACATATGTTTCTTCCAAGCTTCAATTGGTTATGTGTTAACCAAGTTAGTTCCTATTTCACAGTTGCAATTTACATTGTTCAAGATGGGTCTTTGAGAGACTCCCTTAAAGCATGGAGAGAGAGGGGGGGGGGGGTGGGGGCGAGGTTGGTGTTGGTAGGGTTGGGAATATGAACTATTAGATATTGTTTTTGGTTTTTTTTTTTTTTTTTTTTTTTTCTATTTTAGTGTCTTTAGTTTGTCACGTGTTTATCTACGTGTTTCATATTTATTGGTTATGTTTGTTTTACTTGCTTTGTAATGGGTATAAATAGCTTTCTTAAGCTACAGTAACTAATTCCTTTTCTTGATCATTACTTTACTCTTTCATTCTCAGTTTTCTCTGTCTCAACTTAGTCTTTGTTAGGGTTTCTTCATCTGGAGCTTTTTAGGATTATTTTTGCTTTGAATTCGCTTGCTTCACATATGTCAACATTTATACCATGTTAGTATTGATGTAGATAAAAGTAGAGGAAATGTTGGAGTTAGAAAAAAATAAAGCATTGATATTTTTTACAATGTTTCCAATAATGGTTCACGTAATTTATCTAAATTAAAACTATTCCTTCAATATTGTAAAATTAATCGAATAAGCCCTTCTGTTATGGTCTGACCGTCGAAGGATTATAGAGCTCTTAAAGTAAACAATTTCGCTTTTGTGAACAGCTGTGTTTAAAACTTGATGCATATTTTATCGTTTAACTCCAGTTTTATAATTCCGTTCACATATCCAACTAATGTCATTATAATGGAGGATTACATATATCTGTTCCATAAAATTAAAGTTCCCCTACACTTTCTTTAAATTTCTGGAAAATATAAATTATACCTACATATGTTTTATGTATGCACACACACACATATATGTATACTCTAATTTAACATTTGATTATATGTTTAAAATATAAAGGATTTTTTTATTTTATAAATATAGGCGTTTAAAGGTACTGTAAATGTATTTATATAATTTTCTTAACTAATGTCTTTTAAAAATAATAATAATAGTAAATAAATAAATGATATGCCGGCGAAACAGTGAGAAGTAAAACACAATGGACCAATAAAAAGGCATGCTAAAAAGTCGCAAGGCATACTTGCAACAAAAAAGACTTACCAGGGTAGATATATAGGAAAAGGTTGAACTAAATAGTGCAACTGGGGCAGGCAATAGCGTCACATCAGGATCAGTGACCCCTGATCCATCTTGAAAAGCGTGCCACGGAAATTTTTTTGCATAACCACAGCACAGCATCCAACTTGAATTTATACTGCTTTGGAAGGAAGAGGTCCCCAACCACCCAGACGCACTGACAAGCCGGAATCTGTCGCTATCACCGGCGCCACCACCACTTGCACTTGCACTTCCACCGCTGCCTACCTAACGTTTTTACCCTCCCTAACTCTCTCTCTGCGGTGGCAGATGCAGATCGCGTAACAATACATTGACTTGAATAATACACAAAGGAAATGATCATCAGAAACGATTCGGATTAGATGTTAAGTGCCATCTTTAAATCTTAATCATATTGGTTTACGTTAAAGTTGAAAGGACCACATAAACAATGTCGGATGACCAATAAACTATGGCCATAAAAAAACAATGACGGAAAGTAATTCGTTGTTATTTTTTGTTACATAGTTAGTAACTTTAAGGAAATATAAAAAATTAGTTAATCCTTTTTTCAGATTTTGCATTCTATTCTCTTATCCGTTGCATATTCGTACATCGCTTGATCTTTATATTATCGTTTTATGAGCAATTTTAGTAAGAACGGCAGTTTAACCATACGCGTAAAGGCTTATAACCCTAACATGCACTATTGGTGCCTGAGTAGGGCAGAACTTTTTAGTAAATTTGATGGGTGTAAGTTAATGATATTGTAGCTTAGTGGTATCTTTTTGACCTTTTAAGTAAGAGATCTTAAATTCGAACCTTTTCTATCTTAGCTGTAATGGTAAAAAAAAAGAAAACAGAGTGGGTGTAAGAATTTTTTAAACCAATGTGGTTAGATAGGGTTAGAGAAAATAATAAGCTTACTTTTTTGGTTTTTGAAAAATTTTATGGTTTTGTATTGGTTATAATTGGATCGGTCCCTTTTCATTAATAAATAGTTCAATCTTTTTTTTCAACAGTGATGGACTTCCTTAAATATTTTTATACCTATTTTGATATTAATAGCGATACGATCATGGATTGCAGAAGTTCCTTTTTGTTTTAGGAAAAAAAAAAAAATCTTTCTTACTTTTATTGGTTTGTGATATTGAAAACGTGCTTTTACATTGGAAAACATTAAATTTATCTTTGTAAAAATAATATTTTTTTGGAAAAAAGAATTTTGCTTTTTAAAGAGAAAACCGTTTTCAAACTACCCTCTATAATATATATTACTTTATTTGTGTATTACACTATTTTATATATAAAATAAATTTCAAACACCGAAAGTCCTTTTTATCTATTTTTACAAACCTGAACGGAATAAATGAAAATATATCACTTTTAAAAATATATTTGTAATGAAAAACATTTTTACTTAACTTGAGATTTTTTTTTTAAACAAAGAGACTTAACTTATTCCTGGTCCCATATCCTGGCTTTGCATATTTGTATTCAATTCTAATTTATTTAAAATTTAGTGCGTATTTCCAAATCGAGATAGTTAATATGAATATTTTCCATGTTCTATGGTTAACAAATACAATTGGATCCACAATGGGATAGAGAACGGGCTGAAATTATTTAATCTAAAAAAGTTGTGGGATTGAGATAGAAAATTTTCATCTAAGGCACAATAGGGCACGGGGTGGCAAATCCCCATGCATCCTCCTTTATCCCATTGCTATCTCTAGATATATTAGGATTCACTCTTATTTATAATTAATCAAGGTAAACGCAGAATTTGATGTTGAAACAAAAATGAATTCTCCAAAATCCTTTACCAAATGAAAAATTAACAAAAAATTGCAAATATTGTTCCTCATTTATGATCTAAAATCATTCAAATGAATACGTTAATCAACCTGTAAGATCGAAGAATTCTGACCTGATTACCAAGTCTTTATATATCCCACCAATTTATTGTCTGACATTCAATATTGGAACACAAACAAGTAGGACATTTATTTTTGCTTCTAACTAACAGTTTTGACCATATTATTATGTCTTTACGGTGTGATAAAATAAAAAATTATAAAGTTTTTTGTTGGATGAAGACAGTGTCTTTCATTCTGACCAATGTCATGTGAATGTGGGGCTTCCATGGTCTATCTTTCAGAAAGTAAATCTTTTAAAGGCAGAAAAATATATAAAAGCATAATGTCAAAAAAAGTAATCTGGCCAAAGATATATTTAGTGGTTGGGACATTAATCTAAGATGCTTAATATTCAAGTTCGATTCTCAAGAGATATAACATAGAGAATTTTTCTTTTATTTGAGCTTTGAGATCAATCAATTTGGTACTAAAAATAGTTGATAAAGATATTATTAGTCTGCACAAAAAGCTCTTTTATGTACAAAATTAAATAATTTTAAAATTGATGTATTAAATTGATCAATTTTAAAAATTCGGATATATAATTACATATTTTATTAAAATTTAGTTATCATTCATGACATTAACTCTTTTTAACACATTGAAATAGTTATCCATTCAAGAAAAATGAATAAATAAACAAAAGTACTCCTTGGTGGGATGGGATGAGATAAGTTTGGTACATGTACCTTCGCTTACTCTTTAGGATTCCCCCATCAACCCTAGCCTTCAAATTGCTGGGTCTTTTCTTAACATGGACTGACGCAACATTTATTTTGTACTTTGATCTTATAGCATAAGCATAAGTCATGATTTGAAATCCCAACAATTCGATATTTAGCCTTAGCCTTTACCCTTAGCCTTCCTCGATTTTTCCAATTTTTTCTAGGTTTGCCCCACTTAATTGGAGCTTTTTATCAGAAATCATCAATCATCACACACTCATCATAAACCAAATGTGACTTTTACTTTTAATATTTATAGAGATATATATGTATAAATATATATATATATATATATATATAGTGTTGGGTCACTAGGAATATTTTATTGCCCCCACTTGCTATATAAAGTGCTCTCCCAATTTCACTTGCTTACTATCAATTGACACTTGCACTATTCCATACACAAAAGGAGAGGAAAAAAAAAAAAAATGGTCTAATACACTAAAAAACCTTATCTTGCTTTCACAAAGTAAACAAAAATCTAACCCCTTTTGAAGGCACTTTTTTTCCTTCGATCTCCTTCATTTGTAGGTTTCCATTTCTTCCATTATTTTCACTAACTTTATCACCCAACAAAATATAAATTTTCTCATGGAAGTTGACATGATAAAATTATCTCCAGAAGATCACATGGATATCATGAATATTTTGATGCAAAACGAAACTCATTCCGAATTCACCACTGAACCCCAACGAGATATTCCCACGATGTCCTCAGCAAACCCGGCCGGTCCATGTGGGGTGATGATGCTACCACCAACACCAACGATGCACCACTCAAACGCAACCCTAGGCTCTTCTATGAACCCTACGTTTAACACCCTCAACCATTGGCAGCCGGCACATCTCTTCAGGAGTCAACCGTGCATCCACTTCAAGAAAATATGATGGCATCTAGGGCTAAGAGCGGAAACTCGTTGCCTAACGTAAGTGCACATGCTCTATCGCAATATGAGAAGAGAAACTCTATGGCGGCAATGAGGGAGATGATATTCCGCATCGCGGCGATGCAACCCATCCACATCGATCCCGAGGCGATAAAGCCACCAAAGAGGAGGAACGTCAAGATTTCAAAGGATCCACAAAGCGTGGCGGCGCGTCATAGAAGAGAAAGGATAAGCGAAAGGATAAGGATACTTCAAAGACTGGTTCCAGGAGGGACCAAGATGGACACAGCTTCCATGTTGGACGAGGCAATCCATTATGTAAAGTTCCTAAAGAAGCAAGTGCAGTCCTTGGAGGAAGCTGCTGTTCATAGTGACAAGGCAATGGGAATTGGTTTTCCGGTTGCGACAGGGACGACATCGACGACGATGTCTGTGATCGGAAACGGAAACACTCCCCCTCACGTGAAGGCTAATTGCCAGTCGGCTCAACAAGGGTGGGCGGGCTCGTCTATGCAGATATTTGGATGAGAAATATAAAATAAAAGATGATGATGGATATTTTTTTTTCACCGTCACATTTTGGGTCTTATTGTGCTAGGAAGTGTGGGTGATTTTATTGACATATGGTGAATTAATCTGATCTTATTATAATGCTTAGATATATTATTGTAATTTTTTTAATTTTCATTGTGTCAAAACTGTCCTAAGTTTTAAGTTGAAAAATTCTCCGATTATTCATCTTGCCATTATATTTTATGTTCCGGTTCCTACTGATTGTGGTCATTAAAAAATAAAATAATTAATAAAATGAGGATGATGCTGTTTTATTCATATTGCATTTTACCTATATGTGTAAATAATCATATATTTACATGGATGGTAATCATTTTATAAATTACCCATTATTTTACTGCTGTTCAGACATACATGATTGACACTTTATTCATTTCACGCAGAGGAAGTATTCAATGAATCTTTTTCTCACCTCCCAGGCCGAAATGCTGCAAATGAAATCTTCTAGTGGTTGTGCCATGTGTTGGGTCCCGCCAAAAGAAAAGGGGGCAAGCATGATAGGAGATATGTCAATTTGTGTTAAAGTTTAGCCAAAATATTTATATTTTAATCGAGCAGTTTATATCCTTTGTATTTGCGACAAAATATAATAAATCCTTGACCAAATAAAGTATGTTTATAGTCATAAGTCATGAGAAAATAGTAATATAGTATAGGGATTGGCATGGTGCAATATCCACACTTGATTAAATTTTGGAACATATGATGGATTCGAATAATACATTTAAAACATAAAAAAGTAATTGAATATGTACTTAAATACGGATATTTAATATGTTTATGTATTACAATATGATATTTTATATGAGTAAAGTTTCATATAAAATAGTTTATAAGTTTAAGACAAAGATAATTAATGCTAATTAGAAACTTTTTTAAATTAGGATATTTAAAAGTCATCCATTGAATTTGACTATTTACTACACTTAATCATGATATATAAACATCCAAGAGATGGACCTTTATAGGTATGAAGTTGTCTTTTAAGTCATTCTTATGGATCTAAGTGAGCAAAGTTGAGGAGCCAAAACAACAGGTTAACGAATGATAATTGAAGCACAAACATCCTAGTATGTGGCAATTGCAAACCAAGTTGTTCATTAAACTCATACGAATTATAGTGATCGTATAATCCCTGCTCGATACTCACTCTGGGATGCATATTTTAGTGCTTTGTTACAAAAATGCCCTATGATTTTCACAAATGATATTCAATGGTCGGTCAAATCACAAGAAATATTAAGTGCAAGACTAGACATAATTGACATTAAACAACTTCAACTCGATTATTCTATTGCATCGTCCATCTGAGTGCTTTGAGTAACAATATAATCCTAGGGTATTTAAATACAACCTAGAACTATGAGACATACATTAATGAAGTAAAAAGGTACTTATGATCTTCACAAATGATACTTAATATTTGGCCAAATCACAAGAAATATTAAGTATAAGGCTAGACATAATTTGCATTAAACAACTTCAACTTGATTATTCATATTGCGTGTCCATCTGTAACCTTGGATATTTAAATACAAACCAGAAGTATGAGACACACACTAATGAAGTCAAAAAATTACTTATGATCTTCACAAATGATACTCAATGATTGGCCAAATTACAAGAAATGTTTATCACTTGTTCATTCTCCCTCAATAAAATAAGGTTATAATGTAATAACTATAACTCAAGAATGGAACAAAATCATGATGAAGATTATCATTTGTTAGTTCGATATTAATGGGATTGTTTTGGATGAAAATAAACTAAAATATTGAATTACTATTCATGGATTGAACAATTAATAGCTATTCAATTTTTTTTAAATAACGGGAATTCCTTTTGAAATTACTGCTTGGGCTTAAAATGCAACTAAATGTCATGATAATTATTCCACAAAAAATGCAACTATAATGAAATAGAAAATATTATTAGTGAAGTGAATGAATACATATGAAAATAAACCAAAATTACATAAAACGACTTCACTTTAATTTACAGTGTATAATCCATCTATCATCCATGTGGTTGGGGGACATTGTAGTATTTAGGATATTTAAGTACAGCCCAAATCCATGAATATACATTACAAAGTAAAAAATACAAAACACACCATTTACTGTGAAAGCATGGGAGTTCAGAATGAGTGTTTCTAGAGTTTAAGGAGAGAGAAACGCACTATCTTGAATCAATTTTACAAAAACTTTTAAATTCTATTTAAATTCCACTAAAATGCATGAAAACCAAATGTTGAAGACCAAGCGAGAAGGTAAAGTAAGTGGTGAAAAATTTTGGATTTTAAGGGAAAATGCTCTATTTATATTGAAATAAAGACGTGTATAGGATTTGACGATTTTGTTTAAATGAAATATTCCGTTTTGTTTGGAAGAACTCGGAGATAAAATGTTAAACTGTTCAGAACAAATTTCATTCAAATTAACATTTTCATTTGAATATGATAAAGTGCAGTAGCCGACACATGTACAAAATTTGGTTAATTGTTTGAGGGGTTTCCTAATGAAGCTTTTCTATTATCACAAACAAATTCTAATGTCTAGACCATCAAGCTTTGTCGTTAACATGATTTTGGCTAACCTAGTGTCTTTGTAGGAAGGAACCATGAGCTACTGACCATATCTTAACAAAGAAAAAAGATTGAAGGAGCGTGATATAGCAAATACTATAAGTGACACAAAAGTACTTTTATAAAATTATTCATATGAAAAAAAAACTATGAATATTTATACCCTACTAATTATTTCACATCACATCTAATGCTAATCGTTCACAAAATATATCTCAAATTTCGTCATCCTTCATATTTGCCTAACACATCAATCTTCATGTTTTCTTATGGTTTTGACCTGATCAGGGATGAACGTGGAGCTATATGACTGAGGGAGCCAAATTTACTTTATTACAAATAAAAATATAACATATTTTTTTCTTATTTAAATATATTATAATAATTAAGTTTTTCCTAAGCAAAGGGTGCCAAGCCCTTTCGGCCCCGTCTAGGTCTGTTTCTGAACCTGACGGCATAATAATTAGACCATTGTATAGCATCAAAAGGGGGATTATATAATTTGAATGTTACCACACATCCAAATCCAGTCTTTGACTTGTTCTCAGCTGATCAAACCAAATCAACAAAACTTTAATGGCCATATACTTGAGTGTATCATTACTTATATTACATCCTTGCTAATGGAATGGATTATGCCCCGACAAATAGCAGTCAAGACAACCACGATTTCGTTATTGGCATGATATCTATATTCCATGCATATTCCATTTTATGTCTTAAGTACGAAGAGATAGCGTACTTAGTCAATCTCAATTATTTCCTTTTCTTTTGGAATGATGATGATAATAGTTGCACTTCTAATCACATTGAAAAACAAAAGTTTATGTGCAATTTTTATGGAAGTGGCCCACAATTCAAAGGCAATTCACATCGTCCAACGGCCATCTGTAAAGGAGTAATCCAAGCTACTTGAAGAACATAAAAATTGCCTATGGACATGGTATAAGCACGTATAACACACTTTGACGCTCTTCCATTTACAAATCTAAACCAATGAAACAAGACATGAAGTTAGGAATGCAACTAGGTGAATTATTATAAGATATTCGATCTATTTCATCGGTTAAAAAAATTATAGAATTTTAGGTTGTGTTTGAACATTCTCTTAAAATCCTATAGAATTTAGAGTTAGGTCCTTGATCTATTATAAAAATTATAGATAACCTACCTGACGCATTAATTCCTACAGGGTTGACTTGCTACTTAACTATAAATTTTTTTTTTGACTTATTATTACTATCTCCTTGTTAAATTTTTTGTGAATATGAAGAAATTTGAAGGGATTCAATTTACATAAAGTATTAACTATAATATAATTACTGTGATGTTTTAGTAATACCAATAATTATAATATAAGAAAAAAATTGCAAATATATAGTTGTTAGTAGGATGTTACAGTGGCAAATTCGAGTAAACTTGAAATCCTATAAGGGCAAGTTTTGGGGATGATAAAAAAAAAAAAACTTATAGGGTTCAGTAGACCTATAAGGAAACCACAAGGGATTAGGTATTATATATCCCATACTAAATTGGCCTAAGTTGCATACAAACAAAAATATTACATCTAATTAATTGCAATCCCTGTTGATAATGAATAACTTACAAGTTATTCCCCACGTATGCACTCATATATATTGTATCATATAAAAACAGAAAAGAAAGAAAATTACAAAATTAAGCTTGAAATAATCATTTATAATGTTTTTGACATATATACCATTAGAAGCATTTGAACAAAAACTTATATAACATATTAATGAAGTCTAAGCTGCCATTCAAATGATTTCAATATCTCGTTCATATGGTGAACTCTTAAAGACGTCACTTAAATGCCATTTTGCTTTAAATTAGATGATGGTAAGGGGTTAAGAAGTTAGTAGACAATAGGGTTGCAAATGGGCCGAGCAACTCGCGAGTTACTTGAACTTGACTCGCTTTAAGGTCCGCTTGACTCGAGCTCGATTAGTAACGGGTCAAACTGAAGCCTAAAGTGAAGTTTATTTATTTAAACAAGTTGAGCTCGTGCTTAAATTTAGGCTCTTAAGTTGGCTCGTGAACAAGCTCATTTAGGCACATGAACAAGTTCGTGAGTAGGCTCGTTATTAAGCTTATTAGTAGATCTGTGAATTTTTTGTGCATGATATGTTATATATAACTACATAATTAAAACAACAAGGACTAATTTCTATTTAATATTTATGTATATATATTTATATCAATACTTATATATTTAATTTTAGGTTTGAAAAAAAAAAAGGAAAGTAGGCTATTTAAATAAGTTGAGTTCAAGCTTAAATTGTAGGCTTAATAAAAGTTTGATTGGCTTGAGCTTGAGCTCGTTTCATAAACGAGTCAAGTTTGAGTTTAAACTAAAGCTAGAGCCTAAATTTTAGGCTTGATAAAATATTCGACTAGAACTCAAGCTCGATAAGTTTTAAACGAGCCAAGTTTGAGCTTTTAAAAGCTCGAGTCAGCTTGTTTTAACTCAATATGCCTGATTCCAGGAAAAGGAGGCTCACTATCTACAGTTAAGAAAATGGGGGATAGGAAGGCAATGAAATTTGCTCGATATTAGGATCAGAGAATCCATTCTTTGGTTCAGGTTTACCGACTTATCCTATTGATGTATAGTAATTGGTTAATCTTCTTATAGGATCAACCCTAGCCTAAAGCTTTTATTGGGATGCCTTGGTTATTTGAAGTGCTTGGGAGCTTGCATACATGAATTTTTTAGTGTGTTTAGTCTAAGTTCAAAAACCCAAATTTTGGAGGATAGGTTGAAGATAACATAATAGTCTAGTATTTACTCTAGGCTCTCTATCGATGTGATCCCGTGCTCACCTTTATGCTACGTTTTGTGACTGGTTTACTTATAGGTAAACCAAGGATATGGCCTACGATTCAATGACAATTCACATTATCCAACTACCATCTGTAAAGGAGTAATCCAAGCAACTTCAAGAACATAAAAAGTGCCTATAGACATGGTATAGGCATGTATAATATACTTTGACATAATTAAGCTCATCCATTTATAAATCTAAATCAATGACAAATGACAAGAAGTTAAAGATGCAACTAGGTAAATCGTTATAGGATATTCAACCCATTTTATTGGTTAAAAAACTATATAGAATTTTAGATTAGGTTTAAACATTCCCTTAAAACCCCATAAAGTTTAGATTCAGGTTCTTGATCTAATATAAAAGTTATAGAGAACCTAATTGACATATTAATTCCTATAAGGTTGAGTTGTTGCTTAACTATGAAATATTTACTTTGACTTATTATTACTATCTCTTTGCTAAATTTCTTGTTAATATGAAGAAATTTTAAAAGATTCAATTTAACATAAAATATTAATTATAATATAATTGGTTGTGTTGTTTTAATAATACTAATAATTATAACATAAAAGAAAAAAATTACAAATGGTTGTTAGTAGGTCATTATAGGGGCAAGTTCGAGTAAACTTGAAACCCTATAGGGGTAAGTTTATGGATGATAAAAAAAAAAAAAGCTTATAGGGTTTAGTAAACCTATAAGGAAACCACGGGATATTAGATTTTATATAACCCAAATTAAATCCGCCTAAGTTGCATACAAGAAAAAATATTACATCTAATTAATTGCAATCCCTATTGATAATGCATAACTTACAAGTTATTCCCCACTTATGCAGTCACACACATTGTATTATATAAGAATATAAAAGAAAGAAAATTACAAAATTAAGCTCTGAATAACAATTTATTATGTTTTTGACATATAGACCATTAGAAATATTTGAACAGAAACTTATATAACATATTAATGAAGTCTAAGCTCCCAGTCAAATGATTTCAATACTCGTTCTTAAAGACCTCACTTAAAATGCCATCTTGCTCCTAATTAGATGATGGTTAAGGGTTAAGAAGTTAGTAGACATTGTCACAGTAGGGTTGTAAATGAGCTAAGTTGCTTATGGTCTATTTAAGCTGGGCTTGCTTTAGACTCAGATCAGCTTAACCTCAATTAGTAAACGAGCGAAACTTGAGCTTAGAGCAAAGCTCGTTTATCTAAATGAGCCAAGCTCATACTTTAATATAGGTTCGTGAACTTGCTTGGGAACAAGCTCATTTAGATTCGTGAATAGGCTTGCCAATAGGCTTATTAGAAAGTTAGTTGGTAGATTTGTGAATATTTTTATGTATGGTATATTATACATAACTATATAATTAAAATAAAAAACTAATTTTTATTTAATATTTATGTATATATATTTATAAGGACACTTATATATATATATATATATAAATTTATTATTTTAGGTTTGGAAAAAGTGGAAATCAAGCTATTTAAACGAGTTGAGCTCGAGTATAAATTTCAGGCTCAATAAAAGGTCGGTAGGCTTGGTAAAAGGCTTAGCTTCGCTTGAGCTCGAATTAAAGCTCGTTAGCTAAACGAGCTAAGCTCAAGCCTAAATTTTAGGCTTTATAAAAAGCTTCACTTAAGTTTGAACTCGATAAATTTTAAAGAAGCTGAGTTCAAGCCTTTAAAAGCTTAGCTCATTTGTAGTCCTACTAGATAGTCATGTCAAGTCTCCCATTAGGATGCCTAGGTTATTTGAAGTGCTTGGGAGCTTGCATACATGAATTTTTCTCAGTGTTTAGTCCAAGTTCTATAGCATAGATTGGGGTATAACATAATAGTCTAATATTTAGTCTAAGCTCTTTATCATGCGACCCCTATGCTCACCCTTGTGCTATATTTGTGACAGGCAAGGGCACATACAGGATGAGACAACTAGGAAGGTCGAATCTTAATTAAGTTAGTATTCGAATTATCTATATGTAGTTGCTTACTATTATGACTATATTGCATCCTATATATGTATACAAATTTTATTAATGATTTCACTATGATATTTTCTAACTTTATAAGTATGGAAAAAATATTCAATAAATAATTAAGGGTATTCAGTGAATTTGATAATGTATTGCTGCACGAATAAACATGTACACCCTTGGCCTACAAAGAAATGCTGCCGACTTTGGAAGAAACGCCGATAGTACTGGAAAGAACTTCGTTGATGTTGGAGTCAGCCTACATTTATTGCTAACAGTTTTGTCTTTTGATTTTTCAAACCGTCAGTATTAATTATCGGCTGATAGTTTTTATTTCCAATGTTAATTGTCGGTAATATTATTTATTTGTATTTATTATTTACCTTTTTAGATCTTTTCTTTTACAATTCCTCATGTAGTAGTATAAATAGGCATTTAGGTTTATTTTTGTAGAAAAGAACATTTGATATTTGATATATTTTTTAAACCCTATTGAGAGAGTTTTCTCTGTGAATTTACAATTGTTTAGCAATTGTGTGATTAAGTTCACGTTTTGAAATCAATCGCTAAATTGGTTTTTGATATTTAATGCTTCCACGCTGCGTTAAATTGATATAAGAACAAGGTGAGTTATTGCAAAGATATCAAGAGATAGCAGTTTAGGAGGCGGTCATGTCCTTGACAGTGTTCGGGATGTGGAAGTCCTACAAACCAAGCCACAGGTTCGAAGGGCAGTGTTGGGTAGCATGGATCAGAGATTCCGGTGTTATGAGTAGCGCTTTGATGATCTAATTGAGCAATCTAATACAAACAAGAATATGAATGGTTATGGGAGACGACCAAGGGTAGAGTATGCTCGCGGCGATCCTATTATCAGACCTGTTGCTGCAAATCGTATAGGTCAATATATAAGTAAGATTTGTAACTTTGATGATTACTATGAATATGATTCTGAGGTGGAAGTTAAGTTTTTGTTCAAAGAAAGACAACCACGGTGGAGATTTGGTGATGGTGGTACTAAATACCAAATGGGGTATTATAGGTATGATCAAAGAGACTATGACAATTTCTGCCAAAACATAGAAATTCCATATTTTAGTGGAGAATTAGGGATTAATAATTTTATTAATTGGATTTCTGAGATTGAGCGGATCTTTGAATACATAGAGATCTTCAAAGAAAGAAGGTGAAGTTGATAGCGTGCTGATTGAAAAGTTATGCTTCTGCTTGGTGGGAGAGATTACCATAAAAATTAAGTTATGAAAGAAAAGCACTATGAGAACATGGTTTAGGATGAAAATTTTATTGGAAGATGAATTTCTTCCTCTTAATTATGAGGAAACCATGGACCACCGATTTCATCAAAAATAGAAAGTGATACATGAATATCCTGCAGAGTTTGAGATGTCGGTGCAAAGTAATGATTGGAAGGAGGTAGAATATGTTCCTACTCCAAAGGAAAGTGGGAAAGGATACATTAAAGAGACTCCTCAAGAGACCCCATCAGAAATTTTAGAAGCCAACACTCCAAAGGTAGAAGGAAGACTTGTGGTTGAGAAAACTAAACTTCCACTAGTTATTTCCACTGGGCCTGATAAAAGGGGACTTGTTCCTGATGTACTGTTTGAAATTGCTAGAAAAGATACTGAGACGCCCGAAGTTGTTGAAAGTAAACCTATGGAAACACTAGTACAAGAAGAGAAACCAAAAGTGGAAATAGTTGTAAAAGAAGCAAAGGAAGAAGGTAAGAGGGATTCTCCTATTGGGATTCTTCATTCTATTAATGGAAATGTTGCTGATCTTCTTCCATTCTATTCTGATGATTCTCCATTATATCCAGAAGAAAACTCGAGGTCGAGTTCTTTTCAGGTGGGAGAAAATAATGCGGGCGATAAACATCTACAACACCGGCCTTGGAAGAAACGCCTTGGTCTTGGAAAAAACACTGCCGGCGTTGGAGTCAGCCGACATTTATTGCTAATAGTTTTGTCTTTTGATTTTTCAAACCGTTAGTATTAATTATCGGTTGCTAGTTTTTATTTCTAACGTTAATTGTTGGTTACACTATTTATTTGTAATTATTTAGCAATTATGTGATTAAGTTCACGTTTTGAAATTAATCGTTGAATTGGTTTCTGATATTTAACGCTTTCATGTTGTGTCATATATTATACATATTTACTTGAAAATTAATTATCAATTAAAAAATAGAGTTAACATATGATATAATTAATGTTATTTATAAATACTTTATGTGATAAAATTATAACATATGTGGTATGGATAATATAATTATTAGTTGTAGTGTTCTACGAATAAAAATAGTTGTTCACAAGAATTTGTTTAATTAAATATAATTTTATAATAAATGAATTTAATTCTATTAGTTATTATGAAAGAAAAAAAAAAGTTTAAAAAAGAATGGGAGAGTTGAAAATATAATGTAATAAATGAATATTGAAAAAAAGAGAGGAAAAGACAGTATAATAAATGCTATTGAAAAAGGAAAAGTACACTCATGGGATTTGAACCTATGATCTCATGAATGTAAAACTAAATATTTTTTTTTTTGCCCAAGTAAAACTAAATACTTAAACACCACACTATCTTTGCTTTTATATTATTATTTGCTTTTTATATTATACATATGATACATATATTTTTCTCTTATTTAAAAAAGTCAACCTTTTCCACCCTTGGTGAATTGTATGTAAACCCCTCAATTTTAGGGTAAATTTAGAGTAAACCTTAACCCTAGTCGAACTGGAGTTTTAAAAGTCAACAAAGATCAAGACATGCTAGTAGTTTTAGCTCTGGTAATCCCGTGCTCGAAACTTGGAAACAATATAAATGAGTTAATGGTAAATTATAGTTCGAAATAACATAAGATAGCTTAAAAAGATCAGATTTATTAAAAAAATTGATCGTTTCGAACTCGAATGGAATCAGTTCTTGAAAAATATGTCATGGTGCTCGAGATAGTAAAAGTTATATGAAAATATTGTTAGGCTCATAATTTAATAAGGATTCGTAAAATGCCAATTTTAGAATTTTTCGGATCCTAAAAATCAGATATAGCTCTTTTACGCATATTTTCTTTACTACCTGGTATTTTAATTGTCTAGTCTACTATTTATTACTATTGACTTGTCTCTCTACTTTTTCTTGCTACCTATTCTTACTTCCTATATACCTATTTTTACAATTTTATTTCTATAAAAATTATACGCCACATATTACTAAACTTCTCTTACACTTTTCTTCAAAAATTAATTTTTAATCACCCTTTCCCCTTCATGTCATCAATTTTCTTTTCTTTTTCATTTATTTGATTAACTATAATTTTCCTCCAACTTTTTCTATAAATACCTCATCCTCCATACTTCTTTACATACATCTATATACATAAAAACTCTCTCTCAAATTCTTTCTATAAATATTCTCTCCAAAATTCTTTTTCCAACTCTCTCTTCTTTTCACAAAACTATATCAATACTTTATTTCTTCTCCAACCTAAAATAACCTTAGATAAAAATTCCTAAAACTATCTTAATGTTTATGTTAACATAACATGACATAGTGTATGTTTCTAAACCTATGGATATATGGAAGTAATAATATGTTCATGTCTTGTTTAACAATGTTCAAGTATTATTATTAGTGTTGTTATATTATTATGTTTTATTATTGCACCTAATCTAACTTTTATATATTACTAAGTGTGTATGTGTGTGTGTATAGATATATCCTTAAAGCCTATAATCTCACTAATATAACTTTTATTTATTCATGCTCTTCTTTTTCTTGCAGATTATTTATTTATTTCATGCAATTTTATTAAGACTAGTCTTTTTAATCTTAGACTTATCCTTATCAAGTCAAAATAATCTTTTTCTTATTTTTCTTTATGGACTTGCCCATGTCTAAGTTCGAGAGGCCTTGATTCAAGCTAAGACTTCCTAATACTTGACTTTTATTATGTGTTTACTTTATTTCTATGTCTTTTATCTTTCATATGATTTACTTTTTATCATATTACTTATTTACAAGCTCATAGGCATCTATGATTATATTGTTGTTGTCTTAATAAAAGAAGTTCTTCCTTTGATAAAAAAATAGGACTAAACTCTTTATAAAAATGATTTTTTCACTTAGAAAAATTTTCCATTAAAGACTTAGTATTGTGTTATAAAAAAATTCTCTTAAAAAAATATTAGACAAGTTCATTATAAATTTTAGTGCCGTTATTATGCAAGATTTTTTCAAAATTTAACTAAGTAGTTTCATTGCTCTCTTTTCAAACTACCAAGAATAAAATTTATTATTTAAAACATTAATGTTGATAATTCTTTACTATGCAAATTTTTTTAAAAAAATTTATTTATAAGATTATCACCAACACTTTAATAAAAACTAAGAACTAGACAAATTTTTCAAGTTAAGCAAAAATCAACTCACTAGATAAAATCCACTTAAGAATAAAAGTTGGTAGATAACTTGAAAGACTAAATTTTTGGAATTTAATTTATCTTTTAAAAGTTAAGGAAAAATAATTATAATAAGAAATCACCTACTTATAATAACTCAAAAGCTTTTAGTTTTCTTTCCAACCACTTAAAATAAATTTGTCAAGTTTCACTTTTCAAACTCCTAAGACAAGTTGTTTTATGAAAAATCATTGTTGAGACAACATCATTACAATCATACATATAATATGAGTTTATATATGTATTACAAAGATTTTTCAACTATATAAGTATCTATGTGTTTGTCATAAACTTTTTGGATGAAGTAAAATTTTGAAAAGTTATAATTAAAGGGCTGGGATTTTCGTAACTATTATGCACCATACCATTTTGGAACCCAAATGACTTTTTATGACAAAAATAACCTTAGAAATAGATAGATCTTTTTGAGCAGGTAGAAAACGATATCTTATATGCGAAATTCCAAGTTAAAATAAGTAATTTATGACCATTTTAAGTTGAAATTTCCGCAATCCAAATTTTACCATGAATTTCACGATACAATTAGAAAATGTAAGTAAAGTTTCCATAAAATACTCATTTCGAGTATTTCTTTTTGCTTCGATAACAAGGAAGGAGAAGGCTTGTATCCCAAAGATTACTTTGATTAGGAGCTTTTCTGTATCATGGTTGAGTGAGTTTAGTTCCTTAAGTTTTGTACTAATGCTTGTGCTTATAGTGTTAGAAGCCCTAGAGTAAGATAAGATGAAAATAGGAAGTACATGTGCCTTATAATGTTTGTTGAAACTATGTTAAGAATATCAAGGCGTGAATTATTGTTAATTAAAAGTTTGATATATATATATATATTACCATGTTGATGTTTCTGTAAATTCTATGATTGCCTTTAAGATATTTTAATTACATGAAAGAATTTAATAAATGGATTCGTGCATATCATGTAGTGAGTCATATTGCATTCACTATTATACACTTGATGGAATAAGGGTATAATAGTGTTGGTTGGTATAAGCCGGTAGTATCTGCATTTTGGCAAGTAGTAGCCAGTATGATCTACATGTTTTGTGTTGGCGAATAGTAGCCCGTATAATCTACATGTTTTGTGTTGGCAAATAGTAGCCGATATGATCTATTAAAATTTTATTTGAAAAAGAACTGGTCGTAATTGACCGGTATACCTAAACCATAATGAACGACGTAAATTCATTCAATATATGGTTCCCAAAAAATCGTTTGTCTTGCTTGCTCACGTGTTTGATGTATTATATATGCTTGTCTAATTATAACTTGTTTGATATTTTGATTTAAGTATGACAACCCGAGAATATTCTCACTAAGCCAGTTAAGCTTACACTCTCATAGATTTTGTTGTCACAAGAACATCTTTTAATCTACCCGAAGTTCCCTTATATTCGGGTTAGATCACGCTTTTGGGAAGCTTTTTGGGAAACTTCGATAAAAGGCTTTAGATAGAAATTCCCTTAAAATCTTTTTGCTATGGAGATTTATGTATGTAAAACTTAAGTTGTATTTCAGACCCTTAGAAATTTATTGAGTAAATGCTCTTAAGTTTAAGTAAAGACTTTATTATGATTAATCTGATGGATATATGTTTATTAGTTCTCGTATGCTTTATATTATTACTTAAATTACATATCCTACCGGTGTCCTCTATTACTGTGTTAGACTCCTTATATATAATATCAAGATTTTCACATTACTAAGGTAGTCATTTTTAAGTCTTAATATTATATGTGGCGGATTGCCACGTTTAGAGTACCCTTTGAGATGTGACATGGTGTACCTATGGGTGTCTCCCAGTACAAATAATATTTTTCTAAAATCTACAAGTGTAGCTGTAGGTAGTTTGGTGAAGCCCTTAATAGTGAAACTAGCCAAAATAAGCAATTTGGCGCAGAAGCTTGAGTGTCAATATTGATTATTAGTTTTCCCTAAGACTAAGCATTGTATTGGCCAAAATAAATAAATAAATAAATTAGACTAAGCATTCATCTTTTGTTGGTAGATTAGCTATAGTTATTATTTTAGCGTATTTATTACCAGCAGTTTATCTTTTCTCTTGAATCAAGTTTGAAAGTTAATAATTTGCTTGAAAAGAGCCGTTCATTGAAATTTGTACTCAAAAGTTTGTGTTGAGCGGAAAATCTTTTGTGATTGTGATAGAAAATTTGATTCTGTGAAAAAAAAAAAAAAAATCTTGGGTATTTTTCAAAGTTTTTTAAATTTTTAAGTATTTGGTTAATGACGGAGTTGTTAAAAAGTGATGTTGGGAATTTGGTGTGATACCTCGATTATTTTGACTTCCCCCGTTTAGTTGAAGTGATAAGCTTTTCAAAGCTCGATTTTATCATTTCATGTTTAATTGCTATAATGGAGACTTAAATTATGAAATATGAAACATTATGAAATCGAGTCAAGGGTTTTTTAATATATTTTTTTCTTTTTCAATTACAATGGATAAAGGAGGATTTTACATTCACTGCAATACTATTGATGATAGAGTTAAGTTGTATAGCTTATAAATTGGAGTTCGAAATAAATTGAATGGGTTTAGCTCAGGCGAAGGCTGTGCATTTAGGTCGTAACACAATTATTACATCTTAGTCAGACCAACAAACATGTATCATGAGCTCAAAAATCAACCAAGCCATTTTCGGAAGGAAAAAAGGGGTTGTGTGGGCGGGGGAGGAGGGAGCGTAAGCTCGACCATGCATCAAAGAGGTTCGACACGTAGCAAGCGGGAGAAATGGAGAAAAGACCTATATATACAACACACAACATAAGTATCCTATATAATACCCAAAAAATATTTGAAAAAAATAAATGAATTCTTTTTATTTTGGTTTTTCTTTTTTTTTTTTCCCCATGTATTTTCACTTGGAAATTTTATATTTCTAATTGCCGACTTGCTCTAGAGGGTCCTTGATTAAAATCACCATTCACGCAAAAATAACAAATTTCTAGAAAATATAAACGACGTAGTTTTTCTCTAGTTTTTCTATATGTATACCAGCATATATTTAATAAATTATCAATAACTTAGATTTTGAAAAATCTATGAGTTAGTCACTAATTACATTTATTTTGTCAAATTAGCCAAGTGAAAATAATTAGTTTTCGATAAAAGCAAATAATTACTGAATTTGACATATCATAATTAGCGCTATAAGGTTTTTAATAATATAAGAAATAATATAATGATATTGTTCATCTAAAGTATAATATTTCCGTAATTTAAGGTAATATAGGGGCTGACTGTGCAAAACAGAAATACAAGTGATGGAAGGATTTACTTATCATACTTCGTAAAACTCACTTTTTTTTTTTTTTAAGGTCGTTGAAATTTTCATAGAATTATTTGAGTACATATACCATTTATTTTCTAAATGACATGTAAATATCTATATCATGGTAAAATAAATAATTAAAAGGCTATTTAATTGGTAGTGTTAATAAGGCATGAATGAGCTAAAGATGAGAAATTGGTGAAATCAATATACTGACCAATATGAGTTTAGTATGAAAACGCAATAGCCATTTGAGCATGTGGGCTCAAATAAGGGATTTTACGATGATATGAGATATAATGATAAGATGGAAGGGCATTTTAGTAATTTTCACAAGTTTGATTGGTTTTATAACCTTAGCATACTTATAAGTGCATAGAATAAAAGTGATTCACATGGTTTATTAATTTGATTAAGTGTTAAGTTCGATAAATAATAAATGTATGTTGGTATGATTAATTTGTGCGATTGCTTGTAGTGATTGCACGAACGTATAACTACTTGCTTGTTATTTGTAAATTGCAATGAATTTACTCATGTGAATTACATTGGACTTGGTGAATTGTTGATATTTGATCTTATGTAATGGCAATTGATATTATGATTATTAAAGCATGCCTTGATGCTAGCTTGTTGATAGTTTTTCGATTATATGAAAGCATGCCTAGTTTTGTTATCGCTTTGATTACTATGTCATGGCTCAATTTTATGGAACATATGCTTAATTTATTAAATGTTACTTAATATTTTTAAATTACATTCATGGTTTGATAAGAAAAGGACTTAATTAAGCGTTATATATTTTCATCATGCTTCATATTGCTAAGAAAAGCTTACTAGACTTAAGGGTCTTCTTTTCATAAGTTTGGATTTTATTAAGAAAAAGAGTGCTAGTTTATAAAACTCCGTTAATGGCATATAGCTAGATTGGGTATTGAGCGTAATGGGCAGTCCAAATAAAGGAAGTGCGCTAAGTGACCTCTAAATAATAGGGAAATTGAATCTTATGTTTTAAACTAATGTGTCATATACTTTGTCAATTATGCTCTATGGAACACGTTTAGAAAACATTTTTTTTTTAAATCATTGAGTAGTATCCACTCAAAAACAAAAAACTATTCTTTAACATTAGCTCATGGATTTACATGTTAACCTATTAAGTAAGATGGACGAGTAACCTTATCATACAAAGTATACATCCGTACACTATTTAATTGATAGATTTTAAGTAGGCATTGAAGATTACGCAGTAGGTTATGGGTACAAGTATTCCATAGCCCACTCATAAAAGGTAGAATACAATTATGCCTTTATATCCTATCATAGAACTTATACTTTTGTATTCTAGTGTATATAGGTTCCAAAGTACCTAAAACCATCCTATAAAAACTTATAAAACAATATTCATAAATGAAAAACCAATAATAATATTTAGTCAATAAATGCTTTTAAAAATAAATGGAAAGAAAGAGCCTAGCTTATATAAGGTAAAAACCCCAAACAATTAAATATAAAACTATCTCTTGCATATTTCTTCCTTTTCCCTTTCTTCTTTCTTATTTGATAAGTAATAAATGCTAATCTAGTTTGTTAAAACCATCTCTTTCTTGCACTTAAGTCTTTATGTTTCTTTTTCTTTCTCCTTATTCTTCCCTTAGTTTATAAGTTCCACAAATATAAATAATGTTATATATCTACATATGTATCACATATTTTGAATATAATAAATAGAAAAATAACTTTTCTTTTAATGTCACATGTGTTTTGCTATAGGTTCTACAAGTGCTATGCGTGCTATGCTATAGGTTCCATGAGTTTTGCATGTGGAAGGTCTTTTAATATCATACACATATAAGTATGGAAAATTTTTTGTGTAATTGTGCTCCAATCATGTCCCAAGCAATAATAGTGCGATACGTATATATGGAGTGATAGTAACTATTTGCTTTATTTTAAGGATATTTTTATTTTTATAAATTTATTTATTATGTGTTGAGTATTTATTGACAAGATGGGAACAACATTCATGAGACATCAAATATTTTTCTCACAAGTATATATTTATACATTTTTTTTAATTGTGCATAATTTTTTTTCACCAAGAGCTTCGCATAAATTTAAATTTAATGGAAATATACAAGAAAAGGTTCCACGAGACAAGTTGGAAGTCCATAATTTGAAGTTAGTGTCTCATAAGGTAGGGTAGGGTTCAATTAGGGTCTTATAATTTATCTACTTTGTAACTGCTCATCTCTACTATTAAGCCAATTTTTAAAATATAGCTTGGTTTAAGATATGTATATAATTATGGTCTGTTATAAGTCAACTATGATTCTTTCGAAAGTTTATAAATGGATTAAAGATACGTAAAATCATGCTGAGAAATATATCTAAAGCATTACGGGACATAGATTCTAGGACGGTAGACAGTGTACTATCCTTAATTAGCGGGTGCAAAGAGCTTCAAAATTTTTTATGGCTCATTGACAGTATTCTTACAAATCATATGACCTATCTGTTAATATTATGTTTGGTACACAGGAATCATCTTAAATGGAATGAAATCAATAAGAAAAAGATAAATCCATTCTTTTGTTTGGATATGGATATGGAATGGAATGAAAAAGAATTACTTTATATTGCAATTTACTAAAAATACCTTTCACAAATAATACTATATTAAATTTATATAGGATAAATAGATAATTTAATGAAGAACTTTAATGAAGGCGAAAAGGAATCGCGATTCCGCCTTCTGAAAAGGGGGAATTGAATTCCACCTTAAAGCTGGAATCGTCGATTTCAAGGAATCACAATTCCGACTTTTTGTAACGCTTTCAAATGTAGGAAAAGGAATGGAAGTCGGAATCGTGATTCCATTCTGATCTATTCCTTCATACCAAACGTACCATAACAGTATTTGAGATGTGATATTAAGAATATCTATAACTTTTCATTAGCACTTATGATGGGTTGTTATATTAGCACATGCAAAGAGTTATGGGCTTGTTTGGCTATATTGATTTGATATCACTTTAATATCATTTTCAAACCAAACTGATATTAAATTGATATTGATATGATAAAATTGATATTTTTACTCATAAATCAATCAAACCAAATTAATACTGATATGATATCGATGAATTACAGATGTTGATCCGATATAAATACGATAATGATAAAAATCAACAATCCAAACCGAACCGATACTGTTTCTAATGTATTTGTAATAGCGTGGCTTTCAAAATAAAAAAAATATATGACTTTTCCTAAAAGATACATAAGAAAAGGCAACTCGCTTGTTGTAAATAAAGAACATCATGGGTCATATGCCTTTATTAAGCCAGAATAATCTTTAGACCAAATCCAGGAAGAGAAAGAGATGAATGAAATTCCCTATAATTATAGATTCAAATAAGGCATTTAGATTGTGGACTATAAATATTTTCTAATATGTAACTATATTTCGACAACAAGAGCATTTTAATAAGAGCATCTTTAAAGATGTTAGTAAATTCATTTTAATTTACTTTGGTAAACATCAACCTACATTATCAGAATTTATTTTTCCTTTTCTTTGGAGTTTGTGATCCAATTTCTGTAATCAAATCCCGTAGTTAAATGTTAATGAATCAATATTTGACTATACATTTATTATTCATTCATTACATAATTTAGGCTGTTATATCGGTTATCTATATACAACATATCAGATACACAAAAATTTTCTTTGAGAGTTTTGAGAGCTTTTCATTTGTATTCTCTCAAATCGCTGTACTCCTACTTTGATATAGGGTGATTCCTTTCTTGCCTCTACCCGTCGTTTTTCCCGAAAGGGTTTCCACATAAAATCTATGTGTGTTCTTTACTTTTAACGCTTGCTATTGTCGTTTGATTACGCCTTTTGTTTTATAAAAAACTGGTATTAGAAATAAAGGCTTGAATTATGATCGTTAAATGTATAATGAATTAATAATAAATGTATAGTAAAAAATTCATTCATTAACATTTAACTACAGGAGTCGGTTATAGAAATTGGGTCACAAACTCCAACAATTTCCACCTTGACACGAATTCTAGAGTAACAAACACAAATTCAGAACTAAATAGTAGAAACTCCAATCTTCAACTTCGAAGCCAAAAAAATATTCTCCAAACTTTGATAAACACTACATCACCTCTTCCACAAATTCCATAAAGGAAACAATCAACAACTGACACTTAGCAAGTTCAAGTAATGCTCAAACTTTGCTATCAGAAGTGTCTTTGTCAGCATATTTGCAGGGTTGTCATGAGTACTTACTTTGTTCACAGTAATATCTCCTCGAGCAACTATATCACATACAAAGTGATATCAAACATCGATGTGTTTTGTTCTTTCATGGAACATTTGATCCTTAGTCAGAAAAATCGCAATATGACTATCACAAAGTACTATAGACGTCTTCAAATAATTAAGCTCAACAAACAACCCTTTCAACCATAAAGCCTCTTTAACCACCCTTGTAATAGCCATGTATTCAACCTCTGTAGTGGATAGAGCAACAGTAGCCTGTAAGGTGGCTTTCCAACTAATATCACAACTACCAAGAGAGAAAACATACCCAGTAATAGATCTTCTTTTGTCCAGGTCCCCAGCAAAATCAGAATCAACAAACCCGATGACCCAATCTCTAGTTCTCCTAAAGTAGATAAACATTGGTAGTTCCTCTTAAGTATCTGAAGATCCACTGGACTACTTTCCGGTGTTCCTTGCCAGGATTCGCCATATACCTGCTGACAATACTTATAACATATGCTAAATTTGGACGCGTACATATCATAACATACATAAGAGATCCTACTGCACTAGAGTAAGGGACCTTTGACATGTAATCAATTTCATCTTCTGACTATGGAGACTAGGCAGACGACAGTCTGAAATGACCTGCTAAAGGGGTACTTACAGGTTTAGCACTCACCATATTGAACCTGGAAAGTATCTTCTCAATATATCCTTTCTAACTCAGATGTAATACACTTGCTTTTCTATCTCTTGAAATTTCCATACCAATAATTTTCTTGGCTGCACCGAAGTCTTTCATCTCAAATTCCCTGTTCAACTGTGTTTTAACCCTATCAATCTCTCCTCTATCCTTAACCGCTATCAACATATCATCCATATATAGTAGTAGATACAGAAACAAACCATCATCACAGTGCTTGAAATATACACATCTATCGTAGTTACTTCTCTTGAAATCATGAGAAGTCATAAAGGGATCAAACCTTTTATACCACTGTCATGGCGATTACTTTAACCTATAAAGGGATTTCTTTAATCTGCATGCATGGTCTTCTTTTCCTAAGACCCCAAAACCTTCTAGTTGATGCATATAAATATCTTCCTCAAGTTCTCTATATAAAAAGGCAGTCTTCACATCAAGCTGCTCAAGCTTTAAATCTTCCATAACAACAATACCAAGTAGTGCTCGAATTGAACTGTGTTTTACAACAGGAGAAAATATGTCAATAAAATCAATACCTGGTATTTGACTGTAGCCTTTTGCAACAAGTCTTGCTTTGAATCTGGCTTCATCACTAGCTGTGGCTCCTTCCTTTTTCTTGAAAACCCACTTGTAGTGAACGACCTTCTTGCCCTTGGGAAGTTTCACTAACTCCCATGTTCTATTCTTTTGGAGCTATTCCATCTCTTCTTGCATGGTGGTCATCCACTTACCAGAATCATCACAACTAACTGCTTTTGTGTAGGTGGATGGTTCCAAATTTGAATCAACATCATCTGCCACATTCAGTGCATATGCTACTAGATCTGCTTCGCTATACCTCTGTGGAGGCCTTATCTCTCTTCTGGGCCTGTCTTTAGCAATAGAATACTGTGTCTGTTGAGGTGTAGTAACACGTTGAGGAGTAGACTTTAGTGTAGAATTTGCATTAATATCAAACTCCACCTGCACATTTGGTTTCCGCTGGATTTTATCAGAATTAACAGTAGGATATAAATCATGTAACATAGCAGATTCATCAAATATAACATCCCTACTAACAATAACTTTTTTCAATTCGGGACACCATAATTTATATCCTTTAACCCTAGTCTTAAAACTAAGAAACACACACTTCAGTGATCTAGGCTCAATATTTACATGAGCATATACAAGGTATTCGAAAATTTTCAATTCAGAATAATCTGCAGGGGTTCCAGACCATACCTCATGTGGAGTCTTCTTCTCAATGGAAGTTGATGGAGATCTATTATTCAACAAACAAGTTGTGGAGGCAACTTCTGCCCAGAAAGATTTTGGTAACTTAGAATTGGAGAGCATACATCTCACCTTCTCCATGATGGTTCTATTCGTACGTTCTGCCCATTTTGCTGGGTGTACCAAAAACTGTGAGATATCTCACAATTCCCTTGACTTGCACAAGTCATTAAAATCACTAGAGCAGAATTCTAAGCTATTATCAATGCGAAGGTGTTTTACTTGTTTTCCAGTCTATTTCTCAATCATTGTCTTCTACACTTTAAACGTAGATAAGGCATCACTTTTCTGCGTCAAGAAATATACCCAAATCTTTCTGGAAAGTCATCTATGATGGTCATCATGTAACTGACACCTCCACTGGAGGGCACTCTAGAAGGACCCTAAAGGTTAAAATGAATATAATCAAGAATGCCCTTTGTATTGTGAGTACCTGTGGTGAATCTGACCCTCTTCTACTTCTTGAAAACGCAGTGTTCACTGAACTTTAATTTGTTGATACCTTGCCTATCAAGAAGTCCTCTCTTGCTCAATTCAGTCATATCAGCTTCATTCATATGCCCAGGCACATATGCTATAGCCTTGTAGCATCTTCATCTGATAAAGATGAACCAATGCCAGCATCACCTGTCACAGTAGAACCCTACAAAGAATATAAATTAGCAAATTTTCTGTGTCCTTTCATCACCATAAGTGAACCCTTACTTATCTTTAGAACTCCACCTTCACCAGTATACTTATACCCCTTCAAATCAAGCGTACTAAGAGAAATCAAATTTCTCTTCACGTCAGGAACATGTCTCATATGCCCAAGTGTCCTGACCACACCATCAAATATTTTTATTTTGATTGTTCCAATATCTGCAACTTTACAAGATGTGTTCTTACCCATCAAAACAATACCTTTGGAAACCGTTTCATATGTTGAAAACCAATCCCGATTAGGACACATATGAAAGGTACATCCAGAATCAAGAATCCACTCTTTACTGGCTTGTGAATCACTTTCAGAAGCAACAAGAAGATCACCATCACTATGATCTTCAACAACAACGGCTTCAGCCGTTTTCTCTGGTTGATTTTGCTTTTGATTCTCACCGGTCTTCTTATTTTTATTTTTCAATTTATAACACTCTACCTTTATATGACCTTTCTTTTTGCAATAGTTACAGGTTTTAAATCTATTTGATGATTTTGATCTGCCTCTAGAACTCCCACAAGTTTTTCAATCTTAACTCCTACCCTGTGCTACTAAACTTAGTTTTAATGATGTTTCATCTTCTCAAAAGAGCTTAAACTAGCATACACTTCATCAATAGACAGAATATCATGACTATAAAGAAGAGTATCTCTAAAGGTCGAATATGAAGGAGGCAAAGAACATAATAGGATTAAACCTAAATCCTCTTCATCATACTTAACTTCCAGAGTTTCTAAATCAGAAACAATTTCTTTAAAGGTCGTTAAGTGATCTTTTAGAAACGTACCTTCTTTCAAACGATGAGAATATAATCATTGTTTCAAGTGTAACTTATTAGTCAAGCTCTTTGTCATACATAGTTACTCCAATTTCAACCATAATGTAGCAGCGGTTTTCTCCTTAAGCACGTCCGGTAGAATCTGGTTCAATAGATGAAGATGGATCTGCGAAAGAGCTTTTTGATCTTCTCGTTGCTTTTCTTCCGATGACCAAGATGCGAGCATCTTGTCAAACCCTAAAAGTGTGTCATCAAGATCTATTTTTGCGAGAGCCGCTCTCATCTTGATCTGTCATAACGAGAATTTGGTGTTGCGATCCAAAAGAGGAATATCGTACTTCATGGTTACCATTATCAAAACCTATGCTTTGATGCCACTTGTTAGAAGTCGAACAATGGCAACAACGAAAAAATGATAAAGCACACACAAGATTTACGATACTCTATTACCGACATATAGTGAATTCTCTCTCATCTGTCCGTGCTTTTTTTCGATTTGGATTTTTCACGTAAATCTATGTGTGCTTTATCATTTTTTTGCTGTTGCATTTGTTCGTCTTCTAACATTTTTCCCCTCAAATACATTCTTCAAAGAGATCCATATTTAGGCAATGACGCATTAGCAACTTTGATTTAAATCCAAAAAATATTTTTACTCTTATTCTTCTATATTTATATGCATATGTACCTGACATTGTCTTTTGTAATCAACTGTTTGACCCATGGCATCAACACGGTGGTTGGTTGCTCCCTAAGGCATGAGCCAGTTGTGGGGGATGTTCCTGCTTCAAGAATCTTGCTTGTATAATACATATATACACACACACATATAACTATGCAACAAGTGCAAGACAAAAAATGCATAAATAGTAAATAATGTATCAAAATACCCTAAAGGGAGGGCAAGCAAGATCTATACAGGTGACCCATGTGACCGAATCCAATTCAACCCAACATATATGTAGTTTTAGAGGTAGTTCCTGTGCTTAATTTTTTTTTTCCCATGTCATCTATGTATGGATGTAAATATATATATAAAATAAAGATCTTGTACCCTAATTAATAAGTATCTGAAGGAAAAATACTGACGGAAAAATATTAAATTCAATTTTTAAAATATTTTTCAATATATTAAGCGCACTTAGAGTTATTTTAGTTGACCTCTCAACAAAATACAACAAGGCATTAGCTCACATTTTTTATGTCACGATTGATAATTTCGATTATCATTCATTTTTCAACTTACATAAACATTTATATATATATGGGGAACAAAAACTTTTCTCATCTTTTGTTGTCCTTCGACAGTAAGGAGAAAGGAATTGATATAAATTTTTTTTTTATCAATTTAAAGATTAAAGACATTGTCCCACATCTTCCCAGCTCGTAGCAAGTTCATTGTATCTCTGAATAGGATAAGCTCTAATGTTCTTGTGTGACACGACATTGGACTGGCATTTATAGATAGGCTATGGATTGGACCGACTGAAGAATTAATGGAACGGAGTTATATTTTCATTTTATTTTGCCCCGCTAGATATGTTTGATTTGGATAAGTAATTGTAATTTTCCCTATGGGAATTCTGCTACCATTACATTGTCAAGAACTTCTCTTGGTGGAGTAAGTGTTTACAAGAAACAACATTTACACCAATATGGGTTTAGTGACCTAATTAAAGCCAATCTTACACTATACCAAGGAGAAAAAGTTCTTCGGATAATGTGCGATCATATGTGGTTGCTTAAGTTTGATTATACAGCCTACTTATAATGATACTAATACTTGAATGTCTCATTTGCTACTTCACTTTTATGAATTAAAGATCACTTCACTTGACTTGAGAGTTAAAGATTATTGTGGATTTGATGCACAAAATGTCGATTTTAATTTGTTGAACAATCTTGAACGTGGATAATATTACTATTGGGCACACATGAAGTATACAAAGAATTGTGATGATGGAATACATCTCCACTTATTTGGATAATAAAAACAACCAAACTAGGCAAGGATGTAAAGTCATATAACTAAAGAAGAGAATTTATCTAATTTAAAAATGTCTACTTATTTTTTTAATTATAATATTACGTATATAATGATCTTGTTAACAAGTCAACTGATTGTACTTAATAATTTTAACCGAAAGGAAATTGGTTATTTGATAGTAACCATTCATTTTCATAGCATTAGCCATGGAAAAGAAATGTTATAACATTTACAGCTCATTACTTGACATGAATAGTTATCCATTCCCTCCTCATTCGACGTAACGCTGCTATATATTACGATATTCATTTGAAGGGAATGGTAATTCACAATGAATTATTATTATGTAAAATGATGAATAGCAATTCATATCCCTGAATCAATGGTTTATATTTCAATTTTGTTATAAATACCTCTATCTTGAAAATATCATCTATACAATTATCCTCTATTTGTAATAAATACATGGGAGATTATAAATATTTTATCTTTTACCCTAATAATTCTTGTTTTCTTTTTTTAACCAAATGAATATTCTAGCCATTGAATTGGAATTTCATTTTCCCCTTATTCCATATGGTGAAGTGAACAAGCCATAAGTGATATGACAATTATTATTTACTAATAAATGAAGGGTCTTACAAAAATTTATATAATCAAGTATTTTTTTATGAATAGAAATAATAATAATACAACTTTAAAATATAGCAATAATGATTTAATGGATTCAAACGGCCTACCCCATGTATGCTTTTAAGGTATAATTGAACAACATTATGTTTACTGTGTTTGAACTTCTCAATTTGGACAATTTAATATCTATAGTCATAAAAAAAAGTTGAAATAAGTGTCTTTCTTAACTCTAGCCTAATACACTAAAAAATATCCATAAGTTACTTTTTTTTTTTTTTTTGCCGAAATCCATAAGTTTCTTTACTATCCTTAAGCCTTCCTTCCTTTATTGTTTCTTCTCTCTCTCTCTCTCTCTCTCTCCATAAACCCTATGTTTTTACTTCATTGTCAACTTTAATTATTTAACACAAAATTTTTACTCCCAAATCTTATCATTTGAATCTCACAACTGCTAAAAATCTTTCACATGCCTTATTGCATAATGTCATTGTTAATTTAAATCTTGACAAAGTACTAATTCTTCACAAAAATTTAAGGGTCTATTAGTTGCACTTAGTAATGTATTTTGAAGAAGTTTCCTTCTTCTCCCTTTTATTTATAGAATTAGATGCGTTGCAATTGAATTTGATGTACAAATCTAGTGTAGTTTGTGGTTTTGCTATGAATTTGTAATTAAACTTAATGAAATAATCATCTTAGTTTTTTTCTTTTTTT
Source organism: Combretum micranthum (assembly GCA_024138025.1). Classification (NCBI taxonomy): domain Eukaryota; kingdom Viridiplantae; phylum Streptophyta; class Magnoliopsida; order Myrtales; family Combretaceae; genus Combretum; species Combretum micranthum. The sequence goes on along the minus strand of JAMXBD010000658.1, from coordinate 646,788 downwards.
TTTTACCATTTTATTTTTTAAATAAAGAAAAACTTCACATTATGTGAAAAGTGTAAAGAAGACTTGCAAAAGATAAAACAATAAAAAAATAATCATGAGTTTACATTTTGCCAATCACTAGTTATATTATAGATAATTACTAAGTTTTAAGGGCTTTTAGTATTTCTTTTTTATGATTTATTTTACTTTTGTTACTTTATTAAGCTAACTAGACTATTTTTTTAGCACTTTGTTTTTGCTAATTAGGTTTTGGATAGTCACGAGTTTTTATCATTTTGGGATAATATCACGAATAATAGATGAACTTTCGCAAAATATGCAATTATGTACTTGAACTTTGAAATTGATCAATTTTAAAGTTTAGGTATCTAATTGCATATTTTATCAAAGTTCAAGTATTATTCACAACATTACCGCTAACATGTTCAACATGAGCAACTTTGGTTTTATTAAATATGGACGCTAAAAAATTGTATCGTATCCTTCTTCTTTTTTTCATTTTTTCTCAAAAAGTGTATGCATTAGTTTGGGATTAAAGAAGAAATTTCTAGCTATTAAAGTAATTTCCACATGCTTTTCATACACATTTAGGGTTTCTTTATTTCGTTGCATGAAATAAGGAGAATTAATTTCTAATTCAATAAGAATGTAATATAGTTAAAAATGTTCATTTCCTCAAAATCTACATTACACAAGCTAAAATTTATCATATCTATCTATATAGGATATCATAAATAGTACATGAACTTTAGCAAAATATGCAATTAGGTAACCAAACTTTGAAATTGATCAATTTGATACCTAAAAAACTTTGAAATAAATTAATTTCATACGTGAAAGAACTTGATGAGATACCATTAACTTGCATGAATTTTTTTTTTTCAGGTACTAAATTTGTCAATGTCAAAGTTTAGGTACTAGATTGATTAATTTCCAACTTTAGATACCTAATTATATATTTTATCAAAATTCATGTGCCATTTGTGACATTAACCCATATATATTATATTTATACATATCATCTTTTATCTAGAACTCAGTTACCGTCTAAATAGTTGCTAGTGCGTGACCAGTTTTTTTTTTTTTTTTTTTTCAAGTAACATGGAGTTTTTTCTGGTATGAGATTGTGGTTCAACAACTAACAATTTGCCAAGAACCCTAGCAAGCCCGAGTTTGGAATTGAAGAAGACCAATAGGCTCTATGGATCAGGATGTGATAAGTATGCCTATCGTATAATAATAAGGGAAAATGCCACATTTTGTACCAAACTTTGCTAAAACATCCAATTAGGTACCCGAACTTTCAAAAGTTCAATTTCATGCCCAATTTGAACTTTGCACATAAAGACTACCTTGCTTAACTCTATTATATATGTTATGCCACGTGGATCTACACTCATATTATTGTTTGACACGTGTCCCTTTATTAAAAGAAATAAATCAAGCTAGCTTTTGCATTCCATAATTCCGCAAGCATCCAAATCCTTCTTCTTAAACTCTCTCTCCCTCCTCTTCTCCTCTCTTCTCACCATGACTTCCTTTAATTCCGAAAACCTCATCCTCCTATTTAAAATTGACCTGGAACCCCTATTCTATTTCTATAAATGAACAACACCCAAATCCCCTTTTTCTTTCTCATTCCCTTATCACCCAATTCCTCATCAACCCCATTAGGATCACAATTGGCACCACCACCATGGTCACCACACAACCATCATTCTCATTCTCATTCTCCACCTCTTCCTCCTCCTACTTCTCCTCCTCCTCATCATCAACATCCAAAACATCAAGCCTTAACCCTTTATTAGCACTATCCTAAAATCTAAAACAAAGATCACTCCCAACACCAACACCACACACCTCCATCATAGGAATCCCTTTCTTTCCCTTGGAATCCAATTCCAAATGCCCAAACAATCCTTGTAATTTGAGCAATTCTCCCAATGATTCCCACCATCATTCCAACTGAACTAGTCATTGGATAGCCCAGTCTTTTGTATGACTCTAAGCTACTGGTTACACATGTTTTGGACCTTGATAGATACGTCTTGCCATGACCATTTTAAAGGGAAAGTGATTGGGTCTTAGAGATGGTGGACAGAGTGCATGTGCTCTGCAATAAAAGAATTTTGTTTGTTTTTTAAGGTTTAACAGAGCTTTTAGTTAGGGTCTACAACAATTTCTACGTGAGGGTTTCATAGTGTACGCCTAACCCTTCATTTCTATCGAATTCTCTTTAAGGATAAATATGTGGACCTCCTCTCTATCAATTCGAGTTAAATTATACTCCTCTTTTTTTGCATTGATTTTGAAAAGATAATTAGGTTGGTTAGTGATTTACTAGTGTGTTTTTTGTCTGATCATGGTTATTTATTTTGATAAAGGGATGCGTGTCAGACAATAATAGGACGGTAAATCCATTGCGATAACATATATAACGGAGTTAAGTGAGGTAGTCTTTATGCACACAAAAAATTCAAGTCAGGTATGAAATTGAACTTTTGAAAGTTTGGGTTCCTAATTGGACATTTTAGAAAAGTTCAGATACCAAATGTGGTATTTTCCCAGATGATGATGATGATGTGATACAAGTGTAAAAATAAAACATAATGAAAGATATCATTTGATAATATTGAAAATTTAAACCAATTATGTATGAATTGGGATAAATTACTTTCCATTCATAGCATTTAATAAATTGTTATCAACAAATCGAAAACAAAATTTCTTTTAAATGCATTTAAGTTAATTTGTATAAATTTCTATCAAATGTTCATAACCTATAACATTGTGCAACTAGTTCATGTATTTTAATCTTCTTTATAGCCTCTAAATTTTTATTATATATTACTAATACCACACCTCAAGTTGGATGTAGTTATACATAAAGGGTAAAAGGTCATAAATGATACATATATTTTGACAAAACATGTAATTAGGTACTTGAACTTTAAAATTGATTAATTTTATATTAAACTTTGAAATTGATCAATTTAGTACATGATCATTTCTGATCAATTCCGAAGGCTAGGTACTAAATTGATCAATTTAGTGTTTAGAAGAACTTGTAGTACACGCCAACGATCGTCTGTCGTATTAGTAAAAAATGCCATATCGGGTGACGATATTAGCCAATTTGACGGGATACCATTAGCGTAGACGAAAAGTCTTTTAGGTATTAAATTGATCAATTTCAAAATACTAATACCTAATTGCATTTGTCAAAGTTCATATGCCATTTGTGACTTTAGCCCATAGATAAATGGATTAATTATAAAAACATTATCCCTGTTTTAGTACTTTTACAAACAAATGTATGAGTTTTGATATTTGACAAATATATAAATTGAGTTTTGATATTTTAGTAATCAAGTGACCTGAGTTTTATTTTTTATAAATACATTACTTGTGTTTTATCCTTTTGCAAATAAGTGGCCTGAAATTTTAAAATTTGGTAAATACATAACTTATATTTTGTCACTTTGTGTTAATAATATTATTAAATTGATTTAATCAACCAATGGAAAAAAGTCACATGAGACTAATCTATTATTAACACAAAGTGACAAAATACATATTATATATTTATCGAAAGTCAAAACTCAGGCCAGTTATTTGCTAAAGTACAAAATACAGGTCTTATATTTATCAAAAATAAAATTTAAGTCACTTGATTGCAAAAATATCAAAATATGGTTATGTATTTGTTAAAAGTCAAAATTTAGATCGCTTGTTTATAAAAAAACTGAAACACAAGCCATATTTTCTTAATTAACAATTGTATGTGTTTTCAAGTTTTCTTTTGAAGTTTAAAGTTTAATTTATTATGAGTGTTTTCTTTTTCAAAATTTCATTGAAATTTAAAACTAAACCATTAAAAATTAATTATAGCAGTTCATGGGTCGACTCAAGACTTGAGGACCGGTCAATTGCTTGGACGAGATCAATTGGTTTTGGGTCCATTATCGAGTCAAAATTGGACCCATAATTGAGTTTTAGATATGGATTTGAACTCTGTAAAGTTATTTTTATTGAAGCTCCCTTAAGTTACAAATTGATTGTTCGGATCAATTAGATTCTTGAAATAGCATATAATATTATTGTGACATCATATCCTCTCATATAATTTCACTCGTTGATTACTTGTGGGTGCATTTCAAGATATTAATTAAAAAAAGAGATAATAATTTTAAAGATACCATATTAGATTGAAGTGATTAAAATACCTGGAAACGGGGAGAAATATAAAATTTTCTCCGTTTGAATTTATTTACTGCATATTTAAGATATACCAATAAAAAACATGAAGCTTGTGTTGTGTGGGAAATTAACTATTTGGTTGTTTGGCCGTATTTGTAATTTGGCTGAATTTGGTGTTCTACTTTTGACCGAAAATTCTTCGTTTCCATGCCCCATTCGGAAAGGTGGGATGTATTTTATGGCCAAATGATCTTAATGAATGTAGGTGTGTTTGTCGTATTGTAGAAATGAATAGACGTGATAATATTTTATAAAAAAATATCGACCAAATTATTAAAATACGTATACCATTAAATACTCGACGCGTATGTCAGATGCACACGTATTCATTCACATTAATGGCTTCACCGACCATAATGTAAGATATGGGCACATGAAATCAACATCTAGTTCTACGTTATTCTTTCCCCTTTTATTTCCTCTTATTTCTCTTTTTATCCCAAAATTACCCCCCTTATAGTTTAGTTTTAGTACAGTTATGTTAATTAATGCAAGTCATTATAAGTTTTAGCTTTGGGTTAATGTTAAGAGTGATATCTAAAGTTTGATATATATATAATTAAGTACTTAAATTTTAAAATGAATTAATTTAATATCTGAATTTTGAAATTGATCAATGTAGTACTTGAAAAAACTTTTTAAGTATGTTAATAATACATCCATCAAGTTGTTTTAAGTACAAAATTAATCAATTTCAAGTTTTTTAAATACTGAATTAATCAATTTCAAATTTCAAATTTCAAATTTTAAGTACCTCATTACATATTTTATCTAAATTCAAGTACCATTTATGACACTATCTCTTCAAGTTTTAAGTAACCTGAAAAGGGTATTACAGAGTACTAAAGAACTACATCAAGCACCACTTTGGAGGTATAAGATCTTGATTAGCATGAAATAATAAACTTAAAGGAACAAAATTATGAAAGCTTAAGAAATTTGAAGGGCTATAAGTGATATAACAGTTACTTATGCAATAAACTAGTTGCTTAGCAATTTATTGGACAAGCAACCCTCTCACTTCTCTTTTCATTGGTCCTTTTATGCTAGTTTAATTTTTTACAAAAAACAATTCTCCAACTCCTCCTCTCATTGGTTCGTTCACATTTATTTAATCTTTATAAAAAATATAAACATTATTTTAATATAAAATAAAGTATGACCCGTAAAAATTTTGAAAAAGAAAAGAGTAGATAAGTAATTCTCTTAAAGTAATTAGGGATAAAAGTAAAGAGTTGTTTAATAAAGAGAGTTGCTTAATTAAGATACTGAGATAATACTTTAAGCAACTCTTTAAACAATATAGGAATAAAGATACTTTATAATAAAAATATATCCTTTTTTGTTTTAGAATATAATTAAGTCGACACATGCAATTATTTTTATTATAAACGTAGAGATATTAAAGAAATAAAGAAAGGACTAAAGTGATCAAACTATTCATGTTCTCAAAATCAGAATGAGTTATTTAAGTGTTTGACTTCATCTAATTCTTTAATGCAACAAATCGTAAACCTTCCAAAACCGCAATAGCTTCAACGACATCCACTTCCATTGTCCGTCACAGGTGAGGCCACAACTGCAAGTAGCTAATTATTGCTATATCTAGCATCATAATCTACCCCGGTAACGTTGTTAACTTTGTCCAAACTGTAACCATGTCTTAGCTTTACTACGTCGTCAGTCAGAGAGAACAGGATGCTTTTTGTTACTGTAAAGGCTATCGATAAATCTGCAAAAGTAGGCATCAACAGTGAAACTTAGTTCACTGCCCATACAACGTTGTTGGTAACGAAATTTGGGTTGGGATAGGATTAGTGGATAAGTCCTTTGGTACCATCTTTCCGACGAAACCACGAAAGTTGAAGCAATCTTAGCCAATAAAAATTTCCACCTGACGAAAATAGTTTTTGTATCTCTGCCATGCTTTGTTTAAGGAAATTTCCTACTCCTTAGTAACAAAAGGTAACGGAGATGAATAAACTGATTTAATCAAGTTTGTTTCCAAAACATAATCTGTCTTGTGTTGAATTCATATTGCTGGAGACAACATAGGAAGATATTTGCTAGGAGAGCAAATTTTTTTCCTTCTTGCTATAGGGCATAAGTTCTTATCTTTATCAACAATATTAAAAATACGAATGCCTGGAATCCGACAACAGACATAGGATATCCACTTTAACTTGAAATTCTTGCTTAAAATATGGCTATAATGAATATATATCCTTCGCTTTCAAAATAAGAGATCTGCAATGTCTTTTTGGAATTGTAATGGGTAAACTATGATTTCACAAATCCTTTTCCAAACTCTTACCATGTCACTTTTACCAACTTACCAAAGAAAATAATGACCAATCGCTTCTTTCCTAATCATATTCTTTGCTAACAAAGTTAATGCCAAGAAGGTGTCACCCCTACTTTTGGTTTTAAGAAAATCAAGAGAAAGAAAATAAGTACTCTTTTAAACTTGGAGCCCATAAGTCACTAGGACAACTAATTAGTTTCTGAATCAATTTTCCTTGTAAAGATCTTGTAAATCCACTATATCTCTAAATATAAGTCTTATATTGATCAGTTTAAAAGCAATCTCATCTTATCCAACAAACCTTTTGTTTTTGTTTTTGGTTATCTTCTCTTCTTAAAAATGTTATCATTGCATGGTCTGTTTATTTATTGACAGATTACATATACAGATTTTTTTCAAATTTTTTTGTAACAAATTATTTATAAAGCATTAGATACACGTAAAAAAAAGTTGGCAATTATCATTAAAATCAAATAGATCAAATATAAATAAAATATAAATGTAAATCGGACATTTTTATACATATCATTTTAAAAAAATACCAAATACAGAAGAAAAACAGAGCATCCAAACAACCCCACAAGTGGCATGGCAAAAGCCATTGTTTCTAACAAGACTTCTTCACCTCTTGGTTACAAAAAAACTACTTTTCTAACTATAGATGCTTATTGAAATCTTAGTTTTAGTAGGTGAAAGAGCCTTACTAGTTAATCTTCTCCCTGATAGAAGGCCTAGATATTTCTCTAACCTATTCACTATCAAAATGTTCAAAATCCTAGCATATTCTAACTTTACACTCTCGAAAGTGTTCTTACTAAAATCATTTGGTACTTTTGAAAGTTAATCAAGTGTGCTTATCATTAGAAACATATATAAACACCTCTTTTAGTTTGCAAATGTTTCTAATTGTACCTTCAACAAAAATACAAACAATTATCAACAAAATTAAAAAGAAGAAAGAAAGAAATAAATAAAAAGGTGTAATATTTAGACTATGTCCTTTAATCTTCATACCTTGAATGTTTCCATTCTCTTCCTTTTGGGACCATAATAAACAAGGAGATTTGGATCTCTTGTTTGACTCTCCTACTAAGATTTTATTCATTAATTTTTCCTAATTACCATCATAGAATTTATGATACAGTTTATCTAAGTATCATGGACACTATATTATATCATATACCTTCACTCTATAAGCTTTCAAAGCACACTTCCACCTCTTTGAAGAATTTTTTTAAATTAAGTGATGAAAAATTTCATGTGTAATAATGATATTTATAGAGGGCTAAATTCGGATTCTAGTTCTTTAAAGCCCAGAAATAACTTTGGTGTGACTCTTTAGGCTGAGTGATAAGGTCTAAAAATAGTTACGTTTATGAAATTAGGATGTTTATGGGAGATTTAACATGGTAGGCTTGAATAAGGACCTTTAGACCGAACCGACCCATTTGCTCTCAGCCTTTCTCAAGGAGTTTATGTACTTAAAGAGGCATTCCATGGGCTAAAGAGCTCATGGAAAATCCATCATTAAGAGGATTTATCTCGTTCATTGATGGTCAATATGATTCATTGGACATCACTAAGAGCTAAGCTCTAGAAATACCCAAAGCTCCTCCTCATTTGAGAGATCTAGAAATTGATAGAAACACCATTGTATGCCAAAATACTACCACAAAAGATCAAATAGAGCTTAAAGTGAAGAGCACACGATCTATCCTCTAGAATAATGGGATTGATACTATATAGCTCATTCACTAGTCACTAGTACATTCGAGTACCTTGAGATTGTCTGTTCTTTCTCTTTGCCATCTCACTTTGCACAACAGTTTACCTATATATAAAGCAACGTTATGAAAAGTTAGTGCAACGGTTTATATCATTAATAGCAATAGTTTTAACTTTTAAGGCAACACTTTAATATTAATCAAATGCAACTGTTTTGCAAATAGATTGCAATAAATTTGAAAAAAAATAAATCAGCATAATATTTATTGGTGCCAACTATTTTAATATGTATTACATTAAAATTTGGTATTAGATAATCTATCATAATAATGGATTTTCTTCAGAAATTAAACTCCTAATATAATGGCATTCACGGATCATAGTTTCGATTAGAAATCTCATAAGTAACAAAGTTTCAAGGTACCCCAATGTGCGCATACACAATTTCACCTCCCTACATGAAGTAATAAAGTTCTTAATACATCCAAATTGATAAATGGTTTTCAATTGGACATTGTTTCAACAAATTGCAAAATCAATAATAATAAGTTCAAAAGATAATTCTTATATGCAATCTTGTGAAGATTTCCAAGAATCCACTTTAAATATCATTGTGTCCAATATCATCATCCTAAAAAAAAAAAAGAAGAAAACAATAAATTAGTTAAAAATTCATCTTATTTATTACAAAAAACTTTAATATCTATGTAATAATAAAAAGTTCTTATAAAAAAATTAATAATTATTTTTACATAATAAACAACCATAGGTAGTCTATGTATATTATTAATTTTTATCTTTCTTATTCAATGGTAATCATGATATAACTTATACTTATTAAGATTTTTATAAAGAATATAATATAACTTCACCATGAACAAGTACTATTATGTAAAACAATAATTTCATCAAATCTTAAATAAAAAACACTAAACATTGGATTATATGATTTCAATGTTGTAACATATGTTTCATGTATTATGTATTTCAAATAGGTACTAGGGTTGGAGGACTATGCATGCTATTTGAAGATTGTGCATTACATAAAGCACATTGATTTGGTGCACTATAAGCATCACCTAAAGACCTTGTTGTTGGAACCAAGTTGCCAAGAATGTTAGCATCAATATTTGAATACAAAGATTGACCATTTGTTGCTATGATATGAGTAATAACATGATTTCCTTGGTCATTTCATTTCCTTGTTGTTCCATTCTTCTTTCTAATTTAACCTCCATATCTCTTTGCATCTCCTCCTTCAATCCAGCTTTGACAGATTCTGTAAAATTTTGGGGTGCTTTTATAGATAACTTACTAGCTACTCTCTTTGTCACACCTTAAAGGGTACTCTAAATGTAGCAACTCATCACACTCAATATTAAAGCTTAGGAATGACTACCTTATTCATACAAAAGCTTCAACACGAGGTATAAGGCGTACTTTTACAACCATAGAGGACCATTCTTTGCAACGGGTAGTTTGAGGAGTTATAGAACTAGCACTCAAGAATGAAAATCATAACATCTTAACTTAAGTAAAAAGATAATATAGGAGTCTTACAAATAGAAAAGGGGCATACCCCCATTAAAATAATTACATAAACTCCAAAGTCTACTTTCAAAATAAATACATAAGTGATCTCTATGGTAGTCTAGGTCTATCCTATGCCAAGACTTCTTTCAAAAGCTCCTGAGCCAAATGTCGATACCTGAATATAATATCCCCAGGGCTTCAACCACAAAAAGGGAAACTGCAACAAGTATCTAAGGGGGTGTAAGTTTTCTTGCTTAAAGAGAAATATTCCCATAACAATGTACTCGTACAACAAAATCAAACAAGTTAATTAATCAAGCATATGTAAGGCATCATACACATAGGCAAACAATACACATGATTAACCGGAAATCATATGTTTGAATGGATTTATGCCCTCCATTCGAGGTTAGGTGTACTGGGCCCATACGACAATAGTTTGCAAATAGATTTTTGTAGTTCTTTTAGGCTACTACTCGCCTTTAAATTGTAGTTCTTACAAGCTCCCACGTGCCCCTTATAGATTTACAAGCCCCTGCTTACCACCACTACTATGCACTTGTCCTACCAAGGGTATAGCATGAATTCAATGAGACTCACTTCATGTTATATATAGATTCATTTAATTAAATACTCTTGGCATGATATTAAATATTTCAGAGGTGATTATAGAATTGGAAAACACTTCAATATAGTACTAAACAACAATTCAATTGTAGACAAGTCAAGCCTCGATATACTTAGAATAATTTTAACCATATTATAAGGCACATGCACCTTCCATATTTTTATCTTTCCTTATTTTAGTGCCACTACACTACAAGCAAAATTATAAGTACGAAAATTAAGGAAACAAACTCATTCAGCCATAAATCAAGCAATCCACTAGTCATAATAGTCATTGAGGTAAGGAATCCCGCCTTCCTCGTCATCTGAATAAAAGAAATACCCAAAATGAGTGCTTTATGGAAGTTCTACTTAACTTGATAATTTTATCTCATTATTTTCCTCAAAAATCGGATTAGGAGAAATCCTCACTAAAAATGACCATAACTTGTTCATTTTAACTTGGAATTTCGCATATTAGTAGTCGTTATCTACCTACTAAAATATATATAATATATTTCTAAGGTTATTTTTTATATTTAAAGCCATTTAGGTTTTAAAACATTCGATACACAATTAATTCGAAAGTTCCAGCCCTCAAATTGTGATTTCAAGTTTTGCATTATCTAAAAATCCTATAACAAGCACATAGATATTCATATAGTTGAAAAATCCTTTAATATAAGAATATACTCATATTATATGCATGATTCTAGTGATGTTGCTCCAACAATGATTTTTCTTAGAACAATTTATTTTAAAAGTCTGACAAGTGAAGTTTACAAAATCTCTTTTTAAGTTATTGGAAGAAAACTTTAAAATTTTGAGCTTGTTATAAAAGAGTGCCTACTCATGATAACTATTATTTTTGTATTCCTTTAACTTTATAAAAATGAATTAACTTCTTAAAAACTTGATTCTTTAAGTTGTTTACCAATTTTTATCTTCTAAGTGGATTTTTAACTAGTGAGTTGATTTTATGCTTGACTTGGAAAAATTGTTTTGTTCTTGTTGTTTATCAAGTGTCGGCATAGGCCATACAAATAAGTTTTTTAAGAAAATTTTGCATAACAAAGAATTATCAACATTAAAAATTTATGATTACTTTATTCTAACATTTTGAAAAGAATATATTTGAACCATTATCCTAAGTCTTAATGAGAATTTCTTCAACGTGTTGAAAATCATTTCTCTTGAGAGTTTAGTCCTATTTTTATATGAAAGAAATATCCCGCTTTATATAGAAATTTTTATTAAGGCAACAACATCATCCTATGATCATGCATGAATATGAACTTATAGTTATGTAATGAGATGAAAAATAAATCCATGTAGAAAATAAAAGAGATGGAAAATTAAATAAGTATATAAGAACAAAATATGGAAGTCTTAGCTTGTTATCAAGACTTCCTAGAACTTAGAATTGGACGAGTTCCATAAAAATAAGAAAAGATTAAAGAAAGAAAAAGTGAAAGTCTTGGATTTTTATTCAAGTCTTCTTGGGATCTAAAAATGGATAAGTCCCATAAAGAAAAATAAGATAATATCAAGAAAAATACGGGTGTCTTAGATTCATGTCAAGGCTCCTCAGAACTTAGATTATAGACAAGCCCCAATAACATTTTGACTTGATAAGGACAAGTCTAAGGCTAGAAGTAACTAGTCTTATTTTACATGAAATAAGTAAATGAGTAAGAAAATAAGAGCATAAAAAATGTTAGATTAATGAGCTTTAGGCTCTAGAAATATATATATACATACTTATATTAACATCATATAAAAACTTATGTTAGAAGCATGAATACAACATAATATAAATTTAATATAGACTAAAACAAGACATGAACAAGATTTGTTTTCAAGATTTCATTCCCTAACCTAAGCTCATGGGGATGTGTTGAAATAAAAACATACATGATGTTGATGTTATGTTTTCATGAATTAAAGTGAGGGTATAGGTGTTTACCTAAGGTATCTAAGGATGGATGAAAGAAAAATTTGTGAAAATTGTTTGAGAATGGAAATGAACTCACGGTTGGGATGAGGGAAGGAGAGAGGATTTGAGAAATGAATTTGCAAGAGTTTTGGTAGTGTTTAGAAGATATGTGTAAAGAATGAGGGAGGAATGTGGTATTTATAGAGTTTTGGAGTGAAAATAAGAGTGAATAAAATTAATTAAAAAGAAAAATAAATAGATAGAGAGAGAGAGTAGAGGGGAACCAATCATGGAGGAAGAAGGGAGGAGAAATTGATTAAATTTATATTTTTGTAATGAAAACTAAGTAATGTGTAAGATAAGTTATGTATAAAGTAGTATTAGAAATGAAAATGTAAGAGTAGGTGTTTTAAGAGTGTAAGAATAAGTAGTAAAAAAAAAATAGACGTAGTGAAATAGTAATGAATAGTAGTAAATAGTAATTTGAATAGTAGACAAGACAAATCAATACATGTAGTAAAGAAAATACTAGCAAAAAATCTATATCTAATACTTTTAAAAGCTGAAAAATTCTGCAACTGATATTTTATGATTCATTATCTTATTATGAGTCTAAATATGTTATTGGAATATTTTCACTGTTTTGCATACCAGGACCCTAATTTTAGAAATCGATCTCGTTCAAGTCCGAAATGAATGAATATTCGACGAATATGATCTTTTTATGGTATATCACATTATTTTGGACTATAATCTACGATTATCTCATTTCTATTATTTTAGGTTTTAAGCGCGAGATTGACGGATCTAGACTCACTAAGGCTTGTAAATGACCAAATTGACTTTCTAAGTGCCGATTGACTTCTAGTTCTAGAGTATATGCATAAAACTCATCATAAATTCTAGGAGTTTACACTCCTTTCTTTCAAATCAAAGGAAGTGACACCCCTCTTATAAAGTCTAACACATCCATTATGCTCTTTTCCCATAACTTTAGAACATACATCAACTATTTCAGTACTTCCTTCAATTTATTCATATTGTTGAGATTTTAGTGTCTCTATTCAAGCCTATCACCAGTAAACCCATATCATAACTTAGAAGTGTATTTATAATATGTACCAACAAGAAGGAACTTGTCATAAAAAGAAAAAGAGATAAGAGTACCCATAATCTTATTCTGTATATCTTCATTGGATTATTTGTACACTCTTTCTGGATTTCTTTTTTGAGCAACAATATACAACTCCAAACAGGTGGGTGGTGTCTTATCTTCTTTTGCATTTTGCTAAAATAAATGATAATCAATAGTATCGTTAGTTGGCAAAAAAAAAAAAAAATCAATAGTATCATTAACTTGTGATAATTAATTTGAAAATAACTTTACATTACAATAAAAAAATAATAAATGGGTTTGCAAAGAAGCCGACCACAAAGAGATAGAATTCACTACATTGAAGAGGACGATAATCACAGATGCGATTCGATACCAGGTTACCATCGTACCCTTAGATGTTATATTTCCTTTTTACACCAATAAACCCATATTATAACTTTGATTTTTTATCACTAGAAGTAAAATTTATGAAAGGAAAATATACTTATTTTGGAAAAATGAATGAAGAAAATAAAATAAGAATATACTAACTTATGAAAATATAAAGCTTCTTCAAAATACTTGAAAGGAAATTTATCAAGTTAAGTTTTAATACTTAAAAAAAAAAAGAATTATTTCAGAAATTGTTGAGACACTGCCATTAGAAATTTTGCATATAAAGTGATCTTATCTATATACTCACAAGATTTATCAATTGTGTATATATATATATATATATATCTATATTTTTGCTAGAGGATTTTTGAATGAAGTTGAGTTAGAAAATGGTTTTGCAAAAATCTAGAAATATTCATTTTAAATCTGTACCCAACATTTTCGGAACCCAAATGACCTTTTATGACAAAGATAACCTTAGAAATGGATAGATCTTTTCGAATAGGTTGAAAACGGTATATTATATGCGAAATTCCGAGTTAAAATGAGCAAGTTATGGCCATTTTAAATTAGAATTTCATTATATATGAATTTGACGAACATAGTGAAATAGAATTAGAAAGTTTAAGTAGAATTTCTACGAAATACTCACCCCGGGTATTTCTTTTGTCTAGGTAACGAAAGATACGAGATTACCCTTCCTGAGGATTACTACGACTAAGAAGATCGCGAAATGGACGAGTGAGTTATTCCTTTTAATTTCGTTACCTTGCTTGTGCTTGTAAAGTAGTAGCATTAGCATACTAAGAAAAGATAAAAATGGATATGTATGGGAAGTCGGGGATATGTATATATGTGATTCTTTGTTTATGCGTGAAATGAGAATTAAGAATACCACAACTTCAAACTGCCTGTTTAAGTGTTTTTGTTTACTTACTTGTATGACTGTTTATTATTTGCTAAATCGATTGATCGCCCCCCTAATAAACCTTAATAAGGTTTGGCTTAAGAAAAATAAAACGCTCACGCATAGCATCCATAGAGTCACATCTCTTTCGGAAGGCTGCTACTCCTACGCGTAAAGTTGGATTAGCTGTTATCGTGCTGTGACACGAGCCATGTTCCTTCCTAGAGAATACAAATCGCCCGAGGAATGCAACTTTAGGTTCGAAGCTGAGCCAACCGAACGCTTTGAGTGGGGACTTGGGGACTAGCAGTAGAAGATCGATGATCTTCATCACCGATTCCCTAACCTTCGATACAGAGAGGTAAATCCGTTCTATATGTGGTTTCCGAATAACTATATATATTTGCGTGATTACGTGATTGTTGCATTGTACGCATAGCATATGTGTGAAAATTTAAATGAACTTGCTTGAAAACATGGTGCGAATGAAAAGGAATATCTCACTAAGCTAGTTGTAGCTTATACCTCTATAGATTTTGTTAAAACGGGTATACCCGTGGCTCAAATTAAGAATCATGACGTTAAGGAAGTCATGGAAGGACGTTAAACTTCTATGAAGGAAATAGAGTCATGAGATGAAGTTATTTTGTAAGGTTCTTTATATATAATATATTCTATGATTAGTGTTTTGGAGATTCTAAGATGTATATTTATTTGAAGACAATAGAGGGATATGTCCCTAAGAATTGTAATTTAATATGTTTATATTTTATGATAAGTATTCTCTTTGCCTTATTACTTAATTATTATTAATATAAATTGTGCTACTCCGATGAGTTCCCTTTGGTTGTGATGTACGTCTTGTACATGATATGAAAGCCTTTGCGTGACTGAGATAGTCATTCCTAGACTTTAGTATTGTGTACGGCGGACTGCCATATTTAGAGTACCTCTCGGGGCGTGACAATTTGTGATTCGTAACAACTTTACATGATAAAATGGGGCAAAAAGATATGAAAAAACCTCTATTATTAATGTTAATGGTGAAGGAAAGCCATAACTATTTTGTTTAATATACATACATATGTATTATGTAGATCTTATCTAGTCATGAAAATAGAGTAATTGCCAAGGGTATGACATTCAGCACAAATAGTAAGCTCGTCACATTTCTTCCATTAATTAAGATAATAAAAAAATATCTATTATTAATGTTAATGGTCAACGAAAGCTATAACTATTTTTTTTTTTCAAATATAATTATTTTGTTAATGAAGGTACCGGAGATTAAAATTGCCAAAATAAAACTGTCTTTCAACAATATCACTTCATTGGTGAAAGCAAATTCTCTGTCCAGTGGCAAAAATTCTCCCTTCGATGAAATCTAGAGCATATAAGCAATTAATGTTAACAAAAAAAAATGTCTACAATAAGTGTAGTGCAAATAGAGTTTCAAATTATCTTCATTATTAATGTTCACAAAAAGACAACAGCTTATGTATTTGAATTCCACCTTTCATTGAATAGTAGTATAACCATAACAAATCTATTTGAAGCACTCAAATTAGATTATCTTAATTGACACATATGACTTACATTCCAAGAGTAAAAAACGTGATCTATGAAAAAAAAAAAAAAACAAATTCGAGTTTAATCTTATACTATAGGCAAATTAAATACCATGAGTGGTAGATGAAGGAACCAAAGACTCTATGTTGCTCGATATTTATAAGGAAATTCATAACAAGCTTAATCTTATCTCAGGGTCTTTTGGTTCGTAATTTGTTCTAGTGGCATTATGTAACTAAATAAATGACAATTGAGCAAACAGGGCTAATGCCTTAAATTAAAATGCTTCGTTTGTTACTAGAGATAATATAAACTTTTTGGTTTCACAATGATTAAATGTGATGAATAATAAATTTCTAACATATATATATATATATATATATGTTTATATACATGTATATGTAAGCATAAAATTATTACATACCTAATGAAGGAACCTCAAAGCTCAAAATAATTAAGGATTTTCAATAACACCTTCTCCCTGAACAATAAATATGCCTGTTCCGTGTATATGCAAGAATTAGTCATGAACAAGATAATTAGCAATAGTATCCACTCTATAAGTACAAATATATATAAAGATATAGCAAGATTGAAAAATCAATAATTTTATATACTTTTCTTTATCTTTTGCCCCCGTACTAGGAGCTAGCAAATGAATTATGAAAAGTCCTTACCAAAAAGCTCCATGTTTCCATCATCAATGCTAGAACTTGACCAAAAGGCTGTTGGTAACAACAACAAAAATCATCATCAGATCCAACCCCAAAAAATGGTAATAAAACCTCAGAGATAAAAAAAAATGTCTACTGATATTTCATACTTCTTGACTAAACTGTAGTTTGGATTTCTACTTTCTATACACATAGATGTAAGAGACAAAAACAATGCACAAAAGATTAAACTAATAAATTGGTCTAGCTTGGAGATCTTGATTTTATGTGTTCAATGGACCATTTGTCTACGAGGAAAAATCTCAGGATCTCTTTCCACGGTAATAATCACCACTCACAAAATTTCGAACTACTGCTTTAGCTTTGAATTTTATCCCAAGTGCCAAGTTCTACTCTCTAATCTGCAAGACATGAAGTAAGATCCCCATCACCATTCACCACCAACTCTAATAATAAGATCCTACTCCAAGTGCATGTAAACAAATCTTGTCAATGCAAAAAAAAAAAAAAAATAAAAATAAAAATAAAAAAAATAAAAAATGTTAAGATTATTCATGTTTAGATATTCTTTTATGTTGCTTCTTTCATATCATAGGGGTATCACAGGGGAAGGGGTAGCCAACCCCTACCACATCACAAGCTACTTCCATCCTAACCCATTATACAATATCCATTGAAATAATCAACACAGCTACACCTAATAAATGCTAAAGATATCCTATAATACATTGATAGTTCTAGAACTTGAAACAAATTTTCGGATATTTTTAAAAAATTTACTTCCCATTACCAACACCTCACTTAAATCTACACACAAGCTTTCAAAACCAATAAGACAAAGACACTTCAAGTCTAAAGAACCTATAAAGAACCTTCACTACGAAAGCTTATCACTATCTTGCACATCTCTAGACACACCGAAGCAAAAGAAAAATAATTGTAAAACCCTAATCAACTAATCAAGCACAAATAAAAAATATAATTTCAAGTGCAACCACAAATTGAATCACCTGATTTCACTAAAAGATGAACTGATAAAACACAAACCTAAATTGACTTAGATATCGCACATCTAAAGAAACACTTTTTTCTTCTACAAACAATAACATAATAGCAAGAGAGATAGAGAGAGAGAAAGATGACCTAAGACCTCCTTCTTCTTCTTCTTCTTATTCTTCTTCTTCTATTGCTTGTTAAAAGAAAAAGAGAGCGAAAAAGATGCTACTAGGGTTATTTAGCCAGAGAAACAAAATTTTGGCACCAGTTTTCCTTTGTCTTTTTTTTTTTTTTACGCACTTGTTTCTTTTATTTTAATTCTTTTTACGTAAGGGTTCATACAGTTACATTTGATCTAAAGGAAGCAATAGTTATCAATAACAGTTGCCTAAAAAGTCTGTGGTAATAGTTTTTTAATAAATCGTTGACCAAGATAAAAATTTATACAATGGTTACGAAACCATTACTTTAACCGATGGATATTAAAATATGGCAAGAGTTCTCAAACCGTTGCTATGCATACTATTTGTAAGCCCCTAGATTTTTTGGTAAATACAGTAAATCCTAAAGAACCGGAAGTCAAACCGGAACCCTAAAGTTAACCTAATTCTATAATTAGTCTAGTGAATCTAGATCTGACAATCCCGTGTTCTTAAACCCTAGACAACTGAATTAAGATAATTATGGATAATGGTTCTTAATAGCATAGAAAAGCTTAAAAATATCAGATTCGTTAATTTCTAGTGTCTTTCGGATCTGAATAGGATCAATTTTCGAAAACCATACTTCGGCGCACCGGATAGTGAAAATATTCTGACAACACCAATAGATTCGTAAAAATATAAGGTTTTCAAAAATATCAGTTTTAAAATTTTTTGATAACTAAAAATATCATATAACCGTTTACGCGTATTTTCTTTACTACTGGTATTTTAATTGTCTAGTCTACTATTCATAGTACTTCTCTACTATTCATTATTATTCATCTATCTCTACTTTTTCTTACACTCTATTCTTACACACTATCATACATATACCTTACAATTTATCTTCTCCATACAACTTTAATCATATCACACTTTACATATTACTTCTTTTTATTACAAAAACAAATTTAGTCAATTTCTCTCTCCTTTTCTTCTTGTTTCCATCCACTCTCTCTCTCTCATCAGTCTCTATTTTTTTTAATTTATTTAATTACATCTAATTTCACTCCAAAACTCTATAAATACCCCATTCCTCCTTCATTCTTTCACACACTCATTTCCTACTAAAACTCTACCAAAATTAGTCCACAAACTCTCTCTCTCAAATTCTCTCCCAAGTCCTCTCTTCTCTCTATAAAACCATTTCCCACATATTATTACAATCCATTCTTTTCCTCTTCAACAAACACATAACCTTAGGTAAAAATTTCTTACATATACTCATCATATTCATATAACTTAGCATGAGCTTAGTGTATGTTTTACTAGACTCATGAGAGTTAAAGAAGTAACAATATGTTTATGTTTGTTTTTTTTCATGTTCATATTTTCTATTATGTTATTATTGTTATTATGTTGTTGTTATTATTGTTATTATTATTTGCTCTAATCTAACTTTTATAGTATTATGTATATTATGTATATATATTTCTTTAGATATAAGCTCACATGTTATTTATTTATTTCTATGCTTTGCAATTTATTAATTTCATACTATTATTAAGACTAATCTTTCTAGTCTTAGACTTGTCCTTATCAAGTCAAAACAATTTTTTTCTTTCTTTTCTTTTCTTTTTGGGACTAATCTATTCTTAGTCCCGAGATATCTTGGTGAAGCTAAGGTTCCCAATACTTGACTTTACTATTATGCTCTTATTACATTTATTTTATCTTATTATGTTATATTTCACATATCTACATATTCATGTTTATGCATGTGCATATTGATATTGTCTCAACAAAAATATAAAGAAAATATTTTTATAAACTCTTTTCAAATAAATTTTGGCTACTTAAAGAAAGTATTTTCATTAAAAGCTAAGAGTTTTACCTTCACAAACTTTTCCCAAAAATTTAAGTAAACACATAACAAGTCTTAGCAATAATGGTATATTAGAGTTTCATCAAAGAATACATAAAGTAGAATTTTCACACTCTTTTCAAACCAATGAAATAAGAAAATTTCTTTAAACTTAATGTTACTAATTCTTCATTTAATAAAAGTTTTCTTAAACTCATTTATAAAGTTTTCATCAACATACTAAGGTTTAGATAAGTTTTACAAAAATCAACAAAGAATAAATTTTTTTAAAGATGAATCTTACTTAGGAAATAAAATTAGAAGAACATTATTATTTTAAAATGGAACAGACTTTAGGAAAAACTAAGAACAAGTGAACTTTAAGAAAGTCTGTTACTATCCAAAAACATTTAGAAACTATATTTTTAACTCTTAAAAATGAAGTGTAGGAATAAAATTATTTTGGAAAATATAAGTTGTTTTCAAAAGATAGATAAAGTTAAAAAGAGAAAAATGTTTACCTATAATAAATCCGAGAACTTATCCAACAAAGCTAAAATAAAAATTTCGAAAAAAATACTTTTCCAACTTTTAGAACACCTTATTTTATAAAAATAATTGTTGGGACAACTTCACTAAATTCTTGCTTATGATATGGGTCAATATATATATGTTCAAAGGATTTTTCCAACTATATTAATAACTATATTTTGGTACAAGGATTTTTGGATGAAGAAAAGTTTGAAAACTTGAGTTTTGAAATCTAGAAATTTCATGATGAATCTATACATCACTATTTCGAGCCCCAAATGACTTCTTTTGATAAAAATAAACTTAGAAATGGATAGACCTTTTTGAGTAGGTAGAAAATAGTATATAAAATGCGAAATTCCGAGTTAAAATGAGCAAGTTATGACCATTTTAAGTTGAAATTTCCATTCATGCAGATTTTGACGAACTCAAAAATAGAATTAGAGAATTTGAGTAGATGTTTGATGAAATACTCATTTCATGTTTTTTTTTTGTTTAGGTGTTGAGAACCAAGATCTTCTCTTCCATGAGGATTACTTCGACTCATAGAATATCACTATGGACGAGTGAGTTTGCTTTACGTTTATGTATCATATGTGCTTGTAGAATAGAGCAATAGATGTTAGAAAAGATAAAATTGATATGCATGTGGGATATCATGAGAATTCTGTATGTGAATTGTTATGTGCGATCAATGAACTATAAGTATATCGGAACCTGATTTGTGATTGATATAATTGTTTCTATGTATGTATTGCTATGTGTGCGATTATTGCTTGATCGCATTAAATAAATTAACGTCGGATTGGATACCCCATAAATAAATTGCTCATGCATATCACTTAGAATATCATTTCACAATTTTGCTACTATTCCTCAACGTGGGACAGGAAAGGTAAGTTGTCCAGCTACATCTTGAGGATTTAGGACGTTTGGGGAATATGACCTCAAGTTGTAGCCGAGCCAGATCAATCGCTTTGGTTATGGAAAGCCCGAGGACTAGTAGTACGATTCGTTGGAACCCCATGACGCGTGCAAACTTTAAGGAGGTCATTTAGAGCCCAATTCAAATCATTCCTTAACCACCGATGAAGGGGTAAATTCATCATACATACAAAACCGAATAGTCATATGTACTGTTTGATCATATCGTTGTTGCATTTCATATACTTGTATAATGAATTTGGTTGAATGCCTGTTAGAGTACTTTTGCGTAAGGAATATCTCACTAAGCTAGTTATGCTTATACTCTAATAGACTTTTAATATTGCAGGACCTTGTTTCGTACCTGAGACCATTTCGATCATCCAGGAGAATCTTTTTTTTGAGAAGCTTTTGGAAGAACTCTGTTTTGAAGTATTAGAGTAGATTTCTTCTAAAATCTTCCAGCTTTAGTTATTTGTCTTAGTAAGACTATGTTGCTATGGAAATTATCAGGGGAATACCCCTTAGAAGTTGTAAGATTTTATACTTTGATGAAATATATATTAAGTATTATTTTGAATGTTCTGCTGCTAATATCTTAAAATGCATTACTCCTTCGGTCTCCCTCTTATGTGAATGTACGCCTTGTGCCAATATGGAAGCTTTCAAGTGACTCAAAGAGTCATTCTTAAGTTTTAATATTGTGTACAACGGGCTGTTATGTTTAGGATACCCATTGAGGTATGGCACTGTTGCTTAAATTCTTTTGTATAGGCATAGACGGTCACATTGTCATTATCATGGCATTTGAGCCATTGCTCTTGATTGAGCAACTTAGTACAAATATGCTCAAATATAAGAGGGATTGAGTAGTGGGTTAGGGCGGTGACAAGAGCATCATACTTGCGGGGGAGATCATGAAAGGCAAGGTTTTGAGGTTCCTTATGCTAAGGGATTTATTTATTAATGCGAGCTAATCAACCGTAGATTCATGGAGATAGCCAGATATGGTGAAGTTATGTAAACGAAGTGCTAGGAGTCGTTTTAGTTTCATTTCACAGGTTAGAGAATTTTCAAGAAATCAGTTTTAAGAGAGGTTCAAATATCATAAGCAGCAAGGATATCAAGAATCTCAATGTGAATATCCGTCGATATTGTTGTAAAAAGAGAAGCTTAAACCATGTGATTTATCTAAAGCCAATTATCTTAGTATGGATTTTGGATTGACAAAGCACTATTAGGATGGACAATTTCTCTAGAGGGTGTAATTAAGGTTCCATTAACGTATTTATACGAGTCCATGGAAAGAAGGAATGATGTCATTAAGGATTACCAATGTTGGTATTTCTCGGCACTGAGCTTGATAGTAGCCAAGGGTATGGTTTGAGTGGAGTATGTATATGGCAAATGTAGATGAGGTATGGTGCTAGTGGAATGAGTTAATGAGGCATAGGTCATATGGGTAGATGTAGAGGTTATAATGCAAATGGGTAATGGTAGAATAGGGGCAAGGTTTAGGTTAAGTGATGTGAGGAAAGATGAGTTTGCAATTGGGTTAGGGTTTACAATGATAGTAGCTAGTTGAAGGATAGGTGTAGTCGGTTTAGGTTTCCAACGGCAATGGCGTGTTGAAGGATATGTGCAATAGGGTTGAATGTATAGAAGCACTTAAGTAACACCTAGAATATGCAATTATGTTCTATTTCAATTCTTTAGAGAACTCAATGCCTAAATAATGCAAAACTACAAATTAAAAAACAATCATAAATTGCAATAAATAAAGAATGAGGGTTATAGAAAATAACATCAGGATTTAATGTGGAGTTCTGTCTGCCCCATAGTCTCCACAATCCATACAATGCCTCACCTAAGGAAGACTTCACACACTTTCATTCAACACTAAACAATGCTCTACCGAAGTTACACAATACAATCACCAACACAAAAACACACACTTGAGCTGTGCCTTTACAACAAACTCAATAAAACTTTAGGCATAACTCAAGATTCCACCAATAATATTCAACAAACTAAGTATTGTGCCTTTATAAGAGATTGTAAATTATAAACTAGAGGCACTATACTTTTTCTCTCATTTCACTAAATAATATAAATTATAATACAAGTTCTAAGAGTGTTTACAAGGATTTAAATGTATTTTATGAGCGCAATCAACTACCGCTAACTACCCAAACATTTGTATTTACAAGCCGCTCAAAGGCTCTAGCCGTTGCCTCAAAAGCTCTAATTATTACCCTAAAAACTCTCACAAATAATTAGACATCAAATGCCCACGGCAAGTTGAACGAACATAACAGGTCTGGATCTTTTTGCAACTGGTTTAAATCACTTGGTCATTTTATCTTCAAAATATTCGAACCTTTTCCAAGCGGTCTGGACTTTTGGGAACTTTGCCATTCTTCAAGCATTAAATGGTCTAGACCTTTTCCAACCAGTCTAGACTTGTTGTTAAGGTCCTACAAAAATTAAAAACCAACACTTCATAGGTTTGGAACACTTCATAGGTTTGGATCACTTCAAAGTGATCTAGACCACTTGTGCAAAAAACATCACATATACAATTACAAAGCACAACATGCACAATTTTAATTATTTCAACTTACATACATGTATTGCTAATAAAGTATAACTTATTCCAATCAAATGGTTAATTGTGAAATCCATTTCCATATAAAAATTCACATTGAACTCACTAGTTCAACATAATAGTGAAGGAGGGAAGGTCAAGTGAGGTAAAAACAGTCGGTGGGGCAGTGGTTTCAACAGAGGTGATGGTTGCATCAATAAAGAGATGAAGAACTATAGAGCCCATAGTGGAATCCATGGTGCTTCGTCAATTGGTGTTTAAAGAAGAAGAAGAAGACAAACAAGAGGAGAGATCAACGGCAATTGATTTTTGTAGCAATAACATGAAAGTAAAATTCAAGATAAATATGCTGGTGATGGATGGTAGAGGAGGGATGGTAAGTTCTCTCGATGAACAACAATAAGGCAATTCCAGGTGCTCAGGTACCATATTCAATTGTATAAGTGATTGTCTTTTATTAATTACCAAATAGTGTAATTACAGTGATTATATACAAAAGAGACAAACCCCATCTATAATACAATGTAAAAAAAGACTAAACTAACCCTTATGTATATGTAAACTATAAAACATAATACGCATACAATAATGAATACTAAGATCTCTTTAACCCATAAAAGTTTGTTTGTGATTAGTATGTGCCAGAGTTTAGGAAAATTGTGGTTGTGGTTAAGCAAAATGATTAATTAACCTACAAAGCCACTCAAGGAAAGTAAAAGTAGTGGTTTTCCAATTTGACTCCATAAAAACCTCCAATATAGACAATTATGATGGACACCTCTTACAAGCTCTTTAGAAACTATTGAATCTATTATCACTAAAGTCATAAGAAAGGTTCTTTAATCATCCATTTTTCTTGCAACCTATAAAGAGATAGACCTTATTTTTAAACCAAAAATAGCCGATACCAAAAATATATTAAAAAAAATAAAGTCATAGCTTAGCCTATTTAGCTTTTGTTATATTTTAAAATCATTTTAAAAATCCTAGCACAAAAGTTTATAACCTTCCTTGATATAATTACCTCACCTTATAAAGTGCTTTTATAGGGTGGATCTAATCATTCAAAATAATATTGTAGTAGGGTGGATGTAATCATAATAATCATACGCCTGCATCGTGCATCTCGTGCTACACGTAAGCACATGCAATGGACGAGTATATGTAAAAACCTCTGCACTAAATTTTTCATAACCATTGCTTTATGTACAGGTAAACTGTTACGTGTATATATGAATACCATTGCACTAACTTTTCATAATCGTTGCTTAATATATAGGTAAACTGTTGAGTGTATATGTAAAAACTATTGCATTATGTTTATATAAAACCGTTATATTATTATCTTAAAACCATTGCCTATTCTACCCCTTCAAACTGTTGCTTTAAATATATTACTGTAACAATTTCATAAAATATTGAAATTGAGTGCATTAACCATTGCCTTTATATAAGGCAATAGTAGTCAAATGCAGCAAATGTAAAACTGCTACCTTAAATTAAAGATAATAGTTCAAAATTCATAAGCAATAGTTTGGCTATGTTCTGAAAATATAAAATGTTGTAGTGTACAACTCTCACCACTCAAGCCTCCTCTCCTTTTAAGGATAGAGGTTAAGGTCATGGTCACTCTTGATTCGAGGGGTGTGATAGTTCTTCATCAGCTACCTACAGTCCTTTTCCCTACCCACCACAGCATTAGTATTCCTCCACTTGTGGCTACTCTATTTCAACACAGAATTTTGCATCAAACATAACCTTTTGCTTCAACTCCCGTTCTCAACTTACCCATCAAATTTTTTATAGGCCTAAACATTCTTCACTTAATCTTATCACAAATTTAATGACACAAATGTGCCCCAATCTTTTGTTGCTATGTCCATTGGTGAATCATATATTGTTATCTGGTATCCTGATTCTAATGCCACACACCACATGACACTCAATACATGTATATTCATGAACTTAAAACCTTTTGTTGGTTCTAATAAGGTTTTTATAAGTAATAGTGCATCATACCTATTGCTCATATGGGCAGTCTCACTATCGGCTCTCATGTCATTATTAATATCTTAAGAATGTCTTACATGTCGCTGCCTTTATACACAATCTTCTGTCTATCATTAAACTACGTCAAGATAATGATTGCACTATGAGTTTTAATGACTTTTTTCTATGTTAAGGAATCACAAACAGGCAAGATCCTCCTCAAACATCCAACTAGGCGTCCTCTTTAACCTATCATGCTACGTCTAGTTTAGTCTCCCTAATCTCTTCTCACATCGGCTATCCCCAATGAAATTTTGCATCGTCATCTATATAATTATCATACTAAAGTCCTCAATTAGTTGGTTCAGTAGGAAGCCATTCAACTCAAGTCCTCATCTTCGTCTACAAATCCTTGTCACTCCCGTTGAATTGGTAATTCAACTTGTCTCTCATTCTAGCAATCATCTTATTATACAAGAAAGCCCTTAGATCATATTCACTCTGATGTATTGCAAACGCCAATTAGATCAAATTTAGGCTTTCCCCACCATGTAATCTTTGTAAGTGATTGTACAAGATATTCTTGGATTTTCCTAATGCATAATAATATTGAAGTTTTATCTCATTTTCAGTGTTTCAAAACTCTAGTTGAGAATCATTTTTCTAATCGAATCAAAATTTTTCATAGTAATGGTGGCTCTTCTCACATTGGCTATCCCTAAAGAAATTTGGCATTCTCATCTATATAATTCTCATATTGAAGTCCTCAATAAGTTGGTTCAGTAGGAAGCCATTCAACTCAAGTCCTCATCCTCGTCTACACATCCTTGTCGCTCCCGTTGCATTGGTAATTCAACTTGTCTCTAATTCTAGCAATCATCTTATTGTGCACGAAAGCCCTTAGATCCAATTCACTCTGATGTATTGCAAACGCCAATTAGATCAAATTTAGGCTTTCCCCACCATGTAATCTTGGTAAGTGATTGTACAAGATATTCTTGGATTTTCCTAATGTATAATAATATTGAAGTTTTGTCTCATTTTCAGTGTTTCAAAACTCT
This sequence comes from Combretum micranthum, assembly GCA_024138025.1. Classification (NCBI taxonomy): domain Eukaryota; kingdom Viridiplantae; phylum Streptophyta; class Magnoliopsida; order Myrtales; family Combretaceae; genus Combretum; species Combretum micranthum. Next base: position 619,665 of record JAMXBD010000658.1, on the reverse strand, counting down.
AGTTGAGAATCATTTTTGTAATCGAATCAAAATTTTTCATAGTAATGGTGGTGGTGAGTTTGTCAACCATGCTCTCACTAATTTTTTTACGAGATCATGATATAAGTCTATAATTATCTTATCCTTATACTCCCCAATAAAATTGAGTTTCCAAATGCAAGCATTGCAATATCACTAATCTAGCTCATAGCACTCGAGTTCGTGCCAATTTGCCTCCGTCCTTTTGCGTTGATACTGCCTTTACCGTTGTCTATACCATCAATCGCCTTCCTTTAGCCAATCTTGCTCACAAAATACCCTTCTAACTCCTTTATAACATGCCCTCCAATTATCAATTTCTTTGCACCTTTGGCTATCTTTGTTTCCCCAATACCTCCCATAAAGCCTCCAACAAATCATCCCCTTATTCTACTTCCTTTATCTTCATTGATTATTCTACCAACCATAAAGGCTACCATTGCTTTGATCTTGCCTTTGGTGAGGTTCATATAAGCCAACATGTGGTCTTTTATGAGTCTGATTTTCCTTATACCATGCTTGTTATATCCACTACACATGCTAATGAGCCTAACACCTCATCTCCAATATTCACCATTAACATACCTACCTCCAGTTCAATGATACCTACCACCTTTGTCCCATCCTCGAATCCCTCTCCTTTACATCCATCTATTATCCTTATTTATTGTCGCTCTAGACCTCTTCCCTTTCAATCTTCCACCCTCCTTATGATGAGCAACCCCACCTTTACCTCTTTGGTTTCCCCCTTTACATCTTCAATCCATATGCTACCAACTTTACCTATCCTATCTTCTAATACCTCGTTTTCTTCCTTTGTACCCATGCACTCTGTCACTCCCCGAAGAGTACCCTAAACGTGGTAGTCCACTACATATAACATCAAGACTTAAGAATGACTACCTTAGTCATGCGAAAGTCTCGGTATTACATGTAAGGTGTCTAACACGATAAAAGAGATGCTTTTGGAAAGTGTGGTTTAAGCAACTAAAAAAATGAACATACAAGAATCTAGAAATAGCATAGATCATAATATTAATAATTAAATGTCTATTACATGATTCTTAAGGGCATACTGCTGCTAAAATTCCAAAGATCGAAATAAATAATTGTCCTTATAATAATTTAAATACTATATCAAAAGATTTTAAAGGAATTCTAATCTAACCCTTCAGGTAGATTTCCTTCAAAAGCTCCCAAAAGAAAACTTACGTAGATAAGAGGAGACCTCGGGTATAAAAACAAATGCTCCTGTGAATACAAATATTTATAGGGACGTACGCTTATAGGCTTAGTGAGTAAATCCCAAAATTCATACTTGAAACAAAATATCAACCAAGTTTATTAAACAAGCAAATGGAATGTAACAAAGACGTGAGCATACAAGACATTTGATTTTTTGGGATTCATATGTTGAATGAATTACGCCCTTCATTCGAGGTTAGGTAGTCCGGCCCATTACGGCCACTATTTCTTTTAAAAACCATTTTTATAAATCTTACCGGCTCCTATTCGCCATAAAAAACATGTAGTTATTACCAGCTTCTACTAGCCATCAATTTATGTAGTTTTTACCGGCTTCTACTCGCCACATACATAATATACCGGTTATGCCTACCACCACTATCATACACTTGTCCCACCAATTGTATAATAGTGAATACAATGTGACTCAACATATGAAGTGCATGCATCAACTCTTATTTAAACCTAGCCGCTATATTTTAATTTCTTACAAGTGATCAACCAATTTGAAACACTTCAGCGTGATAATAAGCATACAATTTATTATAACCATTCCATGCTTCGATATACTTAATATTCTTTCAACACGTTATCATACATCTTAAATTTTATCTTTCCTTAAGTCTAATGCAACTAATTTTACAAGCACAAACATAAGCATGAAAAATAAGGGGAGTAGACTCAATTGGCCATGTTGATATTTCTCTCTTATGAATGAGTTGATCGGTCAATCCACTAATCAAAGTAATCCTCCGGGTATGGATACTCGTCCTCGAGATCACCTAATCAAGAAGAATACCCATAATGAGTATTTCTTATTGATTTTATTATACTTATAAAAACTATGTCATAATATCGTCAAAATTCATATAGAAGACAATTCCAACTTAAAATGGCCATAACTTAGTCATTTTAACTCGGAATTGTGATATAATATACCGTTTTCTACCTACTTGGAAAGATCTATCTATTTCTAAAACTATTTTCATCAAACTAAGTCGTTTGAGCTTTGAAACTGTAAGCCCTTGAATTTTTCAATAACGGTTTTGGAATGCCGAATCGAAACCCTAAAGTCTGACCCAAGTTGAAATCGAACCTTAATCAATTTCGATCATGGGATTTCATAAGAAAAATTTCAAAAACAAAAATAGAAAGTTCAATAATCGTTCGATTCAAAAACCCGAACATGAGAAGATCCACCTACCTAATCTCTGATATAAACCCCTCAATTTCTAGGGTAAAGTTAGATTAAACCCTAACCCTAGTCAAACCGGAGTTTCAAAAGTCAACAAAGACAAAGACAAAGACAATCAAGCAATTTCAACTCCGGCAATCCCGCGTTCTCAAATCCTAGAAAACGAAATTAAGTTAATGGCTTAAAATAGTTCGTAATAATATAAGGTAACATAAAAATATCAGATTCGTGAATTTCGAGTGTCCTTCGAACTTAAACGGGATCAATTCTCGAAAAGCGTGTCCCAGAGCTCGGAATAATAAAAATATTTCATTAACACCAAAAGACTCGTAATTAAATAAGGATTTCAAAAATATCAGTTTTAGAATTTTTCGGTAACTAAAAATAATAGACATAGCTCGATTACGCATATTTTTATTACTATCGATATTTTATATGTCTAGTCTACTATTCATAGTACTATTCCTACTATTCATTACTATTACCCTATCTCTACTTTTTCTTACACCTATTTCTTACTACCTACATACCTATTTTCTTACTTTTTACTTTTTCAATACAACTTTATTAACATCAAATTTTACACATTACTTCTTTTATTACACAACAAATAAAATAAATTATTTCTCCCCCCCTACATGCAAGAATCGGCGCCACTTTCTCTCTCTTTCCCTCAATTATTTTTCCTTTTCAATTTATTTTATTACATCAAAAATTCACTCTAAAAATTCTATAAATACCTCATTCCTCCTTCATTCTTTCACACACTTATTTTACATAACAAAACTCTACCAAAATACTGTCTCAAAATCTCTCTCCAACCATTCTCTCTCAAAACATTCTCTACCAATTTCTACTCTTCAAGAAAAGTAATAAAAACACACTACCCATTCATCTCTTTTCAAAACCCCATTAAACCTTAGGTAAAATCTTACTTATATTTCTTCATCATGTTCATACAACTTAGCATGAGCTTAGTGTATGTTTCTTAGGCTCATATGAGTTAAAAAAGCAACAATATGTTCATGTTTTGTTTTGGTTCATGTTCATATTTTACATTATGTTATTATGTTGTTGATATTATTGTTATTATTTTTGCTCTAATCTAACTTATATAATATTATGTATACTATGTATATATATTTATTTAGAGCATATAAGCTCATTTGTTACTTATTTATTTTCGTGTCTTGCAATTTATTTATTTACTTGTTTTATGCAATTTATTAAGACTAGTCTTTCTAGTCTTAGACTTGTCTATATCAAGTCAAAATAATTTTCTTTTCTTTTCTTTTCTTTTCTTTTGGGAGTAGTCTATTCTTAGTCCCAGGTTGCCTTAATGAAGCTAAGGCTCCCAATACATGGTCGGGATACCTTGATGAAGCTAAGGTTCTCAATGCTTGACTATTTTATTATGTTTATTTACTTATAAGTATTTATTTCTATCTTATAATGTATAATTTTTTTTTATATCGCTACATAATCATATTCATGCATGATTAAAATTTTGTTGTCTTAAATAAAAATAAAAATTGGTGCTTTCTTAAATAAAGAAAAGTAAACTAGATTTCTTAACAAAAGGAATTTCTAAACAAAAGATCTAAGTCTTGTTTTTAAACTTTTTCCAAAGGATAAGCTAATCATAAATTCTAGAAGAATTTGTAATGTAGATTTCCTCAAAATAATAAAAGGAACTCATTTCTTTCATAAATCGAAACTTAATACTACATAAATAAAGAATTTTTAGCATTGAAAGATTCTAACTCAACCATACCTTTTATAAAACTTAAATAGGTTCACCATAGACTTTGAAAATTACATAATATGAAAGTATCTTCAAAACTTGAATTTTATATTGTTATTCTCTTTCAAAATTAAAATGAAATTTTTACTAAGTTCTAATATTAACAATTCTTTATTAAGAAAGCTTTTCTTATAAACTTGCCTAAGAAAATTATTCTACCATTTAACAAATATTAAGAATAAAACAAGTTTTTCAAACCAAGAGAAAATCAACTCACTATTTTGGAAACCAACTTAGAAAAATAAAACTTGCTAAGAAAGTAAAATTTTAAAAGTACACCTATTTTCTAAAGAAGAAAAAGGATATTAAAATAGAGGGAAACATACATTTAACACAACTTCAAATATTTGACCACACCAACAACTTAAGGAATATTTTGAAAAGCTTATTTTCAATCACTAGAAATAGAGTTAATAAATAACTTAAAGAACCAAAATTTTGAAAATGAATTTACTTTTGAAAAATGAGAAAATGAAATTATAATAGGAAAACATTTACTCATAAAAACTCAAATATATTTTTCCATTTAACAATTCAAAAAGGAGAAATTCTCAAAAAGTTTTATCTTTTAAAACCCCAAAGACAAATTGCTTATGAAATATCAATATTGAGACAACGCTACAAAAATCATGCATACAATATGAGTGCCTATATGTGTTCAAAGGATTTTTCAAACTATATATATATATATATCCATATTTTGCTTAAGAATTTTTGAGTAAAGAGAAGTTTGGAAAAATCATATTTTTTGAACTATAAATTCGTAACTTTTGTACCGTAGTGTTTTCCAACCAAATGGCTTTTTATGACAAAAATAACCTTAGAAATTGATAGATCTTTTCGAGTAAGTAGAAAACGATATATTATTTGCGCAATTCCGAGTTTAAATGACCATGTTATGGCCATTTTAAGTTGAAATTTCCTTCTAAATGACATAGTTTTTTATAAGTACCATAAAATCAATAAGAAATACTTATTATGGGTATTCTTCTTCATTAGGTGATCCCGAGGAGGAGTATTCATACCCAGAGGATCATTTTGATTAGTGGATTTATCGATCGACTCATCCATAAGAAAGATAGATCCTCATGGCCAAGTGAGTTTATTTCCTACCTTTTTCGTACTTGGTTATGCTTGTAGCTAGAGGCATTAGAAGTAGGGAAGGATGAAAATAAATTATGTATGATAATATTGGTTGAAAGAATATTAAGCATACTGAAGCATGAATCGTTGTTAATTAACTTATATTTTACTATTATTCTGTTGGAGTGTGTGCAAAATTCTGTAATCACCTTTAAATTACTCTAATCATATACTACTAATTATATTAATTGATTCATGCATATCACGTAGTTAGTTGCATTGCATGAGCTGCTATTCTCGATGGGATAAGAGTTTGTTAGCTGGGTGTGCAGTAGCCAGAAATCTGCAAGATGGGCGATTAGGAGCCTGAAAGAACTATTTGAGATTGGCGAGTAAGCGCCTGAAATAAACTACATGAGTTTGTTTCAAAGATGGGTTTTAAAGAGCCTGGAACACCTAACCTTGAATGGAGGGGTAAATTCATTCAAACATATGATTTCTGATAGATCATATGTATTGCTTGATCACTTGTTTGATGCATTCATATGCTTGTCTAATAACTTGTTTGAAATTATTTATACAAGTACGTTGATTTAGGAATATTCTCACTAAGCTAGTTATGCTTATACTCTGATAGACCTTTGTTGTAACAGGACTATATCTTATATGCCCGAAGACTTCATATATTCGAGTGGGATGATGTCTTAGAAAAGCTTCTGGAAAATCTTTTGAAGATCTTAGGTTAATTATCCTTCAATGTCTTATGGTGTTAGTATTATTTTGTTGTGAGAAAGATTAAGTTGATATTATGATTGTTTGCAGAATTATAAGGGAAAAACCCTTAAGATGATGTACGGATTTTATTCTATTAATGATAAATTGGATGATTATTTAGATTCTTGTATGTTATATATACTATCTCGAACTATACATCCCACCGGTGTCTCCTATTGTTGTGATAGAAGCCGTACATATGGTGTTGAAAACTTTCGCATGACTTCGGGAAGTCATTCTTAAGTTTTAATACTGTATGTGGCGGACTGCCACGTTTATGGTACCCTTTGGGGCGTGACAGAAACAATGGCGATCAGATTCACCATGAATATTCTTATTTGCAAAACTTAATTTTTGTAAACTTTTCTTCATCTTACAAATACTTGTATCAAAGATATAGATACTATAATGGTTGGAAAGACCATTAAAATGTGCGTGTGTATATATATATATATTGACTCATATCAAATGCATGAATTTAATGAAGTTGTCTCAACCATGAATTTTTTGTAAAAGCAAAGTCTTCTAAAAAAATTTGGAAAAGCAAAAATTTTGAAAATTTCTACTTAGCTTGTTAGAAAATTTCTTAAGTTATTTTAAATGAGTATTTTCTACTTCTTAATTCCATTTCCTTAATCTTTTAAATTTTCAAAAGAATGATTTTTGCTTTTTTAAGTTTCTTATAGCTTAATTTCTAGGGATTGGAAGGGTAGTTTTTAAATACTTTTTGAAAGTAGGTAAAAATCTATCAAACTCTATACCTTCTTAATCTTTTCTAAAATTTATTTCACTTAAAAAATAATAAAATGATTTCCTAAGTTGTTCATTAATTTTATTCCTTAAGGTCATTCTACTCTTATGAAAGAAATTTTCTAGGTGTTTTGTCAAACTATTCTATTCCTTTTATATTCCAAAGTATTAGTGGAAAAATGAAGTTTAGTAAAACTTTTGTTAATCAATAATTTGAAATCTTAATAAATAATACATTTCCATTTTATGACTTTGTAAAGTATATGTATGTATTATCTAAAAATTCCTATGTTCTTTGGTTACTGAAATTTATGATGAACTCCTCTAGATTTTTAGAAAAGATTTGTTAAGATAGATTCCTAAGTTTTTATGAAAAATCATTTTTTTCATGACAACATTTATTTTGGAAAAGAACTCCTATTTAAAAAAACCTTTTCTTCTTTATCTTGTTGAAACAAAAATCAATATGTTCATGCATGATCATGAATATAAAATCATGAAATCATGAAAATATAAGAAAGACATAATAGGTAGTAAAATAAGCAAGTTAATAGAAATGTCAAGTATTGGGAACCTTAGCTTCATCAAGGTACCTCGGGACTAAGAGTAGACTAGTCCCAAAAGTAATAAAGAAAAGAAGGAAAGAAACAAAAGATTGTTTTGACTTGATGAGGACAAGTCTAAGACTAGAGACTAATCTTAAAACAACATGAAATAAGTAAATAAATTGCATAACTTAGAGGTAAATAAATAACAATGAGCTTATATACTCTAAAGATAATATATAAGTACATAATTATATTTAGTTAAATATATATAAGAGGTTAACATAATATCAACAATAACATGAGCAAAATAAAATAACAACATAAAAATATATAAATACATATTCATAAATAAGAACAATACATGAATATAGTATAGTTTCCATAACATTAAGTTTAGAAAACTCACATCATAGTCATATAAAGTTACACGACATGGTAGAAAGAAGTGTGGAAGGAAGAATTTACCTAAAGAGAATTTTGGAGGAATATGTGTGTATGAGTTTTGTGTATGTAGAAGGGGATTTTGAGAGTATTTTGGGAGAGTTTTGGAGAGAGTTTTGAGGTAAAAATTTTGGAGAGTTTTGGTAGTAAATTTATGGGTAGTAATTGTATGAATGAAGTGAAAGAGAAGAGGAGTATTTATAGAAAAATGATGAGTGAATTTTGAGTGATTTAAATAAAGAAAAATTGAAAAAAAAAATATGAGAGAGGGAGAAAAGGGGAAGGGGAAGGGGAAGGGGGAGGGAGAAAAAGGGAAAGGGAAAAGGGGGGAGGGGAGTGGTGGTTGGTTGTGCCGGCCACAATGAGGAGAGAGGGAGAGAGATTTATTTTTTTGTAATTTTGTGTATTAAAATAAATAATATGTAAGGTTGATGTGATATAAAGTTATGGGAAAGATAAAAAGTAAAGATAATAAGTGTATGGAGTTGTAAGAGTAGGTGTTAGAAAAAGTAGAGATAAATAAATAGTGTAAAATAGTAATAAATAGTGCAATGTAAAGTAGATATGACTAGTAAAATATCGGTAGTAAGAAAATATGCGTATAATTGCGATATCTGTTATTATTAGTTACCGAAAAATTACGAAATTGATATTTTTGAAATCTTTATATTAAATCAGTCCTAACGGTGTCATCGGAATATTTTCACTATTTCGAGCTCCAAAACACGCTTTTCAAGAATTAATCCCGTTTGAGTCCAAAGGACACTCGAAATTCACAAATCTGATACTTTTACGTTTTCTCATGTTATTACGAACTATTATCACTAATCATTTCAACTTTTTTTTCTAGTCTTTTGTTGATCTTTATGGTTTCCAGTTGACTTTTAATTCTGATATTAAACTTAAAATTAATTGAAATTTTAAGGGTTTACACACTATATGCAAACCCATTCAAAATTTGGCATCACTGATTTCACAACATTCTTAACTTTCACACTCGTCATGACCTTGTCATTATGCTACTACCTGTCATGACCCCACATAAGCAGCAACAACAAAAGGAGTTTAACCCACTTCTTCAAAACAAAATTGGAATTTGGTTCCCCCACATCCACATCAAAATGTTATTTATAGCACTTGGAAATTTCACTTAGAGTACAATGTTGACAAGTAAGTAAATCACCATAAAGCTCGATTGATTACACAAGGATTTAGTTAGCGAGAGGGTATTGACTACATTGAAAAATTTAACCCAGTCATCAAACCTACTACCATTCACTTTGTCTTATCTCATGCCATCTCCTCTCAATGGGACATCTGTCAACTAGACGTTAAGAATGTTTTTCTTTATGGCCATCTCAATGAGACAATTTTCATGGAACAACCCTTTAGCTTTGTCCATTCACGTTATCCTCACTATATATGTCGAATGAACAAGTCCTTATATAGTTTGACACAAGCTCCTTGTATCATGGTCCTAAAAAAGGTCTAGTAGGGTTAACCTGAAGTTGTCAAATCATGTGTGCACCCGTAATATGAGAACTATTTCTCAAGTAAGAGATTTGCGAAAATCTATTTAATATTTGCTATAAAATTTTAATTATATAAAACATTTTGATAACTAAGGAAGTATGAATTCCCACAGTCCACTAGAACTGTCGTATCTCCCACCAAATAGTACAATAGGATAAGTAAACTACATAACATAAGGCTTTAAACTATTATACAATCATTCTGATTCATATTCTAAGTCTACCTTTACAATTACAAAATTTAAAATTATACACTATGGATACGATTTACATTCTAAGTTTATCTTCTTTTCTTCAAGAACTTCACCAAGGGAGGTCTCTTCACACTTTCCTAAGCCATTCCTAATATGAGTTATTCCTGCACAAAAACTATAGGGGTGTGAGCTAATACATAGCTTATTGAATAACAAAACCAGACCACATATCAAACAAATGTCAAGCAAGTATATTTGACAAACATATTTAATACAACACTCAATCATATGATATGTCTAGTCTAGATGATCGGAATCCAAACTAATAGAGATTTACACCCTCTTTTGGGGGTTAAAGGACCAACTTAATTCATTCATGCCTAATAGAGCAAAAAAACTAAGAAAGAAGAAGTCCTTTTTAACTCTTTTCTTATGTCTATCTATATATATATATATCCATATAAGGATTATAACTACGACTTCACCTTAGATCTTGGACCCACCACTAAGTATTAACCACTTCATATCAACTCTCATTAGGCGACATCCTTTGGTGCTTGCTTAATTCCTATAAGGCTAATGCCCAATGGTTACCATTAGAGAAACAGATCCATTGAAATATCTTGGCATTACCGCAAAGCTGAGGAGTTAATACGTGACATAAATACTATGTAAATACAATTTATGTTGTTTTCCAATGCATGATTGTTTAATTAAATAATCATATAGTATTAAGTTGATTTATTAATGTGATCATTCAATTAACAAATATTCATTAGCAACAACAAATCAATGACTACAAATAATGTGTGACCACTTTGATTTTTAATGAGTTATCAACCAATACAATCTCTAAATTTCACGCAAGTATCCAATTCCCCACACATAGCCATTTTTATTTATATTAGCATATATGTAACTACATTACAAGTATAAAAAAATGTGATAAGGTTAATGTTACCCACCTATTATCCTGGCTAAGTCATAAGAATCTTCTAGGAAACTCAAAGACTGCTTTGTTCTCCTATGAAAAAGAATGGCAAACACTCAAAACCTTTCTTAATATATATATATATATATATATATATTTTATTAAATTTTAGCACTCAAGCTCACTTTTAGGTCATTAAAGGCCTATTTGGATTAATCGGGTTCTTATTTGTATTGGTCGATTTAGTATCAGTTTGGTTTAGTTAGTTTATGCGTAAAACTATCATATTTTCATCGGTATCATATCTATAACGGTTTAATATCAGGTTAGTATCAATTCGGTTTGAAAATGAAACTAAAATGATGCTAAACCTAGTATCCAAACAGGCCCTTGCCTCGCCAAGATATGGATAGTTCTCTATTGTCTGTCAAATAATTTATTTTCCTTTGTTTATAATCTTTAATTGTAAAAGCATCATCATTCTTTATCACTTATATAAGTATTTTATTAAGTTATCAACTTATAAGAAAAACTCATTTTGACAAACATCCATTTGACACAACATATTTCTTTTATCATTTATAGTTTAACCTATCTTATTATAGTTATACTATTTCGAAGCCAATTACAAGTTTTAAGTCCAATTTAACTTATCTTAGCTAAATTGATTAGATTTAACCAATCTAATTCGTTTTAGCTCATCAAAGTACATTAAGTTAAGTTAAGTTTAGATTTATTAACTAATTCATTTTAAATCTAAGATTCATATTAATTTAAGTCTATTAATTTACTTTACATTTCAAGTTGCATTTGTGTAAACATAACTTAACTTAACCAATTTAGTTAAACTTAATAGATCTAATTTATTTTAACTCAATAAGGTTTATTAAGCTATGTTGAACTTAAAATCATTAACAAAGTTCATTTTATACTTAGAAACTATGTTAACCCAAATTAATTACTAATCCTATTAATCCATTTATCTCATTTCTAATTATACAAGCACTGACATATCATGTCTATTATTTATCATTCATCTAATTCATTTCATCTTTCTTTCTTTGTTTTTTTTTTTTAAGATGAATAGTACCAAGGGATGGATGACGCCCATGATGGGGGTCGTGATCCTCATCATTGGCCCCATCAAATTTGTGATGGAGGTCATGATGGTCATCATAGGCCCCATTGTAAGCCCCTAGATTGTTTTCGATACTCTTAGAAAATAAACCTAGAAGCTAAAACCAAAACCCAAACCTTAAAACTAACCCAAGTTAAAAACCAAACTTTGGAAAGCATAAACGAGATAAAAACGGAATTCCTAACCCAAAGAAAAAGAGTTTCTTTGAAAGCAAAACAAAAATCCAATAATTGTGCGATTCAAAAACTATACGTTAAATAATTTGTCTATCAGATCTCTAATACGTAATCCGAAGCCGTATAACTGAATAATTGTTAATTATAAATTTAAAAAATAATAATAATTTTCTTTACTATAGTAATAAACTATGAAGTCAAACTTTCACTTGTTAAGCCAACTGTTTTCATACCGAGCCGTTGCATAAAAATCGAGATAATATCACTAGATACCAATTAATGATAGAATCATAAAACCTTCGATCCTTCAGTAGCTTTATAAATGGATCTTAAGTCTTAGCCTCGTAATGTAATAAGACGTCCTAAAAATATCAGTTGCAAATTTTTCAGCTTCTAAAACATTAGATATAGCCCGTTTACGCGTATTTTTAATACTATTGATAATTTATTTGTCTTGTTTACTATCAAATTACTATTTACTACTATTCATTACTATTTATTTATCTCTACTTTTTCTTGCAATGCTTACACACCTATTCTTACATTTTCTTTTTCAATACTACTTTATACATAACTCATCTTACACATTACTTACTTTTCATCACAAAAATCAATTTTTAATCTCTCTCTCTCTCCTATGGCTGACGTGATTTCTCTCTCTATCCCTCTCATTTTATTCTCTTTTTTAATTTATTTTAATCCATTAACTTTCATATCAAAACTCTATAAATATCATCTCCCTCCTCTATTCTTTACACATCCATTCTTAAACATAATAAAACTCTTGCAAAATTATTTCTCAAACACTCTCTTCTGTCCTTTTACTCCCTCTTTCATGCCATACAACAAACACACCTCATCCATTTGTTCTTATAACCACTTTTCCTTCATCTATCTTAGGTAAACACTAAAACCTCATCTTTAGTTTATGTTAACATAACATGAACAACATGTATGTTTTGATTTCAAACAAAATCCCTATGAGCTTATTCTAAGAAATAAAATCATACAACATCTTGTTCATGTCTTGTTTAACATCATGTTTGATATTATATTTATGTTGTGTTCTTGATTCTAACCTAACTTTCTATATGTTAGTATGTATAAGTAGTGTGTGTGTGTGTGTGTGTGTGTGTATGTATGTGTGTTCTGGAGTTTAAAGCTCACTAATCTAACATTTTATTAATGCTTTGTTTCATGCTGAATAAAATAAGACTAGTCTATCTCTAGTTTTAGATTTGTCCTTAATCAAGTCAAAACAAAAAGAGACTTGCCCATAATTCAAGTCCCAAGAATGCCTTGTCCAAGAAATTCTAAGGCTTCCATTTTATTTATTGTGCTGTTAATTATTTTGCTATCTAAATGGACTTTTCCATAGTCTAAGTCTCGGGAACCTTGAATATAATCTAAGACTCCATGTTTTCCTTTTCTTATTTTTCTTTATTTGTAGACTGGAGATATTTGAGTCTTGGTAAGCTTTGATAAAATCTAAGACTTTCATGTTTTTCTTTCTTTATGATTTTCTTAATTTTATGGTGATTAGAAGTTATTCAAGTCCTAGGGAATCTTGATGACAAGCTAAGACTCCCATGCATTTATTTTTTTTATATTTGCTTATTTTTTGTTATCTATCTTTAATTTTTATACTTTGATAAGCCTATGATAGTGATTTTTTCAGCATATTGCTATACTTTACTCATGTACATACATGGCCATTAGTGATGTTGTTATAATAAATCATCAAAAATGAGAAAATTTATAAGATGAACTTTAAAGACCTTATTATCAACATTTTGGAAATATTGTCAAAATGAGTTTTTTTTTTTAATATACATGTAGATAATACTTTATTATGCAAATTATTTTACAAAAATCTTATCTCCCATTTTTAGGAAACCCTTTAATTAAGAATAAAGAATTTGAAAGAAAACATTCAAGTATATTTTTCAAATTGCCAAAATAAACTTCTTAAGTATAAATGTTGATAATCCTTTATTATGCAAAATTTTCTAAAAATCTTATTTACAATACATGAACAAACTTTTTTATTAAAAATAAAAATTTAGAAGAAATCATTTGCCTAATTTTTCTCATATGTCAAAACTTAAAACATTTAAAGATGATACAACTTAGAATTATTTTCTTCACAAACACACAAAGATTCATGTTTTAGAAAATAACTAGTTAAAAGAAGTTTAAGATAAAAATGGAATATTCTCATATTCAAAATAAATAGAAAACAACAATTTTCTTTAATTGAGTTTCACGATTGTAAATTCTAAGAAGTGAGATTTTATTGAAAACCAAACTTAAAAAAAATTCAAGGGAAATGTACTTACAGTATTATGTTACATATAATTAAAACCATGTCTTGTAAAATAAATTATTAAATGAAGTTTTGAAATAAGTATAAGACCTCCAAGGTTTCAAAATATGTATTAAACCATGATTTTTGTTACGTCTCATGTTCACAAAATTTAAGGTAAAGAATTCTATTACAAGTGCAAAATAATTTTTCATAAAACTCAACATTACTACTTTATACAAAATATTGTTGTACAAAATTTAATTTTGGAACACATCACTAAGATCATGCAGATACTAAGAGTTAACCTCAGTAATAAATGATTTTCAAAAATAGAAATATTTTTGTAATTGCTATAGAGTGACTAAGTAAAGTAAAACCTAGGAAAATGTGAAAAACAAAGGTTGTAATATTTAGGATGAATTTGTACCACCCTATTCCAACCCTTAAATAACCTTAAAATAGATAGATATTTCAAAGTAGGTAGAAAATGACTACTAATATGAGAAATTATGAGTTAAAATGAGCAAGTTATGCCATATTAAATTAAAACTTCCATAACCAGGAAAAATGACGCGAGTAAAATAAATAGAGTTAGAAATTTAAGTAAAACCTCTATGAAATACTCATTTCGGGTATTTCTTTTGTCTGGGTGATGAAAATACGAGACCCTCTTTCCCGAGGATTGTTTCAACTAAGTTGATCGTGATACAGACAAGTGAGTTTTTCCTCATGATTTCGTTATCTTGTTTGTGCTTGCAGATAGTTGCACTAGATTTGTAGGTACAAGATAGAATGAATATGTATGGGGTCATGGATTTATACGTATATGCTTTTATGGATGTGTGACAAGGAATGCTAAACATATAGAAACCAATGGATGACTATTTAAGTGCATTATCAATATTGCATGTTGCTTTTATGTGTATGATACTTGTTTGATCACCCTCAAGTGTATATTAATTATTTCGGCTTTGATATAAATGAAATGGACACACATTACATACATCGAGTCACATATTGAAGACTACTACTGCTACATAAGGAATCGAGAGAGTTCTAAGCTCATTCTTAGGGAACTATGTTGTACTAGGAAACAACCCAAGGACGAGTTGCACCGATCGTTATGAGCAGGGTGCTCAGGGACTAGGAGTAAAGATCGTATAGACCTTCAAATCCAATTTCCTAATCCTTGATACAGAGGGTGTAAATCTATTATATGTATGGTTTTCGGATATCCATACATAATTATTTGCAACATGTCTTTGTTGCATAGCATATATGACATATGCATAAAAATTAATAAACTTATTTGAATTTACGATACGGACAAAGGGATTATTTCACTAAGCATATTGTAAGCTTACACCCCCATAAATTTTCATTGAAATAGGTATGCTTGAGACTCCATTCGAGGAACAGGATATTAAAGAAATGATCGGTGGATTTTGAGCCTTCATGGAAGAATTAGGAGCATAGAATAAAGTTTTATTTTGAAAATTTCTTGATGAGTGATATGTGATATGATGTTATTCTGGAGATTACTGGTAGATATGAATCTATTTTGATCCGTTGAAGGATACTAGCTGTAACCCCTAAGTTTTTCCATGTTTAGAGTTTAGAAAATATAATTAAAAAAATCGATGATTTTTTAGTATATAATTTGGGATGAATGTTTTGATTATTAGATTTAACTGTGTTAACATGTATGAAATAAGTTGAAGAGTTCAAAATTTCATTTGAATCTCCATAAAGTTGCCTATTAGTTTCATTAATTTCAAAATTTTCATTAGTTAAGTCTTTAGAGATCTAATAATTTAATTAGCTCATTTTAAGTTGTATATCAATTATTTTACTTCCTCTTTTTTCTTTTTTGAAAATTAGATTTCAAAAACTTAATCTTTAAGTTATAAAGAATTCTAATATAGATTTCTATAAGAAAATATCTTTTCAAATAAAATTTATAAATCAAATTTGTCAAAACTTTATATTTATTTCAATTAATGGTTTCTTAATGCATTTTGATACATATATTAAGTCTAATTTTATGCACTTTTTAGCCCTTAGGACCACCTTACTTTGCATATACACACTCACACTATATCCCTCTCCATGCCTCAAAAGTCAACAAATACTTATCTATTTAATAAGACAAAATAATTTAAAATTTGGGCAATTTTTCATTTCTTCTTCTCCATTCCAACAAACCCAAACTACACACACACACACATCTACAACTTCTCCTTCCTTTTTCTCTTTCAAAAAAATCTTCAAAAACTACAAGCTAACTCCATCAACAAGTCAAGGCTAGCTTAAGGTAAGTTATAGCTTTCTCTTTTCTCGTTAATCTTTGTAAATTTTGAGTAAGTGAAGTTTATGTTTTGTTAGGTTATGTTGGGTTAGTTCTTGTTGATGATGTTGAAGTTGGGTGAGTAAAGGAAAGTGTTGGATTTGATAGTTTAATTTTAAATCAAGGAGTTATTATTCTTGTGTTGGTGGAATGGGTTAGTGTTGTGTGTAGTTGATGTAAAGTTTAGGTTTTGGTGTAAAGCACATGTGAGATCGTTGGAATGATGTTTGGAGTATGTATGTGAGTGATGGAATGGATTTGATGAAGTATAAGATCAAAACATATTTTAGAAAGTAAAATTTTTTAAAGTGAAAAACGTTGGATGTAGGGGAGGAAGTAGACGGGCGTTACGAGCTTGTGTAGAACTTGTAGTGGACAACATTTCGTTTTTTGACATTTTATCTGTATACACAGGAAGTTTACACAGGCATGTAAGATGCCTATATAGTATAAAATTCAGTTCTATGCATTTTTAGGGTTTATACGAGAAGTGTACATGGGTGTGCAGGATGCCCATGTGTTTTGAATTCCAGTTCTGTGAAATTTTTGGAGCCTACACAACCTCCAACACGGTCGTGTAGCCAGGTCATGTAAACACCCTTGTTTCGCTTTTAAAAAAAATAATAATTTATACATATTAATGATAATATTATGATGAATATATATTGTATTGTATATATATATATATATATATCAACCTTAGTTAAGACTTTTTGTGAGTTGTTGTTTAAGTTCGATTTTAGAGTATAACTTAAGTTATTCATCAAGTTATACTTAGTAAGTCTTGTTTATTATTTATAGGATATATCAATCAAGATTTGGATTTCCTAGTAGATTACTCTGACAATTAGCCACAATGCACGAGTGAGTAATTGAATCTTTTCACTTACATCTGATTGTAATATAGCCGTACATAATTCTAATATATTCATAAATTGAATTCATGTATCGGGATTGGGAAATAGTTCATGTTGCATATTTGTTAATTGAATAATTTGGTAATGTTCAAATTGATTACCATTTGGTTGATATTAATTGATGAGTGAATTATGTGGATCGTCCGAAAATTTTAGTAGTCGCCAATGAATTGATCGAAACCTTATTTAACCTATAAATAAATTATTCATGCATTACACTACATAGCATATTTACATTTATTTGGTATTCACGTCACGTATTATCATTTCGATTCTATGGTGATGCTTATATAAATTTAGTGAATCTGGTAAAAATTTCCATAGGGTTGCTAATTCTACAGGAACTAAGTAGACTTGAAGGACATTACCTAATGAGGGTTAGTACGAAACAATAATACTTAGTGGAAAGTCTAAGAACTAATAGAGTGGAAGAAGTGATATGTATGTATATATTTTATAAGTAAAATTGACATTAAAGTTTGAAATGAACATTTCTTCGTTAGTTCTTTGGATTTCCTAGGTGTGAAGTACAGAGCTAGTTCTTCAACCCCTAGGGAGGGTGTAAATCCTCATGAGTTTAGGTTCCGATCACTCGAACTATGTTTTTACATATGCTTGAATAATTGTATTTCATATGAATGTTAATCAAACCTTGTATGATTTGTTATGTGGTGTTGGGTTTCTTTTACTCACTAAGCTTTTTAATACCCATGCTCCTTTAGACTGTTGTTTTACAAGAATATAAGTAGGAAGACTAAGACCAAAATCAGGTGTGAGAGTTAGGATAGAAGGAAGGTTTATGTATCTATGCTTGGAAAGAAGACCTTATTGTGTTATAGAAATTAGAGTATCATGCTTGTGATTGTAAAAGTTATGTTTAGTTTTCTTTTAAGTTCTTGTGTAGAATTGTAATGGTGAAGCCTAAGAATACTAAAGGTATAATCATTATGTGATGACCTAGATTTATTTATCTTTGTTTATGGATTATATATATACAATATCCTTTTTATTCTAGTCAACCTTCGATCATGTTTTATAAGTCCACTCCATACGGGGTATGTTAGCTGTGCAATACTTATGCAACCTTCTGGAGGCCTCGGTAAATTACATGGTTTACTGTTATAACTAGTTGTTATAACTAGGGTATCCTGTGGGGGTGTGACACTATTGAGGGTACGCCCTTAAGAGTTGTAATTGATTTTATTTATGTTTAATAATAAGCATTTGTCTTGTGTTGTTATTCAATTGTTATCAATATAAATTACGCTATTCTGATGCATCCCCTTTGTTGTGACATACGCCTTGTGCATAATATAGAAGCCTTTGCGTGACTAAGGTTGTCATTTTTATGCTTTATATCATGTACAGTGGACTGTCACATTTATGATACCACTTAGAGTATGACACTCATCACGCTCGTGATAAGGAAAAAAAATGATCGGATGAGATCACACCTTTTGTCACGATTGTGATGCCGTATTTCTCAAAAATCTAAGATCAGAGGATTTCACAGTCTTCAATACGCCCATGATCTCCCTTTAAACTTAGCTTAGTGTGTTTCATAGGCCGTATCATGCCTGCGATGCACAAGGGATCAAGGTTACATTTTTCCATTTTTTTACCCTAATTTTATCAACCTACAAACATTATACTTCAAACAAAACATCATATAATTAGCATACCCATTTATAAACCTAACTTACAATACTCCTAAACATGTTTGCTTCATAGCATTTCATCAAATGCTTAGTCTATTCAAATATGTATATTTTTAGGTTTTGACATATATGTGTGTATACTACTAATCTACTAATTTTATCATAAACCCTATATACATTTAGCTCTAATTCAACATATCCATGTATAAACAACAATTAAAACAAAGAAAACTAGAATACTTACATGTTTGGCAAACTTAACTAGCTTGTTCTTCATTACTACTATTATTTCTTAGTTAATGTAGCTTCTTCATGCTTAAGTTCCATCTTCCATCTTGTTTTTTATCTGCCACCTCTCTTATGATCTTCTTAAGATTGGATTTGAGATTGATTTGAGAGAAAAGGAAGAGAAAATGAAGAAGAAGAAAAGGAAAGAAGGAAACATATAAGAAAAGAAAGAATAAGGAAAAAGTGGCAGATTGGGAAAAAGGAACAGGAGGAAAATAGATTAAATATTAAAGATTTTTAAAGATATTTATAGATAGGGGTTTTAATTTAAGCTTTTCAAATCATTATCTTAAGTATTAAAAACAACAGGAGGAAATTTTAGAAATATAGAAGTAAAATCAATAACTTAAATTGGAAATCTAGTTTAGAAATTAAATTAGTAAAAACTTGACATTTTATTTGATTTTAAGCTTAAGAACTGATATTTTTAAACAAGTAGATGAATTTTAAATTTATGAGGATTAAAGGAATATAATTTAGGTTAAAATGACTAATTTAGGCATTTAAAAATTTATTAATTGAATTTGAGAATTTGGGTCATTTGTAAATTGAAAGAAAAGGGTTTCAAATTGATGATTACAATGAATTTAATAATTCAATTCATGAAATGAGCTAAAACTTAAGGTTTACAAACTTATTAAACATTTAACTTGAATTTTCAAAAGTTTTAGAAATATGAAATGGAAGAAAAGGAGTTTAGCTTGAGATTCAAAATAGAAAATTAATTTAATTTATTGTAAAAGATTGTTAAAGCAAATGGGTTAATTGAAGGGAGCATTTGAAATGTCAATTCCATTTAAATCCATTTATTAATTTAATTTTGTTAATATTCTATTACACTAGTTAATTAAACTATTTCTAACTTTGGTAAACAAAAGTTTTAATCATCTATTGGTAGTTAGCATTTTATTTTAACTTTAAATTTTATAATTCAAAAATTTTCGATCATTTTAAAATTTATTCTTTTACTTATGCTTTCACTGTGCTACTTTGATTATTTTAGATTAAACTTGGTATTATATTTCACTCCCATTGTAATTTTGAATTATTTGATAATTCATTATTTATTGAGTTTACATATTGCATATGTGTATTTATTATTGTCTACTTGATATTTCTCGTTGTTTTTCGTTATTAGAAAAGCGTATTGAAACTCGGTATTATTTTGTTATTGTTTCTAGTTTTAGGTTTGGTTTATTGCATATAATATATGATAACATTGTTTTATTATTTTATTGTATTGGTTTGGTGTTTCTTATCATTTTAGTTTTTTTGAAACATCTCAAGATTTGATTTATTAGATTTGGCATCATTTTTCATAATTATTTATTTGCTCATAATTTATTTCTTTATTATTAGGAATGTCATATTTTATAACTCTTATTATTACTATAATCTAGTTAAAATCTCGTCTTCGTTCATTTATGTGTATATGTAAAATTTAACTTTTTTTATATTTGTGGGGTATTATCGCAAAGTTATGGAAAAATTGTATCCTAAAATTTTGTTTATAACAATTCAAAATTTTAAACGACATTCAAATTATTTGCATTTTAATATTCTTAGATCGCAAAAAATCAGGAGTGATTCTTATGACTTTTCTTAAAACCTTTTCAAAAGTTTTATGTTACTTACTTAATGATTATTATATTTGAGTTTTATAAATTTAGGTGACTACACCTCGCACAGGGTTGCACCGCTTTAGGATTTTTTTGTTATAGTTAGGCTTTCGATAAAGTAAAGCTAGCAGATCCATGTTCACTTTATGTTAAGGAACAGACATACTGATACTTCTTCTCTATGTTGATGGCATCATCTTCATTGGTAGTCAAAATTCACTTCTAAATCATTATATCTCAATCTATCTCGTCATTTTGCCATGAAAGACATTGGACCTTTATGCTTCTTTCTTGGTATTCATGTCACTCACATAGCTCAAGGCATTTATTATGTTAGTCCTAGTTCATCTCTAATCTAATCAAGTGTCATCACATGTCTCTAATCTAATCGAGTGTCATCATATGCATCTATTAAAACCTATCAAAACCCTTTTTCTCTAACAAACTACCTTACTGCATTTGTTTCTCCACCTTTGCAAAACCTTATTACCTATCATGAGATTGTTGGTGCACTACAGTACCTAATATTACCCCGCCTAAAACCAACTTTGCAGTAAATCAGTTGAGCAACTACATGCACAATCCCACCATTACTCACATATAGGTAACAAAACATTCTTCTCTATCTTTAGGGCACACTAACATTGAGTCTTCTTATAAGTCGCACATCCCGTACCTCTCTCACTACCTTTGCTAGTACTGATTAGGCTAAATGTCCCATCACTGAACAACAAGTTATTCCATCTATCTTAGTCATAATCTTATCTCGTAACAATCCAAGAATCAGCCAACTATGCTCCACAGTTCCATTAAAGTTAAGTATTGAGCCATTGCCTATATAGTTGTAGAACCTATTTAAATCTATCATTTTGCTCTCAACTCGGCATTCTTCTTCAGTACCCCATCATTCTCTATTATGATAACTGTGGTTCAGTTTATTTATCAACAAATCCTATTCAACATGATCGCATCAAGCATGTTAACATTGACTATCACTTCGTTCGTGAAATCGTTTCTATTGGCTACATTCAAGTTTGCTATATTCCTATACGCTTTTAGTATGTTGACATCTCTACCAAGAATCTCTCTACATTAACCTTTTTTTTTATCATTTTTCCAATCTCACATTAAGTCATGTACCATGAGATTAAGGGGGCATATTATCATGTATGTATTATGTGTTTTATAGTTTACATATGTAAGGTAGTGTGATTGATTCTCGAACTTTCAAAATGAGGTTTTTGACCTCTTATACTTTCAAAAATTAGTATCGTAAGGGTAACTAACTATTTTGGTATGGAGGAGAGAGGATAAATCCACACATAAATAACAGTTTAGAGTGAATTTGTATCCTTTTCCATTTTTCTTAAGAAAAATGTGACATGTTCTTAACACTGCTAATTTTTAAAAGTTTAGAGGGTCAAACACTTTATTTTGAAAGTTTGAGGGATCAATCCACATCATCCTTAAAGTTCCACTAAACATCATTTTGCCCAGTCATCAATGTGAATGGGAAAGCTAATAGGTAATTGAATGTGTTGATCCAAATAAAAATAAAAATAAAAACTAAAAAGAAAATAATTGAAATGGGTCTAAACATGGTTGAGTCACAACCAAGAGCCAAGCACATAAGTAAGACAATAGTCCATGAATCAAACTCACAGTGAAACCTAAATTTTATCACTTCTACTAGAAAAAACCCTAAAGAAACGATAGTTCTTGTGATCTAAACGTCAATCGAAGCTAGAGTTAAACCTTAACATGTTGCATAAACCCTAACCCAACATTGTTGGAGTGATAGAGAAATCCTTGCAGTAGAATGAATGGAGGGAGAGAACAAGAGAGATATCAAGTAGAGGCGAGGTTTGTAAAATCATAGGTAAGTTATAATCTCTCAGTTTTTCATAAATAGAATTAAAGTAGAACTTTTGTGTTTGATTATGTATGTTAGAGTATTTGTTATAAAAAGTAAAATGTAAGTATAATTGTTTTCATAAAATCAATTTAGTAAGAGTAGAATTTAAATCATCAATGGATTGATTTGAGAAAATTGTTAGGTATGTTTTTTATATTCTTTTAGAGAATTGAGTTTTGTAAAAATAAATTCTAAATTACCTATAGATTGATATAAGTTTTTATAAGAGATTATTTTGTTAAATAGGAGTTTATAGTTATTTTGTTACTAAGCTTTGTTTTGAGTTAGAATATTTATAATTCTACAATAGAATGTATATTAGTGCAATACTGTTATTAATCTCTTGGCTGCAATTTTGGTTTGAGACCACCACAACTCCCACTGCACGCACGCACGCCACACACACACTTGATTAAGTTTGAAAAGTCTCAAAAGTCAAATATAAATTTATATTATTTGCATGTGTTTATCTTTTAAGAAGCAGAAAATTCTCCTCTTCCTTCGTCCTCTCCATTGCAAAAACCGATGGTCACATACACACTTTCACATATACTAACTTCAATTTTTTTTAAAATTGTCAAGGAAAGCAAGACCAGCTTCTATTCAAGATTAGCAAGTTAAGTAAGTGTTTCTTGTTTTTATTTTGTTTTTTGCATGTTTGAGTAGTTTAGGTAGGTGTTGTTGTTAGTTTATAGCTGATTTTGGAAGTTCTATGTTTAGTTATGAGTTTTTAGATGTTGATATGTGGAGTAAGGTGAGAGAAAAGTGGAGTTGAAGTTTCAATGGTTGAAGCAAATGGTTAGATTGATAGTTGAAGTTTTGATGTGGTTTTAGAGATGAGTTAGAGAATTGAAGGTAGGATGATGAATTTGAGTCTTGTATTATGATGTGCAAGTGTTTTGGATGAAAACAAGACAATTGGAATTAATTAAAGTGTGTAAAAATTGCATACTATATGGGTGTTTTTCGCTGTAGAGTGACCACGAGGCGTGGTGGAAGGAGTGGCATGTTATAAGTGAAATTTGGGTTGCTAGGCCCCTGCCATGGGGCGTGGGAAGGGTGGTAGTAGCCTCTATTCTTCTCCATATGGGGGCATGGCAAAGGTGGTGGTAGCCCTATTCTTCTCATATGGGCATGCTATGGGACATAGTGGCCTTAAAGTGTCATTTTGTCTCCTTTAACTTTATAATCTTATTTAATCATTCTTGTCTTTGTTAATTAGATAGTAGTATAAACTTTTCTATCTTATAAGAACCCCAGATCACTAGTTGCATTTCCCTATTGGACTATTACGATGATTAAGGCGCATGCACGGATGAGTAACTTGAATTCTAGCACTTTGTTTGTGTTTGTAAGTAGTTTAATAAAAGGTTGTCAGAACCGGCCCGGAGTCGGCTCGACCGAAACGGCAATGAAGTGGGGTCGGGTTCGATGGTTAGCTCGTTTTTGGCGAGAACCGGATTGACCCGGTCGAACCGGGTTGAACCGGTCGATGCAGACCGATTGACCCGGATCCAAAAAAATAAAAAAAAAATTAGAAATTTAAATATTTATTCATACTTTATTGTAAATTTATAAAATATAATCATTAAATCATATTTATATTTTATAATTAATTGATGAATTTGATCCAAATATAGATTTAATTGAGTGATTACACACATATTAGTCTTTTATAATTAAATAATCCCTTATATTTTTATTTTTTGTGACCCCGGTTCGACCTCCGGTGGAACTCGGTCTGACCCCTGGCCCCCTAGCTTATCCGGGTCAAACCCCGGTTGGTTTTGACAACATTGATTTAATATAGTTTAATTGTGACTATAAGGAATCAATTGCATGGGGATGGAAATTATTACATTGTATGTATTGTATGCTTGAATTGCAATTCTTAATAATTGAAGTGACATTCATTGTTTGACATTAATATATAGTTGTCTCATTGAGTGTTTGAAGTTGATATGATCACTTGATAATATGGAACTAAGTTTAATAGACTTCTAATATTAATATGACATGCATTTCATAACATCATGTTACATTAGCATGGTATACATCACGTATTAACAAATTCAATTCTTTGGTAATACTTGTTGAGACCAGTGAGTCTGCTTGTAGGTTACCACAGGGTTGTCAACTTCGCAGAAACTAAGCAGGCTTCAAAGGAGGTTGTCTGTCTCGGAGTTATCTTAAGAGTGTTAATACTTAGTGAGATTTCTCAAGTTTTATGACAAGTGGAAGTTCTATTTTGAAAATGAAAATGATTCTCTAAAAGACTGTTCGTGTCCTATGAGGCTGGTAGAGACTATTCCCTCAGGCAGGTCAGGTGAAGAGAAAATCCTTCTACTTTGGTGTTGAGTTTCTCATAGGCATGAATTACTGAAATTATCCTTCAATCCCTAAGAAGGGTGTGAATCCCCATAGGTTTGAATTCCGGTTATTCAAACCACGTTTATTGCATATGATTGATCCATGCATTGCATATGATTGCTAATTCAACTTGTTTGATCTTAATGTTTGTGTTAAGATTTTGTTATTCACTGAGCTTTATGTGCTCACACTCTCTTAGACTGTTGAATTACAGGGTTTTAAGCAAGGAGACCAAACCAAGCTCAAGTACGGGAACTAGACTTTTTGGACCATGTGTTTTGCTAAGGCGAAGACCATATATGTAATAGAGACTAGTTATGGTTGTAATAGCTTAAGCTAAGTTTGTTTATCTTTATAGCTTTTGTGGTTATGGGGTTCGGTTCAAGCCTCGTAGACCTTAGTTTGTAAAGTTTTTATGAAGTTCTAGATTTGTTTATATGTTCTTTTGTGGTTATATATATATATGTATGCAATATCTTTTTCACTCAAACAACTTTCGATCCTGTTTTTATTGTCCACTCCAATTAGGGAACATTAGTTGTATGGTATTAATGTAACTTTCCGGAGGCCTCAGTTAGTTACATGTCTTACTATTACGACAAGGGTACCTTGTAGAGGTGTGACATAAGTCATGTAATTCTTCAATGACTTCACCATTCTAGTCATCAAACAACAGCAACAATTCCATCTTACATGATAGTAGATTGAATGTAAGATTCCTAGTTGCAAGGATAGAGAGTAACCATGGCTACAGGTTCTATGGATGTTCGAGATTCAATAAGATTATGTGTAAAGTTTTATGTTGTTTGTTGCTCCACTATGTTTCTTATTCTTTTTATATGGTGTGAATTTCTTGCAGTTATGCAAAGTAATATACCAAGTTAATTGGTGAAGGTTTGAAACTGGAAACAAAGCCATGGTGGCCATTACTTATACACACCGTGAGGCAAGGAGCATTAATTAGTTAAATTGTACATGTTGAATTATTAGCTTAATTTCTAAAACAAATACTATGAAACCATTAATTTTAGTGAAGTTATAGTTGCTAATATAGCTTTATATTAATTATGCTACATGACATAATTTACTATTTATAATTTGAACAACATGAGTTTAGTTTTAGCATTTTAAATTTATCCAATATCTAGGAGACACAATAATTACATATTCAATTGTCTTTAATATTAAAAGAGGATGGTTGCAATTTCTTTTGATGGGTTCATTGTAGGTAAGTGAAGTAAGTAAGAAGGTCGAATGTGATTGAAGAGCTTAGATTGGAGGATTTGGTACTAGCGTCAATGGTAAAGGATGGCAAGGCTAAATTATAGAACTTGAGGGAAGAAAGCTTTTTATTGTGAAGGATTGTATTATGGAATAAAAGGGAATCAATAACTCTGTCAATGATCATTATCTAGTGAAAAGAACGAAAGCCTATGAAAAGGGAGAGATTAGAAAGTTTTAAATGTTGGCTAAAGTTTACAAGCATATACTCATGGCAACATGAGTGTGGATTTTACTATATAGATAATGTTTAGGGGGGTGATCATTGATCGAAATCATCAAACATGTAGTGATAACAAACTATGAATTGTATGAGCACAATATTGTATAAGTGGAGATTTATTTTGTTGTAATGAAACTCTAAATTTCAACATATGAATAGTAGTGTATATAAAAATTCTATGAAAAACAATGTATATATAAATTCCTAGTACACATCAAAATTAGCTTTAATGAAGTAATTTAGTTACAACTCTCTTAAATATACACAAAGATAATGATGTCAATGAAATTAGATAGCAAGTGTTTCTGATCTCTACAACATTCCTAGTCAACCATGTGAAGCTTAGCTCTTTCTTCTTTTTGGTCATGAAGGAACAAAACTTATAAACAATTATTAAGATACTAAAACGAATACACCAGCAATTATAATAAATTAAACTAGTAACACCGAGTACAATTCAAAGTCTGAATTACATTGCATTTTCAAAGATGAGCAAAACATTATAATTACATTTACCACGAAAGTTATGTAATAAGTCTCAACCATGTCGAACACACATGAATATTATACCCCCAAATAAAATACACATCATACCCTTCCTCTAATCACACAAGGGACCGTTTATTGGTCATAAAAAAGAAACATCAAAATAAAAGATGAAAAAAATAGACCAGCATGTAAATTTTGAAACTAATAAACAACATAACTCTAAATACCTAAATATTATAGCGTCACCTATTGTTAAATAAAAAATACTATGCGTGTTCAATTATCATATAATCTTTAAGTCAATTTTTTTATGATTGAACTTAATAGCATTATTTTCATCACTCAATTCCTATAGATTTATGTACGAAGGCCAGCAGATTTTTTTCTTGCAAAAATTCACTATTAAAACTCTCAATATTTCACCATGGCACTAATTTCTCCATCACTTTATTCTTCTAGGCTTTCTATATCCTTGTTTCTTCCAAATCAACTTGAAGTTGTCCTATCATATTGTTGTTTGATGGTTCATCGACTTCCCATGCTTATATGATATCTAATTCTTCTCAAACCTAATGCTCTTAGGTGAAACACAATATGAATTTTATAATGTCTACATGGAAAAAATGAGTAGCATATGGTTATAGGAATTTAAAAAGAAAAAAGATGTGTGATATAACTTCACCAAGTGAAAAGGGTTTACACCAAAGCTTTGCATTGGAGACAATTGGGTGAAGATTGTACACTAGAATGTGTATAATGAAGGAGTCATTTAGGCCTTGCTATGAGTCACATGAGGCATGGTAAAACTTGCATTTTCTGTGTTAACAAACCGAGGTAGTTGGATACTTTGATTGTACATTTTGCACTCGTTCACTATTTGATGATAATAAAAGCAAATTTACATATTATTTGAAAATTTTACCATATCATGATGCTTCATTTGAAACATATCTAATTGAGAGAATTTCACTTATAGAATAAATATAAAAATGTCAACATTCCAACCCATTCTACACACAAAATAAATATTTAGCACAGATATATGGTTTTTTTCCCCCTTATTGTCTTGCTTACTTAAGAATAAGAAAATATTGAAAATGTTTAAAAAATGTGTTACAAAAGTAGCAAGTAATAAATGAGACATATAGCAATTACGCTATGAAAGGGCATGCTTGGAGATAATTCATCAACATGGGGTGCTTGACCTTGTTGAAGAGAATGCATATTATGTGGCATGTTTAGAGATTTACCATGTGGTATGGTTCTTTGCACAAACCCAAGGGACATCTGAAAAAATTAATGCACTAGTGCATTTGCCTGAGCCGATGGTGTAGCAAGACGCTTGATTTTTTTTTAACTTTTTTATATTGCAACATGAATAGCAAGATAAAAGACAAATAAATTATGAAGGAATGCATGATTCAAACATAACCAATAAAGAGGCAACAAGCTTATAAACACAACCAACAAAGAAACAACAAGAATATTACAAAATATTTAAGATAAACCAACCAAAAACTTACCAAAATTAAAAATAGCTAATGGATAGAAATAAAGAATGCAATTACAACACCAAAAATATCTAGACTTAATCCAAACCAAAACTTCACAAGAAGATGATCTCATTAGGATATCTAGTACTTGTAGAAACCAAAAAGTAAGGAAGAAGCATAATAAGTTAGCAGTAGAAAGTAAAGCAAATCGTACAACAATAAACAGAATTGCTAGGTACATTTATTTGAAGTTTATTTTTCTTCAAGTGACTGTCAAAAGCTTCATCAGAACCTACTAGTGAACTTACATATATTCAACATTTTCATTTTTGCGTGTTAAAATTAGAGAGAGTTTATTGTATCTTACATTATAACTTTTCTACTCTTTTGTTGAGGGTTTATAGAGTGCTTGTAAAGAAGATTATAGTTGTATTTTTTAGATTTGTGTTAGCTAAGTGGTTAGCCTAGTAAGACAACCAAGATAAAACATTGATATTTGTAATTTCTCTTTTTTTTTATTATTAAATTTAGTGGAACAAATTAGTGTGAAATATTGGGTCCTTAATAATAGAGTTGGAAGAGAAGACTGACTCACAATGAGGAACCTTTATAAATCCCATGCCTCATTTACTTTTCTACACTTTATTTTTGTTCATTATGTAATGTGTTTAGATAGTGTTATCATGTCATTATATAAAGTAAGGTTTATGTGAAATTTGTATACAAAGGTTTTTTCACCAAGTATTTTTGAAAAAATTTTAAGGATAATGTCGTAAATGGTACATAAACTTTGTCAAAATATATAATTAGGTACATAAACTTTAAAATCAACTTGATACTCAAAAAAATCTTTGAAATTGATCAATTTATTACCTAAAAAAACTTGATGCAGGTACTTTAGTATGCACGAAAAGTTCTTTTAAATACTAAATTTTTCAATTTCAAAGTTCAGTCATTAAATTGATCAATTTTAAAGTTTAGGTACTTCAATGCATATTTTGTCAAAGTTCAGGTATCATTCATGGTACTAATCTAATTTTAGATAGCAATCAATTCACCTATCCCCTCTTAATTGCATTGTTGGGACCTACACACTAATTATGGGCCACATCAACTATCAATTCCTCCTTAGCTTGCTTCCACATCTCTATTGTTAACATCTTCAACATGATTTGAATCCAATAGAGGAAGTGCTTGCTAAGAACCTTATTCATCACACAAATGTCTCAAAAAGATGTTCTATGTAATCTATTATGTTAATCCTTAAATATCTTGATCGAACTGCTTAATCCTTAACTCATATGAAGCATAGATGGTGAACTCACATCTTGTGTTTTTTTATTTATAAATCATCCCTCTTTGGTCATTAAGAGTCAACATTACTTTACATTTGTCATGGATGAAGAAAATATTCATAGCCTCCTCGAATTGCTCTCTATTGATAAAGACCATGCCAATGCATACATGTGGAGCTGGTATTTCATATCAAAGGGATACCTTTGTTCTAACTTGCCCACTAAGTCTAACACTATTCCCCTCCTCTTTAATAAAGCTGGTATACTTTGTCTTCGGAAAAAGGATTCTCAACATCATTCTAAAATTGTCAATACCTTTGTGCGCATCACTCCTTTTCTCTTACCTTGGTTCATCCATATAATTCTCAAACATGTTATTGGCATATATGTAAAAACCCTTAATTCTATATGAACTTCTTTTCACTAAGAAACTCTTTTTCTTCTTTTTTTGTAGCCAACACTTCTTTATTGTCATTATCAGAGAGGCAATCTGTGTCAACTACTTCCTCTTCATTAGAGTTTGAATTGTGCTCTGCAACACCATCAATTCAACATGATCCATACAAATCTGTCTAAGAGTATGCTTCACATAAGATGCTTAAAGCAATTCCTTCTTAAGACTACAATCGTCACATTGTAAAAAGCATTTTCCCCTAACCCCAAGTTGAGCAAACCATTTGTAATGCTATTCCCTAGGACTAAGAAAGATATCTTCTTTAAGTCTATAATGTTAAAATTTTTAAGGAAGCAAAGGAGTGTCTCTTCACTATTGTTGTTAGCACCAACCATCTAACCTAACTACTTGCCACTAACATATTGTCTACTACATTTCCCTTCAGCATGCCCTTCCCTATGTGAAAAGGTTAAACCTACATGTGAAACACACAAATTAGACGATTGTATACATGAATAGGGTGTAATAAGTATGATAAAAAGTAAATCTTAAAGGCATTTGTTTTGCTCTCATGATATTTAGAAGTCCATTTTAAGCATTTATTTAATGAAACTACCAGACAAATAAGACCAAAAGTATGTCTTATTTTATGTGTTGTTACCTAGATATGTCAAAGCCTGAGTAAAAGCAATATAAAAACACAAGCATAGACAAAAGTGCATCTTTATTTATGTATCTAATCATAATCATTTAGGAAAATTTTCCAACTAGCCAAGTAAAATGAAAAACATCAAAATAGTTGAAAAGTTACTTGTCACTAGCATTTGCTACTCCATACATCATTCTCCATATAAGATTCCTTCTTTAACCGGTGGTTGAGTGGGATGTGGAGACAGTGTTGTAATCTTCTCAAGTTTTTCAAAGGGGAAAATAGTTCATTATGGTTCTAGTAGGGACATTGTAATACTTGTGGTTTGTTGTCTAAAGCTTCACTTGGAGTCACACTTTCATGGTTAAAGAGGAGTTTGATCAAGGTTTTAAGGTTTCAATGGAGGTTATGGTTTCAATGTTATTACGCTTTGGGGTTGGTGACAACTAGAGTTAGAGTTTCACTTTCCCTATGATTTTGGTTAGATTTTTTTTTTCTTTTC
The DNA here is from genome assembly GCA_024138025.1 of Combretum micranthum. Lineage (NCBI taxonomy): Eukaryota > Viridiplantae > Streptophyta > Magnoliopsida > Myrtales > Combretaceae > Combretum > Combretum micranthum. The sequence continues at coordinate 588,088 of JAMXBD010000658.1, read as the reverse complement.
ATGTAAGGGTTCATTATGCATCACTCTTTCTCATCTTCTTTCTCTCAATTTCCTTTTACGGATTGTCTCTCCCTTAAAATTTTTCACTTCTCTACTCTTCTCACTTGAGTCAGTTTATTTCTTGTGTGATTGTGACTCTACCATGGTTAGACTTGATTTTACCATTTTCTTTTAATTTTTTTAATCTCGATTGACACATGTCAAATCCTCATTGGTTCTCCTACCTACATTGACAAATACACTAAACAATGTTAGGTAGGATAGTAAAAGTAATTACAAAAGTTTTAATTAGATATTAAATTAAAATTTTTAAAGTTTAAGTACATAATTGAATTTTGTACAAAATTTGGGTATCAAAATCAATATTGATGTGTTTTTTCTTCACTAACCACCTCAATTTCCTAGATGCTAAAAGATTATCTCTTTTTGCAAATCTAATGCCTAAATGATGCAATTCAATGAATTAAACAAACTATGAACAACAAAAAGTTAATTGTAATAATTAAAGAGAAATGGGGTAGAGAGATCAAGCTCGAATCTAACGTTAAGTGTGGTCTGCCCCTTAGCCTCCATGGGTTGAAAATTGCTTCCTAATGGAAGACTTCACAATCATTTTATTAAACACAAATAATTTGCCCACAATGAGCTACGTCACAACTCACAATACAAATTCACCCACAATTTTGGATCAAGTTGTCCCTTATCTCATAAAACACAAAATGCACTTAAGGCTTGACTTTCAATCTCACAAAATCACTCAAAAAAATCTAGAGTAGTCCCCGATAAGTGTATCCAATAAGAGATTCAATGGAACTACTCAACACTATTGTATGTTTAAATTATCACACCACAAAGAGTACTCTAAATGTGACAGTCCACCACACATAATATTAAAACTTAAGAATAACTACCTTAGTCATGCAATAAAAGAGCATAACCCCATCAAATCTTAAGGAAATTACAACCATAAAGTCTTCTCAAAAGTAAAATTCTAGTTCAAACAAAATTAGAATACTACTTATGGAGATTTCTATGAAAGCCTACGCCAAAATTCTTCTTATAAAATTTTTCCAAAAACTCCTAGTATGTTTGTGTCATTACCTGGGTGAAAATTCCCCTTAAGACAGAGAGAGGTACTCCGAATGCAACAAAAATCTAAGGGAGTGTAAGCACATCTAGCTTAGTGAGTAGATTTCTACAAAAACGTACCCATAAATCAAACAAGATCTTATTCAAGCGTATGAGATGCATCATTCATATGAACAATCAATTGTGCATGATTAACCAGAAATCATGTGTAGAATGGATTTAAACCATCCATATCGGGGGTGCAAAGCCCCAAAGTTTTACGACCGGTTAAGCTCAAACCTTAATTAGAAGGTTAATCGGAAACCCTAAAGTCAACAAAACCCTAGTTAGACGTAATAGTTTAAGTCTGGCAATTCCGTGTTCATAACCCTAAAAGAGTAAGTGAGAGATTAGTGTGTAAAATAGTTCATAATAACATAAGAAAGCTTAAAAATATCATATTAGTCAAACTGCAATTCGTTTTGAACCCAAACAAATACAGTCTTCGAAAAACGTGTCTTAGGGCTTGGAATAGTAAAAATATTCCAGATATACCGTTGGACTCGAAAAATATAAGGTTTCAAAAATATTAGTTTTATAATATTTCGATGACTAAAAATATCAAATATCGCATTTATACGCATATTTTTTACTACTGATACTTTATTAGTCATATCTACTTTACATTACACTATTCATTACTATTATACACTATTCATCTATCTCTACTTTTTCTACAACCTACTCTTACGTTCTACATATATTTTCTTTACTTTTTACATTTCTCATAATTTATATCATATCTATCTTACAAATTATTACACTTGATTAATAAAAATACATAAAAAATAAATCTCGTCTCTCTTCCCTCCTTGATGGCTGGCACAAACACCCCCGCGTCTATTTTCACTCATATATTTTTCTTTTTTAGTTATTTTAATCACAAATTCACTAATCATTTTCTTGTAAATATCTCCCATCCTCTTTCATTTCTTTCACACTTAATCTACCCACAAATTCACTACCAAAACTCTCCAAAATTCTTCTCTCAAAACTCTCTCGCAAAATACTCCCAAACTTTCTTCTACATACACAAAAACTTATTCACACATACTACTCCATCTCCTCTTTAGGTAAAAACTTCCTTCCATATTTTTTTACCATGTCATATAACTTTACATGTCCATGGTGTGAGTTTTCTAAACTTATTGTTATGGTGGCTACACTATGTTCATGTATTGTTCTTGTTCATGAATATCTATTTATATATTTTTATGTTGTTATTTTACTTTGCTCATATTATTATTGTTGTTATATATAATTAAATATATTTATGTATCTATATATATTCTTTAGAGCATATAAGCTCACTTGTTATTTATTTATTTATTTATTTTCGTGCAATGCAATTTATTTACTTTCATGCTACTTTAAGACTTGTCTTTCTATTCTCAAACTTGTCCTCATCAAGTCAAAACAATTTTCTTTTCTTTTTGAGACTAGTCCATTTCTTAGTCTGAGAGCCTTGATTCAAAGCTAAGACTCTCAATACTTGACTATTACTATTTTTGCTTATTATTTGGTTGTTATAATTTTTGCTTGTTATTATTCTCATATTCATGTAAAATAAAGATTGTTCTCTAAACCAAAAAGTTCAATCTATACTTTCCACAAAAGAGGTTTTTATCACTAATTGATAGTTCTAAAAAGAAATCTAGAGTTTCTAAATTAATAAAAAGAAATCCATTTTTTCTCAAATCCTTAGGAAGAACTTATTATAATTTTGGAAATAATATTATTTTGAAAGGCTTTTTCTAAAACCATAACTATAGTAGTAATAGGTTGTTTTCTAAAAATAAGGAAGATGATTCTTTGTTACAAAAATGTTTTCCTTAAACAACATAGAGGAAACCACATAAAAAGGAATTGTAAGTTCTCAAATCAAGGTTTAAAAAGATCACAATAATAATAAAAAATAAAACATAGGAAGCTAATTAAATAAGTGACACTAATGTTAAAAAGTTTCAAAAGGAAGAATGGAGAAATTTATTGTTATGGAAAAGTCACAAGGAAAATAGCAAGATAAATATAAAATATTCTTTGAAAACAAAGGAATCAAAATATTCATTTTTAAAAAAATTACAAAAAGGATTTCTTGTGAACTATGATTTTTCCAAACTTCTAACTAACATTTTTTAGTAAAGAATTTTTGTTAAACAACAATTAGTTGAGCATGCATGAAATATGAGCTATATATCTATAAAAAGGAATGTCTCAACTATATAGATAAATAAGTATTTATCAGAGTAATTTTTAAAGGATTTGATGATTGAATCAATTGCTTTTGGGATGGGAAATTTCGTGGTGAATCTGATCGCCACCGTTCTGGAGCTTAAATAACCTAGTTTGATGGAAATAGTTATAGAAATGGATAGATCTTTTTGAATATATAGAAAATGGTATATTATATATGCAATTCCGAGTTAAAATGACCAAGTTATGGCTATTTTAAATTGGAATTGTCTTCTACACGAATTTTGACGTTCTTATGTTATAGTTTTCACAAATTTCAAGAGAGTTATCAAGACATACTCAATATGGGTATTTTTCTTGACTAGGTGATCCCAAAGAGAAATATCCATATCCCGAGGACTACTTTGACTAAGTGGATTGTCTAACCGACTCTTCCATTTAGAAGAAGTATCGCCATGACAACATGACTTTATTTCATTAACTTGTGTACTTGATTATGCTTGTAGTATAGATGCATTAGAATTAAGGAAAGACAAAATGCTATGTATGTAAAGTTGTATGAATGAACACTAAGAATATCGAGGCGGAAATTGATTATAAAGAATTGCTTGTCTTAATATAAAATTTGATATGTCTAATATTCTATGATCACCTTAAAATCAATAATAATGATGCTATGATATCTCAAATAAATTGATTCATGCATACCACGTAGTGAGTCACATTGCATGGGGTTATTATCCTTGGGTGAAAGGATGGTAACACGGTCGAAAGTAATACTTGGCAGTAATTCGAAAGCATGACTCAACACGAGCAGACTTAATATGCTTGGCAGTAATGATCGAAAGCATAACTCAACTAATGCGACTCGTTTTGAGATTACTTATTATCACCAAACCCCAAATGGGGGGCGTAAATCAATTTAACATATAGTTCCTGAAAAACTATATACCTTGCTTACTCATGTGTATGTTGCATTTCACTTGAATGCTTAAATAACTTGTTTGAATTTTGCTACTCAAGTATTTACTTATGGAAATAATTCTCACTAAGGCTATTAGCTTATATCCCTATAGATATCTCTTGCAGTTTAGCTATTTGTGGTTGAAGCAACGAGGACCTAACAATCAGGTATGTCCCTTTTTGGTTAAGGAATTTTAGATAGAGTTTAGCATTAGCTTAGATGTAAACTTTATGAGAAAATTTCTTGTAATAGACTATAGTTTATTTTGATGGGGGAATGCCCCTAAGACTTGTAAGACATTATTGATGAATGAATGAATATTATGATTTCCATTTCTTAATTTGTTATTATATCTTCTTAAGCTTCATATTTCAAAGAATGGTCCTCTAAAATTGTGAGAGCACGCCTTACACCTAATATCGAAGCTCATGAGAATGATTAAGATTATCATATTTAAGCTTTAATATTAAGTGTGGTGGACTGTTACGTTTAGGGTACCCTTTAGGGCATGACAAGGGGTTAAGGTTTGTTACAAGGTCATATGATCATCATATTTTTGTAGATTTTCAAGCTCCTACATACCAACATTTTTATAGACTTTCTAGCTCCTACTTGCCACTATTACTAATCTCTATACCCACATGAGAGAATAGTAGCAAAAATGATGAGACTCGATTTATGTTATGCAATTTCCAATAGGGCTAATATCCAATTTAGGGGTGCCATCTAAGTTCACAAAACCATGCAGTCATAATATCGAAACAAGACATAATCAACAATTCAAGTTTCGATATGCTTACTTTTCATTTGTCGAGCACCACAAAATACATACATAACCCATGATAACCCCACATGCAATTTCCATTTTAATATATTCCTATTTTCTACTGCTTCTACATTACAAGTGCATGCAAGAATACAAAAAAGTGAAGAATCAACCCACTTGGCCATGTTGAAAGCTCCTAATCAAAGTAATCCTCGAGAAATGGAATGTTGATATTATCATCACTTGATCCAGAGAAATACCTATAATGAGTATTTCCTATTAATCTTACCAAATTTTCTAACTTTATGTATTCTATTCACAGTAGGTTTACCGGTTACTGAAGTTCTAACATAAAATAGCCATATCTTGCTCATTTTAACTCCAAATTTTGCATATGAGTAGTCTGTTTTTACCTACTTCGAATTTTCTATCCATTTACAAAGTTATTTCAAACATTTAAGGTTTTTTAGGTCTAGGAAACCTATTGTACAGATCACACCTAGCTCATTCCAAATTTGATGATTGCTTCTTATAATTTTTACCTTTTATAGAATCTCTATATCAATTTCGCATTACTTGAAAATCATTCACCAATCATAATAGTTCATAATATGTGCATAATCCTAGTGATGTTGCTCAAAAGAATAATTTTTCATTGAATGTTTTCTTGACAATTGAAAATTCTTAAGTTTACAAAATTCCGTCCTTGAAAACTTATAATAAACTCTTATCTCTTAACACTTATAAATAGATGAATTGATCTTTAAAATAAAGTGTCATTATTTATTTCACTCTTTGCAATCCTTGTTCAATATTTTTATTTAAAACTTGTTTGTTAAAATATTGGTATTTCATGTGTTTTCAAGAAAGGAATTTCATGTTGTGAAATTTTCGATACAACATAAGGGGTCAATACATTTGTGAAAAATAAAAGATTGATCTTGTTTTCAAATTTTTCTTATGTACAAAGATTTCTAAGGCCTTGGAAAATAAGTTTTAGAAAATTATTCACATAACAGAGAATTGTCAATATGAAAAAGTTAAGGATTCATTTTACCATTATTATAGCATCACTATGAGCATTTATGCATATGAACATATACAAAACTTGTGAACATTTAACTCAATAAAACTGACTCAAAATAAGAAGTTGACAAGATCATAAATGAAAACATATGCAAAATCAAAATAAAAATATGGGAGTCTTAGATTATGATCAAGGCTTCCTGGTACTTGAAATAATTCAATCACCATATGTAATAAATAAAACCAAAGCGAGATAAAAAAGAATAAAATGGGAGTCTTAGTTTTTGCCAAGACTCTTTGTGACTTAAAATATTCCAATCTCATAAGTAAAATCAAGAAAGTCGAAAAAAAAAATAATATGAAAGTCTTAGATTTTTGTTAAGGCTTCTCAAGACGTGAAATATTCTAATCTCATTTAGACTTGATTTTTAAACTAGTCAAGACTAGAATGGACTAGTCTTATGAAAATATTGAACATGAAATAAATAAAGTGCATGAGATAAATAAAGTTATTTTAGTGGGCAATAGGCTCTAAAGATTGTAAATATTTACATATAGAAAGTTATTTTAGTAAACAAGGATAAAATGAACATAACATTGTATGATATGAACAATGTGTTGTCTTGTATTTTCATTCCCTAGCATCATGCATCATGGGGATCTTTATAGAATTATTTAAAGACATACATATATCACAAAGCATAATTTGAGAGGGGGAGAGAGTGATTTTGAGAGAATAAAAGTATAGATAAAAATGGAGTGAATTAAAGATGAAAAAATAATGGAAAAAGAAATTAAAAATAGAGGGAAATAAAGAGAGAGAGAGAGAGAGAGAGAGAGAGAGAGAGAAAAGAAAAGATTATGAAAAGTAGTTGTAACATATGGTAGATTGGATAGATGTAAGAACGGTATAAGATGTTATAAGAATAGGATGTAAGAGTGTAAGAAAAAGATAAGTGATGTGAATAGTAAATTAATAGTACAAAAGACAAATTAATTACCGGTAGAGATAAAAATATGCATATAAAGGCTCTAACTGATATTTTTATAAGCTAATAAAATTTTGATATCTTAACATTATAGTAATGTAAATTGTTTGTTCAAAATGATTAGTATTTTAAAAAAACTTACCGCTCTAGGGTATATACCTTATAATCGACTTATATTTTGGGTTTATACTATTTTTCTAACTTATTTAATATTTTAGGATTTTAGAAACCGTCTGATTCAATCTACAGTTTCTAGGGTTTAAAGTTGACTTAGTTTGACTTTGAGATTTTGATTTTGATATCGCCTCTAAGATTTGAATTATAAGATTATCGAAAATTTTAGGGGTTTACATAAATCCTCCTGCAAAAGTTTTGGCATATGTTCTAACATAGCTTCTATCGAAGCTTCTTATATATTTTTAAAGTCTATACACTTAATTAAATTGATTAGTTAGCTTTGATTCCATTTTGTTATCATAAAAAAATTATTAAGAGAATACCCTAACATTCTCCCCTTTTTGATGATAACAAAACACCTTCTAAAAGAAAAAATTATTATCAATATTTATCATGCAATAGTTAAGCATAAACACCTGAACAATCACCACATTTATTCTCCCCCCTTTTTGTTATCATTGATATTATATATTTTCTCCCCTTTAATATGACTCATCTTATAAAAGATAATCGTAGAAGGAATATCAGTCAAGAAAGTAATCTAGGACGTCATTATAGCCATCCAATATTTAGTCTTTCAAAACATACTATGAAAACATAACAGTCATTCAAACGAGTCATTCATGCAAGTCTTTCGCTTCTTCTAGTTCTTTTTACTTTTTCCTAGTTGTTGATTTAATTCTACCACGCCCAATAGGATAGGGATTGGTAGAGATTCTGAAACTAGTTTTTATGTAAGTTTTAGCATAAGATCAGACACAGGGTCTTGAACTAGTTCTGGCACAGGATTAAGGATAGGTTCTTATGAAGGTTGTTCACTAAGCTCAATAGGTTAAGAAGAGGGATTTTGTTTGTCTTGAGCTGGACTAAGAACAGGTGTTACATCTTCATTACATACCCTTTTTGTCCTTGTTTCACTTTGCTCTAAAATAGCTGTTTTCATACTTTGAGGGGTATAAGGACCCATTTGATATAAGTTCATGAAAATATGTCATAAGTGGAGAAGTCTGTTCAAATCTTTTTGGTGAGGGAGATTATTGGCCATTAGATTTCTCCTCAACAAATTCCTTTTCATTCAACATTTTAAATTCCAACAAGCTTTTCTGGACAAAGTACTCCAAATCTAAAAACTTCTTACTTAGATCATGATTTAAAGAAGCTTCATGATCATGAGTTCCAACAGGTGGATTAAAGTCCAATTCCTCATTAGAATCATCCTTAAGCATAGGTTCATCCCTAGTTTCTATGCCTTTATTTCTTATCTTTTCATGTTTTCTCTTTGTTCTAGTCTCTTTGTTTTGACCATCCTTCCCTTTTATCTTTCTTGTAAAGTTTATAGAACCACTATCATCTTTAGACCTTTTACCCATGAAATTTCCTCTTTCATGCCTCCTAATCCAATCAAGAACATCATCTTGAAGATATTGTGTATCCATATATACAACATAATCTAGAGAACAACAAATTTTCTTCCTAACATTAATGCCTATAGGATGAAAGGTACTTTCATCAATTTTTTAGTAGCCAACCTCTTATAATCTTCTCGAGCAACATTAGATGTTTGTACTTTAGCAAGTTCATCAAAAGACTTCCATAGGGTTTCTTGTCTTTGCTAGAGAACACATTTTGAATAATTTTTCCAGCAACATCAACTTTCAACCCTTTAAGCATTCCTATTACAATCTTAGCCTCATTAGCCGAAATGGAAGTAGAAGTTCCTTTCTTAGGCAAAATACATGCATAAACAATTTTGTGTAGCATTTGAACAATTTTGGATATTGAAGAACTAACACATCTCTATCAACATTTGTATCAACTTCATCATTCAACAAATGAAAATTTTCTTTCAAAGTCATTTATAATAGAGCATCATCTTCATCTTCATCCTTCAACCCTTGAAACTTTATTAAAGGGTAAATTACACTTGAAGGTCACAAAGTTTGGAGGTAAGTTTATTTTATGTTATAACATTTCTAAAAGTTCAAAATAGCTTACAACATTTAGTGAGTAAGTTTATTGTAGGTTACAACATTTAGAAATAAGTTCATTTTATATCACAATGTTTAGAAAAGTGGGTCAACTGAGGTTACCATTAGTACATGTCAATAAGAGAAATATTTAATTAAAACTAAAGAAATCCTTCTTTTGAGGGTCCATTAACATATATCAATAGAAGAAATACTTAATTAAATATCATAAGATATTTTTTCAAATGTTGTTATCTCTTTTGAACTTTTCGAAACGTTGTGACCTAAAATGAACTTACCCTCAAATGCTGTGAACTTCTGGTGTAATTTATCACTTTATTAAATCATCTTTTGTAATATCAATTTTCTTCCCAAACACAACTAACTTCAACCTATCTTTCTTTTTGACATCAAGATTCTTATAGAAATCAACTAAAACCTTTCCAAACACAATTGTCTTAAGACTACAAAGATTCTTGCATCTTACTTTCTTAAGAAATTCATCAAGATGTAGTCCATTCTTGATAAAGAAACCGAAATCTATATCATAAATATCTATGATTACTCATCTCCCTTTAACTGCAGTGAACTTCCTTGGAGATTTAAGAATAAATTTCTTTACCCTTTTCATGACTGTCAAGCTCTAATTCAATGTCCTTAGCCACATTTTCTCCATTTCCTCCCTCACCCACATCATTTTCACTAGAAACCCCTTGATGATCAGGCGAAATTACCTCTTGTGTCGGTTCTAGGTTTTCTGCTTGGTTTAGGTCTAACGTGGTTACAATAGAGGTTTTAAGGTCATTAGGTATTTTAATGGGGGTCTTCAATGGTTTTGATCATGAAAAGGTTGTTGTAACTCTTAAGGATCTTCTTGGAGCCATGTTTGAAGATTCAGGCTAAAGAGAATTTCAGAGGCTTTTAGTTTTGTTTTTGAAGAAGAAGGATTTCTTTGGGAAGTAAGAAAGCAACAATAAAGAATGTTGCTGGTGATTTTATTTTTAAAGATAATGAGGTGGCAAATTAAGCTAACAACGATTATAACTTACTAAAATTATTTTTATCAAAATTAGTTTATTATAAAAAGGATTATATACTATAATTTTATTTCTTATATATCAAATTTGGTTTTATCCAAAGGTTTTGTAAATATATCTACTAATTGATTTTCAATTTTAATAAAATGCGAAGATGCATTTTCCATTATTAACATAATCTCTTATGAAATGATGTCTAACTTTTATAAATTTAGATCTTGAATGATGAATTAGATTTTTTGTAAGGTTAACAACACTTGTATTATTACATTTTATAGGAATATTTTTCCTTCAAAACCATAATAAGACAATTGTTATTTAATCTACAAAATTTGAACGTAACAATTTTAAATTGAAACATACTCAGCGTTAGCTGTAGATAGGGCTACAGAATTTTGTTTCCTGGAAGACCATAAAAATTGATATGTACTAGTTTTATTTTTTCTATCTATCTTACAACTAGTATAATCTGCATCCAAGTATCTAATTAAATAAATATTTTGATTCCTTGGGAACCAGCTTCCAAATTAGTGGTGTATAGGGATGGAAGTGGGCGGGTTTTTATAGGGTACTCGACCGCCCAACCCGATAAATACCCTATAGGATTTGAGATGGGTTTTGAGATTAATAATAAAACCCTATAGGATTTTGGGATGGGTTTTGGTACAAGGATAAAACCTGTTGAAAAACCTGAACTCGTTTAAATATATAAATATATATTATATTTAGCCTCAGTCTCTGAAATTAACCAGCTATGCTCCATTAATTGTAAAGCTTTTTTTTTATTAAATCATTTAGAAAAATAAAAAACCCTAGGACAGTAGACTAATACTCTATGGTCTCCACTTTTAGTCTTGGTTATGGCTCACTCGTCAAATTCAAGCCTCTTTCTTCCGTTTCCGCATTGTTTCATTCAATGATTTTCTTCTCATGAAAATTATTGGGATTTTATAAAGAGGATTACATGAGTAATGATAAGAGTTTTTTTTTTTTTTTTTTTTGGCCTATAAAGTGGAACGGATCAGAAATAGAAAAAGATGAAAAAAAAATTTATAATGACATTTTTAAATATTTGATTAAGTAATGATTCTAATTTTATTTCGGGTTTCAGGTTCGAGTTCAGGTATCCTATAGGGTTTTTCTAGTGGGTTTTGGGTTTATGGACAAAAACCTTATAGGTTTGGGATGGGTTTTGGGAATCCTATTGGGTATCGGGTTCGGGTTTTAGTATACCCATCCCGGTTGCATTCTTAGTGGTGTAAGATACATACTTAAAAATTCTTTTTACAGCCTTCAAGTGTGTTTTAGATGGTTTTGTTTGAAATCTTACACATATACAAACAACAATAAAATATCATGTCATGAAGTAGTTAAATATGGCAAAAGTCCTATTAAGCTTCTATATAGTTTTTTCACTTACCTTTTTAACTTTCAATATCAGAATCTAATCTTAATAAAGTAAACATTAGAGTAATAGCTTCTTTGGCATTCTCAAATCAAAATTTCTTTAACAACTATTTTGAGTATTTTTCTAGATGAACCAAGATTCCACTTGGTGTTTGTTTGATTTGCAATCAAAGAAAGAAATTTAGCTCACCCATAAGAGATATTTCAAATTCAGCTTGCATCGTCTTAGAAAAGCTCTTGCAATGCTTTTCATTAGTTGTACCAAATATGAAGTCATCAACATTGTAAGGACCCGACATGTCCTATCTCAAAAATTTAAGCATGCCAAATCCCTCAGCTATGCATAATACCTAAAGTATTACATGCAGAGGCTTCCTTAAAGGATTTGCTTATCATAAACATCGCAAACTGGTTTTAAATTGTTAAATCGTTTAATTAGATTCTAGAGACAACTGGATTTAACAACAGTGAAAACAAACTTTTATAAAAGAAAACCATACCATCCGCTATTGCTAATACATTTCATGATGGTAAAACCAGGCTTTTAAAAAAAACAACAACCTTTAAAGATACAAATCCAGTTCTTTAAACAAAACAAAAACAAATACAAACAATCTATTGGCCCTACTTCACTTTACTCCTCCTCTAAAACCTTTTAGAACCGCCCATACGTAAGAAAAACATCATGATCAACATCATCACCACCTTCATCAAATAATCATCTTCATCACCATCTAGAAAGAAAAAAAGAATGAGTCGAGGCCTAGTAAACAACAATACAAGCACACAAGAAATGAAACACAAGCTTAAACTAGTGTAATGCAGCAATAGCAAAATATTATCTTTAATTTAAGTAAATAAATCAATACTGGAGTACTCGCACTCCGAAACAATCTTAGAAAACCTGGGGATCTTGAGTAACAGTAGGTGTTTAGGGAGCTTGGATACTTGTATCTCTCATATCTAATTGAGAACGAAAAAATAACTACATCTAGGGTTCACTAGTGTAAAGATAAGGACAGTTCTTCATTGTCTATCAAATTATTTCTTTTCTCTTTGCTTATAGTCATTTATTATAAAAAATCATCACATCATATAGTTCACTTTCAAAAGACTCATTTCTAGTAAGCATACATTTGAAACAACATATTCCCTATGCTATTTATAGTTTAAGCCTACACAATAAGCTAAGCCAAAATACAAGTTATTAAACCTACATTAACTTAACCTTGGCTAAGTTGATTAGAATTAATTAATTAATTCAATTACTAAGTCAAGTTGATTCAACTTAATCAATCTAATTTATTTTAGCTCATTTAAAGTTCATTAAGCCATGTTGATCTTAAGATTATTAACTAAGTTCATTTTATATCTAACTTCCATATTTAATCCAATTATTTATTAAATCTATAAATCACTAATCTCATTCTTATTTGTATAAATTAACTAACATACCATATTAACTGTCATTTTCCATTTTACTTTATTCGGATTTATATGAAGAACACGATCAGGTACAATTGTGTTTCATCCCATATTTAAAACATAGGAGAAGCATGTCTAATACATTTAGTTGTTTCTCGTCGTGCTTAACTGATGCTTTAAATGCTCAAAGATTAGAGAGAAGCACAGCAAGATACATGTAGTTGTGTTTCACTTGACGTATTACACATGCAAGAAAAAAAGAAACACAATCGGATAGGACATGCCATGTTCTAGCCATGTTCCACTTGACATATTACACACGTGAGAAATAGAAAGAAACATGATGAGATAAAACACATTGTGTTCTAGCCGTGTTGTTCTGGAAATGTATATGTAAAAAGAAACAGAAAGAAGCATGGTTGGATAGGATGGTTGTTTTCCAGCTATGTTTCTTATCTAACGAGTAAAAATAAGGAGCACAATTGAAACAACTTCTCGTGTTCCCCTCCCCCGTGCTCTTACTTGAAAACAAAGCATATGTGTTTTAACCTACTTTAACTACTTGTTTTAAATCTTATCTCAATATACAACATCTTAAAATCAATATACAAGTTATAAACATGATTTGCAACATCTATATTCATACTTTTACCTCATTTTTCATCAAAATCATTCCATTAACTTCTAATCCACGCTTATATGAACATAACCTAGGTTTATCTTACCAATTCATATATCCATTGTTTACTAATTTTATCACAAATTCTATACATAACTAGCATCTATTCATCATTTACAAACATATATAACAATCAAAACACAATAAAAACAACTAATTACTTGCTTAGCAAATCCTAGTTACTTGATCTTCTTTTCTATTCCTCTTTTTCTAGGTGAAGAAGCTACCATGATCTTGCTTTGTATGTTCTATCTTGCTTTTTTAGCTTCATTTTCTCTTTTGATTCTCTTGACATTGAGATTTTATGTTAGAGTTTGACAAAAAGAAAAGAGAACAGAAGAGGAGAAGAAAGAAATGATGAAGAAGAGAAAAAGAAAAGCAGGTGAACAAAAAATAAAAAGAAAAGGAAATGATAAGGTTTAAGAGGTTTTTAAGAACAATTATGGATAAGGGCTTTAGCTTAAACTTTTCAAATGATTATTTTATTTTTTAAAATAATTAGAAAGAAAGATGAGAGTTTATGAGATAGAAATTAATGACTTGAAACAAAAGTCTAGTTTAGGAGTTTAGTTTGCAAGGAATTGATATTTAGTTTGACTTTTGGTTTAAGAACTGATTTTTTGGGTAAGCAATGGAACTCAAAATTTATGGGATTAAGAAATTGAAATTTTGATTGAAGTTTAGGGGTTTAGGAATTTGAATTTGAAAGGATGTTCGAAATCTCAATTTCAACTTAATCTATTACTAATTTAATTAAATCAACTTGTCTAATTACATCTTATAATTTTATTGATTTATTTAATCTATCTAAACTTAATTTCTAACTTAGGTGAGATTTCGGGTATTTTAGTCTTTCCCCCTTAAAAAAATTTTGTCCTTGAAGTTCACTTAACTATGCGTTGATAGAAAATAATTCACATTATCTTTCAACTTTATTACTCCCAAGTTGTCAATCATTTTAAGAACTTTATTCTTCCATTATGCTTCCACTACACACTTTGATTATTTTTCATTCAAGTTTTGTTACTATATTTCACTTTGAGAAGGTTTATTTATTTGGTAAATGTTTATAGATTTCAAATTTATATATATTGCATATATGATTATTTTCATATCTGTTTGATGTTTCTCACTATTTGTGAAGCATATTGATATTGATGTTATGTAGGTTTTATATCATTTGTTTATACTTATTCATCTTTCATTTCTCCATTTTATAATTTGAAATTTTCAATGTTTATTTGAATATGTGGAAAATTTATGACAAAGTGAATGCGATTTGCTATTTTGTATTTTGAATTATGGAATAACCCTTGGCTGCCAATCTTGCTTTGTTTCTAACAAGCTTACCCTTTTAATCATGCTTGTTCTTGAATACCCATTTAATGCCAATTGTGGACTTATTTTTTAGTTTAGGGCCAAAGTCCATACTTAATTTCTTTCAAATTGAGTATGTTCCTCTTGTATGGTATTGATCCAACTATCATCTGGCAAAGCCTTATCCACAAAATTAGCTCCACTTCAGATAGTAAAGCAAAATGATTTTTAATATTCTCTAATTTTGATCTTATCATTATTCTAGATTTTATACTACCTAAAACTCATTTAGGTGGATGATATGGTTTAAATCTGTAAGATTTAAAAGATTCAGGATTAACCTGTAAAGATTTTGATGTACCTTTTGGCAAACCTTCTAGCAAATCTTCAGCATTTGCTTCTTGCGAACTCTCTACTTTAGGTTCTAGAGGTACTTTAATCATATCTTGTAATCCTTGTTGAGACTTTAAACTATCATCATTACTTTTATCTTTCGTATATCATCATTAGAATCATCATGCTGAATATTTTCAACAAATTTAACATTTATAGATTCTTCTTCAAATCTAGAAACTTTATTGAAAACATGAAAAGGCTTACTATTCAGGGAGTAACCAAGAAATATTCCTTCATTAGCTTGTTCATTGAATTTAGCAAGATTATGTTATGTTTTCTTGATATAGCACTTGTTACCAAACACATGAAAATATAAGTAATTTGGCTTTCTTCCTTCGTAAATCTCATAGGTTGTTTTCTATGTCAAAAGTCTCACATAAATACAATTAATAATATAACATGATATAGATATAACTTCAGTCGAAAGATGTTGTGCAACACCACTTTCATTTAGCAAGCTTTGTGTCATTTTTTGTAAAACTATATCCTTTCTTTCAACAATACCATTTTATTGAGGGGTATGAGGAGGAAAAAAATTATGATTAATTCCTTTTTCTCATAAAAATTAATAAAACTTATGTTTTCAACTCTTTGTCGTGATCTATTTTAGGACTTGCCATGAATTGTCCTTTTTCATTTTCGACTTGCTTTGAAAATTTTTCAAATGCATTAAAGGCGTCATGTTTATGTTTCAAGAACAAAACCCATGTAAATCTAAAAAAGTCATCCGCAATCATGAGACCATACTTACTACTACTAAGCTAAGAGTACGTATGGGACCAAACAAATCAAGATGAAGCAATTCTAAAGGCCTTTTAATAGAAATCACATTTTTCAACTTATGATAAATTGAACCATTTTATTCATTAAACATGTATCACATTTGATATCATTTTAATAGCAATTTTAGGTAAGTCATTAACAAGTTTTAATTTAGAGCACTTTTTAAGTTGTGAAAAGTTAACATGGTAGAGTTTCTTATGCCATACAAAAGAATTATAATGCACAGACACAAAACATCTTTCAACATCAACTTTTGCAGGTTCAATCATATAAATATCTCTTATGAAAGCCTCCAAACAATTTTTCACCACATTAATGATAAGCTTCAACTTTATGATTACCAAAGATCATTTTGTATCCTATGTCACATATTGGCTTATACTTAAAAATATTATGTTTCAAACCTCTTACTAGAGAAACATTTTCAATTATTGTAAGGGGAAAACCTATGCTACAGTGGCAATTATTTTTCCTTTACTATCATCACCAAACTTTACATAGCCTTCTTCATTCTGTTGTTGTGAACAATGAAGTATCTCCTCACATGTGTCTTAAGCACCCACTATCTAGGTACGATAATCCTTTAAGTTTTGCTCTGTGTTCCTACATTCATAAACAAGTGATCCAACTTTTTTAGGAACCCAGACTAGCTTAGGTCCTCTGAAATTTGAGCTTATATTATTTTGATTATTAACTTGTTATTGACTGAGTTTGTTATTTTTATAATAACAGTATTTCTCAATATATCCTACTCCATTGTAAAAGAAGCATGCATAAGGGTTAGGTCTTACCGTCTTTCTTTGATATTGATAAGGACTTATTGTTCTTTGTTAGGATTGATAATAGAATGTTCTGGCATATCCTCTAGTAAGTCCTCTATAATATCCTCAATAACACCATCTAGGATATATTCTAGCGAACTTTCTATTGTGTACAGTAGGTTGATTATTTGTAGTTACTTTATTACTCTTATTATTATTTTCCTTGTTGCTACTTGTACAATATTGTCTTTAGCAATTGGTTCCTTTTCTTTCACAAACACTTTTTTTTTAAGTTGATTTGAAGATTCAGCTTTGTTATAGTCCAGTCATTCCTTTAAGTTACTCATTCTTTGAGATAAAATTGGTTTTTGCAATTTCTCATTACTTTTAATAAAACTTACTAAATATGTAACTTAAATCCTTTGAAACTTCATTTATCCTTACTTAAGTTCCTTGATTTATTTTCGCAAGGTATTATTCTCTTTCGATAACATATATTGAGCTTCATGCAAACATTGATTATCCATATGCAAAACTTCAGTATCATGTTTAATCATGTCATTTTCATTGAGCAACAATTGATTTGTTTGACATACAACTTCTTTTTCATTTTTCAAAACCACTATTTTTCATTAGCTTTAGACAAATTTTTTAAAAGTTGTTTAACTTATTTTTTTAAAGTTATCAAGAATCTCATTTTTAGATTCAGAAGATACCT
The DNA here is from genome assembly GCA_024138025.1 of Combretum micranthum. Classification (NCBI taxonomy): domain Eukaryota; kingdom Viridiplantae; phylum Streptophyta; class Magnoliopsida; order Myrtales; family Combretaceae; genus Combretum; species Combretum micranthum. Next base: position 570,355 of record JAMXBD010000658.1, on the reverse strand, counting down.
CTAACATAGCCATGAAGTATGGATTTGTTTCTCATCATCTTTGATTTTGCATCTGATGATGCCTCTGATTCATCTAGATCACTTTACGTTTGCCATGAGAGCCTTTTGTTTCTTCTTGTATTTTTCTATCTTTTTCAACAATAGAGGGCCCTTATACTTGATATTTCATGCATTCGTGCATTCATAGTGTAATATACAAAAGTAAATAATCTATATTGAAGGATGGAATTGAAATAAAGTTTTGTTAAAAGGGGAATTTTTGTCTTTGAACAGACTGTTTTGGACACGGAGAAGTCACACGACAAAGGCTGGATGAATATAATCAAAGCTGACCTTAAAGTGTCAGCTTTTAATCAAGAATGTCAGCCTAAACATGTACAATGTCAACTTAAACAACGGCTTTAGAGTTTTGAGAAAAATCGAAGATTTTGGGAAAGCTGGCCTAAACGTCGCTGGCTTACGTATAAAGGCCGCCAGCGTAAGTGGCTAGATTTCTTTTCCAAAATGCTTTTCATAAATAGAGTTCTAGGGTTCGAGTTTCATATGTTCTCTCTTTCTTTTTTGTCCAGAGAGTGTTTGTTAGGGTTTTGAGAGCGCTTAAGAGGGAAATCTAAAGGAAAACAAGATCTTTGATTCGGGTAAGTCGATCTAATCAAGATTCGTGTAGATTTATATGGAAACAACGTCTTTCTCATAGATTTTCGTGTTTTTGAAGAGTTCTTTAGAGAAACCCTAGTTTTCAATCAGATCTATTCTTCAGGGATTCGATTAAGGAGTAAAATTTAAATCAAGTAAGTTACATCTTCATTATCGTCGATTTGAAATGAAAAGATTAATTTCGACGAATTGTGTCTGTTTTATTGATTTCTCAAATCTAGGTTTTGAAGGAAGTTGTTCTTTTTGGAGTTTTTGTTTGATTATAATTGGAGAAATCTAGGATTTGGATTCAGAAAATTATTCAAGTAAGTTTTTATCCTAGTAAATATAGATTCTATAAAAATTTGATTTTCTTTATGATGATTTGTCTATAATTGCTAGATTTTACAAATTAGGGTTTGGTGGAAAAGAGTTGTTCTTATGAGACTTCTGTGGAATTTGATTAACGAAGAAGGTGCGGTTGGGGATTTCTTGAAAGGTTAAGGTTTTGGAGAATTTTGGAATGTTAGGTTTTGTTTATAAGGATGATGTTTATTTTGTTTCTATAATATTTTATCAATCAAGGGATTTGGAAAATTGATTTGTTACTGCTTATAAGGGTTTGTGAATTTGAGGAAATGTTCCTTAAATTGAAAAGTTACAACCATTCCTTATTTGTTGTATGTGCTTGCAGGTTTACTATTCTGTTTGTTGTGTTATAGGAATAGATTAATAACCAATCTAAATCTATTCGGCTTAATTAATTTGTCTGTTAGGTTTGTTTGGCTATGACCAGTAAAGACCTGGTAGATAGTAATACTAGTGTGGCACCCTGATGATCCTTGTGTGTTGTTGTTCTTAGTGGAGTTACACTTAGAGATGATTTCGGTAGATTTAGGTGATTTGGCAATATGGCCACTGGTGTTTTGGGAGTATCTATTCACCAATATATGTATATAATTATCTATTTTCAAAAGTTGGTTGACTTTCAAGAGTCCGAGTTACTCCAAGTTTGATACTAGGAATTCATAGTTGTGAACTGTGTTGTTTTGCTGGTTTAATAAAGATAATAATCTGATTGTTTTTATTAGATTAAGTTACATTATATATTATATATATATATGTTGCGTGTGCATATGCATTTGTTTGGTGGATTGGCTTACTGAGCGTTTTCGCTCATTCCTTTCATTTTTCAAGTACAGGTAAAGATGACATAGTATATGATATATCTAAATTTGATCCATACATAGATCACGGGGATAGTGTGAAATACTACAAATCTTCACCAAGATTAGAAATTGAGTTTAGATAGATTAAATAAATCAAAGGAATAATAGGATTTAATTAGACAAGTTGATATAATTTAATTAGCTAATATTAAGTTGATTTTGAGATTTGAAATTCTAAAATCTCTAAACATGTTCTAAAAATGTTTAGAGAATTCCTAAATCCTTGATTCTTAGCCTAAACACTAATTCCTAAATCTCAGTAAAATTTGAGTTCATTTGCTTATAAAATATCAGTTCTTAAACCCGAACTCAAATTAAATATCTTTTATCTAAAATAAATTCTCAAATTAAGTTCTTATTACAAGTTCTTAATTTCTAACATATTGGTTTCGAAACAAACTTTTAAATACTTCTAAACTATAGATATTGATCTGATAGTTCTAAACTATACCCTATTTCTATTTTATATAAAGTTAGTTTTATATTTCCTTTTCTTTTATTGACTTTTGCTGCCTTGCCTTTTCCCTTTCATTTTTTACGTTTCCCTTTTTCTTTTCTTCTTCTTCTTCTTCTTCTTCTTCTTCTTCTTCCTTCTTTCTTCCTTTCTTTCTCCAAATCCAACACATAAATCTCAAACTCAATAAGAGGAAAGGAGGAATCAAGTAGAATTAGCTTCCCTAAGAAGAAGGAGAAGCAATTGCATGAGTAGACTCAAAAAGCTAAGTTTTCGTTTTCTATTTCTCTTTGTTTTACTTGTTGTTTACTTGTTTAATTGATGAATTGATGTTGAAATGAGTTGGAGTGCTGTTTATATATGTATTTGTTGGTTTCATGGTTGATGGAAGTTGGGTTTTGATGAGGAAGAAGATGATGAATAGTGGTTATGGAGGTTGAGAATTTGAGATGTTTGATGTGGTGAATGTGAAGTTTATGCATGTTTGAGGATGTTAGAATGTATGTAGGGTGTAGTATGATGGTTGGAAAGTGTTTTGGAAGGTTTGAAGTGTAAAAATTTGTAAAATTCGTGTTTTTAAACAAGGAATCGCAAAATCTGACAAACGCTGGTGCAAACGGCCTCGTTTGGGGGGGTGTTTGGAGCAAACGGCCTCGCAAACGGCCCCGTTTGCAAGGGTGTTGCGCTCTCGGATCAAAAATTTCATTTTCCCTGAGTGCAAACGGTCTCCCAAACGGCCCCGTTTGCTAGGGCGTTTCGCTCTCGGATAGTTTTCCCTGTTGCGACACTGTTTTGTAAATTAGTCATAACTTTTTCATACGACCTCCGATTGAGGTGATTCAAGTTGCGTTGGAAAGCTTAAAAAGAGATTTACAATTTTCATGTTTTGAGTTTTTATAAATTCGAAAATTATGATGCTTAAATTTTGATTCTTTCCAGCTGCAACACTTTCCAAAACAAAGTTAAAACTTGTTTTTGTTTGTTAATGTGTTTTTGCTTAGGAAATGGATCTTTTTGAGCTAAAATGAGATAGATGAGTGATATTTGATGTGTTAAGTGAATTAATTCATGTAATTAAAATGGGTTAAGTAGATTTATAGATTTAACAAACAATTAGATTAAATCTAGAAGTTAGTTATAAAATGAACTTAGTTAACAAACCTAGGTTCAACTTGACTAAATGAACTTGAATGAACTAAAATGGATTAGATTGTTTAACTTTGATGAATTTGGCTAGGTTTAAGCTAACTTGAGATTAAGTGACTAGATCTTAGATATATAATGAATTAGTAATTAATCTAAGTCCAATTTGACTTAATGAACTTTACTAAGCTAAAATGAATTAGATTGAGTTAGTTTACAACTTTGGCTTATTAAATGATTAAGTTTAACTTATTTGGCTAAGGTTAAGCTAAAATGGGTTAATAGCTATTAATTAGCTTAGATAATGAATTAGGATGAGCTTTGAATAATATGGGGAATATGTTGTTTCAAATGTGTGTTTACTTGGAAAATGAATGTTTTGGTATGAATTCTTTGTTAAGCTTTTGATAAAACACCATAAACAAAGAGAAAGAATTCTTTGACAGAAAAGGAGAACTGTCCATATTTTGGCGGGGCGATATTCGCAGCCATAGTGGGGTTCCACATTAGTGTCTGATCAAATAGGATTTAATAAAATGAGTTAGAGATTAGTGATTAATTGATATAGTTCTTGTATGAGTTTGTTGAAGTGGATATTGGTTTAGGTTCTTATAAGAGTTGTTTCTTGAACCAGTGGTAGATATGAGATATATCTTCTGAGATAGCTTCTACTCTACCTTCTGAGACTCTGTTTGGATTTCATGTTCAAGGTACGCAGTAACGTGTTTGTTCTTTGCTTAGGATAGGCATATCTTTAATAAATCTTAATATAGAAAAACTTAAACCTTTGTTTGAATTGGATGTCTCTTACGCTATTTAAATCCGTATCTGGCCTAGATGGCAGATCGGTATCCGGTTCGGGGAAGTACCTTGCTCAGATTGGGGGCACGGTAGATTAGGCGCTTAGGCCACCCCTGTCTTTTGATAAGACTTTCCTAAGTGGTACGGGGGTAACTGATGGGGAAAACGGTATCGGCGTAACGTTTGCTTAAGCTTGGAATGAAATAATATGATTTAGTTCAAATGTTTATGGGAACAGTTGGACTGAGTGATGTTATGGACTAAGATAAGTGAAGTTGTGTAACGGCTGTTAACCCTAGATGAAGTTATTTTCTCTTTTATGGATATATCTAGGAGATATAAGTATCCGAACTGCTTATATCAACCCCCTGAGCGTCGTGATCGTTACTCAGGACCCCCAAATATCCTTGATGTCCGGGTTTGAATACTCCCGTGTTGATTTGTTACTTTAAAGAAGATAATAACTTGTGATTGTCGCATTTGCATTTAGTTAAGCTCGTGTGTCACTCCGTGTGTGATTGTGTTGCTGTGTACTGGGCTTCGGCTCATTCTATTGTTGTTATTCTTTTTATAGGTATTGTTGTTGTTGATGTTGATGTTGATGGTGATGTGATGATGATTGATGTGATGGTGTTTGTCCGGGTTTTGGGCGATTTGAAGATATGGAGATGAGTGAAGTGTGATAGGATCGAGATATTTCTTGTATTTTGTTTCTTCTTTGCTTTGTTTTATCAAGACTGGATTTATTTATAAATTGTATTTTCATTTAAGGGCTTGTTAGTGCCCATGTTTTTGTAAATGAGCTTTTGTAAATATTTATCAAAGTGAAAGTTTTTCCACTTTTAATAGTGGAAGTTTGAAATGCTTTTAAGTAGAAATGTTTTTATCAAAGTTTATTTTTCCGCTGCTAAATCCAGTTGTTGCCAGAATCTAATTAAACGATTTCATAATCTAAAATTGAATAGCAATGTTCAACATAAACACCTTCTTTTAAAGACAACCTTACGTATAATTCGTAAGAGTTATACGTGGTTGGGGACTTGTGTGCTTGATTTGAGAATTGAGCATGTCGGGTCTTTACATAGTGATAGTGGTCCAAACTACCCTACTGAGGAATAGATTCAAATATAGGAATTAGAGAGAGGAATTTTTAGATTTTATGCAAAAGTTGGAATTATGGTAAAGATTTTTATATGTTCTAAAGGATTATGAATTTTTATGTTCTTGGATATCTTTTATAGCATTTGAGAGATTTTACATAGCAAGTGGAGTTAGATTTATCTTGATTATGTTGGCTTAGTTTATGCCAACTTTATTTTGATAAACAAAAGATTTTTAAAAGGAATTTTATTATGTTTTATACAAGTTTGAACCTTCTAATGTACCCTCAAGTTAAGGAGATTATATCTTATGTGTTTATATTGTGGTCTAAGTTATTATAGCCTTTGTGTGTCCTATAAAGAGAGAATACGTAGCGTGTTGTAATTGCTAATAGGTTAAGGTGTTACACATAGCACATAATCTCTTTTTTTCTTTTCTTTCTTTCTTCTTTTTCTTTGAACATCTTTCATGCATCATACTTAGCACTATCGATAGAAAAATGTCTACTTCAGTTAGTGTGCTTACCTTTTCCTTTCATCAGCCATGTAAGTCTTCTAACAAGTAGGCCTACATTATTACTTTTAAAGTCTTTATTAGAGCCCAAATCATTGTCAACAACTTTGAAAGTGATGGATTTCTTGCTCGTTTCTTGATCATTTTTATGCTTTAGCTTTGATTCATATGCTTGTAGCTTCTCTCTTCATTAACTTAGGGTTAACTTGTCTAAGTCATGAGCTTCCTCAATCGCCTTGCTCTTGTAGTCCTAGGAGCTAGGAAAAATTATCAAGATCTTCCTTATAAACTCGTTGTCATCAAATTTCTTTCGAAGCAAAGCAAGTTTGTTAGTAGTTAAAGTAAATTATTAAAGCCATCAAAGATGCTGTTACTAGTTTTGAATCGGAATTGCTCATAGTCTCGCATTGAAATACCTCTCCTCGTATCTTTAAGCATAGTATCTCCTTCATAGGTTTCACATAGCTTGTCCTATATTTCTATTACTGCTGTACGTGAGGATACCATAGCAAACATTGATTGTGATATGCTCATCAACATCTTGTTCTTTACTGTGATGTTCAACTCAACGTTTTTTCTTATCGTCCTCTATGAGCATTGGACCATCTCCAAGCAAAAGTTCTTGATTGCAGAATTAAATGATTTCCTATAAAGCAAGTCAGGGGCTTTGATATATATTTCCATTCCAATAAGGAAAATTAGTTCCATTAAAGAATGGTATGTGGTTTGATACGATAGTGATCATGTTTTCATCCTTTTTTTTTATCAAACTCTTAAATCAATAGAGCTCCTACTCTCATACCAAATAGAGGTCCTAGTTAACAAATAAAAGGGGAAGAGTGAATTGTTTGTTATTAAATTTTTTTCAAATTTTTTTTATTTTTATCTTGTGCAATAGATGTGCGAATGCAATGCAGTGAAACAATAATAAAATTTAAAATGCAAAAGTAAATATGGCTTGAGATTTATGGAGGTTTCTTCTTGTGAATCGGTCCCCTTTTTTAGCTTCATTGCCGAGGATCAGGTCTTTCATATCGATCGTTTCACTAATCCAATAATCAATTGAGAGATTACAAGTATCGATGCTATCTCGCTCTGTCTCACAAGTCTCATACCTAGGATAATCAAAGAACTACAAGATACTAGAGTAATCCTCTCAATCAATCACTTAGTCTAACTTTCAAAATAAAGAGCAATGGTGGTTTTAAAGGGATACAATTGGTTCTCAAAAGTTTAAGAGCAAATTGTAAAGAAAAACATAATATAGGCAATTTCTGACGAAAGTTTTGAAGAAAGCTCTAGCAAAGCATCAGTATAAAACTTATAATTGAGAGTGCAAATATTTTGAAGGATTTCAATTTTGTCTTCTTGTTTATTTTTTGTGTAACTTCTTCCTTGAAAGATTCTTGACTACTTCAAAATATCTTTAAAAAATCCAACACTATCTTCTTGGTTTTTAAATGTCTGAAAGCTTGAGAATATCCCACAAAATCCACATGTGACTATCTTATTGTTTTGAACGAACATGCTTTATCTTTTCTTTAATCCATTATTGCCATTGCTTCTTTAAATTTTGAAATTTAAAAACTTCAAAAAATATCAACAAGATTGCATTATCCAAAAGATATATTGCTCCACAAAATCTAGAAGTAAGTTGTTAATCGTATCTTATCTTTTTTCACATTTCTTATCTTCTTCATGATAATAGGTATCTTGATAATGAGAATCTTCATCTTTAATCTCTATGGTCAATTAGTTCTTTTGATGTCATTATGTTTGGAAAAATACATATAGTTTCAAAAATACTTATGTTAATAGAGAATGAAATAAACCAAAATTCTTGGTCTTCTTCATAAACTTCATGATTTGAACTCGTAAAATATCTTATCTGCATGGATTTCAAAACCTTCTCGAGTGGAATGTAATAGATGTATTATCAAATACATCTAATAAGTGAAGCTGGGTCTTCATTAGCAAATATTTGTTCCGTAAAAAAAAAAAAATCTTCATGATATTCAATCAAATTATTCTTGTCTGTTTGAAGCCTCTTGCAAAAGTTCTTGCATATGTTCTAAAATAACTTCTTATAAAGATTCAAGCAAAGCTTCTGATATATTTTTAATAAAGTTTGCATACTTGATTAAATTGATTAGTTGTCTTTGATTTCTTTTTGTTATGATCAAAACTTATTAAGGAAATATCCTAATAGTGTGTATGGATGCCATGCCTTGAAACATGTCTAGTATCCTCCAACTTTACAACAAGACACAAATACAATACATACTTTGCTTAAATACAGACATATCATATGACAAATACATATAGTCAATTAAGTGTAACTTAACTCTAGCAAATGACTAATACTATTTCACAATTAAGTTCCCTCAGTTAAGCATCTTGATTTAAGTTAAAATATAGCAAATAAGTTTAATGTTTGATACTTAATAGATAAACACAACACATGCAAACATGTTAATTATGCAACCTAAAATTCCTCCTCTTATTGTCTCAATGATAAAACAAAAGTATTCCAAGCCAGATGATTGAGAACAAGCATAAGACATGCTTAAATTTCTTTTAGTGTCCAAAAGCTAGATGGCAATATCAACCAATCACAAAGGAAACAAGTTTGTCTTCAATTTAAACTTATGATCGCACTCTCAATGCATGTTCATATTATCATTTCAAACTTGCAAGATCATATCAAACATTCATATTCCAACATATTGCATATATGTGCATATTATGGTCAAAAAGTGCCTATATTTTATTCTAAAAATGCATATACTTGCTTAAAACACTTCCTTTTGCATGTTTGTTCCTTTTACAAGTTTATTACCAAATGTTAAGCATAAAAGAACTTTGTTTTTAACTATATGTAAGTAAATCCAAATCATGCATTTGATAGATCATTAAGTACATAAAAGCTTTATTAATGCACAAAGATCTCAAAAGAACCAAAAATGTACAACCAAGAATAACAACAAGTTTTAGAAACATCATTAAGCACAAAAAAACAAGGCATATCGTGAAAAGAAGTCACATCATTGTTTGGTGCTCTTAAGATGCCTTAAGGATACTTACAAAACCAAATTTAATCTCTTTTGTGCCTATTTCTACTTGGTCCATTTTAATTGTAACATATATTTATTCCTTAGGGATCCACACTAACTTGGTTTTGTGATTTGATTGCCTATTATTCTCTATTGCACAATTGTGTGCAATATGATTAACTCTACTATAATAATTGCAAGTTCCACAACTCTCACAAATGATTCTTATGGAACTTGCATTTATTGTTTCCATTTTAACTAATTCCATACATTTTTAAACCACACATTTATTTTTCAAGTAATGTGCTCAAATTTTCACTCTTGGCGAATTTGGCTTTAATTGTCTTTGAATCATTTAAGCTAGTTTTAAAGTAGCATTTTCATTTTTAGCTCTTCTAATTCCTTTAAAAGTTTGTCATCACATATGCTAGCTTTATTATCGCATTTCAAAATCTTATTCTCTAAAATCAATTAAATCATTCTCAACTTCTAACTTTTTCATTAATTTTTGCTCAAACTATCATTTTTCAAGTTTAAAAATTTATCATCTTCAACAATTTAGCATTTTCAACTTTAAGCTCATCAAATTCACTTTTAAAATCATCTAGTTCTTCTCCTACTCTTTTCCTCATTGGTTCTAGCATACTATTTTTTTTATTTTTATTTATTTGCATTTTAACCATCTCATCACATAGCTCTACCATTTTATTCATCTCTTCATTATCATCTTCATCACTAAAATAGGAGCATGGAGCTTTAAGATTCATTTCTTTCTTATTAGATTCTTTCCTTTGCCTTGGTCTCCTAATCTTTTGGTATTAACTTAAGAATTTTGGAATCGATTTCCATTTTAGTATGGTTTATACCAAGAATAATTAATGTTAATAAACCTATTATGTATGTCATCTATAGACTCATTAACTTCCATTTTAAAGTTTTCAAATTATTCGCAAAACAAAGTTTTTTTTATTTATTTTTAACACTGGTTATTCATTCATATGTTTTCTCTAATTTATCACATATTTGTTTAATATTTTCACATATACAAATTTTACTAAAATCATTTTCACTTAAACCATAATGAAAAATATTCATAGCAAATTCATTTAATTGAACTCTTTCTTTTTCCACTTTTACCTCTATTACTTAAGAAATATCATTTACAACATTCTCTAACTAACTATCTTATGCTTTTAGGAAAATTTACATTCTACAATCCTAAGTCATTTGGCCATTGGACATTTTCACCCTAAAATTACCTTGCATTAAATGTCCCAATAGCTAGTTTCTCTCAACTAGCATTCGGAGGCCATATGTAAAAATGCAGTACCCAAATGCTAGCCTATTGCACTATGATAAAAAATATTCTAATCATGTGAAAAATGCCTAACATATAAATTTTAATTGCATTTCACGTGATTGGGGTCCTAATAATGTTAGTGTATAGATGCCATGCCCCAAGGCATATCTGGAGTCTAGATGTTAACTATAGTGCACTCAAGTTTTTTGACCTTACAACCAAACACAAACATAATACAATCTGTAGACGTATGGATTTCATTATAAAGGATTTAAGCCTGATTTATTATTTGGATTTAACTCTCTGGGTTAAAGTGACAGGGCTCAGAGAGTTAGGCCTAACCAATTGGGATGATCATGGGAGTTTTGGCATGGAAGGCTTGGAGTAGGGCCCGTTGGAATTGGCCTGCCCAATTCCAACCTTTCTCAAATTTGCTCACACACATTATAATGAAGGCCTCAATGGGCCTGGGTCCATAAGGGAGCCCACATCCATATTCATAATGAGAAGGACTCATCTTGGCCATTGGTTATCTGTCTCATCTGACGAACGACATCGACAGCCAAATTCTCTATAAATACTCTTAGTCCTTACCTCATTTGGACAAGTGAAAATCTTAGACAAACACCGTCGTGCCGTCGAATTTCCATCTTTGTGAATCAAGTATTCGACTCACTCAAGAACGCACACGACATTCATGGTATCTAGTGAGGTTGATGCTTTCTAGCTCCCTCACCTGTCACACGTGTGTTAGAGCCTATTGAGACTGCCTATTCCTCCTCCCTACACGATTCTCTCTTGATCATTCCTTGCATGTGTTGTTTCCCTAAGTCACGTAAAGCGCGATAGTCACGCGGTACGTACGTGATCGTTGCATCCGGATTCATACCCACACATTTTTGGCGACTCCACTGGGGATAGGGAAATAACACTTGTGTGATGGCACCTCCAAGAAAGAGACCTACGATCCCACTGAGTAGACTCAAGAACTTCATGTTAATCTCGAGGCTACTGAACATGACATGCCAGCACTTGAGGATGTGAACCAACCTACTGGTGCTCAAATCGATAATGCTGCGATCTTGTGTGTGCAAGAAAATACCAAGCAAGTCAATCAATCAATGCAAGAGTCTGCAAACAATTCCAACAATTCATGACAATATTTGCTCAGTACCTGCCTGGAATAGCTGCTATTGCTGCCACGCAACAAGGTGCGACTTCGTCGACCCTGTTGTTGTTGCGCAACAACGCGCTTCTAAGCACCTCAAGTTGCTCCACCTGCTAATCCTACTCCTATTCCTGAACAAGATCCTACCAGAGTTGGAGAGCAAATCCCTCCATTAGAGCCTGTAATACACAACCGCTTGCACCTCAGGTAATGAATACTGGAATTCAACTTGGAACACCATCAACTTCCCAGCCTGCATTACATGCTCAACTGGAGGATCTTCATCCTCACAGGCTACACCACCAATTGTCATTGGTGGACCCACTGTTCAACCAATGCAACTTTACTCCAAACGGCCACTCCAGCTACACCAGTTGAAGTTACTACTTCAACTCCTAAAGGTACTTTCGTCACGAAGGAAGATCTGGACATGTACCTAAGGGAAATACAAGCTAAGTCTGATGTGGGAGTATTGGATCTCAAGCTCCCATACAATCAACGTATTGCTGCTAAGCCATACCCTCAGGACTATGTGAGTCCAAATTCATGCTATTCAATGGTAAAAAGGGAAGTGCCAAGGAACATTTGTTGAAATTCATTGAAACACTAGAGGTTTATGGATTTGATGATGATTTGAAGTTGAAAGAATTTTCTAAGTCCCTCACAGAGAAAGCGTACACTTGGTACGTCAATCTTCCCCCTAGATCTGTAGATTCATGGGCAACCATGTGCAAAATGTTCCTAGAGAAATTCTTCTCCACACAAGAACGAGTGACCTTGACTGATATGGGAAGGATTCGCCAGAAGCCCAAGGAAGACTTGATGGATTATATTGAGCGCTTCAGGGAGCGTTCATTAGACATTCAAGACATATGTGATGAAAGAGAGCTAGTGAAAATTTGTATCCAAGGCATGTTCACCGAGTATGCAGTGCATTTGGAAAATCTCTCCTTAGCTCATTCTCCACTTTGGTTGAGAATGCGCGAAGGACCAATAATTCGGTTGCACGACAAAGAGGAGGAAGTGCTAAGTTTAACAAGAGAGAACCATCGGTGAATTTGGCTCAAAGTGAAGATTTCAAAGAAGGGAAGAAACCAAGAGTTGAGAAGCCCAAGGGTGAGAGGGCAAAAGAAGCACAAACATATCCTTGCTCAATGGGAAAGGTGTACGCTGTGCTAGATCAGTGGTTAAGAGATGGAAATCTCAAACTCCCAAGAGTAGAACGTTTGCCAACTCAGGAAGAAAAAAATAATCCTAAATTTTGTAGATTTCACAGGATTGTGGGGCATCCTACTAAGGATTGTTTTACTTTGAAGAGGATCTTTAATGAAAGAGTTGAGAATGGTGAACTTATCATCGAGAATAATGATGTCAGGAATAACCCACTTCCAGCTCATGGCAATCAACGTGGTGCTGTGAATGCCATTACCCATGATCCTACTATAATGGAGTCAACAGACACACAGCTAGTTGGGGGACATGAAGAAAATGACAATACACTCAAAATTGAAACTCATGGGGATGATAATGTCATCTTTACTTTTAAAGACTTCAAATTTTAAGAATTTCTTTGATCTCCTTGGATTTGATGATCATGCACGATTTGCAGCAACGACTGTACTTAACCAAATTGCGCAAGGTCATTATAGTGATGCGACATAGTTCAACCTAAGAAAGGAGTGGTCTCTACAAGGGATTATGCAATTACATTTACTAGAACTGATGCACACTTGAAGAACTTCAATCACAATCGTCCTTTGTATGTAGAGAGTGTACTCAATGGTTACCCCATCAAGAGGACATTTATCGATAATGGATCCTCACTCAATATCATGCCCATGTCTACTTTCAAAGCTGCAAGAATAGATATCCGATACTTGATGAAGCATCCCATCGCAGTGAATAGTTTTATCGAATCTTCCATAATGACAATGGGTTATGTCAAAGTAAGTTTTAAAGTTGGGCCTATTCATAGCCTTGCTACATTTCATGTAATTGATGCACCGGTTCCTATCTTCTCATAGGAAGGACATGGCTGCACGAGTACAACATGATACCCTCAACACAACATCAGTGCATGAAAGGTCATTGGAGTGGAAGTGATATCCTAATCCATGCGACAAAGAATCCATTCAATCGTAATGAACTCCACTTTGCTGAAGCTACCTTTTTCTATGAACATGAAAATGAAGCAGATATGACTTTAGTGGAATCCCACGCGGAATCACTACCCACAGGAGAAGAAATTAAGACTCGAGAATTTAAAAAAGAAAGAAGCGTGGTTGTCGTGGAGGTATAAAGAAACACAAGAAGGCTTATGATAGGATGGAAATGTAAAGCAGTGCATGAATTGAAGAAAGAGCTGTTTATGACCAAGAGTGTTATTATCATATCTCACTCATTTCCCTTTTGTTTCTATGTAAACAAAGCATTAGATGCTTTTACCTAATGAATGAACTGTATTACTCAATCAGTCAGTATTGTTCGTGAAAATATGATGGTGTGATCACTTATTTTCCTTTTCATCGCTATTGTCGCTGCAAAGTAAGAAACTAATCTTCTTAGCGCGCAAAGCTAGTTTAAAAAAAAAAAGGGGATCGACATCAAATTGAGTAAGATTACCCTTTAGTAATGAAAGAAAAACAATAACAAATATAACATTTGATTTAGACATCGTTGCTGAGGTCAGAGCTTAGCTCCCAGGCGCACGATGTTGATAGCTCATCACCGCTTTCTTCTTGGTATTTCTAGTTGTCAAGTAGTGGAGATAATCCCCTTGACAACCCCTATTGAGCCAAGTAATCCTTGGCATATGGTATTCTACACAAGTACTATATAGTTGAGTAGTGGGAAATACCCCCTTGACTAATAAAAATTTATCGATAACAAATGCTATCGCAGCATGAGCGCGATTGATAACAAATGTCACTATCGCTGCATGAGCGCGATTGATAACAAATGCTACCGTCGCTGCATGAGCGCGATTGATAATGAATGCTACTATCGCTGCATAAGCGTGAATGTTCATTTTCCTTAAATGGATTGTCTAAACATCATTGTGAGGAAGTAGCAGTGCTACTTCAATGCACATGATAATTCCACTCATCTTTTATATTAGATAATATTGCTGCTTGGTTGAAGCTTTGCTCCTAAGCGTGTATGATCACAAAAAAAAAAAGCATGTTTTAAAACTAAGTGTTGTGTTTCAATGACAATCCTTGTTATCTAGACATGCTCTTTGTCTGTGATGCCTATAATAACTCTACAAGTGTCAAAGGGATTGAAGTGATCCTACTACTACGTCTTTTCATGTGTTGCAATCATATGAGAGCTACTACTCCAAAGTGCATGATGACTAGATATATCACAAAGGCGAAAATGAGTGTCAAGAATATAAATGAATATAGAGATTATGAGTTGATTTTATTGTCATGGTTAGTTTCACAAATTCGATACAACTCATATTGAAAGGAAGAAGGGAGACAATATTGCATGACCAAGAAGATTACAGCAAAGAAAGACACGAGTAGATGCCTATCACAAATCAATAATGTGCAATGCACATTTGTGATGCTTGAAGTGCAAAATGTTTGTTTGTACGTGATCCTCACTTATGCAACGATGCATGAAGTTCATTTGTGCAATATGCTCGAAACATGTACGTACATGTGACACTAGCTTCCATGAAAATAATGCTTGTCTTCAAACAAAGTCAATATGTTCTTTCAAGGTATGGCAATGATGGCCGAGCGAATTCAAAGGAGCGTAGGACACGACATCCAAACTTGAGTTAAAAAAAAAAGTATCGCATGCACTATGAGCTGTGACAAGCATAGGTGCTAGATTTATACAAAGCAAGGGGCAATGATATGTTACAAAGTCTCAAGAGCGCTGGTATAGGATTCATACTTTGAATGAAACCATCAATCATTATCCATATTATCAAAGTAAAGGTATTCGAGTGCTATTTTCCAAAACACGGCCGATCATCAACAACTTGTCTCCATCTCTAATTTTTGGCAAAGTCAATGATACATACCAGACGGTTGTCTACTTTGGATTATTTAATTATTATGATATCGTTCATCTACAAGATGGTGAAGAAAGCAAGCTTGATACTAAAATAATGAGAAAAAAAAAAGGAGAAAGAGTCTTGGTACAATGAAAATAGTAGATCAAGTTGTTTATGCAAAACTTTGATTTAGATGACAAGATATGCTACTTGTGAACTCAAATCAACAGCATGAGACATACACAACAAGTATATTAGCTAGCAAAGTATCACATTCATTCACCAAATGACTGGGTGCACAAGATGAGAAAGAATCCCCTCTTACAATGGCACGGTTCCAAGATTGTTGCATGGGTAATTGAGACACAGACAACTAAAGAGAGCCTCTCTCATAGCGGTACGGTGCTAAAGTATTACGTGAGGAATGGAACACGGACGCAATGTGCGGTTCCAAGATTGTCACTAAAGTTTGGGACACGGATGGCTGAGAGTGTCATCATACAGTGTGTAATCTCAACATTGCCATTTATGCGGTTGGAACACGGACGACGAAGAGCTTTGTCTTAAAAATCATAAGGCATCATAGTCATTTGGTGAATGAATAGAATATATGATAGACAGGAATGTTTGAAGTCGAGTATTCCTTTTTGCAAATGTTCAAGAATTATTAACAGTTGATGACATTAATATGAGTTTTAAAACAAGAAAATATCTTTACGAGAGTATTGGTGCTACTCGATCAATGAACATGGTACGAGAGATATTCCTGCATTGATAGAGAAGATTCACCAGGTTAAGACATCAAAGTTGAAGCTCAACCAGCTAGATATCGAGGAAGAAATAAAAGATGATTAGCCTTACAAACTTTGTGCAATCTGCCATAGCTTGGGAGGAGCAGCAATGCTGATACATGTTGTTACACGTCGGATTGGAGGAGAAAACACACAGGCTTTCAATGTCAACTAGATGTTGGCAACCTATATATAGACCTTGAAGCTCCTTCAAGCAAGATAGATTGAATAGCCTCTCAAGGAATTTACAGTCCCACAAAGACAGAGAACAGAGATGTTCAAAGCAATCAACCTTAATCTCAGTTAAACAACATTTGGTAAGCGTTAAGGAGGAAAGCATTACCAATCAATTGGTAACTTTGATATTAGCCAAAGACAACATATAAAGACCTTATGGAAGAGGAAGCAAAGATTGTGTATCGAAACAAGTTATGCCGAGTGACTGGAGGCGAGAAAGGGAACTCAACTTAGTTGGAGGCAAGATGGGATCGGGCAGATCCAGCATCAAGTGTTCTAATTTGGTCAACCTCACTAGCGACTCTACTTGGGGAGTTCGGTTGCATGGTGACAGGGGCTAGTGGGGATCATCATCACTTCCATTGGTCGATGCTAAAAATTTTAAATCAGTCATGTTCGAAAGATCAAGTAGTCAATGCAACAAAAATGAAGAAGACATCACATGTACGCTTATCAAACCCTTGGGAAGAATCAATAATTCTTGAGGTTCATGAATCCCATGCAATTCAAGTCGCTAGAGATGCAAAAGGTGGCTGAGAGTTTCTGGCACTCTACTAATAGCAGTAGACAATAAATGCAGGCTTCTCAAATGGGATAATTTCCCAATTTCCTTAGGAAGATTGCCATCCACTTGCATATAACAATTAGCCTTTAACCTCTCACGATTCTCCAACCACAGCAAAACCTTTGAAGATTGATTTTGCTGTCACTAGCAAGCTTTCATGGTGACTGTAATTTTATGTTTTCTTTGATAGAGCATCTTTTGCTTTCATTAGCCCCTGTTCTGGCCCCTCTTGTGCCTGCATTCTATATACCAACCCGATTTTTTTTTTCATATGCTTCTCAACAAATTGGCCCGGGACTTTAAAAATTATCCTACCATTGGAGGGCTAGTGCAAACAATCATGAGTTACTCCACTGGTGGAGATAGCTCAAACTGGGTCGGTGTTCTAGGATTACCGCACTATAACATGAATGTCATGCCTGGGGTGGCATTTAATGTTGGTCTGCGCCTAGCCCAAATAAAGCGCTTTGGAAAATTCCAAATGTTTGATTATGGTAGTCCCACCGCAAACTTGAAGATGTATGGATCACCTAAGCCGTTGGATTTGGGTCAACATTATGAGCTGATTAACATACCCATTGATCTGGTGGCTGGACGCAAGGACAAGGTAATCCAGCCATCTATGGTAAGAAAGCACTATAAATTAATGAAGAATTCTGGTGTTGATGTATCTTACAGAGAATTTGAGTATGGTCACTTGGACTTCATGTCTTCTCACCGTGAGGAATTGTTGACATATGTCATGTCACGTCTGCCGCTGGTAGAGCCTATCCAATGGCCTCAACTGAGTCAAAAGGCCATGAAATATAAAAAAAAAAAAAAAAACAGATGATGTCGAAAGAGTCGGAAGAAGAAGGGATCTCATTGAGATCGATGGGGAAGAGGGAAGAAGGAGTTAACTCAGGAGGAGGTTGCGGTTTGGATTGAGTTATGTCTTTGTGTTTGGGAGGTGAATTCATCAAGTTCATGATATTATTGTCTAGTAAGGAGGAGCTCTGTTGTAGAATCGTGACAGCTAATATGTATTTGCAGCTGGGAGCAAAGGACTTGGGACAAAATCAGATCTTGTCCTTCTTGTCCCCTACAACATACGAATAAAACAAATATATGTACTGAAAGCTATCAAAACATGACACATGTCTTTATGGTATTTAAAAAAAATTTGCATTAGCAAGTCAGTAAGACAAATGTACTATAAGGATGGAAAGCCTATTTAATTAAAGGAAGGACAAGAAATAATAATTAGTACTGATTATACCATCAAAGGAGATAATGAGATGATCTGCATGAGCTATAAAAAGCTTGTTGTGGACTCAATGCCTGGGAACACGATATTGTGTGTTGATGGTACTATCACTCTCTCAGTCTTGTCGTGTGATCCAGCTGCTGGAACTGTGGGATGTCGCTGCCAACAGAAGCAGAATCCCATTGAGAAAGCATATTTGACACCAGTTGAACCAGACGATTCTTCAAAGCAGCATCTCGTGCCACTGCATCTTCATTAAATATTAAGGCAAGAACATGAAGAAGAGCAGATAGCAGAGTAACCTGTCTGTTATCAGAAACTGAACAACAGCTCCTCAATTGGTCAATAATAAAAGAGATGACACTGGGCCGGTATTGACCGTCATTCTGGGAACAAATCATCATAAATAGGTCATGAACTGGAAAAGCTAATGAGTCTTTCATTTGAAGAAGCTTCAGACATGCGGTTAACAATTCTTCCACCGCAGAGAGCTGGATCATCTCTGAATCAAGCTGCTGATGGTGAAGTTATTTATCTAACTTTTTCATCATTGAATTCAAATAGTGGAGACAAAAAGCAGGCTTACGAGCCGACATGTTAGGCCAAATGTGATCCGCAATAGTGCGGTATATATTTTCAACATTGATACGAAGAGATTGGCCATCTGTTTCGAGGGATATTTCATCCATAAAAGATATGAATTCACCAAACATAATTTCACAAGCTTCCAAGTGTGAAATATAGCTCCATGCCAGCCCTAACACAACATATCACACAACAACAGTAGCTCAAGCAGTAGTAACAACAGCATCATGTATTGAGCTTCCACGCCACACTAGCGCCAGCACAACACTCCAACAACACAGAATAGAACCATGAAGCAAAGCAAATAGCTCCCGAGCGCACACACATAACTACCACATTAGCTTAGCGTCTCCAATCTATTAATAGCAAACGTAACAGCAGTAGGCATACAACGGATCACCACCGATAGCCGAAGTTTTCAACTCAGAACGACACCGTGGAATGCATGAAATTGTTGTGAAGACCAAAGAAATTGAAGAACCGTAAAGCCAATTTGGAATCATCTAGGGTTTTAATGAGTACCCTTTCGACGTGGTGAGGTTGTAAAACGCTTGTAATGAGTGGGTTACTGAAGGCCTGCTCCCAGTTCTTCCTCCCAGGGGTTTGATTTCCTGGTATGATGTTTTCGAGGATGGTTATGAATTCTTCATCTTGTTGGGATGATGGGGTCTTGGTGAAGAGGTTGAGGAGTAAAGTAGCAGTATGGAGTCTGAGATTGGAGATGGGTTTGTGAGTGCGAGCGACATTAAGGTTCATTTTTTTTTTTAGAGAGAGTAAAGTTCGTTAGGTCTAATTTACATATAGGAAATTTCATAAAAAAACACAGTACATCTAAAAGGAAAAGAGAAATGAAACAAAAAGAGAGGGTGCAAGGCAATCTACGCACTGTGATGAAAGAAAGCAAATTTTGTTATGTCCCATGTTGGAATAAAGTAGAGCATGCCCTACAATATGTTGTACTGTGGCTATGGAATTGTGACACACCCCTAATGGTACATCTAAAAAAAATGAAAACAAAACAAGCCAAACAGGAAATGGAAATGCACAACACCGAGTAGTATTAATTACATGTACAGCAACACGATGATTTCTCCCTAGAAGAAAGGCAACTGTTTGCATTACAAAAGGAAGCCAAGCTCTTGATGAGCTTTTAGGCGATGGAATAGAAACTCTGCATCACAGAAGCTTTTCGAGAGTTTCTATCGGGGAAGGCACAACTGGCACACATCCTCTACATATCAACACAGAAAATGGCCATGGTGGATTCAAACTAGTGTAGCTTGGTCGGCATATGTTGGCTTTAGTGTTTCTACAAGTGCACTACTCAGTTTGCAAGGATGGAACTCGATTCAAGTTGGGATTTGAGAGCTATTACAACAGCAACTTGAACAGTACTTGAAAATGCAATTTAATAAAAGACTCCAAAATACCAAATAACTTGATAAGGCAATCATAAATCCTATATTATGAAGAAAGGCAAAGGCACTTACAATTGTTATTACCTATTATTATCAACATGCAATCAATTCACACACTGGCAAGTTTAAGAGAATATACTCGACACATCTAACAACATCTTCACACCAAATAGCAACACAGCTAAATTATAGGGCACATGCACTGGATGAGACTTTTGTCATTCAAAAGGGCTTGATTAATGCCCAAACCCTTCCGATGAGACTCGAAGAACTTTAGTCAGGGGCAAAATGTAGACGTATGAATTTCATTATAAAGGCTTTAAGCCTGATTTATTATTTGGATTTAACTCTCTGGGTTAAAGTGACAGGGCTCAGAGAGTTAGGCCCAACCAATTGGGATGATCATGGGAGTTTTGGCATGGAAGGCTTGGAGTAGGGCCCGTTGGAATTGGCCTGCTCAATTCCAACCTTTCTCAAATTGGCTCACACACATTACAATGAAGGCCTCAATGGGCCTGGGTCCATAAAGGAGCCCACATCCATATCCATAATGAGAGGGACTCATCCTGGCCGTTGGTTGTCTGTCTCATCTAACGGATGACATCGACAGCCAGATTCTCTATAAATACTCTTAGTCCTCACCTCATTTGGATAAGTGAAAATCTTGGACAAACACCGTCGTGCCGTCGGATTTCTATCTTTGTGAATCAAGTATTTGACTCACTCAAGAACGCACACGACATTCATGGCATCTAGTGAGGTTGATGCTTTCTAGCTCCCTCACCTATCACACGTGTATTAGAGCCTATTGAGACTGCCTACTCCTCCTCCCTGCACGATTCTCTCTTAATCATTCCTTGCACGTGTTGTTTCCCTAGGTCACGTGAAGCACGATAGTCATGCTACACGCACGTGATCGTTGTATCCGGATTCATACCCACACATAATCTTTGCGTAAACACAAACATATCATATTAAACGAGTAATTGTATAATATATTTTCTCATTAAGATTCAAATTGAACCCTCCTGTATAGGGCTATAAACATGTTGAGATTATTCACGAGCTACTCGAGTTCAACTCGGTGATAACTCGAATTAGACTTAACACAACCAAGTCGAGCTCGAGTTCAACCTACTTAAGTAGCTATCAAGCTCAAGTTTGAATTTCAAATACTTTATTTGAGTAGTTCACGAACCCAATCGAACTTTTTATAATTATTTATAGAAAATTACAAATTTATATTTTTTTCTATTTTTAAAGCCTATCTTCGTACTTTGTTGTTTCATTCATATCTAATAGTCTATATTTATAACATTTAAGACCAAATTAATAAAAACTCAATTATATTCCCAAAACCCAATTTATTTTTTAGTTTAATTAATTTTTATAGGAATAATCAAGCTTAAATGACTCGAGTTCAAGCTGTCACGTCTCGAGGGGTACCTTAAACGTGACAGCCCATCGTACATAACATTAAGCTTAGGAATGATTACTTTAGTCATGCAAAGACTTCCATATTATACAAAAGGCGTACATCATAATCAAGAGAACGCATCGACGTAGCGCAATTTATATTGATAATAATTAAAGTAATAAGGCAAGAGAAACACTTATCTTTAAACATAATTGAGGTTAATTACAATTCTTAGGAGCATACCCTAGCTAACATCGTCAAGTCTTTACAAATACATTTCCTAATAATCTCCAAAATATCAACATAACATATATTACTTATAAAGAATTTTCAAGAATGTAAATTCGTCCTATGCTCCCACTTCTTCCATGAAAGGTAAAGGATCCACCAATGATTTCCTTAATGCCATGATCCTTGAATAGAGTTTTAAGCATACCTATTTCAACAAAAGTCTATTAGATGTGGTAAGCTTACAACATACTTGGAGAGATATTTCCTTTATACGTTCACGCATATGCTATTCATGCTATGTAATAACCACATGATACAAATAATTATGTATGAATATCCGAAAACCATGCACAAATGGAATTACACCCTTTGCATCAAGGTTAGGGAATGGTATTTGAAGGTCTACGCGATCTTCTACTACTGGTCCCCGAGCCCTCTACTCATAGCAATCGATTAGTGCAGCTTATCCTTGGGATGTATCCCTAGTACGCCTTAATTGCCTAAGAATGAGCATGGTTATGGGCCCTTCAGGCCTCGGACCCTTCCGATTCTTCACGTAGGAGTAGAAGCCTTCAACGTGTGATTTGACGGATGCAATACGTATCCATTTAATTTATATTGAATCCAAGTATAATTAAGGTATATTTAAAGGCGATCAAGCAAGCATCATACACACATAAGTAACATATAATATTGATGATGCACTTAAAACAATCAGTCGTTGGTTTTGATACGCTTGACATCCTTTGTCACACATTCATAGAAGCATATATATATAAACCCTTAACCCGATTCATATATATTTTATCTTTTACTTATAAATCTAGTGCAACTATCTACAAACACAAGCAAGGAAAACAAATCATGAGGGAAAACTCACTCATCCATATTGCAATCTGCATAGTTGTAATAATCCTCAAGAAAGAGAGTCTTGTATTCCTCGCCATCTAGACAAAAAAAAAAACCCCAATGAGTATTTCATAGAAATTCTACTAAATTTTTAACTCTTCTTGTTATTTGAGTTAAAATTCGGATAATGATAAATTCCAACTTAAAACGATCATAACTTGCTCATTTTAACTTAAAATTTCGCATATTAGTAGTCATTTTCTACCTACTCGAAAAAATTTATCTATTTCCAAGGTTTTTTTTTTTAACATTTGCAGCCATTTAGATTTCAAAATGGATTGATATAGATTTGTCCCAAAAATCCCAGCTCTTGAATTGTAAATTTTCCCAAGTTTTACTTTACTTAGACATTTTATAGCAATCCTATAAATATTTATACTTTTGAAAATCATTTAATATTTACAATAACTTATATTATATGCATGATCCTAATGATGTTGTCTTAAAAATAAAATTTGTAAACAATCTTTATGAAAGGTAGAGTTTTGTGAAAGGTCATTCTTTAACTTGTGATTAAATTTGCTATTTTGTAAACATAGGACTTAACCAAAAAAAAATCATCGTTCAATATATATATTTTGGAATCTCAAAGGTTTTATATTTGTTCAAAAATTTACTTAAAAATTTATTTTATAAGACATGGTTTTACTTGTTTATAGCATAAAACTCTAAGTTTACTTCATCTTGAAATTTTTCTAAGTTTGGTTCTTAAATAAACTTTTAATTCTTTGATTTTACAAATGTGAAACTTAATTAAAGAAAATCATGATTTTATATTTATTTGAGTCCATGAATATCTTTTTTTTTCATATTAAACTTCTTTTCACTAATTATTTTCTAATACATGAATCTTTATATGGTTGTGAAGAAAAATCATTCTAAGTTGTATCATCTTTAAAATGTTTTAATTTTTAGCATATAAGAACAATTAGGTGAATGGCTTGTTCTAAATTTTTTATTCGCATAATAACTCTTTCTCAATTAAAAAATTTTTCAACACATGAACCTTTTGGGGGGTTATTGGAAGAAAACTAAATTTTTTTGTTTATTACAAGTAGGTGTCTAATTATTATAACTATCATTTATATCTCCTTATCTTCATAAAAAGAAAATGAATTTACTTCTTAAAACTTGGTTCCTTAAGCTGTATATCGATTTTATTTTTAAGTAGATTTTAACTAGTGAGTCAATCTTTCAGTTTGTCTTAAAACAATTGTTTTAGTCAAAGTGTTTATCAATATTGGCATATGCCTTATAAATAAGTTTTTTTATGAAAAACTTGCATAACAAAGGATTAGAAATCTATGATAAATTTATTTTAGTATTTTGGAAAGAGTGTAGTTTAAACAATTATCCTAAGTCTTACTGAAAATTCTTTTTAAGTGTTGAAAATCATTTCTCTTGGAGTTTGACCCCATTATTATATAAAAGAAAATAATCCATATTGTCATTTTAAAAATTTTATTAAAACAACATCATCATCATATGACCATGCATAAATATGAACTTAGTGGTTATATTATGAGATAAATTATACATTCATGTAGAAAAAAATAAAAGAATAGAAAGTCAAATGTGCAAATATAATAACAAAAATATGAAAGTCTTAGCTTGTTATCAGGACTTTCTGGAACTTAGAAACGGACAAGTTCTATGAAAATAAGAAAGAAAAAAATAATTTTTGGGAGTTTTAGGCTTCATCAAGGCTTCCCGAGACTTAAATATCTCTAGTCTCATGAATAAAGCAAAGCAAACAAAATAAGAAAATCATAGTAGTTTTAGATTAATTTTTAAGGCACCTGGGATTTAGATTATGGACAAGTCCCCTTTTGCTTTAACTTGATAGAGTACAAGTCTAAGACTAGAAGTTAACTAGCCTTAATTATTTGTATGAAATAAATAAACAATGAAATAAGAGCATAGATAAAATTTTAGGTAATAGTGAGCAATATGCTCATATAAATATGCACATAACTATATTTATACATATAGATAGTTAGATTAGATGACAAAATTATATCAACTCAATGTGATCATAAAGCAACTAAGATATGGTTTTATTTTAGCATTATCATCCCTTAGCTTAATGCTTCATGGGGAGATTTTTGTCCATGAATAATGTATTAAATACACATAACATCAACTAAGATAGTATGGGAGATGTGTTTACCTTGGAAAGATGATTTAATGAGTGTGTTTGAGTTAAGAAAAAAAAATGACAACAATGAAGATCACTTCCAGCAGCAAAAGAGAGGGGAAAAAATGAGAGAAATTACGTGATTTTGATGAAGGTTATAAGGTATAAGATGTGGAAATGAGTACAGGTTCAAGTAGAGATGAGTTTGTGAATTAAAGAATGAAGATAATTTCGAAAGAGAAAAAAAAAAATCAACCACTGCAATGGCTGGAAATTCATGCCAACTATTTGTTGGGGGGGGGGGGGTGGGTGGGTGGAGGGCGTTTAAAGGAGAGAATGAGTGAGAATTGGAGCAAAATGTAAAGTGGAAATTTGTGTGCAAGTGGCTTGTATTTATAAAGGAGCAAGAAGTTTTTGATGCAAAAAAAAAAAAAAGAAATTAAAAAAATGTTGCAAGTGGGCAACATACCAAGCATAAAAAGAGCCTTCCAAAAGAAGATTTGAAGAAAAACAATCAAATAAATTAGATAAGTTGACTTCATAATAGTAATATGTTGCTACAGGTTGTAGGTTGTTGTTTTATGGAAAAATATCATGAAAATTACAAGAATTATATTAGCGTCAAAGTACAATAGAAAATAAGAGAAAATAATGGTGAATAGTAACAGTAAAATATCAAATAAGTAACTAGTATGGATAAAATACGTGTATATGAGTTATAACTGACGTTTTTATGAGCCAAAAAATTTCTATCTGATATTTTATAAACATCTTAATATTTTTCTAGTAAAACTTGATTGTCGAAATTTTTTTCATTATTTTGCGTATCGGTAGTCAAATACGGAAATTGATTCCATAAAGGTCATAAACAAATGAATTTTTTACCAATCTGATCTTGTTAGGTTTTACACTAATTTTACAAAACATAATTTGAATTTATCTCGTTTTTATTGTTTTAGGATTTTAAGCGCAAGACTGTTGGATCTAGGTCTTCTAGAACTTAATGTTGACCTAGGTTAGCTTTTAAGGATCTAGTGTTAGCTCTGGTTTTAAGATTTATTCGTAAGATTATGAAATCTAGTGATTTACATCAATACTATATATCTACCCCATAATTGAGCTTGCTCTATTTTTATAACTTATTTATTATTTTAGGATTCTTGGGATTGTCCAATGAAATATAGGGCTTCTAGTGTTATATGTTGACTCGATTTCACTTTTGGGTATTAATCTTAAATTTTGACTCGATAAAATATTAATACATTATGGGAAATTTATTTTGTCATTTAATATTATTTGGATATACTTTTCCATTTACGTGTTAGAGATCGGATAGATGAATTGTAAGAATTTTGAGTCGAATGATTATTGGATTTTCATTTTGTTTTTGAAGGTGTTCTTCTTCTTAAAGTTATGAAATTTCATAGTTGATCTTGTTTAGAGTTTCATTAGTTTGGTTTTAACTTGGACCGTTTTTAGGGTTTTAGTTTTAGTATTTAGCTCTAAGATTACTTTTCAAGAGTAACGTAAAATTTAAGGTTTACACAAGCTTATCGTGTATCAATTCGAGTTGAGTTACAGCTTAAAAATTAAAGCTCAATCAATTTTGAGTCAAGTTTCAAGCTTCGAGTTTTACATTCAAGTTGAGTTTAAGGTTGATACTATATTATCTCCACTAGACTCATTTACAACCCTACTGCTGTAGACACCCCATTTTTGCTTAATAAAACTTTAAAATATATATATATATATATAGATAGACAGACTTTTTTTAGTAGGTAAAAAAAATAATGTTATGTTAAACCCAAAATCACGTATTTAATGTTTTAAGGCATGAAAATTTTGATAAGCCTTAGAAAATTATTCGGGTTTAATATAATATAATTTTTATTACATATGTATTTAAGATTCATTTAGATAGCTAGTTCATTTAAATGAGTCTAGATTATAAGCTTTAAGGTAATATTTTGTACAAATATTGACAAGAAAAAAAAAAAAGCCAATGGCATGGTAAGACACACATATACCCACATGGGATGTATTAGGTTTAAATCAAAGCAAAGGCACAAAGTTGCCTATTATTTCTTTTCACTATGGAAGACACATGGCAGCACTAGGATGACCCACACAATATGATGTCATCTCTTCTTCCTTCTTTAGCTGGTTAAACAAGCTCAATGAAGCGATTTTTCGCCAATTTAGCTTTGTAATGGTGAAATTGCAAACTAAAGTTGAAATGCTTTACAATGGTACCAAACTTAAAAATTAATTCAGTGTTTCAATAAGTTAAATTGAAACAGAAAAGTTGAGAAAAACCATCTCGTTAATTTCCTAAAAAATCACAACTCGATT
Source organism: Combretum micranthum (assembly GCA_024138025.1). Taxonomy (NCBI): domain Eukaryota; kingdom Viridiplantae; phylum Streptophyta; class Magnoliopsida; order Myrtales; family Combretaceae; genus Combretum; species Combretum micranthum. The sequence continues at coordinate 543,057 of JAMXBD010000658.1, read as the reverse complement.
CAAATTTTCGTTTTTTTAGGCAAATAAAAGATGTAAAAAGTTTCCAATTGATAATTAAGATAAAATATCAAGTCTGACTGGGATCTAATCCTCAAATTTAGTAAAAGTACCAAATTTTGTGCTAAAAAGCCCTAGAAATCCTAGATTCACAATTACTTGAAATTGACAAGTTCTAATGCTAAATTAAAACCCTAGCTAGTATAAATAAGACATAAACACCCTTACCCTAGCACGGTTTGCTATAAAATCACTCAAATTTTAAAATTGTGCTCTTGAATTTTTGTTAGGGTTTCAAAGCTTTTGATCCTAATTTATGTTTTTGTAGGTGAAATCGGCAAATCAAACCTTATAAGAAGCATTAGGGGGTAAAAGTTCATAAGTTAGCGGTCTTGGACCCCATTGAAAACCCATTAAAGTAGCACCATCGAAGCCTATCGTCGCGTCTCTCTTCATTGAAACATCATCAACCAGTGATTTTGGCTAGAACTACCTCCATCGGACCGCTTGTCGCCTCTCATTCCTTCTATTTGACAACTTCACCACAGGCTACACCACCCTTAGGCAGTTGTTACTAGAGCTGTGCATGCGGAGCAGGTTATGCGGGCCAACCAGCATAAGCGTGCAAAAAAATGCGGATTTGGCTAAAAAATTTAGCTCGTTTAATGTGCAAGCTAAAATGGCCTACCCCGCATAACCCGCAGGTTGAAGCAGGCCAACCCATAGGTTGGAGCAGGCCAACCCGCTGAGGGTCTAGTTGGCCCGCGAATCCACACTTTAAAAAAAAAAAGAACTAGTACATTACCCTCTTTATTTCCTTTTTACTTCACTTTTCTATTATTTAGTTGTTGAATGTTGCTTATGTAATTTTTATGGGAGTAATGTTTTAAACTTTCAACTTTTATGTTTAATATATCCTTAGTCCTTTTATCAATACTTTTTCTCTTATATTTTATTAGATATTTAGATGCTTCTATTTAAAATAAGTAACATAATATCAATTGATAATTTTCATGATGTATTTTTCCTTGCCATGCCAAAGAAAAAAATTGGAATGAATTCTAATTCCTATTAGTTAAAATAAATCTTTTTATGTTGAAATAAAAATTTTCAAAATAGAAGACTATAATTTTTCTATACACAATTATCATCTAGAATTAGTATGTAGATAATCGGTGAGATAAAAAGAAATATAATATATTTTAATTATTATAAATTTAAATTTGAATTTGAATTCTTATAAATATTTTCAATAAAAAATATAAATTAGTGGGTTCGTGGGCCAGCTTGCATAACCCACCAACCCGCGCGGGGGATTGGGTCAAAAATTTTGGCCCGCATAACCCACGGGCTAACACGAAGCACATAACTCGTTTGCACAGCTCCTAAAGACGACCCGTGCACTTGCCGTTGACCCGACCCCAACGTCCTTTACTCCACACGCGCCTGTCTTTACCTAATCAGGTAAGTTTTCTATCTTTCTTTTTTTTCAGTTTATTTAATAACAACAATAATAATGAACTATAATGACAATAATATTATAATAATAGTATATAAACAGGAAAAAAAAATCTAACGATGATAATTATAATAATATTATAATGTAGTACATGTGCAATATGAACGTATCGTGTTTGTGGTGTTGGAAATAGAAAAAATAATAATTATACTAATAATATAACAATGATAGTAAAAGTGGTAACTAATGTTTAGTAAACAATATCAATGGTCAAGTGTTTGTAAAACAAAATATAAGTACTGATTAATGAATATATGTTTCAAAAAATTGGTCTCAAAATATAGAATCAAAATTTTGTATCTATTATCATAATAGAATATTTTTATTATTTGAGACGGTCATTGAATGTTCCTTTATGCCATGATTTTTGTATTGTTATACAATTTTGTTAATATTTGATTTTACCATAATATGTATTATAGTATCTATGTGTCCATGAAATTATATTAAATTGAGATCTTGTCATGATATTGCTTCTGATGACGTAATTTTAATAATACTTGAAATAATATGATATATGAACATTGAATATGCCATGATAATGATATATGATTTTGTCCTGTTAAAATCTTAATAGGAATCTTGCTTGAATAATATGTGGGATGATTTGATATAATTCATGTTGTAATATTTGTAATGGTTGTGCTATGGGTGTTTGGTGATGGTATATATGCATGTAAAAAGGGTTGTGCCTAACCCATGTGGGACTTCCTTTCACCCCATGTGTAGCAGTGGCCTCAAAAGGCTGTGGGTGAGCTCAGTATGCCTAGCCCGTGGAGGGTATTAGACTGCTGGGTAGGTCACAGATGAGGGGACCACTGTGAAGTGGATCGCTGGGGAACCACATGCTAAAACACCCAACCCTTTTTACATGCATATATACCATCACCAAACGCCCATAGCACAACCATTACAAGTTACTTGTAATGGTTGTGCTATGGGCGTTTGGTGATGGTATATATGCATGTAAAAAGGGATGTAATCCCCCTAATTTCTCATAATCTAGTTTTAATAAATACTAAAAATATAATATAAATTTTTTTAAAGAATGGTTAAAATGAGTAGCAAAAATCACTCCAAATTTTTTGCGATTTAAATTTTTTAAGTATTAACAAATTATAATCTTTATCACTAAGACCTTAAAAGTTCATAATAAAAAAAATAAAGAAAACTATTTAATATTTACAAACTTAAGTTTTAATGTAAAATATATATATATATATATTAAAACATCCAAGTTAAATAATTCTGAGTCTATAAAAACTAAAAGTCTGATATAAACCAGTAATTTATAATTAGTAAAAAGAACTGGATAACAAATATAAAATTAAAATTAAATTTCTAATCTAATAAAAAGCCTAGAATAAATTTATAAATAGAAATGATTCCATATGTAATTTCAAATCTTAAAGATTTATAATAAAGTCGAATTAAGGGCAATATAATTATTAATTTATCAAAATACGAAACGAAACTTTTAAACAGATAAAATATAATTTACGATAGCAGGTATAAAAACAGAAAAGTAAAAGTATTAAACTAAAGATTCTATATATACTATCATATTTAGAATATTTAAATATCGTTAATATGTAAATTTTTATCCAAAAATATTATCAAATTAGTATTTATCATACGTATCATTTAGATCCACAAAATTAAATTTTTTTACCAATTTATATTTTCTCCCACTCCTTACATATTTATTGATTATAAATTTATCATCTTCTTTTTATTTATATATTTTTATATATCCTAACTAACTTACATTTTTTTCCTTTGTTTTAGTTTAGTTTCGTATTACGTATGAATTCACTTTCAAACTTGACCTTCTCCTCTGGACGCGGTTAAGATTTAAGAAAAAGCGAAAATTCAAACACATATATAGATATCTTTAATAGAAATTCCATGTATGCCATAGTATTCATAATATTTAATAAGGAGAATATAGAAATTTTCATCTAAAAATATTACCGAATCAATATTTAACATACGTATTACTTAAACCCATAAAATTAATTTTTTTTTTTTCATAAATTTATATTTTTCTCACTCCTTACATATTTATTAGTTATAAATTTATCATCTACTTTTTATTTTTATATTTCTATATATCCAAACTCACTTGCATTTTTTCTCTTTGTTTTGGTTCTCTTCGTTTTACCTATAGAATTGGTTTTCAAATTTGCACTTCTCCTGGACGCCATGAAGATTCCAACAAAAAGCAAAAATTCAAACACATATATACAAATCTTTAATAGAAATTCTATATATACTATAGTGTTTAGAATATTTAATAACGCGAATATGGAACTTCTCATCTAAAAATATTACTAAATCAATATTTAATATACGTATCACTTAAACCCGCAAGATTGATTTTTTTCACAAAATTATGTTTTATTCCCTCCTTATACGGTTATAAATTCATGATCTTATCTTTGTTTACTTATTTATATATATCCTAAACATCAACTAGCTAATATATAATATATATATATATAATTGCAACTTGCTGGAGACGGTTTCATTTGAAATTGAAGGGCTGTGATTCTCTTGAGGATTGTGAACCGAAGTTTCTTCAATAATTTTACCCAAAGTCAATCCAAATCTTCTCAAAAGCCAATGGAATCATGACAGATCACTCTTGTATTTATGATAATCAAACAGGAAATGAAATGAGCAGCAAACAAGAGCAATTTAAGGAAGAATCGCGGCTGAAGTTTGCACTACATTATATATATATACATATGCAAACGAATTCGGATGAACAAGCAAACGAACTCCAAACATTCCCAAACTTTCCAGAATATAACCTTAGCTTATTAGGAGTAGAATCAACCTAAAAACCGAACCCAACTCCTACCACTATTCAAGCACACTCAAAAGCTCGGTTTCAAATTCTTCAAGGTAAGTTAAGTTACTTTAATTTGTTATTTGTTAAGAACTTTGGTTTAAACTAACTCCTAATGATCTTAGGATCATAAAACAATCCAAAGCAAGCTTCAAATCTTGTCCAAATAGCTCAAAGAAGGTAAGAACTCTTAAACTTGAGTTATACTTATTTAATCCGAAATTTATAATTTAAGAATGAGTTTTGATGATTTGAGTTGATATATGTGTAAAAATATCATGTATAAATGTTTAGGAATAATTTAGAATGAATTTGGACGTGTAAAATGATGCAAAATAGGACTTGAACCAAGGTTGAAGATGATAAATAGTCCCCTGGTACTGTTCACGTGAATAGTAACCAATATGTGCATAATTTTTTTTTTAAAAAAAGAAGAGATTAATTAAATTAGTTTTATTAATTCTGATAGGTTGGTTAATTATTAAAAATATATATTTATTTTATTCTGAAGTGAAAATAATTTTTTTTCTTTTTTTTATAATTTTTGGAATTATTTTTAGTAATATAGAGTTATTTAAGTATATGCATATGTAAATACTTTAGTATTATTAAAAATGTAGAAAAATATAATTTTATGTATTTTGGTTAGATAAAATAATTAATAATATTATATTTATGAATTCTGAAATATTATGATTTTTTTAATTAATTTTTAATATTAGTTTTATTAGTATGAGCTATGTAAGATATAGATTATAAGTATATATTTTAGTAATGTAAAAAGTGTTAAAAACTAATATTTTATTTTTTACGAATTTTTTAATAAAATTAATAATTAAATAAAAACAAAATGAATTTCCCAAATACGGGGACGTAAATAACGTCCCCTGCATGAAGTCCCCTTCGGCGAGGACTAATAATAATAATAATAATAATAATAACAATTGATAAATTAATTTAATTAATCCAAATAAAATGATTATGATAATAAATATTCCGTAATTTATGTTTTAGCTAAAAATAATAGAAATATAACTTAAACTACTTATGTTTTTAATGAAATGATATATAAAAATAAATAAATAAATAAATGAATAAATATTTTGATATTGATTTTATTATTAAAGTTTATTTTCTTAAGCAATATTATTGCTTATATTACAAATATTGTTGATCTATTACTAATATCACTAATGTTGTTAGTAGTAATATTAAAATCATTATTAAGCCTATTGATATTACCAATATTAGTATTATTGATTTTGGTTACTAAAACTATTAAATTGTTTTTGTAATTAAAATTGTTGATACTATTAGTAGTAATATTAAAACTAATATAATCACCATTATCTTTGATACTAGTATTACTACTACTTTTATGAGTATCACTAATACTAAGATTAGTATATTATATAAATAAAATATATGATTTTTGGTAACTAATTAAAATAGATTTAGTAATTGAATTAGGCGATTAATTTCCAATTAACTCAGCTTAGATTAATATAGTAGTAAGACCATAAAAAGGAAAGGAGTACGTAATTTCTAAAATATGTCTAATTTAGAATTAGTGTAAATAATAGTATAAGTTATACCACAACTAATCTGGTGAATATATTATTTCACATATCTTATTTTCGGAACTAATAGAAGAATAGATTAATTAAATAATAAATATCTGTTATTTCGTTTTCATAGGAAGAATAGATCAATTCTCGAATTTCCAATAGCATATCCCAATAATTTAGCGAGGACCACAGGTGAGGGACTTTGACCTTATCATATTGTTTGTGCTTGTAGTTAGTTGCATTAATAATAACATCTCAAACTGAATCGCATGTGGGTTTGGGGTAAATCGTATGCTGCTTGGTGTATGTATGATTGCCAAAACATCTTATTATAATTAACAATTTCTTTGTATGATGACAATGGTATGAAGCATGTTGATGTTTGTCTGTAATTGTATTATCGTCCTGACTGACTAAAACTATTGTACCATAAAAATGAAATGGGCATGCATCGCATATATTGCATATTTGCATCTCTAAAAGCGTAGTAGTCTATACGTATTGGCCATCCGAGACTTTGATAATGCTGGTTGACCTAGGCTAAAGGCTATTAGATCAACGCAAGGTTACCTTTGATTCTATTGGTACCATAAGAACTAAGTGGTAAATGAAGGACGCCGCTTATGTATTGTTGGATGACTAATGCTGGGGAGTTGCTAAAGGTATGTACATGGGATGGTTTGTTAAGATATCATATTAAAAGTGATAACCCTAATACGAGAAATCGTAGATTCCCATGTATGCTTGGCTTCTCTCCATAGACTATGTACTACTGGTTCCTTCAACCCTGATGAGAGGGGTAAATCTCCATCCTGCTTTGGACTCCGGATTCTCCAGGCTTGTAATTGTTCAATGCTTGATTGATGGCATTACATATGTTTGCTAAGTAAACTTGATTTCCATTGTTTGATATTGGTCTGGTCAGGTCATCTCACTGAGCGTGTGGTTTTGCTCACCCTCCAACAGTCTTTGTGCAGGTATAATAACGTTAGCTGAGATTGGGTTAAGCATGAGTGAGAGTGCCACATCAAAAACCTTGCTGAAGATAGTTTCATAGATTATATGGTCTCGAAGAACAAATTAGATAAATGGTAAAATTGATTAAGATCTTGTATTTTATAGGTTTAATCTCAATTTCATTATTTGTAGGGGGGATACCGATTCTCTGCGGTTTCTGGCAAAACTAAGGAAAATCGGAATCCTTAGTATTTATATAACATATAGGTATGACTACATTACATGTAACAATTATAAAATAGAGTCATGTAATATCTGACTTGCAAGACGGTTCTCATATTACGGGTGCACACGTGGTATGATGAACTACCAGGAGATACTACTAGGCCCTATTTTGGGTCGTGACAGAGTTTGGGTTATCAGAGCTTTAGGTTGTCAGAGATAGGAGTAACCTACCAAATGTGAGATTGGGTAGAACCTGGGTAGATAAATTAAGTTTATAAAACTAAAAGATGTAGACATATAGGCTATCTATATTTATATATTATAATATGGGCACATGTGGTCCACAAAAAGTGTAAATGACAAACTCTTACATCTTACTCTAGTGTCGAAAGACATTACAACCTTAGACTAGAAGCCCAACCACAAGCTTCTAGGCTTGATAAGTTAAGTCAGTAAGTCATGAAGATTTCTCTTTCCTTTTCATATGGATTGAACTGACAGGGAAAATCAGTGACTGTAGTAATACAATACACCACTTCAATAGCAATATTAGATGAGTCCTCAATCATACTCTAGATGAAATAGCCAAGAAATTCCTAATTTTTTTTATGAATGAATTGTTGAATTATGCATGATAAATATATGTTGATGGTTAATTTAATTTTGATGAGTATTATGATGTGAAAGTGTAGAATTATTTAAATATGTTAGATTAATTATTTATTGAGTTTGTAAAATATTAATATGCCTTAAAGTGTGTTATTTGTGCTTAGACTAAGTGGAATGTATATATAAATATCCTTAAGTAGTAGAAAAAAAATAGGCTAAAAACTTAGCCATTAAACCCCATTATGTGCCTTAAGACAAAAATTAATTAACCCAAAACAAAGTCATTAAGCCTTTAATGCCCTCATGCCCTTAAAGTCAACTAGGATAAGTTTAAACTTTTTAACTTCAAAAATTCGGCCAAAAATTTCAGACCAAGCCAAAAACCCTCCATTTGCCCTAAACTCATTCCTCTCTTCATCAAAAGAGCTCCCAAGGTGACCCCTAAGTTGAAGTTTGATTTTCTACAATTCTCACCATCAAAAGCTTGATCTAGAGTCCTTAAACCGAGCATAGAAGTCCAAGTGGTAAGTGTGTTCTCAATTTTTCATTTTCATGCTTATATGTGTTCTTGATGATATTTTGTTTATGAATTCGTGATCATGTGGTATGGATATTATATGAAGTGTAATAGGACTAGATTGGTTAGTTTTATGTGCTTAGGATGAGTTTTGAAGTGTTGGAAGTGTTGGTGAATGCATGTGGTTGGATGACCTAATATTGAAGAAGATGATGAATAGTGATTTGGAGTTGATGAAGTTTTGGAGGTGTTTGGTGTTGTTTGAATGATGGGATGATCATATAACAAGTTTTGGAAACTTTAGAATGAGTTTAAAGAATTTTAAGAAGTGTAAAATGCATTTTGAAAACAGGGGATTTCGTCATTTTTTTCGCTCCAGTGTACACAGCCTGTGTACATGGTCGTGTAGGCCTTGAAATTCTTAAAGTTGCTCTCGGGTCATTTTTTTTACCCAACACGGCCTCCATACACGGGCCGTGTACCCGGTCGTGTAGACTTCCCCTGTTTCGCAGCTCTTTGTATTTTAGCCGTAACTTTTTCATCCGATCTCCGATTGAGGTGATTTAAGTTGCGTTGGAAAGCTAAGGAAAAGATCTAAAACTTTCATGTTTTAAGATTTTACAAATTACAAAAGTATCAGTTCTTAAATTTCAATTCTTTCCAGCTGATACGCTTTCCAACAAAGTTTAAAACTTATTGTTGTTTACTAAAAGTTGTTCAAAGCTTGATAAATGGTCATTTAAGTATTTGTTGGGTATTGTATGATAATATATGATATCTAAATGCTATGTGAGGATGTTATAATAATTTATTTGAATTTCTTTGGATGATTATACTTGAACTAAGTGTGAGTTGTAATTACTTCTTTTACAGTGATTGATTCCCTTTCGATTATCCCTATTAACTCCCGAGCTAATACAGGTACGCAGTAACCTGCTTGTCTCTGTTAGGATAGGCATTTATAAAACTTAAATATATAATAAGAAAACTTAAAATGTGATTGTTGCTTGTGTTTTATGCCGTTAAAATCCAATTCCTACGCCAGGTCATGTATGAACCTAACGGCGACCCCTCATAGTTTGATGAGTTTGGGATGGAAGTTGGTATCTGGTTCGGGGAGCGGCACCTTGCTCAGTTTGAGCACGATAGATCTAGGCGCTTAGGCCACTCCTGTCATTTGAGATGACTTTCATTAAGTGGTACGGCGGGTAGTCGACGGGGGGTATAGATCGGTGAAAATTTATTTAAACTTGGTAGGAAGTACCATAGTTTAGTTCAAACGTTTATGAGAACGGGTGAACTATATTTTATGATATGGACTGAGTATAAATAAGCTAAGTAACGGCTATTAACCCTGGAGGAAGCTACTTTTCTCTTTGACTTAACGATATCTAGGACGGTATGAGTACCCGAACTACTTATATCAACCCCCTGAGCGTCCGAGTGTTACTCAGGTCCCCTCGCGATCCCTGTTGTCCGGAGTTTGAATACTCCCGTGTTGATTGATTAATTAAAGATTAAAGAATAATTGAATGGATGTTGCATATGCATTTAGAATAAGCTTGTGTGCTTCATCTCGCTTTTGTATTCGTTGCTGTGTACTGGGCCTCTGGCTCATTCTTTTAACAATTTCAGGTGATGACCTGGACGAGTCCTATGCGAGCATGGGTTATGGCTCCGATTTTGAGGACTTCTTGGAGGAATATGAGGACTAGAGTTTGACCAGGACTGGATGGAACCATTCTTTTTGTAATAGACTAGATAGTTAGTTAGAATGGATGTTTGTAAAGCTTTGTTAAGCTTTATATTTTGTTATTTTGTTTAAGGCTTGTAAGAAGCCTGTGGATGTAATATATGTATGTATATATCTAGCTTGATCTGCCTTTGTTTGAAGTTGTGTATATATATGTTAATATGTTTTGAAAAGCTACTAAGTAATTATTTCTCAAAATGATTTATTCCTTAAGATTAGGTGAACAATTCATCAAACAATCCTTTTAAGACAACCTTGCATATAATTCTGCAGATTATATGCGGTTGGGGAACTGCTATTGCTTATTTCAACTAGGGGTAATAGCGGGTCCTTACAGTTGGTATCAGAGCATAGTTTGATTAATTGTTTGCCTAATTAAAATGATTTGTTTGCGACTTGACTTAGACACAAATAGGTAGAATAGGATGAGCATAGTTGCTAAGTTGCTTGAATGCTTGTGTTTGTTTGTTTTCTTGAATGTTTTGTGCTTATTGCTTGCCTTATTGCTTGACGGATTGTTTGTTATGATGTGTGATTGTGAATGCTAATTAATAGGTTGAATGTGTGACTTGAATGCATATACCTGTATGTGTGTTGAATGTATTGTGTATGGCTATGAAGATGGACAGGTTAAGAAGATCTACTAGACAGCAATCAGATAGGGAAAGCATGCCACCGCCACAGTCTTCATCTACATCTGCTCCTACATCATCTTCTACCCCAAGTAATGAGACCACTCCATCTCCAGCATCGGCTTCTGCTTCTCAGATTCCTTTACCGACTCCGATTCCGCCACCACCACCTATGCCGCCTATTCCTCCTATGCCACAGATGCCTACAGGTGATCCGAATTCCATGTATGGTATGATAAGAGACATGATGGCAATGATGCAACAATATCAAATGATGATGTACCAGCAGACACAGTACTTTGTACAGCAAGGTAATCAACCTGGGGTAAGACCGAATGAAGCACCACCTGTGAATGAACAAGCCAACCAGATCAAACTACATGACTTTAGTAAGATGGTTCCAGAGTTTGATGGTACTAGCACTGATCCGACAGTGGCTGAGAATTGGATAGAAGAATTGGAGAAGACCTTTGCAGCTAGCAGTACTCTCTGAGGATAAGAAAGTGGACTTAGCAGTTTATATGATGAAGAAAGAAGCTTACAATTGGTGGAGACTAGCTAGTGGAAATTTGCAACAACCCATCTCTTGGATTACATTCAAGGATACCTTCTTCACTAAGTACTTCCCGAATTCAGTACGAGAGAGGATGATTTCTGATTGGTTGAACTTGAGACAAGGAAGCAAGACCATAGATGAGTACCATGGAGAGTTTTGCAGGTTGCTACGCTTTGCTGGAGGAGATTATCGTGATGAGAGGATGAAGGTTCAGAAGTTTCAGAACGGTTTGAATGAAGAGATTCAGAATGAAGTGAAGAAGTTCGAATTGCACACTCTATCAGATTTAGTTGCCAAAGCTTTGTTGATGGAACAGATAAATAATGATAGTCGAGTTAGGAGAGCCCGAAGAGCTGCTTTCATGGGGAAGAGACCTGCTCCAGCCACATCTTATGGCGGTTATCAAGGTGTTAGCAAAGGAGGCTATTATCAAAACCGAGGAAAGAGACCTTACCTGGGAAAACAAGGAGGTCAGAAGTCAACATCTAAGGCTTCTACACCAGTGTTTGAGAAGAAATGCCCTAGATGCTATGGTCCTCATGAAGAGACAACTTGTAAGTGGACTCCCGGAGCGTGCTTCTCATGTGGTCAAGTTGGGCATAAATACACAGAGTGTCAGAATCCCAAGCTACCACCAGTGTTTTGTGCTTATTGTAAGCAAAGAGGGCATCATATTTCCAATTGCAAAGATCGACCTGATGTTAAAAAGGGAATGAATGTAGAAAAAGGGAAGACAAATGCTAGAGTTTTCACCCTACAGCAAGTTGAAGATACGCCTGCAGTAGACACCTTGGCAGGTATTCTGAATGTGTGTGATAGGAATGCTTATGTGTTGATTGATACAGGGGCGACTCATGCATGTATTTCTGAGAATTTCATGAACGATTGTAATCTTGCTTCTGAAGTGTTGAGTGATCGTGTTATGTGTGTAACTACTCCGTTAGTGATTGAAAATAGGCATCCATGTGTGTGTAAGAATGTGAATGTGATGATTTCTGATGTGAGCATGCCTATTGATATGATAGTGTTACCTTTATCTGATTTTGATGTAATATTGGGAATGAATTGGCTAAATCATTATAAGGTCACTATCGATTGTAGTAGAGCGGAGTTGAGTTTTGATTTGGATGAAGGAAGGTTTTCATATATGTTAGAGAGGTTAAGACCTAAGAGTATGAAGTTCATGGAGTTGTGGGAGAAACCGGTTATAGCAGCTATGAGTATGGAGGAAGTAGATATCAACATGGTGCCAGTTGTGAATGGGTTTGTGGATGTATTTCCTGAGAAGTTACCTGGATTACCACCTGATAGAGATATAGAGTTTGGAATCGAAATATTGCCTGGAACAGTACCTATCTCTAAAGCTCCATATAGAATGGCTCCAGCAGAGTTGAAGGAGTTGAAGATACAGTTACAAGAGTTGCAAGACTTGGGTTTTATTAGACCAAGCATATCCCCGTGGGGTGCTCCAGTGCTTTTTGTCAAGAAGAAGGATGAGAGTTTGCGTATGTGTATTGACTACAGAGAATTGAACCGGGTTACTATCAAGAATAAGTATCCTTTGCCACGGATTGACGATCTGTTTGATCAATTGAAGGGAGCAACTGTGTTTTCTAAGATCGACTTGAGATCAGGATACTATCAGCTTAAGATTAAATCTCAAGACATTCAGAAGACAGCTTTCAGAACCAGATATGGACACTTCGAATTTTTAGTGATGCCTTTCGGGTTAACCAATGCACCAGCTGCATTTATGGACTTGATGAATAGAGTCTTCAAGGATTATTTGGATTCATTTGTCATAGTCTTCATTGACGATATCTTGATCTATTCCCGAAGCAAAGAAGAGCATCAAGAGCATTTGAGACTTGTGTTACAAAGGCTTCGAGAGAAGAAACTATATGCCAAGTTTAACAAGTGTCAGTTTTGGTTAGAGGAGATATCTTTTCTTGGACATATTATTTCAAAAGAAGGAGTCTCAGTTGATCCAACGAAGATTGAGGCGATTCTCAAGTGGACAAGGCCTACAACGTGAGTGAAATCAGAAGCTTTCTTGGATTAGCTGGATATTATCGAAGATTTGTGGAAGGATTCTCAAAGATTGCATCTCCATTAACCCGATTGACCCGAAAGAATGTTAGGTTTGAATGGGATGATAGATGTGAGAAGAGCTTTGAAGAGTTGAAGGAGAGATTGATATCGGCTCCTATCTTGGCGCTACCAGTCCATGGAAAGGAATTCATAGTCTTCAGTGATGCATCTATTCAAGGACTCGGTTGTGTGCTTATGCAAGACGGGAGAGTTATAGCTTATGCTTCCAGACAGTTGAAACCACATGAAAAGAATTATCCAGTACACGATTTAGAGTTAGCAGCTGTTATACTTGCACTGAAATTGTGGAGACATTATTTGTTTGGAGAGAAGTGTAAGATCTATACGGACCACAAGAGTTTAAAGTACATCTTCACACAGAAAGAACTCAATATGAGACAGAGAAGATGGCTTGAACTACTTAAGGATTATGACGTGGAGATCCTCTACCATCCCGGGAAAGCTAATGTAGTAGCGGATGCGCTTAGTAGAAAGAAACATGAAGACATTGCTACTTTGCTTTCTAGCCAAAAGGAGATCCAGATAGAGTTCATGAAGCTAGATCTTGAAGTCACTGTGGAGCAAGTAGATGTGATGTTAGCTCAACTGTCTTTGCAACCAACAATTCTGGATAGAATTAAACAAGCTCAAGAGGAAGACGATGAAACCAAAGGAATAAAGGATTCTATAAGGATTGGGAAAAGGAAAGAATTAAGGATTGATATGGATGGTGTTGTGAGATATGGGAATCGACTATTTGTGCCATGTGGGTTAAGAGAAGAAGTCATGAAGGAAGCCCATTCCTCTCCATATTCGATTCACCCCGGAAGTACAAAAATGTATAAGGATCTAAAAAGAAATTATTGGTGGGAAGGTTTAAAGAGGGATGTAGCTCAATATGTCTCTAAGTGTATGGTTTGTCAACAAGTAAAGATTGAACATCAACGGCCCGGAGGAGAACTTCAACCTTTGTCAGTGCCTGAATGGAAATGGGAAGACATTACCATGGATTTTGTATCGGCTTTACCCAAAACCATAACCAAGTATGAAGTTGTTTGGGTTATCGTGGATAGATTGACAAAGTCGGCTCATTTCATACCATTAAGAGTTGGAGAATCATTGGAGAAGATAGCACATACCTATATCAAAGAGATAGTGAGATTGCATGGTATTCCAAAGACGATCACTTCAGATAGGGATTCACGCTTTGTCAGCAGATTTTGGAAGAGTCTACATACTGCTTTGGGTACACAGCTTCAGTTTAGCACGGCATTTCATCCTCAGACAGACGGGCAATCTGAAAGAACGATCCAGATCTTGGAAGATATGTTAAGAGCATGTGCCTTAGACTTTGGCAATAGATGGGATACATATTTGCCACTCATAGAGTTTTCTTACAACAATAGCTTCCAAGCAACGATTCAGATGGCGCCTTATGAAGCACTGTATGGTAGGAAGTGCAGATCCCCAATACATTGGGATGAAGTTGGTGAAAGAACAGTTTTGGGTCCTGAGTTAGTACAGCAAGCGGTTGACAAGATCCGAGTGATTAAGCAGAGAATGAAGACGGCTCAAGATCGGTATAAGAGCTATGCTGACATGAGGAGAAGACCATTGGAATTCGAAGTTGGTGACCATGTATTCCTTAAGATCTCACCAACAAAAGGAGTGATTAGATTTGGGGTTAAAGGAAAGTTGAATCCAAGATATATAGGTCCATATGAAGTTTTGGAAAGAATCGGGCCATTAGCTTATCGACTAGCTTTACCCCCGAATTTGTCCGAAGTTCATGATGTGTTTCATGTGTCACAGCTCAGAAAGTGTGTATCGGATCCTGAAGCTATCGTCTCTACTCATCAACCCGAGATTCAACCCGACCTAAGCACAATTGAGAAACCTATTAAGATCTTGGACAAGATTGATAAGGTATTGAGAAAGAAAGTAATTCCTTTTGTCAAAGTTTTGTGGTCGGGTCAAAGCGAAAGAGAGGCGACTTGGGAACCCGAAGATGAGATGAGACAGAAGTATCCCGAGTTGTTTGAGCAATGATTAAGGTATGATAAGTTTCGAGGACGAAACTTTTTGAAGGAGGGGAGAATGAAATAGCCAAGAAATTCCTAATTTTTTTTATGAATGAATTGTTGAATTATGCATGATAAATATATGTTGATGGTTAATTTAATTTTGATGAGTATTGATGTGTGAAAGTGTAGAATTATTTAAATATGTTAGATTAATTATTTATTGAGTTTGTAAAATATTAATATGCCTTAAAGTGTGTTATTTGTGCTTAGACTAAGTGGAATGTATATATAAATATCCTTAAGTAGTAGAAAAAAAAATAGGCTAAAAACTTAGCCATTAAACCCCATTATGTGCCTTAAGACAAAATATTAATTAACCCAAAACAAAGTCATTAAGCCTTTAATGCCCTTATGCCCTTAAAGTCAACTTAGGATAAGTTTAAACTTTTTAACTTCAAAAATTCGGCCAAAAATTTCAGACCAAGCCAAAAACCCTCCATTTGCCCTAAACTCATTCCTCTCTTCATCAAAAGAGCTCCCAAGGTGACCCCTAAGTTGAAGTTTGATTTTCTACAATTCTCACCATCAAAAGCTTGATCTAGAGTCCTTAAACCGAGCATAGAAGTCCAAGTGGTAAGTGTGTTCTCAATTTTTCATTTTCATGCTTATATGTGTTCTTGATGATATTTTGTTTATGAATTCGTGACTCATGTGGTATGGATATTATATGAAGTGTAATAGGACTAGATTGGTTAGTTTTATGTGCTTAGGATGAGTTTTGAAGTGTTGGAAGTGTTGGTGAATGCATGTGGTTGGATGACCTAATATTGAAGAAGATGATGAATAGTGATTTGGAGTTGATGAAGTTTTGGAGGTGTTTGGTGTTGTTTGAATGATGGGATGATCATATAACAAGTTTTGGAAACTTTAGAATGAGTTTAAAGAATTTTAAGAAGTGTAAAATGCATTTTGAAAACAGGGGATTTCGTCATTTTTTTTCGCTCCAGTGTACACAGCCTGTGTACATGGTCGTGTAGGCCTTGAAATTCTTAAAGTTGCTCTCGGGTCATTTTTTTTACCCAACACGGCCTCCATACACGGGCCGTGTACCCGGTCGTGTAGACTTCCCCTGTTTCGCAGCTCTTTGTATTTTAGCCGTAACTTTTTCATCCGATCTCCGATTGAGGTGATTTAAGTTGCGTTGGAAAGCTAAGGAAAAGATCTAAAACTTTCATGTTTTAAGATTTTACAAATTACAAAAGTATCAGTTCTTAAATTTCAATTCTTTCCAGCTGATACGCTTTCCAACAAAGTTTAAAACTTATTGTTGTTTACTAAAAGTTGTTCAAAGCTTGATAAATGGTCATTTAAGTATTTGTTGGGTATTGTATGATAATATATGATATCTAAATGCTATGTGAGGATGTTATAATAATTTATTTGAATTTCTTTGGATGATTATACTTGAACTAAGTGTGAGTTGTAATTACTTCTTTTACAGTGATTGATTCCCTTTCGATTATCCCTATTAACTCCCGAGCTAATACAGGTACGCAGTAACCTGCTTGTCTCTGTTAGGATAGGCATTTATAAAACTTAAATATATAATAAGAAAACTTAAAATGTGATTGTTGCTTGTGTTTTATGCCGTTAAAATCCAATTCCTACGCCAGGTCATGTATGAACCTAACGGCGACCCCTCATAGTTTGATGAGTTTGGGATGGAAGTTGGTATCTGGTTCGGGGAGCGGCACCTTGCTCAGTTTGAGCACGATAGATCTAGGCGCTTAGGCCACTCCTGTCATTTGAGATGACTTTCATTAAGTGGTACGGCGGGTAGTCGACGGGGGGTATAGATCGGTGAAAATTTATTTAAACTTGGTAGGAAGTACCATAGTTTAGTTCAAACGTTTATGAGAACGGGTGAACTATATTTTATGATATGGACTGAGTATAAATAAAGCTAAGTAACGGCTATTAACCCTGGAGGAAGCTACTTTTCTCTTTGACTTAACGATATCTAGGACGGTATGAGTACCCGAACTACTTATATCAACCCCCTGAGCGTCCGAGTGTTACTCAGGTCCCCTCGCGATCCCTGTTGTCCGGAGTTTGAATACTCCCGTGTTGATTGATTAATTAAAGATTAAAGAATAATTGAATGGATGTTGCATATTGCATTTAGAATAAGCTTGTGTGCTTCATCTCGCTTTTGTATTCGTTGCTGTGTACTGGGCCTCTGGCTCATTCTTTTAACAATTTCAGGTGATGACCTGGACGAGTCCTATGCGAGCATGGGTTATGGCTCCGATTTTGAGGACTTCTTGGAGGAATATGAGGACTAGAGTTTGACCAGGACTGGATGGAACCATTCTTTTTGTAATAGACTAGATAGTTAGTTAGAATGGATGTTTGTAAAGCTTTGTTAAGCTTTATATTTTGTTATTTTGTTTAAGGCTTGTAAGAAGCCTGTGGATGTAATATATGTATGTATATATCTAGCTTGATCTGCCTTTGTTTGAAGTTGTGTATATATATGTTAATATGTTTTGAAAAGCTACTAAGTAATTATTTCTCAAAATGATTTATTCCTTAAGATTAGGTGAACAATTCATCAAACAATCCTTTTAAGACAACCTTGCATATAATTCTGCAGATTATATGCGGTTGGGGAACTGCTATTGCTTATTTCAACTAGGGGTAATAGCGGGTCCTTACACTAGATTGCAAGAACCCCTATAGCAACACATTAAGAAATAAATCGACAGATCATGGAGATTGAACGGAAGATAAGACTTCCTTCTGCATTTATAGTACTATTGGTTAAAGCAGAAAAGATAATTCTTGACCTCAGTATGTTTGAAGAATTATAAAGAATAAGAGAAGATTGGAACATAGTAAAATCATATCCTTAGGGTTGAATCAATAATAGAATCATGCTTTTGACGATTAGAAATACTTTTATCTGGGAATATATATTAAGAAAATGAAATCCTTAAGTTAAATCTACGAATGCTGTAGTAGAAAATGGGAATAAGCAGTATGGATTGAATGAAGTTTAAATAGTGCTAATAACTAGTAATAAATAAGAAATTGGTGGAATGGTCGGTACAAATTTTATCTGTGGAGATTAGTATTAAATTAAGTGGAATAATGACTGTTGTCTTAAGAATATCCATATGAATAGAAATCAATCATATAAGGAAAGTCATATTATACGAATTGAGTTTTGGAAATAGATCAATGATAATTAAAGATAGTTCCAGCATGAATAATCAGTTAAAGACTATTTTATAGCACTAATGTATGGAAGACAAAGCATAGTGTTGATTTGGTGAATCCAAATAGTGGGATTATTGATGAATATGAATCAGAGTTCGATATTGTAGAAGGATAAGAATGTCAATAACAATAAGACTACTAAAACCACACAAGCGTACGTGGTGTTTGGACTTATATAACATTGAATAAAAGTATGAATAACGGATATACAAAGTGTATTCAGGATTTAATTTTGGAATATTCGGAGAATTGGTATGTTATAAAAGCGGAAGGTATTATTAGTTGATGGTTGAATAATATATGAGATTTTATCAGAAGTACTGAAGCAATCATACTCGTAAATTAAGGAGAAACTCAAGACAAATACAGTGGAATAAGATGGAATAAATGATCATATTTTACTATAATGATTCTATAGAAAGCCGTAGCGATTATGAATTATACCTTTGGAGATGATAAGTACATTAAAAGGAGAATCTCAGTCATTCAATTGATGTATACCATAGCCAACGATTTTATAAGTGGTTATTGAGTTTTTAAAAGTGTTATCCTACTGATAGCATATAAATAAGGTAGTTACGAGAATTATAGGAAGAAATATAGTTGGTAAAATAGAACGTTTTATTAGTTTGACTGTTGTAGAGATATAAGACTATAAATACGAGATAAGCATTATAGTAGAATAATTCCTAAATACAAAATTCACTAGAATTTTAAATAAACCCCTACAAGTTTTGAGGACGAAACTTTTCATAAGGGGGGGAGGATGTAATCCCCTAATTTCTCATAATCTAGTTTTAATAAATACTAAAAATATAATATAAATTTTTTAAAGAATGGTTAAAATGAGTAGCAAAAATCACTCCAAATTTTTTGCGATTTAAATTTTTTAAGTATTAACAAATTATAATCTTTATCACTAAGACCTTAAAAGTTCATAATAAAAAAAATAAAGAAAACTATTTAATATTTACAAACTTAAGTTTTAATGTAAAATATATATATATATATATTAAAACATCCAAGTTAAATAATTCTGAGTCTATAAAAACTAAAAGTCTGATATAAACCAGTAATTTATAATTAGTAAAAAGAACTGGATAACAAATATAAAATTAAAATTAAATTTCTAATCTAATAAAAAGCCTAGAATAAATTTATAAATAGAAATGATTCCATATGTAATTTCAAATCTTAAAGATTTATAATAAAGTCGAATTAAGGGCAATATAATTATTAATTTATCAAAATACCACGAAACGAAACTTTTAAACAGATAAAATATAATTTACGATAGCAGGTATAAAAACAGAAAAGTAAAAGTATTAAACTAAAGATTCTATATATACTATCATATTTAGAATATTTAAATATCGTTAATATGTAAATTTTTATCCAAAAATATTATCAAATTAGTATTTATCATACGTATCATTTAGATCCACAAAATTAAATTTTTTTACCAATTTATATTTTTCCCACTCCTTACATATTTATTGATTATAAATTTATCATCTTCTTTTTATTTATATATTTTTATATATCCTAACTAACTTACATTTTTTCCTTTGTTTTAGTTTAGTTTCGTATTACGTATGAATTCACTTTCAAACTTGACCTTCTCCTCTGGACGCGGTTAAGATTTAAGAAAAAGCGAAAATTCAAACACATATATAGATATCTTTAATAGAAATTCCATGTATGCCATAGTATTCATAATATTTAATAAGGAGAATATAGAAATTTTCATCTAAAAATATTACCGAATCAATATTTAACATACGTATTACTTAAACCCATAAAATTAATTTTTTTTTTTCATAAATTTATATTTTTCTCACTCCTTACATATTTATTAGTTATAAATTTATCATCTACTTTTTATTTTTATATTTCTATATATCCAAACTCACTTGCATTTTTTCTCTTTGTTTTGGTTCTCTTCGTTTTACCTATAGAATTGGTTTTCAAATTTGCACTTCTCCTGGACGCCATGAAGATTCCAACAAAAAGCAAAAATTCAAACACATATATACAAATCTTTAATAGAAATTCTATATATACTATAGTGTTTAGAATATTTAATAACGCGAATATGGAACTTCTCATCTAAAAATATTACTAAATCAATATTTAATATACGTATCACTTAAACCCGCAAGATTGATTTTTTTCACAAAATTATGTTTTATTCCCTCCTTATACGGTTATAAATTCATGATCTTATCTTTGTTTACTTATTTATATATATCCTAAACATCAACTAGCTAATATATATATATATATATATAATTGCAACTTGCTGGAGACGGTTTCATTTGAAATTGAAGGGCTGTGATTCTCTTGAGGATTGTGAACCGAAGTTTCTTCAATAATTTTACCCAAAGTCAATCCAAATCTTCTCAAAAGCCAATGGAATCATGACAGATCACTCTTGTATTTATGATAATCAAACAGGAAATGAAATGAGCAGCAAACAAGAGCAATTTAAGGAAGAATCGCGGCTGAAGTTTGCACTACATTATTATATATACATATGCAAACGAATTCGGATGAACAAGCAAACGAACTCCAAACATTCCCAAACTTTCCAGAATATAACCTTAGCTTATTAGGAGTAGAATCAACCTAAAAACCGAACCCAACTCCTACCACTATTCAAGCACACTCAAAAGCTCGGTTTCAAATTCTTAAGGTAAGTTAAGTTACTTTAATTTGTTATTTGTTAAGAACTTTGGTTTAAACTAACTCCTAATGATCTTAGGATCATAAAACAATCCAAAGCAAGCTTCAAATCTTGTCCAAATAGCTCAAAGAAGGTAAGAACTCTTAAACTTGAGTTATACTTATTTAATCCGAAATTTATAATTTAAGAATGAGTTTTGATGATTTGAGTTGATATATGTGTAAAAAATCATGTATATAAATGTTTAGGAATAATTTAGAATGAATTTGGACGTGTAAAATGATGCAAAATAGGACTTGAACCAAGGTTGAAGATGATAAATAGTCCCCTGGTACTGTTCACGTGAATAGTAACCAATATGTGCATAATTTTTTTTTTAAAAAAAGAAGAGATTAATTAAATTAGTTTTATTAATTCTGATAGGTTGGTTAATTATTAAAAATATATATTTATTTTATTCTGAAGTGAAAATAATTTTTTTTCTTTTTTTTATAATTTTTGGAATTATTTTAGTAATATAGAGTTATTTAAGTATATGCATATGTAAATACTTTAGTATTATTAAAAATGTAGAAAAATATAATTTTATGTATTTTGGTTAGATAAAATAATTAATAATATTATATTTATGAATTCTGAAATATTATGATTTTTTTAATTAATTTTTAATATTAGTTTTAGTATGAGCTATGTAAGATATAGATTATAAGTATATATTTTAGTAATGTAAAAAGTGTTAAAAACTAATATTTTATTTTTTACGAATTTTTTAATAAAATTAATAATTAAATAAAAACAAAATGAATTTCCCAAATACGGGGACGTAAATAACGTCCCCTGCATGAAGTCCCCTTCGGCGAGGACTAATAATAATAATAATAATAATAATAACAATTGATAAATTAATTTAATTAATCCAAATAAAATGATTATGATAATAAATATCCGTAATTTATGTTTTAGCTAAAAATAATAGAAATATAACTTAAACTACTTATGTTTTTAATGAAATGATATATAAAAATAAATAAATAAATAAATGAATAAATATTTTGATATTGATTTTATTATTAAAGTTTATTTTCTTAAGCAATATTATTGCTTATATTACAAATATTGTTGATCTATTACTAATATCACTAATGTTGTTAGTAGTAATATTAAAATCATTATTAAGCTATTGATATTACCAATATTAGTATTATTGATTTTGGTTACTAAAACTATTAATTGTTTTTGTAATTAAAATTGTTGATACTATTAGTAGTAATATTAAAACTAATATAATCACCATTATCTTTGATACTAGTATTACTACTACTTTTATGAGTATCACTAATACTAAGATTAGTATATTATAAATAAAATATGATTTTTGGTAACTAATTAAAATAGATTTAGTAATTGAATTAGGCGATTAATTTCCAATTAACTCAGCTTAGATTAATATAGTAGTAAGACCATAAAAAGGAAAGGAGTACGTAATTTCTAAAATATGTCTAATTTAGAATTAGTGTAAATAATAGTATAAGTTATACCACAACTAATCTGGTGAATATATTATTTCACATATCTTATTTTCGGAACTAATAGAAGAATAGATTAATTAAATAATAAATATCTGTTATTTCGTTTTCATAGGAAGAATAGATCAATTCTCGAATTTCCAATAGCATATCCCAATAATTTAGCGAGGACCACAGGTGAGGGACTTTGACCTTATCATATTGTTTGTGCTTGTAGTTAGTTGCATTAATAATAACATCTCAAACTGAATCGCATGTGGGTTTGGGGTAAATCGTATGCTGCTTGGTGTATGTATGATTGCCAAAACATCTTATTATAATTAACAATTTCTTTGTATGATGACAATGGTATGAAGCATGTTGATGTTTGTCTGTAATTGTATTATCGTCCTGAACCTGACTAAAAACTATTGGTACCATAAAATGAAATGGGCATGCATCGCATATATTGCATATTTGCATCTCTAAAAGCGTAGTAGTCTATTACGTATTGGCCATCCGGGACTTTGATAATGCTTGGTTGACCTAGGCTAAAGGCTATTAGATCAACGCAAGGTTACCTTTGATTCTATTGGTACCATAAGAACTAAGTGGTAAATGAAGGACGCCGCTTATGGTATTGTTTGGATGACTAATACTTGGGGAGTTGCTAAAGGTATGTACATGGGATGGTTTGTTAAGATATCATATTAAAAGTGATAACCCTAATACGAGAAATCGTAGATTCCCATGTATGCTTGGCTTCTTCTGGATAGACTATGTACTACTGGTTCCTTCAACCCTGATGAGAGGGGTAAATCTCCATCCTGCTTTGGACTCCGGATTCTCCAGGCTTGTAATTGTTCATATGCTTGATTGTGGCATTACATATGTTTGCTAAGTAAACTTGATTTCCATTGTTTGATATGTGGTCTGGTCAGGTCATCTCACTGAGCGTGTGGTTTTGCTCACCCTCCGACAGTCTTTGTGCAGGTATAACGTTAGCTGGGATTGGGTTAAGCATGAGTGAAGAGTGCCACATCAAAAGACCTTGCTGAAGATAGTTTCATAGATTATATTGGTCTCGAAGAACAAATTAGATAAATGGTAAAATTGATTAAGATCTTGTATTTTATAGGTTTAATCTCAATTTCATTATTTTGTAGGGGATACCGATTCTCTGCGGTTCTGGCAAACTAAGGAAAATCGGAATCCTTAGTATTTATATAACATATAGGTATGACTACATTACATGTAACAATTATAAAATAGAGTCTTGTAATATCTGACTTGCAAGACGGTTCTCATATTACGGGTGCACACGTGGTATGATGACTACAGGATGATACTACTAGGCCCTATTTTGGGGCGTGACAATATGTGATCATGTTTGATATATTTTGTCACATATAAAAAAAATTGATTTTTATAAAATAAGAAAAACTTAAATTGAGAGATCTTAGATTTATCTTAAAAACAATTAAATTTTGGAAAAATTAATTAACTTTAATAAACTTAAAGTGGAAATATATTTCAAAAATTAAAATTAAGCAACAAATTAAAATTTTCATTAAAAAAGAACTATGTATCATGACCTTGAGGCGAATAGCAAGTATATAAGCACTTAATGGGTGACTCAAAATATAGAAAATTTATTTTTTTGAATTATTGATACTTTGATGTAATAAACCTTGTAAGTAATTTTAATTTGTATAATTTGACTGTTAATGGTAGGTAAGTTGTATTAACAAATTTAATTGCCTTTTGTAAATTTGATAGATTTGACTAATTTTGTAAATCTTACTAAATTTGGTAATTTTTTAAAATACCTTAAATATTAGGGAATGAGTTATAACTAGAAAATTAAAAGGTCGTAACTATTTGGTTTTAATAGGACAGGTCTCGGACTCATGAATTTCTGGTTATTGTCTTAAAAAATAATTTTTCGTAGAACAATAGCAATATTACGATCAACATATCCATTAATCCTAATTTGATTTTTTCCTAATTAGGATAGGGTGGTGGCTCCAAAATTTCTTAAAATTAAAATTTTCTTTTAATTCTTAATTGAGGATTTATGTCAAATGGGCTAGAGTTTAATATAAATTGAGTTGAAAGAAATTGAACCATAAATCAAAATTCAAGCTTGGCACCTCTATGTCAAAAAATTTATCTAATCAAATACCTGTGGAATCAAAATCATAATTATATTTTTTCCAAATCATAAGTGTCTGGTGTCTTAAAATAATTTCTCATAAATTCCTCTAATAACTAATAAGAAATTAATAAAAATATCGTATTAAACCTTGGTAAATTACGTCGAAATGTATCAATGCTATAAGTGGTTAGAAAAAAGAATCAACATTTTGGAAGTAAATTTATTTGAGGTATCAACATTTCAAGTGATTAAATAGAAGAATCAACATGTGAAGTGAGTCAAATAAAGTATCAATAATTGACATTTGATGAAAAACACTACAAGAAAACTAGAATTTAGAGATAAAATTTTTGTTTTTAAACGTGAATTTCTATCACAAAATCATCATCGCTAATTCTATTTATAAAAATAAAACTACATTTTTCAATTTCTGTTGCAGAAATCTGTCTGTATAGGCCAATTTTCTTGTAGTGAAAATAATAAAACTTAATTGAAATCTATTACAAACGTTAATACCTTAAATGGATTTTGCAAAATGTTAATATCATATTTGATCGCTTTGTGAAATATTGATTTTTTCTTTTTTAACCACTAAAAACATTAATACTTTAAATGGACATACCTCTAAATATAGATATCTTCTAGTATAATTTACCCCATTAAATTATGTAAATGTAGGGGTAAATGTCATATTTGGCACGTAAAATTTATCACTTTATGCTGCTAACTATCTAAAATTTAAAAGTATCAATTTATTGTCTCCAAATCAAATTCATTTATAAACTTAAATGAGGTAATCAATTACAAAAATAAGTAAACAATAGGTAGTAATTTTAAAATTTGGAAAATTTTACGAAATTAATTACAAAAATAATAATATTTATTTATCAAATTGACACTTATTAACTTCATGAAGTTAATTGTAAAATATGTAAAGTTTATATATCAAATGCGGCAATCCTCATAGTGGTATAAGTCGCACTTCACTGTGTAGCAGCAATAGAAGTAGTAGTGAAACAATGGGTGTTAAAATGTAGGTGTATATTCTTAACTAATTCTCCTTAGCTGGATCTAATGGATTCAAACGGATAAAAAAAAAAAAAAAAAAAAAAAAAAAAAAAAAAAAAAACACTAGATTGGATCGAATCTACCTTACTTATCTCGCTTTGTACGTTTCCTTCTCCATCTTGCTTTCCTGTTTGAAGCTAGAGGATGGTCTCATGCCATGCACAGGACCCTTTTTTTTTTTTTTTTGAAAACGAAAAAAAAATTTTTTTTTTTGGCAGCATGGATTGAACTTAACGACATCTTGGACATAGATGACTACACTACACTGATTGCTGAGTTGGAATTCAATATCAATTTTTAATTACTTCCATAATTTTTTCAAATGAAAATGCAAGGATTAACCTTCCAAATGGAATTTGTCTTAAATTGGATCCAGGCTTTTTGACCCATGGGAAAGCCCAAATTACAATTTTAGTGATAAAAACAATTCAAGTCACACACGTAAAAAGATTTTCAAATATTCCAATTTGATTAATTTATGATTTAATTCATTTTACTCTTGGTTTACACCAAACTTGTTTTGTCTATAAAATATTTATTCAAAATCCAACAAATGTTTTACTTGGCACTGCACTTAATCTAAATTGAATATTTTTCATGATTATGATCGTTAAAAAATGGATTAAATTTGAAATTTTTAATTTTAATTTAAATAGATCCATTTTGTGCAAAAATCTCAAATTTAGCCACACTACATGTGTGTTTGGACTCCCCGACATCCTATAAAATTAAAAAATAATTTTGGCCAGATCCACTTTTCTTTATTTTCTCTATTTTTTATTTTTCTCAATTTTTCAGTCTTTTTTTTTTTTTTTTGTAAATCTGGTTTTAGAAATAGCAAAAGGAAAAATGAAGCAAAGATAAAGATGGAATGTCTGCACAGATAAAGACATGCAAAATTAGGATCGTGAGAATCATAAGGGAACAGTTTGCTATTGCGTAGCGGATTGACCTATCTAAATGAAAAAAAAAAAAAAAGACTAAAGCATTTATATAGAGGGCTTGATTGTAAATTGCCTTACATCTACTTGAAATTGGACATAAAAAAATAATCTAAAATTTACATAGATGGAATTACTGTAATACCCCAAAATTTCGATTTGGCTAGGTTAGATTTGTTAAAATTGAATAATAATAGATTGAAAAGTTTTGAACTTGATTTTAAATTTAACCCATAAATATAACTTAGATAGTGTAATTAAATAAATTAAGTAAAATAAGTAAATAATATAGTATGGTTTGATGGAATGACATAATAAAATTAGTAAATATATTAAATGAAATTTTAGATTTCAATTATTCCCTTCAAGTAGCCATTTTTTTTAAAACAAATCAAATTTGATCATCTTTTGCAATACTCAAACTATACTCTTAATCTTTCATTTTCAAATCTCTAAACCCTTGAAAATTTCAATTTAAATGTTTAGTGAATTTATAACTTCTATGCACGGTCTATTTAATGAATTAAATTATTCAATTCTTTACAATTATCAATTTGATATCCTTTTTCATACGATTTATAAATGACCTAAATTTCTCAAGCCCAATTACCCAAGTTTATTAAATGTTCTAGTTTAACCATTTTAACTTAAATTCTATTTCTTTTATTCCATTGAACTTTGAGTTCATCTACTTATTTAAAAATATCAGTTTCTAAGCTTGAACTCAAACTCAACATCAAGTTTTTACAAAATTAAATTTCTAAACTAGAATTCCAATTCAAGTTATCAATTTTAGTATATATATATATATATATATCCAAAAATTTCCTTCTAATTATTTTAATACTTAAGATAATAATATGAAAAGCTTAAATCAAAACCCCTATACATAAATATCCTTAAAATCTTTTAATACTTAATCTCTTTTTCTCCTTTTCCTTTTTCCTAATCTGCCACTTTTTCTTCCTCTTCCTTTTTCTTTATGTTTCTTTCTTTTCTTTTCTTCTTCTTCATATTCTCTTCTTTTCTCTCAAACAATCAAACCCCAATCTCAATTTCAAGAAATAACATAAGGAGAATTTAAGATAGAAGATGGAAGGTAAGCATGAAGATGCTACAGGAATTATGAAGTAATAGTAGTAGTAGTGAAGAACAAGCTAGTAAAACTTACCAAACGTCTAAGTATGCTTGTTTTCCTTGTTTTGATTGTTGTATGGGCATGTAAATGATGAATAGATGCCAGTTATATGTAGGATTTGTGATAAAATTGAGAAACAAGTGATGTATGGACATGTATGGTTGAAAATTAGACATATGTTTATATAGGTATAGGTAATATATTGATGATATGAATTAAAAAAAAAAAAGATGTAATAACATATATCTAAATATTGCAAGTTATGGTTTTGAACTTTTTTGCTACTTTTATGGTATTTTAGTTAAAGTAGATGAAAACAAGTAGTTAAAATGGAGTAAAAGAAACAAGAGACATGGAGATTGACAACATCCTTCATATGCCCTATATGGATCTATGACTTTGCTTGTTCTTTTTTTACTTGCCAGTTTTACTTAATTTGATCATAATATTTTCATTCGGACTCCAATTGAGGAAATTTAAGATGCCATGGAAAGCTTAGAGAGAGCTTTACAACTTTTATGTTTCAAGTTTTTGAAAAGTCTAAAAGCATCATGGCCTAAAATATATTTGTTTCAAACTGCAACATAGCCAAATCAAATTGAATAATGGTTTTACGAGTTAAGTATATATAGTTGAGCATAGAATTTTATAATTTCTTAAGGGTTAATAAACTAGAGAGATATAATGAACTTCATCTAAAATAAATATACTTAGATTAACTAAAGTCTTAATATACATATGGTAATGACTTAGAGATATAATTGAATATGCCTTAGTAACTAGATTAAATGACTAAATCTAATCAACTTGGCTAAGATTAAGTTAACATAGACTTAAGTTGATATGAATCTTAGATGTAAAATGAATTAATAATTTAACTAAGCTCAACTTGACTTAATGAACTTTGGTAAGCTAAAATGAATTATATTGGTTAAGTTTAGTCAATTTGGCTAAGTTACGCTAAAATGGACTTAAAAAATGTAAATGGTTGAGAGACAATATATTGTAATATGATGGGCTAAACCATGTTTAGAAAAAAGGAATATATTGTTTCAAGTGTATGTTTGCTAAAACGAGTCTTTAATATAAGTTAATAACTTATTAAGATACCTATATGAATAATAAAGAATAATGATGTTTTGTATTAAACGACTTATGAACAAAGGAAAAGAAATAATTCAACAAACAATGAGAATTGTTCGTATCTTGGCGGAACGATCATCATAGCCATGGTGGGATTCCTACTTAGTGTTTGATCAAATAAGTTTTTCAAATAAGTCATTGTTTCAATTAATTGTAAATTATTGAGTTATTACTATTTTTGTTTCAAGTGTAAATTAGTTTGGGGTAACATTCACATTATCACATTGTTTGTACTTGTAATTTAGTTGCACATGTACTACTACAAACATAATTGGCTATGTATAAGGAATTGGGTACTCATGTGCTAGTTGGTGATTGTTTTGGTTGATAACTCACTAATTTAAAAGAGATCACACGTTGCTTGTAATTATTGAGTTGTGATTGTTGATGAATGACTATTAATTGATTCATCACTTTAATAAATGGACTTAATGCTATCTGACTATTTAATTAAACAATCATGCATTGCACGACAATGTACTTACATTAGCATGGTATTCACATCATGTTTTAGCATCTCAGTTTTGTATTGATCCTAAACTCCATCAGTAATCTGTTTCTTCAATTGGATACCATTAGGCCGTCAGCCATCTGTGAACTAAATAGGTACTAAAGGACGTCACCTGTGTGAGAGTTAGCCTTAGAGGTGCTAGCACTTAGTGAAGTTTCTAAGATTCTAAGATGAAGTTGATGTTATGTTAATAATATGTATACATAAATAACAAATGAGTCTAAAAAAAGAAATCCTTCTTCCTTATTTTTAAGGTGAAGTTGAGGTTATGATATTAGTATGTATATATAAATAACAATGAGTTTAAAAGAAATCCTCCTTTAGTTCTCAGTCTCTCCTGGGCATGAATGACTTAAGCTGGTCCTTCAACCCTCAAGAGAGGACGTAAATCTCCATTGGTTTGGATTCTAATTATGCAAACTGTGCTTGTCTCATATGGTTTAGTGTTTCATTGTATATGCTTGTTAACTATATATGCTTGACATATGTTTGATGTGTGATCTGGTCTTATTATTCTCTTAGCTGTGGTTTAGCTCACACCCTTATAGATTTATGTAAGAATAACTATAACTAAGAATGGGCTAAGAATGTGTGGAAAGAGATCTTCTTCAGTGAAAGTCTTGAAGACAGAAAAATGGACTAAAGAGTGTCAATCATATGATTAATGTATTAGTAAGTCTTTCTAACGTATAGAGTAAACTTAGAATATGAATTAAAGTAGTTGTATAATTGTTAGACATTTTGTAAAATGTAGGTATCTATCTTATTTTATTGTTTGTTGGGGGATACCGATTCTCTACTGTTCTGGTGGACTGTAGGAAATCGTATTTCTTCATTTATCAAATTGTTTTTATATAATTAAGACTTGTATAGTAAATATTAAGTAGAGTTTTATAATCTCTCACTTGCAAAATAGTTCTCATATTATAGATGCACACGTGGTATGATAACTTTAGATTAATCCTATTAGGCTCCTTTTTAGGGTCATGACAATTACATGCATGTGTTATTGTGATGATTAAAATCTATAATTTTAAGGGAAAATGCCTATTTTGGTACCTGAACTTTAATGAAATTGACAATTAGGTACCTAAACTTAAAAAAATCTAATTTCATACTAAATTGAATTTTTTGTGCCCTTAAACACTACCCATTACTCCACATGTATTAACGACTTTAAGAAAGAACAAAATAGTGGAGATAGTGAAAAGAGGCACGGAAAGTTTAATTGAGTATAAAATTGGACTTTTAAAAAGTTCATGTACCTAAAAGTGGCATGAAAAGTTTAATTAAGTATGAAATTGGACTTTTCAAAAGTTTAGCTACCTAATTGTCCATTTTATCAAAGTTCAGGTACTAAAAAAGACTTTTCCATAATTTTAAAATTTATTGTTTAAATATTAAATGTACATATTAAAAATTTTAGTTTACTCAAGAAGATGGTATGACATAATCTCTGTTGTTTTGCACATCCACCTAAGGATGTTCCCCCACCACATCCTCCTCTTACACTTTATTGTGAAATAAAACAACTAATGAGCCTTGTGAACAACAAGATAGGTGTTATCACAGAGCTAATGTAAAAAAAAATCTATAAAAGAATGAAGCACAAGGAGTTGGTGTAATGAAATTGATGAATTTTGTGCAATTAGTGAGATATATAGTGTTGAGATAATGGATTTTATGATGGTTGAAAATTGAATATGGGTAATGGCAAAGGCCTTTGCTTCTGATTAACAAGAAAGAAGTTTACATTTTGTTCCTCTTGCAAGTGGTGTTGTGAAGTGGTGGAGAGTTACCAAGAGTCTAATCGAGGTATCTATCACTTGGGAAGCGTTTTAGGTTAAATTCTTCACTTCTTCTCAGCAAGTGTAAGAGAAAATGATGTGTCCGAGCTCTTTTGTTTGTGAAACAAGGAAAGATTAGTGGATTAATATGAAGTCACACCAAACAACATCTCATCAAGTTTCCTCTTAAAGCTTTCTGAAATGACAAACAATCTAAGATATAATAGTTTCTCAATGGTTTAAAGCCGAGGCTACAACATGTAGTAAGGTTTTTCAATTAAGAACATATTTAACAAGTATAGACAAATCTAAGTTGTCAAAACAAGAAAAGAAGTGCATTTGGAAAAATAATAATTGTAGGAATCAAGTGTTGGGAAAGCAACCTATTGTAATTATCACCCCATTTGAGGCAATAACTTTTTCTACTAATGCTTATGGATCTAAGACCTAAAAGAAACTAGGTATGACACTTAAGACAACCTCCAATATTAACTAAGATTGTTGTACTTTGGATATATCGAAGATGCCTAAGATGCTTTTGACCATAAAAAAAAAAAAGAAAAAGAAAAAAAGAGGAACAATATGGAATCTAAGGGTATATTTTGCTTGTGGTAAAAGGAAACTTCAGGGTTATGGCTGTTTCAATCTTACTCTAAAGCTAATGTTAAGCTAATTTTTCAAATCATGTGGACACAAATATATTGAGTATAAAGAAAGAGGAATGGATGCAATAATTAAGCAAATAGATAAATGGAAGATAAATGGTACGGTCTTTGCTTTATAGGTTAAGGATAATGAGGTTGATTTAGTTACTTTGGCATCTACACTCGTTGTTTCTAATCAAGATGCTTATGTACTGTCTGATGCTGGAGCTATCTACATGTGTATATCTAAGGAGTTTGAATCTTTATGTACCTAACTTGTTGATAGTTTACCAAAGCACATGTGTGTGAACTCCTTGTTAAGGCTTGATTATAATTTGAATAAAATATGTAGAAATATGGATATGATTACTGTAGGTAGATCGTAGATGTATGCCTATGATATGATAGTGATGCCTCTAATTAGAGCTATTAAGTTTTACAATTTATAAACTTATATTCTATTCTTTACTTAGTTTAACAAGTAAGTGTAACTGTCGTTTATTAGTATGAATGAGTATAGGATTGCCTCCACTGAGAATAGATGCAAACACTAGTACCAATTAAACTTCCTATTAACTAGCAACTGAATAATTAAGTTAAGTAAATTAAGCCTAAATTAAGCAACTAAACTACACTATATATAAGTGCACCAGATCGACACAACAAATTAACACAATAACAACAATAAATTTAATTCACAAGTTTACTCCACTATATCAATGTGATTCATCAAAGTGTTCCTTCTATTATTCGTTATCTATAGAAATTCTTGAATCATGAGTATTCTTTTCAAAAATACTCAATCCTAGCCTTAATTGCATTAACTAGAATCTCTCCTAATGAATGGATAAATCAAGACTATTTAATCTCTATTGATATTCTTGAATTTCCCAAAACATACAGCAAACTTCTAATAATATCTCTATTAGTAGGCATAGTTTGTTCTAGCAAATAAAATCTACTTAATGGAATTGTTTCTCAACACATCCCATCGAGATCTACTGCAAGACCGTGGCATGTACCACACTATCTTAACTTTATTGAAATTCAATTCATTAGAAATCAATGTTTAACAGGTCGGATTTCATATTTTCACACTTTCATGGTAACATGAATTCGTAAACCCTAAGTAACTACTCACTCATGATGCAATATAAACACAAACATATAAAAAGACATAATTAAAATAGAATACAACATAAGAATAGGGAAAAGAAGGAAACTCATTTTATTGATTGACAATGGTAAGAGTCTTTACAACGAACAAAATGACAAATCCCTTCTCCTTTCTCGAGTTCTCCAGGAAAATCCACTAATACAAATTTGAACACCGAAAATTGTACATGAACGATTGTTTTTTTTTTTCTCTCCAAAAGTTACTAAGAATGAACTGCTACATATGTGTACTAATACAATGATCCGTTGTTTGTCTAAATAGGTATGTCGCTTTTCATACACAAGACATTTCCCTAAAGGTTACAATTGAAATTGTTTGACTGATGACATGTAATATCTAATTATTATATTGTTTAGAGAAAAGTTAGGAAAGTGTGTTGTCCTAGCAAACTAAGAATCACAGGTGCACAAATGCCCTTAGTAGCTTCTGGAGCGAGTTTCTTATAAATCACAGACGTGAAAGGACCCTTACAAGCCTTTGATTGTGAGTTTTTCTTCTTGATCTCACTAATCATGAGCATGAAAGTGCCCTGTAGGCCTCTAGTCTTGAGATATTCATGAATCACACCTGTGATTCCTCCTTTAGAAGATTCAAGTTTCCTTCAATCCACCAGCAATCACGGGCATGAAGTTGACCTTGCTAACTTCTGGAGTTGGGTTTTCTTTAATCCACAGTCGTGATTCCTTCCTTAGAAGACACTGCCTTCGAGATTGTTTTCCTTTGCTTAGAATCATGGCTGTGATGTACATTCTTTACCCTACTTGTGCTCCTTTTGCTTCATTCTTGATAAAATTCTTCTCAAATCCCTTCGAGTATCTCCATTTTGCTTCAATTTGACCTGACATGAATATATATCCAACCAAGTACCAATTTTACTACGAATCATGTCAATAAACTATAAATTAGACTTAATTAGTTGTTAAGAACAAGGCTAAATCATGCCTATCAAATATCCCTACACTTATGCCTTGCTCGTCCTCAACCAAAAGGCTAATGAAAATACTTTGAAAATAAGGGATAAAACTATGGAGCTAATCTATTTTAGTGCCAGAATTTAGGACTCCCATATTATTAACTACTAAATGCTTCAATCAACTTACAAAAGTCACTAGGCTAATCACAGTAAATTAGTCTTGACTCTTACTTTTAAAATAAAATTCTTATATAGAAGTAGCACACACTAATAAGCAAGTACAAAGGAATTCAAGTACCCTCTTCATTCTTTTATTGACTTTCAATTCAACACCAATTCAAGATTAGGGTCTTTAATGTAAGTATACACATCAACAGATCCCTTGGCTTTCTCCCCTCTATTATTTCTTCTTTTTATAGAAATCCAATTTCTATAGAATTGTATAACCCATGTAATGAACTTTTAGTTAATAATCCCAAACTCATCACTTAAGTTAATAGAAGTGAAATCCTTAGTCTGTCGATTCTGCGTTATAAGACCTTAGGTGACCAAGTTCTAAAGGGACCCTTCAAACCTCAAACACCGCAACGCTTTGCATGTTTAATTCTTCATTCATTGATCATATGCTTCTTCTTCTTCTTCTTTTTAGGGAAAAAGAAGGAATACAATAATTTGAGGGGATCACTAAGTGATTAGTATCCGTTGAACTTGTACTAAAGACCATTTACCATAGTATTCAATTCAATTCAAGTTTGAGATTTACAAGAGAGTTTATGCTTGAATCCTTTAAACTCCAAAATTCTATGCTACTTAGGGTCAGAATCCCAAGTTAAAAGCAAGCAAGTCTACCCCACCATGATTTCATAGGGTTAATCTGGCCTTAGAAATATGCACACAAAGGAATTTTTCATGCAATTTATTTCCTTATTCCAACACTTATATATATACATATATATATATATATAAATTAGTTTAAATCTCATGTAAGCACCATATCCTTCAGACTTTGCCAATTCAAATAGTTCAATGCATTTAAAAAACATAGGATAGACATTCATTATTACTGTCTTAGCAACTACAATCGGCATGCCAAGCATGCTTCCTTCCCCACGCTTATTGGCATTGAAATGTAAAAGAGAACTTGAATCCCCTAATTAGCGCAGTTTGACTCTGAATCATAATATTCCGATCCATTCATTTAGTTCCAGGCACATACATCGATAAACACATTAAAATATGACAAGTGTTCCTTTTCCACAATATAGATAACTACATGTCCAAAAAAATATAGATAACAACAAACAACAAATGATATTAGCCAATTAAGAAAAACAAAAATAAAAAATTAACACCAAACAAACCACATGAGTTCTACATGTATACAATGAGAGCCATCCTATGAAATCAAGTTTCCTAAAAGAAAAATAAACAAAGTTAGAAATCTAGCAGCTCCTCTTCAATTCGAGCTGCTCTCTTCTTCATCTTCATCATCCTCTTCATTTTGACCTTCTTCATCTTCCTCATCGTATTCCATCTCTTTATCATCAGATTTGTTCCTCCTTACAGGTGTAGTAGGACTCTCCCACCTTAAGTGCTTCCAAATCCAACTCTTCCAGTAGATTTGTTGGTGTAGCCAATTGGTATGTATCCCCTTGAGGTTGTACTAGAGCATTAGTGCTAGGAGTATCTCATCTAGTTGCTCTCTAATAGAGCTCCTACTAAAACAAGAATACATATGTATCTTCGATTTCTCAACTAATTTTGTAAGCAGCTTAAGGATGATGTTCTATTTCTTTTTTTATTTTCACCACATCAGCTTCTAATTTTGTCAAATTGCCAACTAAGAAGGTTGACTAGGATAGAAGTGGTGGCTGGACTCCTGATGCTTCAGGATTAAAGAGAGCATTTGCAACCCTTAATGTCCTTCAACTTTGGAATGGATCATGTGTTATACCCTTTGACTCCGCCTTGCTATGCTTGGGTCTACGGGATGCATTTATAGGCTATATCTTCAAAATTTTCAAAATGCAGGTGATCATTTGGCCTACACAGACCTCATTCATCTTAATGTTGACTTTGCGCTTTATAGCATATGCCACAAGAACTCCTACATTGACTTAATGTGGATAGATAACACATGTCAATGGCAAAATATCTTCCTTATTAATAGCACCTACACTATCTATCTTGGAAGTAAATGTCTTAATACGGATGTAGTGGAATACTACGTAGCTCATCCAAAGCATAGTCGAGGCCTTTGGCTTGCTTGGTCTGAAGTGTTGCTCTAGAAAAACCTAGTTGGCCATGCTCGTTTGAGATACAAAAACATTTTTAAGGAACATGAAGTTGAAGATTTCAAAAATTTACAAAACTAATAAGTTCTATTCAACTTCGAAAGCAACTACCAATATCGGGCGAGTGCACCTACCGAAGTAATATAGAAAATATTAAGTTGTATTCTAATGGATCATTGGCCTCTATCTTACTCACATTTCATCTATTATCTAACCAAAGAAAATTTAGAAGAGCATAATGAAAACAGAAGTTATGCTAGGATTAATGAATGTACACAGATTTTCAAGGCAAAACGTAAAATAAGCTTATTAGTGTAAGATGAAAAGCTTACTCATTGATGAGGCAGATTCTTTATAACAGAATTGGTTCTTTATTTCACGCGCACGCATTTGGATTACTAGCTCATAAGGTGACTTTTCATAAGGTAGATCGAGCACTCAAATGTTCTTTGAATGTCAGGGCTCGAACTAAGCTATGGCATTCTATTAAAAAGCTTGAGCTTTTGTCCAAATTTAACCTAGGGGTAAATCAAGATCGTCGAGGGCTCAAAGGTAGTACTCAATCTAAGTCGTGCTTTTCCTCTTAAAGGTGTGATTTTTGTCCAGCTTCAATCACGGGGTAAATGCAAGGCTCGACATTGTGGTACGACAGAAGCTCTTTCATAAAGTCCAAGGCTTGATTACCTTAAAATAGAAGTCGAAGGTCATATCAAGGGCTCCACATAGGCCCTCGATGGGTCTTTTTGCAGGGCTTGACCAAGCTCTATTCTTACACAATTATTGTTGTTTTGCTCCAATCTACTTTGAATCACTTTGTTTTTGCTTCATTTGATTTTAGGAGCGAAAAAACAACATTTAAACGATAAAAGCACCATATTCATAGGAATTCATCCATAAATGTATCAAATTAAGCCCAAATTCCTATGAATAGAATAAATAGACTTATCAAATTCCTGCACACTTAAGCCTCAGCAAACATCAATTCAGCACATGCAAGCGAGACTTTTAAAATATGAAGATAAATCATAAATGGAAATTTGACAAAATCAATTAAGCTCATATCACCCCAACACTTTAAATATTTACTCAATCTCTCTAATTGTGCTAAAGTTATTTTTGCTAAAATCATTGAACTTATCCAAATAGATCAGCCTATACCCTTATTATTTAATTAAAAATTCTAAAGAAAAAAATTACTCAAAAGGTCAAACAAAGTAAGAGGAATTCAATCAAGTTTATCTCCCCTATACATATATTTTGCAACTCCTTAATCATCTTTCTATGCATCATAATCAGAGATGAAGGTATATACATCAATTCATCCCCTAAATCTTCTTCTTTATTTATTCTTTTTGTTTTATTTTTATTGATTATTTATGTACTTCAAAGCTGCAGAATGGAAGGTTTTTACCTTCTTTTTTACTTTATCCTTTGGAGGGGTTTTTGCGCTTATCTTTTCACTTTTTTTTTTGTTCATGGCCTATTTATAATTGAAAGAAGGGTCAAGAAATTGTTTTTCTAAGAAACCGATCCCTACCCATTTCAACCCTAAGCACGTGGTTATTTTCTTTTTAATTTTTGTTTTTTTTTTATTAGGTTAAGCACAAGGGAAAATCATCAAGTTATGATCATTATTTGAACCTTCATCAGAGATTATAAAGCTTTCAGAATGACTAATTTGAAAAACATATAAATCATTTAAGCCTTTATAAGTTAATTGAGTAACCTTACTAAGGGTCTTAAGTTAATTCCAACTTTAAATTTATAGATTAAATAACAAGTAAAACTACTCCACATAGATACATGTAAAGTGATTTACACATAGTAAAATTAACTCAATTGTATGATGGTGTTCATTAATTTGTTGTACTGAGTTAATTGGTGATTTACTTCAAATTTTGATCAAATTTTAACCATTTTATTAATTTCCCATAACTCGTGGAAGAAAAATGATCGATTAAAGCACAATTATTCTATTCGTTATCACAACTTTATTTTCATACTCAACCCAAAAATCTTGCTAATTTTCTTTCCCCCAAACATTTAATGTGAACATTGTCCTTAATGTTTAAAAACATGGTAACACAAATAGGGGATAATCAACAAATTAATTTAGAGCAAGATTAAAATAAGAAGTTTTGAGAAAACTGTTAATGGTTAAGGGTTGAGTTTTTGGGCAAAATTATCAGGTGAATTTCCTGATCTCAAGCTTTTGTGCGTAGCATCTTTTGATTCCTAATCACTATCTTGAACACAGATGCCATTCTATCTAAATTATCATTATGAGATCAAAGAATCTACGCTTGTCCTAAAACTTATTTATTCACAAAAGAAAATGTTAGAGAAAAAGGGTTAGAAATGGGTTGCCTCCCATTAAGCGCTTATTTAGTGCCTTTAGCTCGACAAAACCTTCTTTGAAAGCTTAATGAGTCTGCACTAGTCTTTGCCCTTTGACCTGAAAATTTTCATTGTTAGAATTATCAACTTCCTGAGCACCATAGGGAAAAATCTTTAAGACCTTAAAAGGTCCTGACCATCTTGATTTTAATTTTTCTAGGAAGAGCTTTAGTCGAAAATTGAACAACAACACTAAATCTCCTTCCTGAAATTTATGTGGGAGCTTAATTTTCGCATCATGCCATTTCTTGACCTTTTCTTTATACAATCTGCTGTTCTCATAGACTTCTAATTGTAATTCATCTAGTTCATTTAGCTGAGAAAACCTATATTTACTAGCAGCTGCAAGGTCGTGATTCAAAAACTTGATAGCCCAATATGCCTTATACTCTATCTTTACTAAT
Source organism: Combretum micranthum (assembly GCA_024138025.1). Lineage (NCBI taxonomy): Eukaryota > Viridiplantae > Streptophyta > Magnoliopsida > Myrtales > Combretaceae > Combretum > Combretum micranthum. The sequence continues at coordinate 503,707 of JAMXBD010000658.1, read as the reverse complement.
CAGTGGCATGCTTTACTATAGACCAGTTTATAAGGACTTATTCCCAAAAGTGTTTTGAAAGTGATTCTATAGGTCCACAGTGCATCATCTAGCTTCTTCACCCAATCTTTCCTATGGGATGCAACTGTTTTTTCCAAGATTCGTTTAAGTTCTCTGTTAAAAACCTTAGCATGCTCTCTTGTTTATGGATGATAGGGGTTAGGTACCCTATGATGCACTCCATATAGTATTAAAACTTTTTTCAATTTGTGCATTACAAAAATGTATCACTAATTAAAGCTCGTGGACATTCGAATCTTGAAAATAATTTTTTCAGAAATCCTGTGACAATTCACACATCATTGGTAGGCGAAGCTTCGGCTTCCACCCATTTTAGAACGCTGTCAACCACCACTAAAATATATTTGTTGCCAAAGAAAGTAAAGAAAGTGGGAAATAGTCCTATAAAGTCAATGCCCCAAGCATCGAAAATTTCACATTTTAAAATAAATTTTTGGGGTATTTCTTCTTTTTTTGAGATATTTTCTATCCTTTGGCAATTGTCACAATTTGCAACCATTTCTTTAGCATCTCTAAAAACAGAGGGCCAATAGAACCCTGCTTCCAAAACCTTGTGAGCTGCTCTATTTGCACTATAATGACCACCTGTCGGCCCATTATGATATCCTCATGTGAAATACATCGTTTAATTATTTGTTAGAACATATTCGAAAGAGAAATGGATCTTCCCAAAAAAATATTTTCAATCTGAAAAGAACTTCTTCCGTTGATTATAGTTAAGTTCGGTGGGGAGCTCCTTATCGACCAAATAATTAGCTATATCTGCAAACCAAGGCTCAAGATCATTATGTATAGTGCAAATAGAATAAAGCTTCTCATCAAGAAAGGTGCTATCAATCTCCTCTTTCTTTCTGTCCAAGAATGGGCTATCAAGTCTAGATAAGTGGTCAACAACTCAATTCTTGCAACCCTTCTTATCCTTAATTTCCAAGTCAAACTCTTGAAGTAATAAAATCTAGCAGATCAAATGCGGTTTTGCATCAGTCTTTGCAAGAAAATACTTCAAAGCGAAATGATCAATATAAACAATGGCTTTGGAAAGGATAAGATATGACTTGAATTTTTCAAAAGTAAAGATAATAGCTAACAACTATTTTTTATTGCTGTGTAATTTGCTTGTGTGGCTGTCAAGGTCTTGCTAGCATGATGAATGGGTTGGAAGTAGCCATTCCTTCATTGGCTAGGAACTGCTCTCACAGCTGAATCGATGGCATTACACATGAGCTCAAAGAGTAGACTCCAGTCAGGTACAACCATGATTGGAGATTATGTGAGTTTTGTCCTTTAGCATATTGAAAGCATCTAGGTACCTTTCATCAAAATCAAATGGTGCATATTTTTCTGGAAGTTTAGTTAATGGCTTAGCTATCTTCAAGGAATCTTTTGTAGAAATCAACATGGCTTAAAAAACTTTTGATCGTGTTTATAGTTGTTGGTGGTGGGAGTTTTGCAATGACATCAAATTTTGCCACATCCACCTCTATTCCTTTCTTAAAAATTTTGTAACCAATAACTATTCCTTCCTAGACCATGAAGTGAAACTTTTCCTAGCTCAAAACCAAAATTGTGTCTTTGCATTTCTAAAGAACCTTGCCTAAGTTTTGGAGACATTTATCATAGGAGTCCCCAAAAATAGAGAAGTCATCCATGATATCACCAATATACTCATAAAAAATAGCCATCATGCATCCCTGAAAAGTTGTTAGGGCATTGCACAGGCCAAAAGGCATTCTTCTATAAGCAAATTTCCATAAAGGCATGTGAAAGTTTTCTTTTCTTGGTCCTCGAGAGTTGTAGGGATTTGAAAATAGCTAGACATCCCATCAAGGAAACAATAATAATCATGACTTGACAACCTTTCGAGCATTTGATCAATAAAAGGCAATGGAAAATGATCTTTCCTTATGGTGTCGTTAAGTTTTCAATAGTCTATACAAACTCACCAACTAGTAATAGTGCACATCGGTATTAACTCATTCCTTTGATTGGGAACAACCGTTATCCTGCACTTCTTCGATACTACCTGAGTTGAGCTCACCCAAGCACTGTTAGAAATTAGGTAGATAATTCCAACATCTTTGCAACTTCTTTCATGTTTGGGTTTAGTCGTCTCTATGGCTACACGATTGGTTTGAAATCATCTTCCATCAATATTTTATGAGTGCAATATGAGGGGCTTATACCCTTAATATCATCAATTTTCCAAGCTATTGCCCTCTTGTGCTCCTTTAGAACCTTCAATAGCTTTTCCTTTCATGCATCATCAAGTTTTTTCTCTAATCTGTAATGTGTCTCAAATTTCTAGAAATTGTTGCAAGTGGGTATTGCACTCATAATTATACCCCTCTTGTACACTCACTTACAGGAGAACATTATCCAGAAGATATTACGAAACACATTTTTGTACAGAAAAAGGGAGGAGGAAGACCCATTAGACCTATATGAGATACAATACACACACAATAGCTTGATTCTTCTTCTTCTTCTTCCCATTAAAGATTACATACGGGGATCGAGTAGGTAACAATGTTTGTACATGGACTTTACTTGGGATCTCCATGACAATGTGATTTTGTTCCTTTTCTCCAATTCTATATGGATATTGTTTAAAACTTGTTCCTTATGAAATTATTAGAGTTTTGAGTTATTGTTTTGGATTGTTTAGTTGGTGTTTACTACTATTGATTAATTTTGTGCTTGTATTTAGGTTATTAATATTCATTCATCGAGCATGTGTTTTGATTTATTCTTACTTACAATTGATGCACCCACGATGTGTGTGCTAGGAAAAAAAAGATCATATTTAAATATATAATGAATTCATTTTTTACGATAGTAAATGTAACGCCCTAAACTAAGGTGAATACAAGCTGTTACGCGTCCTTCTCTTAAAAAAAAACACGCAAAGGCTCTAAAATTAAAACCGCAATTAAAAACACATAAAATATAATTTCCATAACACTCTCATAGGGTATAACAGAAAGTTCAAAGCCTGCAAAACCTGAAAATAAAAATCTTTTCAAACATCCTATTGATCAAAACTTGGTTGGCATAAACCAAAGCTAACAAATCCAAAAATCTTTTCTCACTCCATAAATTCATAAAAATCTTAGAAAAACTATTGAAGATCTCAAAACATAAAAATCCAAAATCCTTTAAAACAAAATATGAATTTTAACATTATTCCGAAATCTACAAAAGATCTAAAGGTTCTTTTCTCCAAATCATATCTGCATCTATTCCTCAGTAGAGTAGTCTAAACCACTATCGCTATCCCCATGATCAAAATACAGATCATAAACTATGTCTTCATCACTTGTTTCCGAAAAAGAAAGAAATGAGCAAAAACGCCTAGTACGCCAATCCACAAAACAAATGCATATGCACATGCAACATATATACATATATATATCAAATGCAACTTAATATAATGTAAACAATCAGATTATGATCTTTATAAAGCTAGCAAAACAACATAGTTCAGAACTATTGTACATTAGTTCCAAAATTGGAGTAACTTAGACCCCATGAAAAATCAACCAACTCTTTGAAAATAGGTAATTATATATGTATATTGGCGAATGGATACTCCCAAACACCTCTGACCATACTACCAAATCACCTAAATCTACCATAATCATCTCAATGCATGAGTCCACTAGAGACAACCTCACACAAAGATCACTAGGGTGTTACACCAATATCACTGTCTGCTAGGTCTTTACTGGTCATAGCTAAACACAACCAAGAAAACAATTTAATTAAACTAAATAGATTTAGATTAATTATTTTCTGTTCCTACAACCAAGCAAACAAAATACTAAACCTACATGCAAAAACAATAAACAAGGAATGGTCGTACCTTTTTCAGTTTCAGGAAACAATCCCTCCAAAACCACAAATCCTCTAAGAATAACAAACCTCAATCCTCAAATCTCCTTTCAAGAAATCCTCAACTGCACCTTCTTCTTTAATCAAACTCTGCATAATTCCCACAAGAACAACTCTTTTCCACCAATACCTTAGATATTCTTTGGAATCAAAATCCTAAATTTCTCCAATCACGAACAGACAAAACTTCCAAAAGACAACTCATTTCCAAAACCCTAAAGAGATAAACCAACAAGAACAGATATGATATATCGCTAATCGTTCCTTTATTTAAATCTACAATTAAAAAGACTTAACTTACTTGATTCTAATCTTACTTCGTAATTGATTTCCTAAAAAACAGATCTTGATAAAAAATCAGGGTTTCTCTAAAGATTCCCTTAAAAAATCCCAAACAAAACCTTAAATAACCGAAAGGATTTGTAAAGAATCTAATATAGAAAGACGATTCCCCTTACCTTATGTGAAATCCCGATTTTCTCTTAATCTTCTCTCTCAAGAACTCACATAAGCCCTAGAAATCTCTCTTTGGATGAAAAAAAAGAAAGAACTTATGAGAAACACGAACCCTAAAACTCTATTTATAAAAAGCATTTCGGGTAGGAAAGCTGCACTTATGCCGACGGCCTTTCCTCCAACACCGGCGGTCTTTATACTTACGCTGGTGGCCTTTATGCCGGCTTTAACTAATTTTCACAAAAATCCGAGAGCTTTATGCTGGCAGCTTTCACATATAGGCCGGCGGCCTTCAAGTCAAAGCTAGCGGCTTTGACATCAGCCTAAGTCATTTCATCAAATATTTCGCGTACAACTTTCTTAGGCTCAAATCTATCTGTTCAAGTACAAAAATATCCATTTAAACAATATGAATTTACCTTTTTACCCTTCATTGTAATTTTTTTTACTCATATATTACAATAAAGAAAAATAAGAAAGCAAACATATAGAAATTTACTAAAAAAAGTTCTCAATTAACAAATAATATCTTCAATCATATTAAAATTATATACAATTTAAAAAAATTATATATATATATACATATTTTTTTTTTTACTTTTCAATTATGGAGGTAGTGGTTATTATTTTGAAAAAGTAGTCATAGAAAGCGGTTACTAATTTAAAAAAAAGTTACAGTTTTCTTTATAATTAAATAATACATAAAACAAGAATTTAAGATATTAAAGACACTAAACCCCTCCGTTTTACTTTAATAATATAGATATTGCATGTTAGATTGGGTTTGTACTCCATAAAATCTATTCTAATCAAATTTATGAATATTGAATTTGGATTAAAAATCAAATAGAAATATAAGTTTTAATTCAATAAGGGTTTACAAATAAAGGGATTAACTATTTAATTATTTTCTAGAAATAGGAAAATTAATTGGTTAACCTAGGGTAAAAACTCGCTTTAAGAAAATGGATTTTACTTGGAGCTTAATTGTTTGTAAACCCTAAAATTATTATCAACTTGAAAGTTATAAGCATGATTTTGGATGAAAGATATGTCTACCATTCTTGCAAAAAAAAAAAAAAAAAGTACAGCTTATAGAATTTTTTTTTACCAAATTGCCACATTTATATTGATTGTTAGAAAGAGAGATATAACAACAAAAATAATTCAAACTTATAAAAATAGCTATATTGCATGTTGGAGAATATATTATATATATATATAGGTTTAAATGTGTATCCTATATTCCTCATGCGATACACGTTGAATAATTACACGTGTATTGCATATTCAACATGAGATACATAAAAAAATCCTATGCAATATAATAATGATAATTATATAATTATTTTTATCTAAGTTATATTTATGTCTCTAATTAATTCGCTCTAAACTAATATCAATTTAGGTGTTAAGAATCTTATTTTTTATAGAGTAGTTTAGTTTTTCTTTTTCTTTAGGGAAAAAGCTACTTTTGATACCTAAACTTTACCAAAACGGTGAATTACATACCTAAACTTTAAAGAAGACCAATTTCATACCTAAATAAACTTTTTGTGCCCCTTTTTACTACCTACGTTAACACCATTAACGGTGTTATCCTACGTGGATAAATCCAACAATAGCTATGTGATACGTGTTAATTAATTAGAAAAAAGCATGCCCTCTCTTCTCTTTAGCTTCTCTCTCGCATTTCTCTCTTCTCTCCCTACTTTCTCCTCTTTCAAACCTTCTCTCTCTTTCACACTAATAAATCCGCCATTGCATGGTCCACTAAACTCACTAGCTTGGCATCATAGATTCAAACCAATAAAACTTGCGATTGGAACTCTAGACATTACAATATTCCAAGTTGAAACTCATATCTAACTTCTAATGTAGCATAACAATTGTTAACAAAAAGTAGCAACCTCAAAAACAACAATTCGGTTCATTCACTTCTAAGGCTAAACAATCAAATCCACAATACATTCAATGGAAAACACTCTTGGCATCTAAATAGAATACCTCAAACATACACCAAAACCAACACTCTACAAATAAATTAAATCATGTAATCTAAATCCAAATTGATTTTAGTTTTGAATTCTAATTATACATGTCATATATTGCATAAGATTAACACAAAACCAAAATTGAAAAATCCATAAATTGGAACACTTTTTCGAGTTCTCTTATGAATGATCTTAAAACTAACAATTACTTCAAAAAAATAAAAAAATAAAAACTCGAATAGAATCAAATTAATTAGTCATGGGATCAAGCATCGGGAAAAAGCCGAACACTTGTACCGTGTGGCAATGAAAACCCTAGAAACTTCTAAAGATTCGTTCGAATACAAATCGAATAAAGGAAATACAAGAACTCCATCGAACAGTTTGTCGCATTATGACCTTGTAAACCTCTATGACTCATCTTCATCATGATCCCCAAGGTTTTAAAAGGTAATTTCACAATGACTTTCCCTTCGAATAGGGAATTCAACAATCCATAGCACTGGATTTGAACTTAAAGAGAGACAAATCGTGATTGGATTCTTTAAGACTGGTCTTGACATGATCGATATTCTTGGTTTTGGACTTCTTGTTTGAGATCTTGTTGGGATTAGACTCAATCTTCATGACTTCGAGCTTCTTGGCGGCTTTGTTGATGGAAGATCGGAGAGATTTGAAGGAATTTGTATGCTAGATGCATGAGATGCCTTCATAGATGATGGCCGTATAGATCAAGATTCCTACAACGATTAGGATGTTGGTGTATTTCAAGGAGGAGAGGAATTGTGGTGACATGCTTAGAAGAGAGAGAATGTAGGGAGAGAAAAGAGAAATTCAAGAGAGAAGCCAAAGAGAAGACAGAGGGCATACTTTTTTTTAAAAATTAATTGACATGTGTTACATTACTATTGTTGGATTTATCCATGTAGGATAGCACCATTAACGGTGTTAATGTAGGTAGTAAAAAAGGACACGAAAAATTTACTTAAGTATGAAATTTGTCTTTTCAAAAGCTTAGGTATCTAATTGACCGTTTTGGTAAAGTTCAGGTACCAAAAGTGGCTTTTCCCATTGCCTTTATAATTCTCAAAACCTAGATTATTGATTTGCTTAACTACAAAAAGGATTAATATAGCTTGGGGCTAGTCCCCCATTTTCATAGATCACGATCTTAAATACTCTCTCTAATCTATACTCGCATGATTAGTATATTTGTTGATTCTTGTCACACTTTAAATTGATTTGCATTAAATACGTATATTTATAAATGTCCAATAGAACTTAACCATAGCTTTAGGTCAAGTAATGATAGTGCTGCAAATGGTAATGTTATAGGATATGTGTATTGTTGGGAGTAGTTGTACATATGTCTAAAAAGGAGTTAGTAAGATACACAAGTTGATGTTAGTGGAGTAAGTTTATAGTCTTTGTACATTTGTTTAGTTAAGAAAATATCTCTTTATTATGGGTCTATTTGTCTTATATTTTTATGATCGTTTTAATATCTTATTTTTATTGTTTTCAAATAGATATTTGTTAAAAAATAAATGTAGATAAAAAATAAATATTTTTACTTATAAATACATCAAACATATCAGCTACTGATAAGATATAAAAAAAATGTAAATACAGTTAAAACATATATAACATATAAAAGAAAATCAAATAATCAAACAGACCCACGTGGATGAAAGGAATTAAAAGCTTTTACGCAAATAGGCATAATATATATTAAAATACATATAGCGTGTTAACTAAATAGTCTTAGAAATAAAAGGAAAAAAAAACAATTTGAATTGAAGAGAGATTGTTTTATAAAAAAATTATTTCCAGGTATATATAATTAATTTAATCACGTTCTTAGTTTATGTATTTTAGAAAATATAACTCACATTTCTTATACGTCAAACGCTGCGTTCCGAGTGTTTTAATACAACAGGAGAACCGAGACCAGCAGCAAAAACACAATCGATTGACGTGGGAGAGATAACAGATTAATCTCAGGAGGCTGAGGCAGCATTGGGAAGGAAAAGGAAAATTAGGGTTTCATTCTTGCGCGCGAGCGAGCGAGCGAGCGAGGTCGAGAGAGAGAGAGAGAGAGAATCCGTGAGGTCAAAATTAAGGTCAGTGAGCGCGCAATTTCCACCTAAAGATCTGTACTTTATTTCATAATGACGTTCTTTTGCTTTCAATTCGAACCGAAATAAAGAGGAAGAAGAAAAAATAGATTGGTGAATTTGATATAGTAATTATTTGATAACAATGACGAGGCTCGTGTGTTGTTTTTGTTGTTGTTGTTGTGAGAAAGAGGCTCTATTCCACTGTTTGTGTGCAGGAGAGGGCGAGTGTGAGAGATTTAGAGGAGAGTGTGTTCTGGTTAGGAGTGCCCATCATCCAATTTCCCAATTTTATTTCACTTTTAGGGTTTCTGGTTCATCCCTTTTGCTTCGGGGCCATTGCTATCTCCATGGAGCGAAAGCTTGTGGTTAGTGTTGATTCAATCTTCTTCTTCTTCTTATTATTTTTTTAATAACCCTTATTTGCTGTTTATTTGTGATTGGTGGTGTAATTGAGGTATTGGGTATTCCGTGGGATGTTGACACGGAGGGTTTGCGTGAATACATGAGCAAATTCGGGGACTTGGAAGATTGTATTGTCATGAAGGTTCTTTATTTGCTTGATTTTCTCTCTCTCTCTCTCTCTCTCTCTCGCGGCTAATCTATAATTCCGTTGATTTTATTGTCTTTTCCGCATTAATGATGGTCTGCGAGTGCGGGGTGCTGGTCACTAGTGTTTTGATTATGGATTTTTCAGGTTTACTTTAAAATGTAATAGCCCTTGATAATTTTGTTTGATTGGTTCATCACAATCGACATAGGCTGGTTAGAAATAGGATCTTTAGAGAATCGTTATTCTTTAGAAGGGTGTAAAAACTCATTTCCATCTGTAAGGGCGTTGTGATACTTATCCAATGAGTTTAATTAGTAATAATAGTCTATTAATCAAGGAAGCGAGCATGTTCTATAGTAAGTGAACTAGTTTTCATATGTTGGCAAAAAGAAGGGAGAAAAAAGAACGCCTCTATATTATTCGGAATTAGCTATGTGTGCTGCTACTGTAATGAAGCAAGTTGCACTTAACTATCATATGAATTCTCTTTGATAGCTCTGGTACTAGAGATAATTATAGTAATGCTTAGGGTATAAATGAACCAAACCTACTTGTGAGCCACTTGAGTTTGGTTGGAGTTTACTTGATTGATTCAACAGTAGTTGAGTTGAGGTCAAGTTTAACTTACTCGAGTACTTTATTGTGTTCAGCTTGAGTTTCATGATGTTTGGCTGAATTAGCTCATGAGCATAATTGAGATTGAGTTAAATTTAAATGCTAGTTAGATTCGAGCTGGGTTTGCATATCAATATTATTTTAATTTTGAAAAAATATATATATATATATTATATTTTTTAAAAATGAGCTTAAATGAGTTTGTCAAGTCAAGCTCTATTTTGTTGAGGGCTACCTTGAGTTGAGCTTGAACTTGAAATATTAAGCTTGATGAAGATTGAGTTGTCCTTGAGGTTTGTAATTTTGAGTCAAGTTCGACCTTGACTTGTCTTAGCTCCTTTATATCTCTAGCCATATTGCTTTTTTTAACCAATTAAATAGAGAAAATATGATGCATCTTACATGATTATCCTTTCAAGCCAAATTCTATGATATTGCGTCCAATATTATTTGTTTGACTAATACTCAATATCTAACATACAGCATGCCTACTTTTGATTAAGCTTATAATAAGCCATATTCTTTCTTTTTTCCCTCTCATGTTTTAGGAGCGATCAACAGGACGATCTCGTGGTTTTGGATATGTGACATTTGTATCAGCTGAAGATGCTAAAGTAAGTCTATTTTGGATTTGCCCATGGTGCTTGTAGAGAGTTATCTTTAGTACATACATAAGCTTCAACCTTGATTTTCCTTTGCATACAGGCTGCACTATCAAGTGAGCATTTTCTTGGAAACAGAATGCTGGAGGTGAAGATTGCAACACCAAAGGTTGTCTCATATAAATACAGATTTTAATGACATGCAAGCTGTGAAGATCTGACTTTATCTTTATTTATTTTACTGTTGCAATCATTTTCATCATCCATATGTTGGGTATAATTTCTAGGAAGAGATGAGAGCCCCTCCCAAGAAAGTGTCCCGGATATTTGTGGCTAGGATTCCTTCATCTGTGACGGAAGCAACTTTCCGGAGGTGATTTGACTTCTCTATTGGAATTTGGGGTTCTCAATCATTTTTACAAGCATGATTGTCCATTTAACTCTCACCAAATATAAATAACTAACATCTTTATTATTTAAGTGCAAATGAGGGTATTTTAGTATCTTTCTCCATTTTCCGAAATCACCCTCTTATAAGCTTAGTACTGCATATCATTTGCTTATTGTACTATTAAACCGTATGCTATTATGTTGCATCACTAGGCTATAAATTTCAATTAACACTATTCATTCTTTGTGTTGTTAATGGCTGCTTCTATGTATAGCATTTTTTAGATCTATTACCATTATTATTTTATTTATGTGTCATTATTATTATTAATTATGATAATAGCTGCTTTTTATTATTTAGGTGGCATGAAGTATCATTGCATGCTTTATAATTCAAATAATTAAGGAAATAATAGAGTGAAATGTTCTAGTAATTTTATTTTATATTTTTAATTTCGACTAGTGCTACTGGCACACGTATCAAGAGTGTAGCATTTGCTAGTTGTTATTGTTGTTGTTTTTCTCTTTTTTGAAGTTTCTTGAAATACAGCAGTTAATATCTGATGTCTTTTCTTCTGCAGCCATTTTGAGAAATATGGGGACATAACGGATTTATATATGCCAAAGGTGCTCTCTCTCTCTCTCTTCCCTCTCTTTCTCTTGCGCTCATGCATGTGCATGTCTTGTCTTCCATTTCATGTGTCTGACTTGTTTGTGAGGAGCATCAAGTGTCATCATATTTTTTTTAACAATATAAATTCTTGAAATTCTAGATGAGAGGAAAGGCACATGATCTGACTATATCTGTTCTGTAGGATCATTCCACAAAAGCGCATCGTGGAATTGGCTTCATTACTTATGCAAGTGCAGGTCAGACCCTCGTACAAAGACTTTCTGCCTATCATTTTTCTACTCTATTTGGGTGGTCTTTTCTTTCTAACGAGTTGAATTGTTGAGGCTGAGGGAGTGAGAGGGCAGATATGGATGACTACATGGAACGTAGATGGTTTTACTATGGTTCTTGAGTTTTTACTACACTAAATTCCATACTTATCCAAAAATAGGCAAAAATATGCTAAATTTCATCTGGTCTTGAATGTAGATTTACCTACATTTTTTGATACAGCGGCCTTTTGCATATATATTTTTGGAAAGGAAGCTTTCATTGTCTTGAATTGTTAAGGGTGAGGCAGTGAGATGGAAGAAATGGAGGACCATTGGTCTTGTGTGGTTCTTGAATTTAATATTCCAAGTTCTAAGTGTAGGTGTACCTAATTTTCTTGATTCATCACCTGCTTTACAATTAATCTGATTTTCTTCTTTGAGCTTGAATGGTGCCTTAACTAGTTAATTGTTTTTCCTTTAATAATATTTGAAAAGGTTAGTGCAATAGCAATCTAATAACATGATTGGAAAAATATGTAACTAACAAGAAGCTATGCCTTTGCCTTGCTTTTGAAAATCATACAATCTCATCAAGTACATATTCATGATGATGGACAAGTTTTACTATGGCTGTTCAACTTATGTGAATCCTGTTGTTTGTTTGGGCTTGGGAGTATGACGAGAGCTTAAGGGGGTTGGAATCTTATTTAGAATTTTTAGGTTTTTTCTAGTATATGAAAGAACAATTAAAAAAAAGGATATGGATAAAATTATTGTTCAATAGGTTCTACGAACAATAAAATTAAACTAGTTTGCAATTAGATTATAGAAAGATAGGATCCATGATCTATAAAATAATTATAATGTTAAAACAATCACAAGATTCAATTAACAGGTTCGACGCAATTCTATATTACTCAAGAATTAATAAGAACTTGAGAATAAAAAGAATAAAAACTCTCAATACTCACAAAGGATTCACACATAAAAAGTGTTCTTTAATCTCAAAATAACTCAACTTGTCAAAAGTCTTTAACCAAATTTACAAACAAAACATGTAAACCTAAATGACATAAAGATTAAAAGTTGGCGGCCTAAATAACAACTCAGGCGGACTAAAATAAAAATATGAAAGTGATTAAATTTGCCGAAGCAAGAAGGCCGGCGGTGGCGGCGACGTAGCCATGAAGGCTGGTGGTGTTAAAGCCAGTATACAGTCTTACCATTAAGGCCGGCAGTGTAACCTTCTAGGTTGGCGGCTTTGACCCTTAGTCCTGCTCCTTGTAGTTTTTTCCTTTTGTTTTCCTTTACTACGACTTCGAGCTTGTTGATTTCTATCATTACCCCAAGTTTAAGAAGATTTGACCTCGAATCTTGACCCTTCAATCTCTGAACTTTCGGAGGTAGATTCAAAGTTGTTATCTGGTTGGTCCATGCGAACAAATTTCTCAATCCTTTAATCTTCTTAATATGCATCGTCTTTGCTTGTCGTACCTCTACAGAACTCATAGGTGATAGCTTGTATGTTTTGTCCTATTATCGAATAATATATTTGTTCTTGTACTCGTCAAAGGTGACTTTGAGATCATATTGCCATATTCTTCTAAGGATCAAGTGTGTAGTTTCCATACGTACTACATCACACAAGAATTCGTCAGTATAATCACCAATAAAAAGAGGTACACGAACCTGTTTTTGCATATGAATAGCTCCTTGATGGCTAAGCCAATGAAAAGCATATAGATTTAGATTTTTCTCCATCTACAACCTTAGTTTAGAAACCAATCTAGCAAAAATAACATTGCGCAGCTGCCACTATCAATTACAGTCAAACAAGTTTTCCTTGCACCAAATTCTGAACATAAAGTAGATTAGTTCGTTGATCTGGAATTACATTCTCCTGCTCAAGTACTGCATCTTGGAAATTCAAAGAAACAACATTTGACATGTTAATCTTGTCTTCCTCACTACTCTTCTATTCTTTTTCCTCGCTCTCAATCTGATTCCCCTTCACGACCATAACTTTCTTATTAGGATACTGAGAAGGGATGTGGCCATGTCCCAAACACTTGAAACATTTAATATCTTGGTTCCTTAGCTGTTGTGACTGATTGAGTGCTTTGTCATCCACCACTTTTCCCTTGTTCTTCTATTTCCCATCCTCTTTCTTCTCCTCCTCCTCCTCATTTGATTTACTATAGTGATGTGATTTCTAAGACCGTCTGCACTGATACCTATTAACTTTGCTGGCTAACTTAATTACATCCTCTAGGGTCTGATAGTGCTGGAGCTCTACTACACTGGCCATATCCATCTTTAACCCGTTAATGAACCGAGCTATAGATTCATAGAAGATTCTCTAATGCCGCACCTTGTTATCAAAGTTTCAAACTCCTTCACATATTCTTCTACACTTCGTTTTCCCTACCTTAAGGATTGTAACTCCATTAGCATCTCTTGTTTATAATAATTTGCCATAAATCTATGTGTCATCAATCTTTTCATCAAAGCCCATGAGTGCACCTTTTCTTCATCAGCTCTTCGTCTCTTAAGCTGTGACTTATCTCACCACAAACTAACATAGTTAGAAAATGCTAGCGACGCCATCTTCATTTTTATGCGCTCATCCCACTCATAACAATCAAATACCTTCTCCACCCATGGCACTTAGTCTAGAAATTCCTCTGGTTTATTGTTACTAGTGAAAGGTGGAATTTTCAGCTTAATATTCTCAATTCTTTTATGCTTATTATCTCTATTTTCTCGCCTCTTAATCCTTTCATTATTCCCATCAGATTCACCATTGGAATGTTTTCTATGACTGGATCCACTATGACTCTTTCTATCTCCAACTTCCAATCTCTCCAGAATTTTTCTCATGTCTTCTTGCATCCGATTAAACTCGGTTTGCAACTCCGTAAATTCCTGCCTAGTCATAGCGTTTTCTTCACCACCATTGTTGTTATTATTTCATCTAGCTCTAGCATTATCGCACCATTAGACGATATCTTTTTAGCCGATCAATAGCAGCAACACAACAAAAATTCAACAAACAATTTACAAAAAAAATTCAACTCAACAAACATGGAATAAATTGTGTCGATCAATAAGCTCTGCAAAACCTTTGCTCTAATACCAAATTTGACGCAGGCTTGAGGGAGTTGAATCTTGATCGAAACTTTTAGGGTTTTTCTATTATATGAAAGAACAATTTAAAAAAAGGATTTGGATAAAATTATTATTCAATAGGTTCTATGAACAATAAACTTAAACTAGTTTGCAATTAGATTATAAAACGATAGGATCAATGATCTATAAAATAATTATGATGTTAAAAGAATCACTAGATTCAATGAATAGGGTTCGCCACAATTCTATATTACTTATGAATCGATAAGAATCCGAGAATAAAGAGAATCAAAATTCTCAATACTCGCAAAGGATTCACACATAAAAAGTGTTCTTTAATCTCAAAGAAACTTAAAAACTTGTCAAAAGTCTTCAACCAAATGGGTGTTTATAAACAAAACATGTAAACCTAAATGACATAAAAATTAAAAGCTAGCGGCTTAAATAACAACTCAGGTGTTCTACAATAAAAACACGAAAGTGATTAAATTTGGTGAAGCAAGAAGGCCGGTGGCATTGGAGCCGGTGTACAGTCCCACCATCAATGTTGGCGGCTTTGACCTTTAGTTCTACCCCTTGAAGCCTTTTCCTTTTGTTTTCTTTTACCATGACTTCGAGCTTACTGATTCCTATCAGAGTAGCTATGTGCATGGGTGAGGATCTTTTGAAAATTCAAATGTGGTTCTTTTGTATAATATGAGGTAGCTGATTTTTATTAGGATTGCTGTTAGTAAAGAAGTATACATGCAAATTTGAGAAAGTTGCACTATGATATTTGGGACAGGATTTGCATATACTTTAGGTAATCGTGAACTAAAATGGGATAAAAAAGAATTTGATGATCACTATGATTGATTGGCTTGTAATTTGCAGACTCTGTGGACACTTTGATGGATGAAACTCATGAATTGGGGGGATCCACGGTGGTGGTTGATCGAGCTACACCAAAGGCAAGTGCCTCTTAATATGATCAGCATGTGTGCTTATTAAGATTTAACAGCAGCTCTACTTCCAAGATTAACTTGATTTAACAGCATGTTCAATTGGTTGTTTTCCTATTTGTACCACCAGGAGGATGATTTTAGACCGATTGGCAGAATGTCACAGGGTGGATATGGTGCATACAATGCATACATATCCGCAGCCACTAGATACGCAGCCCTTGGTGCTCCTACTTTGTACGACCATCCAGGCTCAATATATGGAAGTAAGTTGCCTTCTCCTTTCACACACTATTGTATTTTTTTCTTCCAACCTCCACCCCTTTGCGAGAAGTTCATCTACTGCTTTTTTTATTCATGCATATGTTGATTTGTGTTGTAGGGGAACCAGTTAGGGGTATGGGCAGAAAAATTTTTGTTGGCAGGCTTCCACAGGAGGCAACTGCTGAAGATCTTCGCCAGTATTTTGGTAGATATGGTCGCATTCTGGATGCTTATGTACCTAAGGCAAGCATTCTTTTACTAATGCTGGAAGTAGTAATATATATTGGGATAATCTTTTGTCACAATCCCTACTTTGTGCAGGACCCAAAGAGAAGTGGCCATAGAGGATTTGGCTTTGTGACATTTGCCGAAGATGGTGTTGCTGAACGTGTGGCTCGGAGATCACATGAGATATGTGGCCAGCAGGTGATGAAATCTTTCCTTTTCTACTTGATGATATCTGTCGCATTTTGCAGTTACATGTGATATTGGATCTTCAAGTGTAGCAATTGTAGTTAAATATTGCTGGGATGAGCATAAAATAATCTTTTATTGCTTACTCATACTTAAAGAAAATCAAAACAAAAACTTGATTACTTCTTTAGACACAACTAATTATATCCTGGCATCACTGGATGTGGGAATACCTAAATAGGATCTAGGATGATCATTTGATATTATGTCAAAAGTTGTTGTCTTATGATATGCTTGCGATTGCTTGAATTTGGGATTTTTGGGTGGATTTTTTAGGTTGTTAAGGTAACTGACCATTTCAACATGTATTATCCCTCAATACCATCGTAGCATGTTTAGAAATTCTAATATTTTTTGGGCTAAACTAGATATTATAATTAATGAGTGAATTCATACTTTTGTACCAGGAGCATGATACTGGATAAAGATTTAATGTTTAATCTTAATCTGCAGCAAAAGTTGAGGTGGCACTTGTGTTTATGTCAGTGGTATCACTAATTGACATCATGGTGTCGATTTTAGCATTTCTTTCTTTTTTTTTTTCCTTTTTTTGGGCCAACAATATTAGTATTACTTAAGAATGATATTTATATATATTTTTACTCACGAGAGTTGTAAAAAGAGATTGTTGAGTGATGCTGTACTCTCAGGATGTATGCATTTCTGATGCTTATTTTAGGCATTTATAGCAGTCAATGGATGATGTTTTAGTGTTATATCATGCTTTAATTTTTATCTTTGAGTTTAGTCTTTTGCTTTTCTCTCTTTGATTGAAGTAGTTAATTCTAGAAAGAACTCAAAGGATATGTAATATGTCTACTGTCTAGTATACATGCTGTTGCTAATGCTGTGATAAAGTTTTTGACTGGAATTTTCACGTTTTCAGGTTGCTATAGATTCAGCAACACCACTTGATGATCCTGGCATCGGTGGTGGTTATATGATGCCCCCTCCTGAGCCTTTTGGAGGTTATGGGGGTCCAATGCGTTATAGTCGGCTGTATGGAAGCATGGATTTTGGCGATGTGAGTGCAGTATTTCTTCATTTTTCTTCTCTTGATGTTTGCAAGCGTTGTTAACGTGACTAGAGGATCTTGTAGCCTTGGGATGAAGAGCTAGATCTCAGAAAGTCTTATTTATTGTTTTTTTTAGCATAAAGATGTAGTTAGGGACTACGGTGCTATGCATTATCTAAAGGATCTGGTTCTGACTGTCTAATTTTATTTTATTAATTAATTTGGTAAAGAGTTGGTTTTTACATGCTGTATTTGTAATGCAGTGGGGTTATGGAATTGGAAGCAGCAGATCCTCAAGATCAGATATGAGGTACAGGCCATACTAAGGTCTATAAAGGCGCTCTGGTGGGATCCTCGCGGACAGAAGAAGATTGCAGTCAGTTTGATAATGATCGAGTGACATTGCTTCTTCAGCCCAAACCAAGGAATCCCTTAGATATGATGCAAAATGGATCAGAAGTTGTTGATTCTAGAATACAATGACAATGATGCAGCTGCTGATTGTATCTATTTCAATTTCACCAGTTAGTCATCTAATTGTCCTTTCAGTATCGTCCAGAAAATAACTAGCTAGTTGCTATTACAAATTTAATCAAATCAATGTAACCTGTTTAAGAATGCTCTACTTGGATTGAGTAAATTACTAAATTTTACATTAGCTAACTTTGCCCTTGCTGATCCTGGAGTTTTGAAATTGTGTGGCTGTCCATAGCAGTAGAAAGATCAAATTGGATAGGTTGACATGTTGGAGGTAAGTTTCTGGTTTGTTGGACTGCACTGCAGATGGATGCAACTCTTTTTAGCTAGCCCGTGACCAGGTTCTGTTGAACAAGTTAACGGCAGAAATTTTTTCATGTTGGGGCTTGATGGGCACCTTGACCCTGATTCTCATTGATAAGGTCTAGTCTTGCTTTGGGTGTTCATACAAAAAACGGGTCTGATCAATTTGAACTGCTGAATTGAAGACTTCAATTTCTGACGGTGGGCATAAGAATGCTCGGACGTGGATTGCGTAAGTAGGATGATGACTTAAAAAAAATTGTCAGTTCTGGTCCTTTATGGTTGCACCATGTTACCTACCGTGTGCATATATTTTGCATTTCAGACTCACCTATGTGCGAATTCCATTCCTCTATAATAATAGCAACTATGGGGGAAAATTTTTTTTTGCTCTCCGCTCTTGAAAAAAGAAGCGAAAAGCCCTCTAAAACTTTAGCCTCTGGGAGTGCTTGTATACCCTGCTGGCTGCTTCTTCAACCTCTGTTTACTCTTATCCTCTCTTTTCTTCCCTGTCTCGATTCCATTAAATCCTTAATCTTCCTTTTCTTTTCATTTTCCTCCACGACGACTCTCTTTTGTTCTTTTTGTAAAGACTTTTTAAAATCCTTTCCCCCACCCCCCCTTTTTTTTATATATCGGAAAGTAGTGAAAAAGATTCTCAAAAATTACAATACTGTCTCTAACTTATGAGTAGGAAGGGGGTGAAATTGTCTATGAATTTTTTTATTTGAATTTTATCATATATGAAAAATTAAACAAATGGAAATAGAAAAGTTGAAATTCTGTTTCTCTTGATTTTATTTCCCTCAACTCTCTTGTTATTACGAGTTTCATATAAAGTTGCCAAACGTTACATCCTTGTGTACCATTTATTTGAAGAGAATTTCTTTGGCCAGAGCCTTTAGTAGTTTTTACTTCCCTCAACCTTTCTTCTTTCACCCAAATTATGCGGTTAAGGTAATGCTTTAAGTGGCATTATTTCACTGGTTTTTTCTTTTATTCTTCTTCTTGTTTTTTATTTTTATTATTTTTTAAAGTCATGTGAGCAACACTAAGTTCAACAACGGAACTCCTTTGCCGTACTTCAATGTATACTCTCGCCAAATGAATCTCCCTGGTGACTCACTTGAGTAAACATCTGTGTCTGCGTTATCTCCTGAATTAAAATTAATTAGGGTGCGTCGTGCGGAGGGAGATGGCGAGTTGCAACAGCACGACCATCAAATCGCTGGTAGATAGGTGTGTACACGAAGACCATCATTATCAGTTTTTTAAATAATTTTTCTCTCAAGCAATTTTCTACTTTATTCATGAGTTATTTAACAAAAATTGCTTCACAATTTTTAATATTTTTTTATAGGTTTCATGTTATATTGTCTTTTTTAGATTAAAAAAAATATTTCTCTGACTGTGTTAAATAAATATGGAAATAAATATATTAAAATTACAATTATTTTATTTTCATGTAACAATAATGATTTTTAATTTATTTATTAAAAAAATAGAAGTATCAAAATACAATTATTTTAAGATAAATTAGAAACACGATAATTTAATTTAAAATCAATACAAGCAGTATACAATTTAAAATAGTACAAAACTAACATTTTGAGGAGGAAAAAATAATAGAAAACTAACATACAATTTAAAATAGTCAGCTATAACAATTAAATGTTAACCAGTGGGTCCAAATCGCTCCCATATATGTTCAACCAAGTGTGTTTACAACTGACGATGCCTAACCTTATCACGGAGTTGAATATTGTTTTCGATGTACGTCGCGTATTCCACCATATGATTGAAAAAGATGAGGTGTTGGTTCATTATTGTTTCCCAATTCATAATTTGGTATTTGAAAGTTTAAATTGTAGCTATCTCGTTCATCTTCGACAATCATATTATGTAAAATTGTACATGCTCTCATAATTTGCCATAAAATCTTTTGATCTCAAAAACGCGAAGGTTCAAGTACTTAGCAAATAGCTGTTTCTTTGGACCACGTGGATATGAAATAGATTTGACAAATGTTGACTACTTTGGATATATACCATCGATGAGATAATATCCTGTATAATAGCTTTTACCATTCACGGTGTAGTGTGTCATTGGAGCACATCTTTCTAGGACATCATCAAAGAGGGGTGATCGCTCCAGTACATTAATATAATTGTTTGAACTAGGGATGCCAGCAAAAAAATGCATGCCATATCCAAGTGTTATATGAAGTGACAGCTTCAAGCATGATTGTTGGAGACCCGTGATCTTCTCTAGTATACATGCCTTGCCATGCAATCGGACAATTTTTCCATTCCCAGTGCATACAATCAGTGCTTCCTAACATACCAGGAAATCCACGTTGCTCAGCCGCATTAAGTAAGTATTCAATATTAGCTTGATTTGGCTTGCATAAATACTCAGCACCAAAACAAGCGATGACTCATTGGACGAATTTTTTGACACATCATATGATTATGCCTTCAACCATTCACAAGTAGTCGTCTAAAGTATCACCCGCTACTCCATATGCTAACATTCGAATAATTGCAATACACTTCTTTTGTGGTGAAGCACTAGGTTTACTAGCAGCATCCTTCCTTTGTGTAAAATAGGATGAGTAATCCTGTAGTGCTTGTACAATGCAAAGGAACATACTTTTTCTCATTCGGAATCTATGTAGGAAATGCGCATCGGTGTACATTAGGTTAATCGAGAAGTAGTCATTATAAAGACGATTGTGGCCTTCTAAACAACCTTTATTTATATATTTTCGCTTACTTCATCTAGTTGGGGTGAAACGATCGCATATCTTTGCGATCACTTGATATCAACGAGCAATTAGCTCAGATCTTGAACTACTCATATCTGATAAAATAAATTCATCAATTGCTTTGTTGTAACCATTGCTTTGCTCAGAATTAAAGTTGCTTGAGCTACTAGTAGACATTATGTTTAGATAAGATGAAGAATAGAATAGTATACATTTGGAAGTAAGAAAATTAAAGAGTGCATTTTATGAAGACATATTTGTTTGCCATCAATAGAACTTCAACTTCAACTTCAACAACTAATTTTATAACGACTAGTTTTACAATGGCTAGTTTACTATGAAATGATTAAAACGAAAACCAAATACAGAGAATAATTAAAATGCTAGTTTAAAGCCCTAAAAGATGTTTTTATGGCCTCGAATTCGCAGTTACAAGGTAAACTTTGATATCTAACACAGATATTTGAACGAGCTTTGTCTGGACATATTATAATAAGGATTTTGAGTTATATACAAAAAATTATGACTAATTGAAGTTTCGACAATCGCAATCCAAAATTGTGATCAAAGACTTAATGGAGGCCTCGACTGTGGCCGCTGTCAGGTTGCGACCCAAAATCGCAGCTAAAATTCTTAGTTTATGGCTGCGATGTGGCCTTAACCCAAGCCCTGACCTAATATCGCAACCACAGACTTAGAATTTTGGCTGTGATTTTTGGTCTGGCCTTACCATGGCTACATTCAAGGCCTCGACCCAAGCTGTGACCTAATATCATGGCCTACAAACTTATAATTTTGGCCATGATTTTAGGTCGTAGCTTGACCATGGCCACAGTCGAGGCCTTGACCTAGACCTTAGCCTAAGCCTTGATCGAGTCTGTGGCCAAGATTATGGGTCTTACATTTCGAAACTAATGGTTCCTTCTCGTTTTAATGATCTTTCTACGCATTTCTTCCATCCATTCTGTCAGTACATCATTCATTGATGGTGTATCGACCATCATTATTGATTTTACCAATTCGATTTGTTTTCGACGTTCTTTTTCTTGCTTGCGATGTTTCTTCTCTTTTGTCATTTCGATTTCTTTATATTTCAATTTATTTATTTTACGTAGCAACTCGACTTTATCACGATCTACGTACTCAAATGTTATATCTCGTGAATGAATTCATCCATTTCTCATTATCTTTAGCCTTTTCTCTTGTTGCTGCTCTATCAGGTGGACGAATGTCTGCCTCACTTGTCTCATTATTTTATGATGAGTTGGTATATCTCCAGAGCTATTGACTTGGAGCGTTTACTTATTATTTTTTTTTTTGCACTTTTGAATTCAAATCTCTATTTGGGTTCATTACACAATATAACCCAATAATGCTCAAAAGCATATAATTTATTCTCATTTTTTCTAAATAAATTATGAGCATCTTTTATATAATCATGCTCACTTTTTCCACTTTGCCCACGCCATTTTATTTGATCATAATAAGCCCAAATTTTATGACATCTTTTGAGATTTTTTACCACCAAGCTTTAAATTGTTGCTATGTTCATCTCAATAGATTTTTCTCCTTCTCATACGATTGTCCCTTCTCAAATTCTTCATGGACTTGTTGCCAAAATGTCTATAATGGTTGATTAATCTCAACAACTGGATCTTTACTAACCCTCAACCATGCATAAATTAAAAGCTTATAATTATTTTGCTCCCATTTTTCCTACGAGCTTGATCACCCCCATTTTCATTATTATCCTCATCTTCTAAATATTTTTGCATAGAGTATTGTGGGTATTGTGAGTTTGTGCTAATTGGTATTTTTGGTGATTGATCTAAATTCGATTGCGGTGGAGAATTTCCCATCAGATTAAATGGTTGAAAGTTTTCAAATAAAAACTAAGAAATATATTGAAAATATGTTGTCATGCTTCTTGGATTATGACTAAAATTTTGTGGGTTTTGGCTTATAATTGAAAAATTTGGAGGACATTGCAAATTAGGGACACCTTGGAAAAATGCACCAAATGGAAGGTATGATCCAAAATATGTGGCATTTGAAAATTTTGTGTGTTTGGTGAATCATCATGTGATAAATTTTGAGAATTATTTGGATCCATGTGTAAGAAATTATGGATGGAGAGATTTTTTTGAGAATTATAAGTACAATTTGAGAACCGAGAGATAGACTTTTTGAATGATAAGAAATTGTGGTGAATTTTAAGAGTGAGTAAAAAATTTGTAAATTTTTATATATTTTAATAGATAAAAAATAAGAAAAAATTATAGGTGCATTGGCCAGAACGGCCAAATTTCATTTTGGCTAGAGCGATCATAATTTTTTTATCCTTACCACAACGGTCATTTTTAATCAACTGGCTTTGAATGCATTGTATGGATCCCATATCTTGACAAAAATAAGAAAAAAGTTAAACAAAAATGAGTTGCTCCACAGAGCAACAGTGCTTTATCAAGTACCTCACTTTATTAGTAAACAATGCCAATTGACAATCTTTTGCATAAGTATTCGAGTTAAGTAATTCTGATAAAGGTGATCTAACTGAGGATCTTGCAGAACAAGAATAGTTTATTATTTCTGTGATGGGATGTGGGATCTCTGTCTGTCTCTCTCTCAACGTGATCATTTCGCTTTTCTTTTTTTTTTTTTTTTTTTTTTTTTTTTTTTGTAATTAGTATTAACAAGAGCTTGCCTATAAATTGTTTCCCATTTCACTCTCTACCGTTGCTTCTGATTTGTCTATTCCTTTACTTCCTGCAAGATCTTCCACATTTAGGCAGCCACAAAGGATGCCCCAGACGTTTCCTTGCACATCAGAATGGATGCAATTCGATTTAATTCTTTTGAGGGACTAAATCAAACACAATGACACGGTATTTTATTTTATTTTAAATTATACGGCTTGGATTAGGAGTCAAAAAAATAAATTTCAGTTTGGTTCGGTTTCATTTACCGATTAAACCATAATTTATAATCTAGGAAAGTATATTTACATAGTATATAATTTCATATTAAAAGTCCTAATTTTATCTAATAATATCAAATATTGATGTCCATTTAACCAAAAACCTATAAACGTGTATTAACAATTAAAATGATCCATATATCGGCCAAAAAAAAATGATAAAATGATCCATAGTGTTAATTTGAAGTATAAAATTTGAGTCAATCTATACATATATATAATTTATAAATTATGTATACATTTTAATAAATTTAAAACTAAAATTCTTTGAGTGCTATGTTTCAGCCAAAAGCAATAAACGCCTTTGTAACGTCTAAGAAGGTGATTATGTCTAATTTTACTCTTTTTCAAACTTTAATCCTTAATTATCAAAATTTAACATATAAGCAACAATAACAACTAAATGTAATAAATAAAGAGATAGAGTTGAAGAAGATCACACTGGGATTTAACATGGAGTTTCGTCTGCCCCCTAGTCTCTACGGTCCATACAAATGTCTCTCTTAATTGAGGACTTTACGCACTATATTCACACAAACAATCAATGCTCCAAATGAGCTACAAACAACACAAATGCAACATACACTTAATTTGTGCCTTTACAATAAGCTCTTTAGGGCAGTAGACACAATTCAAAATTCCATTTAAACAATCTCAATAAGATTAGTGTAGTGTCTTTACAATAAGTAGCAAATAAAAGAACAAATGCCATTACACTTGTCTCTCACTCATAAATTATAACTAAAGCTTTGAGAGAGTGTTTACAAGGTTTTGATAACAATTAATAAACTCAATCATCCTTCTTCAAATATCTAAAGACTTGTATTTATAGCCTCCATAAATATATGGCTATTGATCCTCTTTCCCTCTCCTTTTCGTGTGCAATAAATGCTTTAATGACTAGTTGAACCTCTTACAACTGGTCTAGACCACTTAGACCTTCTCTGACCTAAACAAGTATTCTGTACTCCAAAAGGCCAGGACCTTTTTCAATAGGCTCGAACCTATTGGTACAACTTGGCATTGTTTTGTAATTTAGGTATATCTTTCTCATCCGGACTCTAATTAAAGTGATTCAAAATGTTATTGAAAGCTTAGATAGAGTTCTATAGTTTCATGGTTTAAGCTTTAGAAATTTTAAAGAAATCAAGGCTATCAACTTAAAAAAAAAAAATCAAGGCCTAAAAGCGTGTTTGTATCAACATGCGACAGTAATCATAAACAAAAACACAAATTTATTGCATATTTAACTTTACTATATGATTTTGAGAAATATGTACAATGTATTTCCTCATCAAAATTTGACTTAAACCCTTTGATTTAACAATCTTTCTCTTTTTAATGAGGACAATCATTGCAGAGTTAACTCCCCATCAATTAATCATTTGGTTTAATACATATTTTTACAAATAAGTTAAAATTATGATGTTTGACTTGATGGAATAGAAATTACACTTACTGTCCGTTCACTTGACATGAATGGCTATTTTATTCTCTCCTTGTTCTACGTAAATAAGCTATTACAATGTTCATTTGAAGGGAATGACAATTTATAATGAATTGCTAATGCATGAAATGATGAATAGACATTCATATCCCCACCCCCATGAATTGCTATTAAATGGTTTATTTTTCATCTTTTTTATAAATATCCCTGTTTTGAAATATCACCTATATAATTATCATCTTTCTATTATAAATATAAAGAGCATTATAGATATTTCACATTTTACTCCAATAAATACTTGTTTTACTTTTTATACCAAGTGAACATTACTATAGCCATTACAATCCTATTACATTTCCTTTGAATTGGAATTCCATTCCCTCCTTATTCGATACTGCGAAGTGAATGAGCCATTAATAAACATACCAACCACATTTACAACTTCCATACATGTTAATTGTGCAACCAAAATATGTCCCCCTATGAACTCATAAAAAAGGAAAAATATATTTTGTGCCATAAGAAGGATAAAAACAAAAAAACATGTAGGTTCCTTTTAAACTAAAGTATGATAGTAAAAACACAAAATTGTGCAGGTTTTAGTTAAGACTAACATCATAAAATTTCTTAAAAGTGCACAGATTTGGCTGAGCATATTTTCATCTATTTTTACTCATTCACACAAGTTTAGTTGGCTCCACTAGGCTTGAAATGACATAGTTTATGCACCCAAATCATGAAAATCCAATTTCATGCATTTCAAACTCAATTTTTTTGTACAAATTTGCTCGAAAGATGTAGAAAGCAACATAACATTAAAATTTGTGTATCTAAGTGTATCAACACAATCACCAAGAGTACAAATTATGAAATTCAAGGAAGTAAGGATTTTACCTCAAAGATGCCCTTGAAGTCCCTTTGATACCTACAAAAATATAATAATTTCTTCAATACCCACTTTTGGTTGAGTTCTGTGGGGTTAAGACCGACAAAAATATCTCTCTTAGGCACCAAAGAAAGTTGTTTTTGTGACTCAAATGCATAGTTTTTCTTATTGCAAAATTGTATGCAATATGACCAACTTTCCCACAATAATTCCAAGTGTCATAAGTAGCTTTCATAAACATAGTCTTATGAAGCTTGCAATATTTGCTTCTATTATAGCTAATTCCATAGTTGTTAGTCACATTTTTGTCTTCCAAGAAGACTACTCAAATTCCTCTTACCATTGGTGAACTTGGTTATGATTGCATTTGATTCACTTAAGTTAGTTTTCAACTTTTCCCTTTCTAATTTAAGTTAACTAGCTCTTTCATACAATCATTATTGCAAACATCAATTTTATCATCACCTTTCCAAGTTTTATTTTTAATTTCAAGAAAATCTATCTCAATTTTTAACTTTTCATTAGATTTGAGCAAATTGTCATTCATATTCTTCAATTTATCACACTTCAATTTCATATATTCAATTTCTTAATGAAATTTCTCATTTTCAATTTTTTGCTCATTAAACTCATCCTTCAACATATCTAATTCTTTACCGACATCCTTTATCAAGGATTTAAGCATGCTACTTTTCTTCTTAGTTTTTTAACTATTTCCTTACAAAGTTTACCATACATATCACATAACTCAGCATAAGGAACATGAGAAGATTTTAAGCACAACTCATCATGAAGTGTCATCAAGCACAGATCTTCA
Source organism: Combretum micranthum (assembly GCA_024138025.1). Lineage (NCBI taxonomy): Eukaryota > Viridiplantae > Streptophyta > Magnoliopsida > Myrtales > Combretaceae > Combretum > Combretum micranthum. Next base: position 476,647 of record JAMXBD010000658.1, on the reverse strand, counting down.
TCTAAGTCAAATGAGTCTTCATCACTCCATATGGTCACATGCCTTTCTCTTTCCACCTTTGCATCTCTTCTTGGCATTTGGGCAATATTGTTGAACATGCCCTAATTCATTGCACTTAAAGCAAGTGGTGGTCTTTCTTTTTTACTTTGTGGAGTCTGCATCATAAACTTCTTAGTTAACTTATCTAACTCCTTATCATCATCCTCATTATTTTCCTCTTTACTTAAGCTTCAGCAAGAGATTTTGAGAGCTCTCTCCTTCTTCGTTGACTCTTCCCTTTGCCTCTTGATCATTTCATGGGTTTTGAGAGTGCCATGGAGCTCCTATTTGCTCAAATCATGCGCTTTCTTTGATGGTGGTCCTCTTAACTTCCAATCCTTTGGTAATGACTAGGAGTGTTCATGGTTCAATTTGATTTGGTTCAAGGGTTGAACCGAACAGAATAGAACCGCATTTGAAAAGGTTTGGTTTAAACTTTTAATGAACCGAACCGCTTTTAATGGTTCGAGGTTTCAAACCGAACTGCTTCAAATGTGGTTCGGTTCGGTTTGAACTGCTATTATAAACATTTAGTTCTAATCAATAATATTAATAGTCATTTGAGTTCCCAAGTAAAGAAAAAGATGTTTAGATTGAGGAACGTTGTGCAAGAATTAAAGTTACTTATCATTATATTAGGTCGTGTATTTAATAATTTCATATATATAATATTCTGTTTTAAAATATTTTCAATGCGAATTAAAGTAACATATATTCTTAATAATTCTATAACTCTAACTAAAGAAAATCATTCTTTTACCTTAATTTCATATTTATTTATAATATTCTTCCTTTATAACATATTTAAATTTCTGTTGTACTAATTAAATGATTGTACATATTCTAAACTCAATTATATTGCTTTTATTTTAATTTGATGCATGTCTATCAATTTAGGAAGAATTTAAAATTAATAAAATAGGAAAACATAATGAGAAATTTTTTAGACGAGTAAAAGATTGCTTGTTTTAATATTATTAAATATATAATACATTTAATTGTGTATTATGTAAAATATATAATATGAAAAATAAATATATAACATTTATATTTATAAATAACATTAATATGGTTAAAAAAGTAAATTGTATTTCATAAATTGGAACAGAATTACAATTTCTCCTAATAAATCTATAAATTAAAATCTTACTGATTTCCCTTTCAAAGATGCATCTAAACATAAGATTGTTATTAGAATTCATAATTGTGATTCCATTTATGACTATTCTAGCATTCTATATACATATGTGATATTAGAGTGATATGTCATATTGGATTTTAATATCTAATGTTTAAGAGATATAAATAAATAAGGTGGCTTTTATTTTATTTCTTTTAATATGAAACGGTTCAGTTTGGATTCAAATGGTTTAGTTCAGTTCAGTTTGACCCCTCAAACCAAATCGTAACCGTTTATACTCTTTTTGAATCGATCTACAAATAGAATCGAAATATAAAAGAACCATATTTTGTGGTTTGGTTCGGTTCGATTCGGTTCAATGAACGACCCTAGTAATAACTTAAGAAGTTTGGAATTAATATCCATATTAGTGAGATTCTTACCAAGGATGCTTAAAGGATTTATAATATTGATGAACCTATTATGCACGTCGTCTATAGACTCATTAAGTTCTATTTTAAAGTTTTCAAACTAACCACATAAAAGACTAATTTTAGTATTCTTTACCCTTGATCCTTCATGGGCATTTTCAAGATTATCCTATATATATGTGTATATATATATTTGCCTATTTACATATACAAATCCTATTAAAATCACTTTCATATAATCCACATATAAAATGTTCATTGTTATTTTATTTAATTGCACTTTCTCTTTTTCAACTTTTATATAGCTACTTTCATCTTTCCCTTCTATAACTATAGGACCATTTTCTGCTATTCTCTACAAAGACAAATTTGCGCTTTTATAAAAATTTTCATCCTACATTTCTAATAAGCATAATAAGTTCCAGTTAGGATGAGTGACCTATTTATTACTTGTCCTTCCATTGATCCTCATGTGTTACCAGTCATTTTATTACTTTAGATGTGGTTAAACACTTTAATCTAGATTTCTAACTCTGATACCAATTATAAAACCACTTGTGTAACACCTAAGAATGTGATTATGCCTAATTCTACTCTTTTTCAAACATTGATCCCTAATTATTGCAATTTAACATATAAGCAACAATAGCAACTAAATGCAATAAATGAATAGATAGAGATGAAAAGAATTATACCTGGATTTAACGTGGAATTCGATTCGCTCCTAGTCTCCATGGTCTGTTTAAATGCCTTTCTCAATGGAAGAATTCACACACTATATTCAGACAAATAATCAATGCTCCAAATGAGCTACAAACAACATAAAATATAACACCTAATTGATTTGTGCCTTTACAAATTCACTTAAACAATCTCAACAAGATTCGTGTAATGCCTTTAGAATAAGTAGCAAATAAAAGATCAAATGATAATACACTTGTCTCTCACTCACAAATTACAACTAAAGTTTTGAAAGAGTGCTTACATGATTTTGATAACAATTAATAAGCTCAACAAATTTTTAGTTATACGTAAAATAAAATTATGTTTTTCTTTTTTTCTTTTTAAATCCTTTGGTTTAATTCATGGTTTGGTTTGGTTCTTCTCTAAATTAAACATAGGTTCACAATTTAGTTTAGTCGTGAATTTTCTAATCTAAATCGAGAAAGATATATTTTTGTTTGATATGGTTCATTATATTACCATCTATAGTGGACATGCAGAGGGTCCATGGATGATTGATGGTGATATGAATGGTATAGCTAATAAGAGGGGTAGAGAAAAAGACCCCATTATTAAATTATGATTTTTCTCAATATGATGACAAACTATTAAGTCATGGATGCTGGATTTCATGGATAACGCTATATATGGCAAAGTGCTAGAGCAAATGGTATTCTTGTAAAAGAAATATTAGACTGAGCATTGATTAATGTGTAATGGATGAAGTCCTTTTCTAATACACATGTAAGTAATCTCCCAGCACATAAATCAGATCTCTCTACTTTGCTCATAGAACTGGCAAAACAAGATAAAAAAAAAACCCTTGTCTACTTAGGTTTGAATCTAATTGGCTCAATGTAGATGGATGTATGGAGTTGATTTTTGAATCCTAGTCAAGCAAGGAGTCGTTTGATATAAAAGGCTGGATGGAAAATCAAACATTTGTAATAATACATTGGTGGTTGAAATCTACATGCTAGTCTTGTAGATATCCAAAATCGGGATATTAAGGAGCATAATTTTGTCGGATTTTATCGATCAAAACTATCTGGCAGCAGAAATATATATATATATATATATTTTAAAATTAAACCCTAAATCCCCAATCGGACCCAAGCGATTTAGCTAAATTAGAACAGATGAGATTATACCTTTTGTAAGCTGTTAATCTTTCGGATCTGAAGGTGCTGCAATCACGCGAGCTCCCTCTATGGTATCCACACAAACAAATTTTCCCAACTGGATTTATGTGTATGCTAGCACATTGGAATAATTCTGCGTTTCAGGAATTATCTCACAAAAGTTTTATCATGATTTTCTTGTTTCTTTTCTTTACAGACTTTCTTTGCTAATTTTGATATGACGACAATGTGTCGTTAACCGTAAAGGAGACCCATTGTAATATATATATATATATATATAGGACATTGTGCCTCGTGAATATCTTCCCTAATCTAAATAAGGTTTTTCAATATAAAAGACACATGCCATATATTTTATAAATAACAATTTTATTTATTAATTTATAATTATTTGTTAATCTTAATCTTATTAAGATTAATAGATAATTCCCGATAGATTTATTTAAATAACCATGATCCAATTCATTTGTTTCTTGTGTGTGACCTTGTAGGTTCACTTAGTGTTGATAGCAAACCCTAAACATTTTAGGCCTACAAGACATAATTGGTCTCTAACAAGACATTATGTCTACCGAAATTAAGTGAAGATCGGTGATCCGACTTTACCTATTAACAGTTAGTCATTTAGTTCTTTTGTCACATGATATCTTATGATCAAATATAATGTATGGATCAATACACTGTTTAATCACATATTTCTTGAATCCAGAGCTTGACCGACTTAAAAGAATGACATTGATAACTCATTATTAGTTCATTTGAGCACGATCATGCATTTCTCAGTCTTACTCATCAAGAGACCCAAAAGAGATCTCTCTCGTATTAATGAGAGGAACAGATTCCTTCACGAACACTCATATTCTTCTACTTAACTTATTCCATGTCCAAGCACAATCTTATAAATATCCAATTAAAGATAATGAATAGCTGAATCAAAAAATGGAACGTGCTATGTAGGAATCCATGGTGTCATCAGGTCAAAGGACTAAAACAATACTACAATGAGAAATATTTATCGCATTGATCCATACATCATTCTCATATTTGGTCATTCCAATGCAATGTACTCTTATATGTATCCATACGCTGAATCGATACCTTATGTCCATGATCAGTAAAACATGATCATCATTCAACCAACATGCTAGTCTTAATTCATTATTGTTCTATATAATGAATAACTAGGGATAATTTAGAATAATGGTATTTCTCTCCTTATGGTTTCATTATTAAAGTCACGTACTTTAACAACATAAGGAATGACTAATTATTTAAGGAACAAATTTCATCAAAGTCAAAAGGCTAATTATAAATTTGATAAAGAAAATTGACTTATATTATAAAGATAAATATTCAAATGACATAGAATCCTCATGGTCTAGGGCACATCAATAGCAAATTTTACATAGGAAAAGGAAGTTTGGGAGCAATTAACTTTTGCTGTAAAGTAAGAAGAACAGTACTTGTTCTAGAAAATTGATAATCTAATGGTTGAATCTAGGTGATAAGAACACAATCAATCTAAAGAAGAATGGCTAGAAATAAGAGTTTAGTTGAAAGTAGAGATGAACAATGGGAAAAAACTGAAGATGAAATAGAAGTAGCCTTTTTGAAGTACTTTATAAACCTTTTTCGACTTGAATTTAAAAATTTTGGTATGAGATGTCTTGAATGTGTAGAGAATGTGATAACACTAGAGTTCAACAAGTGGCTTACCAGGCCTTTAGTGGAAGAAGAAGTGAAAGAAGCAGCCTTCCAATTGGGTATCACAAAGGCTTCTAGTCTTGATGGCTTCAATAGATTGTTCTACTTGTCAAATTGGAGTGTGGTTGGTCCGTTCATCACTATTGCTATCAAGAATTTCATGCAACCTGGTTTACTTTCATAAACTTTTAATATGTTTTTTTTTTATTTAGTCTTCATTCTTAAAATTCCGAATCCATATAGCATCTCTCATTTCAAACCCATATGTTTGTGTAATTTTTCTGATAAAATAATGTCTAAAATTTTGACAAATATGCTTCAAACCATTCTAGAATCTATTATTTCACCATTTTAGAGATCGACTTATTTAGGACAATATAGTTATACCTCATGAAGTTTTCCATTTTTTAAAAACTAAATCAAAATGGAAAGATAAGTATTGGTTTCTAAAAATTAATATGGCTAAAGCATAGGATATGATGGAATGGAATATCCTAGAAGAGGTATGAAGAAGATGGGATTTTGAAAGGTAAGGATGAGATGAGTTATGAATTGTGTCACTCTGGTGGCATATAATCACATGGTCAATGGTAAAAGAGTATGAAATTTTTTGCTTAATAGAATTCTGAAACAAGTATATCTCGTTTCACCTTATTTGGTCTATTGGTGACAGGCACATTATTTAAGATGATATGAAAAAGGCATAGAACAATGGCTCTTTTGTTGTTTTAAACATTAAGAGACATAGTCCCACTTTGATACATTTATTTTTTGTTGATGATGCACTTTTCTTCCTAAAAGCCTTAGGTTATGATCTTTGAGTGATGAAAGACATATTGGATGAGTATTGTGTGACCATTGGATAGTTGGTTAATTTTTAGAAATCCTCACTTTTTTGTAGTTTTGATACTCTAGAAACTATATAGGGGGAATGCCATCGAATTCCACAAATTGATCAACTTGAAAAGCTTAGTAAGTACCTTGGCCTTCCTTTCATTTGTGGTAAATCTAAATATCAAATCTTGAATTTTCTTAAGGATAAGATCATGGATAAACTTTAAAATTGGACAGGAAAGTATTTATTTATAGGTTGAAGGGAGATCATGATTAAATCTATAATTTATGCAATCCTATTTTATGCTATGAGGGTACTTTGTTTTCATAAAAAAATGGTGTAAAAAAAAAATGAAGATTAATTGCAAACTTCTAGTGGTGAGGAATGAACGATGATAGGAAGATACATTGAAAGGCATGGAATGTTTTATGTTCTTAGAGATTTAATGAACCATGTTAGAGCTTTCTTGGGGAAATTGACATGGTAGATCTTACAAAACCTGGAATCTTTTTGGGTCAGATTATTAAAGAGCATCTATTTACCTTGAGAAGAATTCATCAAATCGAGAAGAAAAGGATGTTCATCATAGATTTGACAAAATATCCATGATAGGAAGGATTTTTTTTTTTTTAATCTCAAGATCTAGTTTAGAAACTAGGGAACGGATATAAATTGTATGCCTAGAGGTATAAGTGGATTCCTTCTCTCCCAGGTTATTGTCTTTCTCCAAGAGAAGTGGATGATTCCATTATTAACCTAAAAGTCAATGACTTAATGGATAAAGAGAAAAAGGTTTGGATTCTTATTTCTTATGAAGAAGAAGCTGCACTCATGAAAATCCCAATTTCTCAAAATGGTTGTATTAATAGTTTGATTTGGCCTCATGGACGATCTAGCACATATTCTTCTAAATTTGCTTATCATTGATTTAAGATGTATGACTCCCAAAACAACCAAAATAGAGCTTCATCCTCCCATATAGTTGATGCAACGATTTGGAAACCCATTTAAAATAGCAGCTGCCAACCTAAAGTGAAATATTATTTGTGGTGGTTATGTAATAATGCCTTAGCCACTAACGAAAATCTTATTTTTTTTCTTTTTTTGTTGGAAGTATTGTCCCTCATCAAAATGCATACTTTGTGACAAAATTGAAATGTTGAAACATACATCCATTCATTGCCAATGGGTACAATTTTGTATGGTTCACTTTTTGTGGCTTCGAACTGAATTTATCCTATCAACAAGTGGATGAATGGCTTTTATAGCTAGTAGGCAATTTTTATAGTACAAAAGAGTTATTTTGGGATTTGTGTAATAAATTTTCTGTTATATTATGTAATATTTAAACGCATATGAATGATAGTGTATCCAACAGACATTGTCTTAACCCAAACAAAGTCATTGTAGTAGTTCTACAAAGAATCACAAAGTTATACTTGTTTGAAAGATCACTTGAAAATGTTTGCAATTTCATAAGCCCTATAAAATCAATGGGAAGAGATGAAAGAGAACATGAGAAGATAGAGAATGGTGAAGCAAGATTTGGTACAAAAGCTCCTCTTTCTGTTGAGATTCATGATAGCAAGTATTCAGCCCATTATAAAAATGGCTCAAGCAAGCAAAGTTCATCGTCTGCTGATGCAATGTGATATCATTGTTTTAATCAACGGGATGATGATAAACATAAATCTTGTCTTTGGAGACCACCACTGGATGACCGCATCAAGATCGACTGTGATGGATCATTCGATGAAATGGAAGTAGAGGAAAAATAAGGACTCTCAATGGATATCTTACGCAATTATACATCACTTCCTGCTTCAATCATCACTCACACTTACTTTAAGCTATAGAAACATTCCCTAACCACTCTATTTCCTCATCTATTAAATCTTAAGTATAGAGAATTTCACATCTCATCTTTAAGCTTCTAAAGAGGTAATCTCTAAATTTAACTTTGTAGTTCTTGCTTAACTTTAGGACTAAGTATAAACGTGAATGACCTTTGTTGTATTAATGTATAAGATTCAATTAGCACCATAAAAAAGAGTAACTTCTTACCAATTACACAACCACAAGGTAGACTTTCACTACTCTATCTAACTGCAAAAATTAAGTAGTAATTTTGAGTAAATTTAAGGGGTAAATTACATTAGAAGGCTCTAAGTTGGGGGGTAAGTTCATTTAAGGTCCCAATATTTTGAAAAGTTCAAAAGACATCCCAACATTTAGGAAGTATTTTTTGAGTTTTAATTAAATATTTTCCCTATTGATACATTTTAATGCCAATGGAGATCTTAGAAAAAGGTTTTCTAAGTTTTAATTAGATATTTCTCCTATTAACACGTGTCAATTAAGACCATCAACCAACTTCTCCAAACATTAGGACCTCTTTTTAGACCACTAAAAAACGTTGCTACTTTTGGTGTAATTCTCCCTAAATTTAAGTGGGAATCAAATGATGTTGTCGTCATATTGCTCTCAATAAAGTAGAAAACATAGCTTGATGTTGAATAATTATTAATATGTTATTGATACTTAAATCGATTACTTATAAATGAATGTTATAATTGTAAAGCTAAAGCTCTCATCATTTATGAATTAAGATTGAGTTGACTTAACTAAATGGTTGAATTGTAGCAAGCTCAAATAATGCCCCCATGTTATTGGAAATTCAATGACCAAGGGAAGAAATGAAGTGTGTGCTTTACTATCTTATTCATGATTGTGGTGTAATTGAAACTCAATTAAGAGTGTCAGTGTGTTACTATTGCTAGGAAGAGGTCTAGCTTTTGGCTTACAATGAGCATAATTTCTTTACCTTGTTGATTTTGGAGTAATTGGAAAAGGTCTTGGGTAGGGTCTTCACATAATGGTATTGGCTATCCTACTCTCATTATCATTAATCGGTTAGTCCATCATATTATTGTATTCTTGATTTTTATTCGCTTTCCTTCACTGTATTGGTCTTTCTATTATGTTGGTGGGTCAGTTACATTCTACTTCAAAAATTTAACATTTTATGGCTTTTAATATCACATATTTCAACTGATGTAGTCATTGTTGTTGTGTTTTGTGTCTCTATGATAATCACAATACTTACTTCTATTGTAGAAGCCAGGATTTTCTTCATCTATTGGGCTTAAGTAGGATGTTAAGTCTTGTATTCCAAAGAAGATTTCCTCTTGTGATTGACTGAGTAGGATAAAGCTTGAGTCATAGAATCTCCTTCCACTTTGGTCCTTTCTGTTGTCTTTTTGTTGATTATGATTCAGTTTCTCAATCTCATCTAGTGAGAATGAAAACTTCTTGTTGTATATGCTTTCAAGCTTGCTCTTAAACTTCTTCTAATTTTCTATTTTCAGTGAGCAAAGTGAAAGAGAGTTCCACTTTCACAAACTCTTTGAATAGTTGCTTCACACAAAGATTCTTCTATCTATTGTTTGATAAGAAAGTTAGATAAAGTATCCATCTTGAGTGGTTGACTAATCATAAAATGATTTTTAAAGGCCATTACTAATACCTTAAAGTTGGTGATAGAGTCAATAGGTAACTAATGATACTTACTATGGGCTGCCTTTTTTAGTATTATGGGGAACACTTTACTAGAAAATTTCATAATTGAAACCGAACACCAACATTTGTATTTATAATGTTGCAAATGTTCATCATAGTTAGTCTTCCCATCATATCTTTTAAAATTTGATAACCACATGATTGTAGAAAAAGGTACTCCAATGACAGATTATGCTAAAGGAGTATTGATTATCACTAGAATATTTTTGGGGTTTGGAAAGTCTTTTTACTATCCCTTTCGAACACCCTCTTATACTCTTTTTCCATTTCCTTAAACATTTAATCCTCAAAGCCTTTCCATTAATACTTTAGAAGATCAATTGAACTCGGTTACCTATATTCGTATGTGCAGCTATTGGTGCCACTAGGAGATTTGAGACCCTAATTCACCATATGTTCGAAAGACTTCTGCACTTGAGACTGGTTAGGGCTTGAGAACTGTTGCCATGGGGCTGCATTTCAACAAGTAGCTTGAATGTTGGTGCTTAGGAGTGGTAGCTGATTTTCATTGCTGCTTTCTTGACATAAGGGTACTTAGTTCCTAATTCCATGTCTTTGAAGCAATATGCCATCTAACTGTTATGTTTTGTCATTTCAATATCTTGTTCTACAACTGCTGCATAATACACTTTAGACTGTCCAAACACTGCTGTCCTATAAGTAGTTAGAAGCAAGAAAGGCACTAGGCAATGAGCATCTAGGGTTACCTTGACTAAAAACGAAATTGGTAGCATCTAAGGGAATGGATTATTGGGAAACTTTCTTATCCTTGACTTAAGTGGTATTGAGAATGGTCATTATTGGTAGCACAAAGGTAGAATGTATGAAAAGAATGACTAGAGAAAACAACATTAGGAGTTGTTTCCACAAATGATACTAAATACTGTTGGTGGTCATTGAATTAAGAGTAATTTCTTGTTTGGATTTAGACAACCATGGCCCAATTGGTTGTATAAGTAGCCAAGGTGGTCAAGTTTTTTCCTCCCTTAAGTCGAGTTGTTCTTGGAGTTGCCAAATCATGGGTAAGCTATCTAAAGGGAATAGAGTACCAATTTGGCATAATAATGGGTTGTATGGATATGTGTGTACTGTTTAACTTTTGTTCCATAACCCTTAAGGGTGGGGAGATTTGTAAAGGAAAACTCCAAAAAGTTATAGAGAATGGTTGTCCATTTTGTAGTGTGCTTTGAGATTGTAGGATAGAGCAAATGCACACTGAGATAGGTATCGAGATTCTCAATTAGTGCTAGAGAAGGTCAATGAGTTAACTCGGTAGGTCGACCAGTTGTGATTTGGCTCAAGCACTTATGATTTGACTCGATTAGCTAGGTCATTCTATAAGTTAATTGGGTCATCTAGTTGGTCTTCCTAAGGATTAAGAGGTTAGATTATGCCCACTACAACAAAAAGGGTCTTTGCTCATTTTTTTAAACGCAGCTAAATAGAAATTAAACGATGCTAAATATAATATGTAATGTTTAAAATTGTGGCTAAGAGTTGTCACGAAAGGTAAGTTGCTAGTTGATTTTGTGACATTTAAAAACTAGACGCCAGAGAAAACTTAAAGTGCCAATTGTCTTGGAATGGATGATATTTAAACATGATCGATGATAAGGAATAGGTGACACTTATGTGTGGCTAAATGTAATTGCATTGTATTCCTAAGAGTGCCAATTAGCAATGTTTAGACATGTTTATTGAAAGACATTCACAGCATTTAAATGTAACCATTGAGTTACATTTGCATCCTTTACATGTGACCATTCATATAAATTAGCTACGTTTAAATGACAATTCTACTAAACGAGTTACATTTTCATGCTCTTAACATTGATGAGTCATCTAAATTAGCCACGTTTAAATGTGGCAATTCTACTAAATGAACATGTCAAAACAAGTAATTTAGTCAAGTGTAAACGAGTTTATTAATCTAAGTTTAAATGTAACAAGTAATCTAAATATATTATATATGATGGAGATCAGATGGTGGTAGAGGAAAAACCGAGTTTTACAATTTGCAAATTCTTTTCTAAATAATTGTCTAACTACGGTCTCCATAAGGCATCACCCATCGAATGTAGCATAGTAGAAAAAGATCTAAGTTGTATTACAAGAGAAAGCTAGTGAGTACTTCTACTCTCGCTCTTTTCTTATTATCTAGCCGATAAAAACAAGGGGGGTTTTATATACATAGAAGCTAATCTAAGTCTAAGCTAACAAAGAAGAACAGTAAAACAAAGCAGCAAGTTCCACAACAGCATGTAAGAATGAAGATAAATCTATTCACAAGGTTGCTTGGGTCATGCTTCACCTTAGGTCTATTCATGTAACTCAAGAATTTCTTAAAAAAGTTGTGTTGAATTATTGAACCATCGAATTCACGAATGTGAATTTAAGTCTCTCCTAAGGTCATAAACTCTAGACCTAAACCAAACTGCCGGAATCCCTCCTTAAGCTATCATCGGTCTCGATCTGCCTAAAGAACAAGAATTCTTTGTTTTTAAAACCAACTTAATGAATTTCAAACAAACGACAGAAGATTTTCACCTATCCTCTCCCAAGGTAGTTAGGATTAACCTCATCAATAGCCTAGATCTATTCATTAAAACGACCTCCTGCCTTATTTTAACAAAATCTGACATGAACCTATATCTTGCACTATAAAGATTCAGAAATATGAAGCTTAAGCTATTGAACACAATAAAACAACATGTATTCAAGATAAAGCACAGTAATGTTACATGAAATTGACCAGGGATCCACAAATCCAAACAAAATCTACTCCTCCATTAATATAGCAATATAAATGAATAAATAAGAGAAATAGAAAAGACCCATAATGAGATAAAGCAATAAATAACAAATATCCTCGATGAATTGAAGCATTTAAGCACAAAGCTATTGTAAAACCCTAAGAGTTCTTGTGTTTCTCTCTCTAAAGAAAAAAAATCGTTTTCTCTAGGGTTTTGAGGAATATTCTCCAAAATCCTATTGTTCTATTAGTGAATATGCACATGATATGTTACGTTCTTCGTAAAATGAAGGCAGGGGGTATTTATAATTTTCTAATTTCTTCCTTCCCATCCTGCCCTTGCAGTACTGAAGAAGGGGTCAAAAAGATAAAAGGTTTGTTTCTTATACAATCTAGCCTAATCTTGCTTTAGTTGCTTCAAACCATCATATAATCTTCTAAATAAACCTGAAGCCTAAAAACGGATTTTAACAAAATAAATGTCATTTTCTTGATCAATCATAAAAATAACATAATAAATATGTTCAAATAAGTACGAAAAATATGAGACTTTGACACTTATTAGATGGCGTCGATCAAAGCCTTTCAAAATTGTTAAAGCTTCAAGAAACACATTACATCTTGGGATGCTTTATTGCTAGCCTTGGGAAGCTATACGCCGGCTTGAACACCGTCGACGTAGATACATATATCGCCGGCCTTTTTGGTTTACGCCACCGGCTTTCTTGCTAAGCCACTGGCTTTCTTCCTTTGGAAATTATTCTAGTTTCATGTTTTTAATTTAAGTTTACTTGATCCATAATATAGGCCGCCAGCTTATATTTATCTTTTTGAATTTCTTTGTTTTATTTGTTTAGTTGCTTAGTTTTGAGGCTAATTAAAGCCTATATAAACCTTTTAGATGTAACATATTAAATGAATCTTTGATGAATGAAAATCAAGAGTTTCTTCTCTTTGAGTTGTGGAAAGAACTTTTTTGAACTTATCTGGATTTCTGATGGCATTCAACCCTGACTTATTAATCGGTTTTCCATCCTCGATTGTGGCATCTTCACTTATACCAAGGTTTTACTCAATATAAGTAACAGGTCATGATTTCCATCAAGTTCTTAGAACAATCAGAGATTTGGTTTCCAATTTAAATATTGGGTCTTGTCACAGGTTGGCATGGTTCGTATCAATATATGTATCTATTGTTGTAACTACTATTATAATATATGAATTAATAATATGTTTAAATAAATACATTCTCAATATCCACATTTCACTAAACTTCAAACAATTGACTTACAATTTACATCAATATATTTCAAAAAAAGAGAAATGATATGTGATAATAAATGGTATCCTCATAAAGGAAAAAAAAAAAACACAATACAATGTTCATAATTACTTTAGATCCTCAATACAAAAAAGTTATAGTCCAAATTAGTTTGATTATAACATCTCCTAATTTCATCATATTCGATAAGACTTTGTCAAATGGTGTGAAAATCCCCATCCACCTTCATCATCATCATTAGCAAATGGAGATGGAGAACGAACTTGACCACCTTGATTTCCTTCATCATCTCCCTCCTTTCTAACCATTCCTCTTCTCTAATCATCAGAACCATGCCACCACAACACAAGTGATTAATTATTATGTGTAGTATGGGAGAAACTGTAGCAAAAGTGCAAAACAATGTTACACCAATATTTATAAGCATGTGATACTGCATATCGATCATAGATTTAGTAGAGATAGTGTAACGCCCTAATATGATGGTATTACAACCCGCCACGTGTCTTTAACATAGATGAACATGCTAAGGCTATGAAACAGTAATTCATTAAAACCCAAAAATATATCTCCAATACTCACATAAAAATGGTTACTTATTTTTAAACATCATATAAAATCTTCTACAACATAGTTGGCATAAAACAAAGCCATTATAGCTCAGACTTAAAATATTAGAATTAAAAGTCTCATAAAATTATTTTCAAGTTTTGATAACATGAAGGTTCTATAATATCTTCCATACTTATCTATTTCCAAACTAATATCTCTAAACATCAATAGGGAAGTCTAGTCCATAATCATTTTCCTTATAGTCCACAAAGACATCATATCTAGATAAATCATATAATATATGATCTTTCCCTGTTCTTGAAAAAGATAAAAGAATGACAAAAAATAGCCCCACGCCAAACCACAAACACAAGAACATGAGCACATATAATATATAATCACATACAACCTATTCTGATGCTTCAAACATAGGTCATTATATTTTAATAGCCTGCAAACAACACATATTAGAACCATCTATAGTCCAGTCCTAAACCTGGAGTAACTCATGACTCCATGAAACACACAGCATAGAAAATAAGAAATACATATATATATTGGTGTTGGGTACTCTAGACACACCCGGTGCCATCATAGCATAACTCCTAAACTACCAAATAATTTCTGTGTGCAACTTCACTAGAGACAACGACATACACAGATCATCAGGTGTCAACGTTAGTATCACAGTCTGTCTGGTTTTTACTAATAGTATCCAATCACAAGAAGCAAGCAAATTTAATTAGAAACCAAATAGAATTAGGTTAATTTATCAATTCTAAGCCTATAAGCACATACAACAAGTAAGGTAAGATCACCTAAATCAATTTCTAGGACTAAAAATCTAATTTACCAAAACCTTGATCACATAAATAGAAATAATTTTAATACATATCTTCCATAAAATAAACCTAATCCAAACATAACCTAAAACCCTAATCTTAATAGAATTATCATTCCACACCTTTTTCCTTGATTGAGACACAAAATTTCTCCAAAAGAACATATCTCCTCAACAATTCTTCCAAATGCTAGAATTCCATTCAATACAAATCAAACCAAATTCAATAGAAATCATTTCTATATAATCATAAGGGTTAAGAACATTCAAACTTACCTAGAATTTGATTCTTAATCATTCTTGATCACCAAAATCCAAAATCTCCAAGCAATATAAGGTTTTTCTTCAATTTCTCCTTCGAAACCAACAAAAATCCTAAGGAATTGATAGTTTCCTTTAAATATTAAAGAAAAGAAGGAGATTCGCTCACATTGATCTTGATTTCTCAATCTCCTTTGATGCTAGGATCATGCATAGAGAGGTTTTTCTAGGTTTAGGAATGTTTTTGGAGAAGAAACACAAGGCTAGGTTATAAAGAAATTCGTGAAAACTTATCATCTCCTGAATAGGAAAAGTGGCGGTGTTGAGCAAAGGCTAGTGGCATTGATCAAGGCTGGTGGTGTAAATGCCAAAGCTAGCAGCCATTTGCTCTCAGATTGAATTTTTACATGTAGGTTGGCGTGTATGCCTGTGGCATATTTACAAAGACCAGCAGCATATATACCAAAGCTTGGCAGCCTACTCTACTCGAACATAATTTTTCAATTTCAAAGCTGGTTTCTACACTAATGGAGCCACAGAACATATGCCGGCGGTAACATTTTAGCCGGTGGCCTATTAGCTAGCTAACAACTGCAAAATTCCAACTTCAACTACATCTCTTTCATTTGACAAAACAAGTAGTTTTACATTAAGGTGGACCATAAAACCTCTTATAATATGTCAAATGACACTTTTACCCTTCTTTATAAATTATTTATCTAAATATTACATTCTCCTTCTGGAAAGAAACTTTCGTCCTCAAAAGTTATCCAAATCATTGAAAAGCTCGAGATACTTTGTCCTCATCTCCTCCTTTAGTTCCCAATTAACTTCTCATTCAATTTGATTAGTCCATTGCACCTTTACATATCTAATTACCCATTTCCTCAAATCTATTCTTTGGTGTCAACATACTTTACTGGTTTTTTACATATTTTCTTAACATAGACACATGGAACACGTTGTATACACCTTCCAAACTAGGTGGTAAAGCTAACTTGTATGCTACATGGCCTATCCTTTCCACAATTTCATAAGGCCCTACATACCTAAGGTTTAACTTGCCACTTAAGCTAAATCTGACAATACCCTTGGTTGGTGAGATCTTAAGTAGGACATGTTCTCCTACTTGAAATTCCAAAGGTCTCTTCGCTTATCAGCATAGTTTTTCTGACGACTTTGGCTGGTTGCAACTTTTGTCTGATTAATTTAACTTTTTCATTAGCATCTTATACCAGTTCTAGTTTCAAAAGCTGTATATCACCAACTTCATCTCGATGGATTGGAGATAGATACTTTCTACCAAACAAGGCTTCATATGGTGGTATCCCAAGCGATGCTTGATAAATATTGTTAGAAGCAAATTCCACCAATGGCAAATGCTCATCCTATCTACCTTTGAAATCTAAAACACATGCTCTCAACATGTCTTCTAGAATCTGGATAGTCCTCTTAGATTGCCTATCTGTCTAAGGATGATAAGTTGTACTGAAAATAACTTTGGTGCCTAAAGGTTGATGCAGACTTTTCTAGAATCTTCCAACAAATCTGGTATCTTTGTAAGATATAATGGTTACTGTATTCCATATAACCTCACTATCTCCTTAATATATAACTTTGTTAATTGATCCAATCGGTATCTAGTTTTAATCAGTAAAAAGTGAGCTACCTTGGTAAGTCTTTCAACAATCACCCATACCGAATCAAATTTCTCTTTTGTTCTAGGTAGAGCAGTAACAAAATCCATTGTTATATGCTCCCACTTCCACTGAGGTATAGGCAAAGGCTTCAATTCACCTACCGGTCTTCTATGGTCAGTGTTAATTAATTGGCAAGTGTAGTACTTGGAGACATACTATGCTATTTCCTTCTTCATGTTATTCCACTAATACAACTTCTTCAGATCATGGTACATCTTGTTACCTCCAGGATAAATGGAATAACTAGAATAGTGTACCTCTTTCAGTAATTCCCTCTTAAGTTCTTCTTGCTCTGATACAAATAATCTTCCTTTGTATCTCATAGCATCTTCTTCATCAACACGAAATCCAGGCGCTCTGCCAATTTCCATTCTTTTCTTTATCTTATGTATGCTTGGATGTTCCACTTGTGCTACTTTGATCCTTTTAATAAGAGTAGGCTGAATTTGTAGGTTTACCAATCTTGCACCCACTTGTCTGGTTACTATCTCTAACTCCAACTTTCTCATATCATCTATTAGATGTCGTTCAGAAATGATCAAAGTTGCAAGATTCTTAACCCGCTTCCTACTTAAGGCATCCGCTACAACATTTACCTTTCCAGGATGGTACTGAATATCTACATCATAATATTTGATAAGTTCCAACCATCTTTTTTGCCTCATATTCATTTCCTTCTAGGTAAAGATGTATTTTAGACTTTTACGATCTGCATATACTTTGCATATTTCTCTATACAAATAGTGCCCCACAACTTCAAGGCATGAACAACTACTACTAGTTCTAAATCACGTGTAAGATAGTTCTTCTCATAGGGCTTCAGCTGTCTGGAAGCATATGCTATCACTGTGCCTCCCTGCATCAACACACAACCTAATCCTTGTATAGAGGCAACACTGTAGATAACATACTCCTCACCACTCACCGGTAAGGCTAATACTGGAGTAGATACTAACTTGTTCTTTAACTGCTGAAAGTTGTTTTCATAGTCTTCACCCCATTCATACTTTACCCCCTTAATGTGTCAATCTAGTTAATGGACTTGCAATTTTGGAAAAATCGTCCTCAAATCTTCTATAACATCCTACCATTCCTAGAAAATTTTGATTTCTAACACATTCTTAGGTCATGGCCATTCAACAACAGCTTTCACTTTCTTAGGGTCTACAGATATTCCATTTCCATCTACAACATGCCCTAAGAAAGATACTTGTTGTAACTAGAGCTCACACTTCGTGAACTTGGCATATAATTTCTTATTCTACAATTTGGTCAGTACCAACCTTAGATATTCTTCATGTTCTTCTTTTGATTTAGAGTACACTAGCACATCATCAATAAACATTACTACAAACAAGTCGAGATAATCTATGAAGACTTTGTTCATAAGGTCCATAAAAATTGTTGGTGCATTGGCAAGACCAAAAGGCATGACAACAAATTCATAGTGCCCATACCTGGTCCTGAAAATTATCTTCTATATATCTTCTATTCTAACTTGCAGCTGGTGATATGCTGATTTGAGATCAATCTTTGAAAATAATTTTGCTCCTGCTAGTTAGTCAAACAAATTGTCTATTCTTGGCGGACGGTACTTGCTCTTGACAGTCACTTGATTCAGCGCTCTATAGTTTATTTATAATTGCATACTACTGTCTTTCTTCTTTATAAACAGAACTGAAGCTCTATAGGGTGAAACACTAGGTCTAATAAACTTATTCTTCAACAAATCATCTAGCTACACTTTGAGCTCTGCAAGTTCTATAGGAGCCATGCTTTATGATGTTTTTGAAATAGGTGTAGTACTTGGCATCAAATCAATACATAATTCCACTTCCCTTTTTGGTGGCAATCCTAGTAAATTTTCTGGAAAAACTTCAAGGTGTTCACATACAATTGGTGTAAACCCCTAACGTTTTGTGATCGATTTAGCTTAAACCCTAATCGGAAGGTCAATCGGAAACCCTAAAGTCAACAAAACCCTATATAGACGTAATATTTTAAAGTCCGACAATCCCGTATTCGCAACTCCAAGAAAGTAAGTAAGAGATTAGTATGTAGAATAGTTCGTAATTACATAAGGAAGCTTAAAATAATCATATTAGTAAAACCGCAAATCGTTTTGAACCAGAACGGATACAATTATTGAAAAACGTGTCCCGGGGCTCGGAATAGTAAAAATATTCTTGATATACCATTAGACTCGTAAACAGATAAGGTTCTCAAAAATATCTGTTTTATAATTTTTTGGTAAGTAGAAATATCAGATATCACAATTATACACATATTTTCTTACTACCGGTACTTTATTAATCATATCTACTTTACATTACACTATTCACTACTATTCTACACTATTCATTTGTCTCTATTTTTTCTAACACCTACTCTTACAACACCATACACCTATTATCTTTACTTTTTACATTTATCATAACTTTATTTCACATCTACTTTACTTATTATTACATTTAATAAAAAAAAAATACAAAAATAAAACTCTCATCTCCCTCTCTCATGTTAAGGCCGGCACCCACCCCCCCTCTCCCCTCCCTCCAACCCCCCCCCCCTCCTCCTCTCTCTCAATTTATTTTAATTTTTCATTATTTAAAACAAACAAAAATTCACTTCTTATTTCCTATAAATACCCCCTTCCTCTTTCACTTCTTTCACACAATCACTATCCACAAATTTACTACCAAATCTCTCCAAAATTTTCCTCTCAAAACTCTCTCCATCTACACTCTCAAAACTTTCTCAAAAATACTTTAAAACCATCTTCCACATACACAAAACCCATTCACACATAATATCTCAAAACACTCTTTAGGTAAAATTTTCTTTACCAAATTTTTCTTCTCATATCATGTAACTTTACATGACCATGGTGTGAGTTTTCAAAAACTAAATGTTATGGAAGTTACACTATGTTCATGTATTGTTCTTGTTCATGAATATCTATTTATGTTTAGGTGTTATTTTACATTGTTCATATTATTATTGTTATTATATCTAACTAAGTATTATTATGTATCTACATATATATATATATATATATCCATTTGAGCATATAAGCTCACTTTCAATTTATTTACTTTCATGCAAAGTAATTTATTTATTTCTTTCATTGCAATTTATTTATTTCATGTTATTTTAAGACTAGTCTCTAGTTTTAGATTTGTCCTCATCAAGTCAAAACAATTTTCTTTCTTTTATTTTGTTTCCTTCTTTTTGGGACTAGCCTACTTCTTAGTCCCGGGAGCCTTGAAGAAGCTAAGACTCCCAATACTTGATTTTATTTATTTTTTTATGTTATTTTTGCTTGTTATTATTATTTCTCATAATCATGCCCATTAAGATTGTTGTCCAAATCTTTAAAGCTCCAATTATACTTTGACAAAAAGGAGATTTTATCACCTAAGGATGGTTTTATATGAAATGTAGAATCTATAGTTTAAAAGTAAATTTGTTTTTTTCCAAGCTTTAGGAAGAACTCACTATAATTTTGAACGCTACTTTTGTTTTGAAAAGCTTTTTAAATCATTTTTATATTACTTTGTTTTTCCTAAAAGAAGATGACTTTTGGTACTAAAATGTTTTTCCATAAAAACATAATATAAGGAAATCCCATAAAAAGGGAATGAGATTTTTTTTTTTCAAACCAAAACATTTCCAAATAAATGGTCAAAAAAAAAAAAAAACAAATAAGGAAAGTAGCAATAATATTGCGAATTTAGAAAAGAAGAAATTTATTTTATCAAAAAGTCATTTAGGAAAATAGTAATATAAACATAAAGTAATTCTTTGAAAACAAATGAATCAAAATATTCATTTTAAAGGATTTACAAAATGGATTTCTTATAAACTATAGCTTTCTACACTCTTAACTAACATTGTTTTACTCAAAAAATTTGGTTGGTCAACAAACACTTGAGCATGGATAAAATATGAGCTATGTATCTATGAAAAAGGAATTTTTCAACTATATAGATAACTAAGTATTTATCAAAGCAATTTTTGGATGGTTTAATGTTTGAAACAAGTTGCTTTTGTAATGGAAAAATTCGTGGTGAATCTGATCGCCATTGTTTCAGAACATAAACAATCTAGTTTGGTGAAAATAGTTTTATAAATGGACAAATCTTTCCGAGTAGATAGGAATCGGTATATTATATGCGCGATTCCGAGTTAAAATGACCAAGTTATGACCATTTTAAATTGAAATCATCTCTTATACGAACTTTGATGTTCTTATGACATAGTTTTGTCAAATCTCAAGAAAGTTACCAAGAAATCCTCATTTTAGGTATTTGCCTTGACTAGGTGATTCCGAGAAAGAATACTCATACCTCGAGGATTATTTCGACTAAGTGGATCATTTGAACAACTCATCCATTTCAAAGAAGTATCGATATGGCATCGTGAGTACTTGATTGTGCTTGTAGTTTAGTCACATTAGAATTAAGAAAAGACAAATTGATATGTATGCGAGAAATTGTTGAAAGGATTCTAAGAATATTGAGGCCGGAATTGATAGTAAGTAAATGTTTGTTTTAGTATAGCACTTGATATGTATGAAATTCTATGATCACCTTAAATTTGATAATAATGACGCTATGATATCTTAAATAAATTGATTCATGCATACACGAAGTGAGTCACATTGCATGGGGTTATTATCCTTGGGTAAAAAGGATAGTAGCACGGTCCAAGCAACACTTGGCGGTTATGATCGAAAGCGATTGCTTGGCGACATGGAGTCAAATCAATGCTTCGCTGAAAGTTCAGAAGCATGGCCCAACCCGAGTAGATCTTATATGCTTAGCGGTAATGATCGAAAGCATAACTTAACTAAAACTACTCGTTTTGAGATTATACATCACCAAACCCCGAATGGAAGGCGTAAATCCATTCAACATATAGTTCTCGAAAACCTATATGCCTTGTTTGCTCATGTGTATGTTGCATTTCACTTAATTGCTAAAATAACTTGTTTGAATTTTACTACACAAGAAGTTTACTTATGAAAATAATTCTCACTAAACCTATTATCTTATACCCCTATAGATATCTTTTGCAGTTTACCTATTTGTGGTTGAGGCCACGTAGACCTTGTAGCCAGGTATTTTCCTTTTGATTAAGGAATTCCTTTAAAGAAAGTTTAGCGTTAGATAAGATGAAAATTTCTTAGAAAATCTCTTATAATAGATTTATAGCTTTTGATAGGAGAATGCCCTAAGACTTGAAAGACAATGATTATGAATGAATGAATATTATGAATCATCTTTTTTTAATTTGTTATTGTATCTTCTTAAGCTTCAGAATTCCATGTATGGTCCTCTAAAATTGTGAGAGCACGCCTTACACTTAATATTGAAGCTTTTGGTAATGACTAAGGTTGTTATACTTAAACTTTAACATTGAGTATGGCGGACTGTTACGTATAGGGTACTCTTTGGGTGTGACAATTGCTATCTGAGAAGGATCTGTCTTTTGTTTATCTTCTATCATCATACCTGCCAAAGCTGATCTTCCCCACAAATCATATGTAGGCAGAATTGGAGATCTTTGCACTTCAAGCTTATAAACAAACTGGTCTCCATCTGACAAACTAAATTCTACTACTAGGTTGAGATAATCCATTACAGCATGATATTTTACCAAGCAGTCTACTCCTAATATTACATCAAAATCTATCATATCCAAAACTACAAGATTTGTAGGTAAATGCCTTCCTTCTATTCCTATATCCACATTCCTAAAATCTGTTCAACATAGTCCACATCCCAAAGGTATTTGTAAGCATCTCATTAGTCCTAGAGGAATCAGCATTAGGTGCCCTTTGTCCTTGGCTTTCTTGAGATTGACTTATTTGAACCCTTGGAACCACTTGCCTTCCACGCTCTTTGCATTCGATTGTTTGGTGTCCTCACTACCCATACTTAAAATACAAAAAAAAAAAAAAAAACCCTATGGGATAACTCTCTTTGTACAAAACTTGTGGTTGTGACCAACCTTGCCACATGAGAAACATGCATTCTCAAGCCATTCACATTCCTTAAGATCATGTGGTTTATAACACCTGGTACATTTCCTTTCTGTACTTTAAACTACTGATTTGACCAACTATGTGATTGGCCTCATTCTTTATCCTGGGTAAGAACAGTAGATATCAAGAGATAAAGCAACCTAAGAGGATAAAAAAAACTACTAAAGATAACAACATACTAACTAGATAAGCAACCCTAACCAATTGCTACCCTCTCATCATTGCTCACCATTCTAAGGAGTTCATAACTTAGATCTAATAAGTTTCACAACCTAAGCTCTAATACCAATTAAGCTATAACACCTTAATCTGATGGCATTACAATCGGCCATGTGTCCTTAACATAGATGGACATGCTAAGGCTATGAAACATTAATCCATCAAAATCTAAAAATATATCTCCAATACTCACATATAAATGGTTACCTATTTTTAAACGTCATATAAACTCTTCCAACAACATAGTTGGCATAAACTAAAACCAGCATAACTCAGACTTAAAACATTAGGATTAAAAGTCTCATAAAATTAATTTCAAATTTTGACAACATAAAGGTACTATAAAATCTTCTATACCTTTCTATTTCCAAACTAACATCTCTAAATATCAGCACGGAAGTCTAGTCCACGATTGTCCTCCCTGTAGTCCATAAAGACATCGTATTTGGATAAACCATATAATATCTAATCTTCACTTGTTCTTAAAAAAACGAAAGAATGAGCAAAAATAGCTCAGTATGCCAAACCATAAACACAAGCAAACGAGCACACATTATACATAATCACATACAACCTATTCTAATGCATCAAACATAAGTTATTATATTTTAATAGCTAGCAAACAATATAGTTTAGAACCATCTGTAGTCCAATCCTAAACCAGGAGTAACTCGTGACTCCATAAAAACACACAGTATAGAAAATAGGTAATGTATACATACATTAGTGTTGGGTACTCCCCATACACTTGGTGCTGTCATTGCACAACTTCTAAACTACCAGAATCATTTTTGTGTGCAACTCCACTAGGGATAATGACACACACAGATTATTAAGGTGCCAGTATTAAATCATAGTCTGCCTAGTCTTTACTAACAACAACCAAATACAAGCAATAAGCAAATTTAATTAGAAACCAAATAGAATTAGGTCAATTTATCAATTTAAGCCTACAAGCACATACAACAAGCAAGGTAAGATCGTACCTGAATCAATTTCTAGGAACAAAAATCTAATTCACCAAAACCTTGATCAAATAAACAGAAATGATTTTAATACATATCTTCCATAAAATAAACCTAATTCAAACATAACTAAACCTAATCTCAATAGAATTATATTTCCACACCTTTCTCTTTAACTGAGACACAAAATTTCTCCAAAAGAACAGATCTTCTCAATAATTCTTCAAACACTAGAATTTCATTCAATACAAATCAAACCAAATTCAATAGAAATCATTTCTATATAATCATAAGGGTTAATAACATTCAATCTTACCTAGAATTTGATTCTTAATCCTTCTTAATCACTAAAATCCAAATCTTTAAGCAATATAGGATTTTTTTTTCAATTTCTCCTTCAAAACCAACATAAATCCCAAGGAATTGATAGCTTCCTTTAAATCCTAAATAAAAGAAGGAGACCTTGATCTTTATTTCTCAATCTCCTTTAATGCTAGGATCATGCACAGGGAGGTTTTTCTAGGTTTAGGAATGTTTATAGAGAGGAAACATGAGGCCAAGTTATAAAGAAATTCATGAAAACTTATCATCTCCCATATAGGAAAAGCTGGTGGTGTTGAACAAAGGTCGGCGGCATAAATGCCAAAGCTAGCGGTCATTTGCTCTTGAATCGAATTTTTTACATGTAGGTTGGCATGTACGTCGATGACATATATACAAAGGTTGGCAACATATATACCAAAGCTGGTAGCCTACTCCGCTCGGACATAATTTTTCAATTTCAAAGCTAGCTTCTACACTGGCAGAGCCATAGAATATATGCCGGTGGTGTAACATTTTAGGCCGACGATCTACTAGCCAGCTTACAGCTGCAAAACTCCAACTTCAACTACATCACTGTCATTTGACAAAACAAATAACTTTATTAAGGTAGACCATAAAACCTTCTTATAATATATCAAATGATACTTTTACTCTTCTTTATAAATTATTTATTATATATTACAATAGCACATAGTAGATAAGTGTCAAAAGACCCATATTATTTGTGCTTATTTGGACATACTTTGTATGCATTTCTTATAATTTATTAAAGAAAAGGACACTTAATTTGTTATATATTTATTTCAGCTTTCAAGAGCTCATTTTGAAGATATTATGATTTATGAAGAATGGAAGCAAATAAAGCAAGCTTGGGCTAGTTTGTGCTATAAACAAGGTCTCTACATTTCAGCCCTCCCTTCAACACAACTAAGGGCAAAACAAGGAGGGATGAAATTAACAGGCTATAAATACCCATCTTTTTCATTTTTAGGCATGTACGAAAAACACATAGAAATATAGACAGAAATGGAAACGCAAGAGGGAGAAAAACATATTAGAGAGACATTCTATTATAGAGGGAGAATTTAGAGAGAGAGAGCTTAACGGATTTTTAGGGTTTACATACAACTTTTGTGCTTCATTGCATCAATTCATCAAGGATTACAGTTTTTATCGATTTATCTCACTATGGGTTTTGATTACTTCCTTGAATCATTGATTTGTCTTCTATATTCATGAATGAGTAGTTGATTTTGCTTGGGTTTGTGGATCCTTGGGTCAATTTCATGTAACCCTAATTTGCTTATTTTAAATACGTATTGATTTATTGAATTCAATCGTTTGAGCTTAATAGATCTTGAATCTATATAGTGTACAATATGGGTTCATGTTTGATTTTGTTAAAATAAGCTGAGAGATTATTTTAATAAATAGATCTAGGCTATTGATGAGGTTGTTCATAATTGCCTTGAGAGAGGGGTGGTGACATCTGTGTTTTTTTTTTTTTTTAAATTCATTATGGTTGGTTTATAATACAAAGGATTCTTGTTCTTTATGCTGATCTAGGTTACTGGTAGCTTATGAAGAGATTCCGATGGTCTAATCTAGATCTAGAGTTTTTGACTTTGAGAGAGGCATTGATTTACATCAGTGTATCTGATGGTTCAATAATCAACATAACCTTTTTTTGAGAAATTCTTGAGTTACATTAATAGACCTAAGGTGAAGCATGACCGAAGCTACCTTGTGATTGATTTATCTTAATTCTTGCATGCTTGCTATAAAACCTATTGTTGATTCTTGCTAGTGTTTGTTAGATTAGGCTTAGTTTAGTTCTTAGTTGGTAAAATTTTTCCTATTTTGTTTAGTTAAATAATAGGAAAAGAGTGAGTATAAGTAATCACTAACTTTCCTTGGACTACGACCTATATTTTTCTACTATGCTACTCTGACAGGTACACTTGCCTTTTGTTGAGATAGTGGTTAGAAAAAAGATTTACAAAAGAAAATGCAAATTTAAAACTCAGACTGGCACAACCAGTAGCATTGGAGAAATTGAATCTAGAAGACCTAATTGAAAATTGCCTTGATAAATAAGGTGCAACTTAAAATTGCCAACCCCGCAAAGTTTCTACCCTTCCATCAACAATGTTCAATGTGTAAATGTTTACCACAATAAGCGATTAAGTCAGCAAGATTTTTCTTAGAAGTATAATAAATATCACTGCTTATACTATGACAAATTTTTTTCCTATTTTTTCTCATCGAATTGCTTATTGTCCTAAAAAAAATCTAAAGAAACTATCTATTGTAATCTTAGGAAGTAACAAAATAATTGCCAAGAGAGAAACCCTAGAGTACTTGGTACATATACTACTTCTTTACTTTTGTGTAGTGGACTACTCTTGAAAACCTTTTTATAATTTTTTTTTTTGTAAATTATAACAAATAATTTCATTGAACCTACTAGAGAAAATAGAATGATGGTAAAGCAATTCTTATGTATTTGTTAAAAATTGACCCTATTTTGATTCCAAGAGAGAAAAACGAGGAGCCATATGCACATACGAACAATGATAGCTACCTCTCATCTTCCACGACACCCACCTTTACATTCTTTTGTAGACATGTGAGCAAAATAATGTCATTAATAATTAAGTGACTTTTGGAAAAAAAAAAAAAAGGCAACTTTAGTAAACAAATATGTTGGTACTAGTCATAGAAAAGCCTCTGCTCGTGAAGAAAGTATGAGACATGGAAACAATGAATGAGGACCTTATGATTTCTTAAGCAAATCTACATTGTACCTTCTCCAACTAATTAGTAATCTCTTATTCCAGCAACCTTCAACAAATGAGGTAAAACATACCAAACAACTTACACAAATACAACATTTATAGAGGAAGATCTTAGAAGTTAATATCCGAATTTGCTTCATTAACCATGAAAATAATAGTCATGCTACCACTTATCAATTCTTATGCAATCTTAAATTGCAAATATCACGAAAAATCTTTTCTACCTGGAAGGCTGACAAACATTTTCTGTAAACCCCTGAATTTTTCATAATTCTTAAAAAATAATCCTAAAGTTAAATACCAAAACCAAGACCTGAAAACTGATTTAAGTTAAAACCAAATTCTAAATAAAATCAAATACAAAAATTTTTAACCTTGAGAAAAAGGAGAACCTTCAAAATAAAATGGAAAATCTAACAATCATTTGATTCAACATCTGTACACCAACTAAATTATTTATCCAATCCTTAACATGCAAATCCAAATAACACTCAATGACAAAATACTAAAACCTTAAATCCTTTGGTGAATTTTTGAATAAAAAATTTCAATTACCACCAAAAGTCAAACAGAGTCAACCCATAACCATAGACTCGGTTAAACAATCTCGAAAACTGAAAAATATTAAATAAATCATAATAAATAAATAAAATAAAACATGAATTTTGAACCAAAAATATAACACGGTCAAAAACCCAAAAATTTTATGATCTTACAAGTAAATCAAAAAGCCGGAAGACAAACCGGAATCCTAAAAGTCAACAAAGTCTACAACAAACTCTAATGTTTAGATCAGACAATCCCACACTCTTAAAACCTAAGCAATGGAATTGAGATAATTGTGGATAATAGTTCGTAATAATATAGGGAAGTTTAAAAGTATCAGATTTGTTAATTTTTAGTGTGTTTCGAGCCCGAACGGGATCAATTCACTAAAAGCGTGTCTTAGGCTTGGAATAGTAAAAATATTCCGATGACGCCGTTAGATTCGTAATAATAAAAAGATTTCAAAAGTATCAGTTTTATAATTCTTCGGTAGCTAAAAATATTAGATATCGCATTTTTACGCGTATTTTCTTTACTACTGGTATTGTATTTGTCTAGTCTACTATTTATTGTCCTATTCTACACTATTCACAACTAGTCATTGATCTCTCCTTTTTGTATTACCTATATACCTATTCTCTTACTTTTTACTTTTCTCATACAACTTTATTTACTTCACACCTTACACATTATTACTTTTCATTACAAAAATTACAAAACAAATCAACTCTCTGCCCTTCCCCATGTAATGTGTGTTGGACCCCCTCTCCCTCTTCTCTAATTCATTTTGTTTTCAAATTTATTTTATTACATTAATTTTTACTCCAAAATTCTATAAATAACCCCTTTCCCTCCATTTCTTTCACACTTCTCATTTTTCCTACCAGAACTCTACCAAATTCCCTCATCAAATTCTCTCTCCAAATTTCTCTTCTAAACTCTTTTTTCTCTCCACAAAACTACTATCCACATATTACTACAACTATCTTTCTTCAAAATATATAAACCTTAAGTAAAATTTCTCATATTTATCCTTCATGTCATGTAACTTAACATGACTATAGTGTATGTTTCCTAAACCTATAAGATTATGGAAGCAACAATATGTTCATGTTTTGCTCTTGTTCATGCTTAAACTCCTATTATATTGTTGTTATAATGTTGTTATATTACTATTTCTCTAATATAATTATATATATATATTATTATGTATATGTATATTCATATTTTTTAGAGCTTAAATTGCTCACTAACTTCTCACTAACATGCTCTTATTATTATGATTTTGTTTTTCTTTTTTTTTTTCTTTTTAGGATTAGTCTATTCTTAGTTCCGGGAAGCCTTGATGAAGCTAAGGCTCCCAATACTTGACTAAAAATACCTTGATGAAGTTAATGTTTTCAATACTTGACCTTATTATTTTGCTTATTATTGCTTCTTATATCTTTCCTATATTCTTATGTCATATTTTTTCTCTCTTTCTCCTAAGTACATATTCATATTCATACATGATCATATTGATTTTGTTTCAACAAAAATGAAGAGAAGATTTTCTTAAATAAAAAAAAACGAGACTAAGCTCTCTTTAAAATAAATTTTGTCACTTAATAAAGATTTTTTCATCAAAGACTTGAAAAATTTTTAATAAATTCTTTTCAAAAACTTACACAAGCTTATCATGGATTTTTGAAAGTATCAACAAAGAGGATTTCTTCAAGAAGTAACTAAGTAAATAAACTCTCTCTTTTCAAAATAAGTAACATAAGATTTGTTAAAACTCTAATATGAAGATTCCCTGTTATGTAAATTTTCATCAAAACTTAATTATAGGATTTTTATCAACTTTATAATTAAAACCAGGAACTAAACAATCTTTCTAAGTTGGGTTGAAGATCTACTCACTAAGTTAAAATCCACTTAGAAGTAAAATCAGTATACAACTTAAGGAACTCAGTTTTAAGAAGCAAAATCCATT
Organism: Combretum micranthum; assembly: GCA_024138025.1. Lineage (NCBI taxonomy): Eukaryota > Viridiplantae > Streptophyta > Magnoliopsida > Myrtales > Combretaceae > Combretum > Combretum micranthum. Next base: position 446,810 of record JAMXBD010000658.1, on the reverse strand, counting down.
TTTTTTAATGGAATTGAGGAAATACAAATAATATTTATAGTGACTAGATACTCACTTGTAACAAACTAAAAATTTTTTATATAAAGGTCCATGTATGGAAAAATTATGAATTAATAAGAAAATATTGTAAGCAAGAAGGTTTAGAATAAGTCACTCACTAATTTTTCTCATATGCTAAAACTTGAAACATCTTTTATATAATTTGGAATGATTTTTCTCATAACCACATAAAGGTTCATATTTTGGAAAATAATTAATTAAAAAATTTAACATAAAAATAAAACATTTAGGGGCTCAAAATAAGTATAAAATCATGATTTTCTTAAGTTTCACACTTACGAAATCTAAAAATTAGAATTTTTTTTAAAGAATCAAACTTAGAAAATTCTTCAAAAAGAAATACATACAATATGAGTATATATATATATATATTCAAATGATTTTCCAATTATATAAATATCTATATTTTTGCTTAAGGATTTTTGAATGAAGAAAAGTTTGAAAAGTTGTGTTTTGAAGACTTGGAATTTTGTAGTGATCTTGTACCTTACCATTTCCAAACCTAAATGCCTTTCTATGATAAAAATAACCTTAGAAATAAATAGATCTTTTCGAGTGGGTAGAAAACAACATATAATATGCGAAATTTCGAGTCAAAATGAGCAAGTTATAGCCATTTTAAGTTGGAACTTCATTCTATGCAGTTTTGTGACGAACATAGTGAAATAGAATTAGAAAGTTTAAGTAGAACTTCTATAAAATATTCATCCTGGGTATTTCCTTTTTCTAGGTAACAAGGAATACGAGATTCCCTTCCTGAGGATTAGTACGACTAAGAAGATTGCGAAATGGATTAGTGAGTTTTTCTCTTAATTTTGTTACCTTGCTTATGCTCGTAGAGTAGTGGCATTAGCATACAAAGAAAAGATAAAAATAGACATGTATGGGGAATTCTGGGATATATATGCATGTGTGATTCTATTCTTATGTGATGAAATGACAATTAAGAATATCGCAACTTCAAATTGTTTGTTTAAGTATTTTGTCTACTTACATGTATGATTGCTTATTGTTTGCTAAATTGTTTGATCGCCCTAAGAAACCTTAATAAGATTTGGCTTAAGAAAAATAAAGCATTCACACATAGCATTTATGGAGTCACATTTCTTTCGGAAGGCTATTACTCCTACGCGTAGAGTTGGATAGGTTGTTAACGTGCTGAGACACGGGCCATGCTCCTTCCTAGAGAATTTACATCGCTCAGGGAATGCAACTCTAGGTTCGAAGCCATGCCAATCAAACGCTTTGCACGAGGGCATGGGGACTAGCAATAAAAGATCAAGAGGATTTCCATCAACAATTTCTTAACCTTCAATATGGAGGGGTAAATCCGTTCTATATGTGGTTTTTAGATAACTATATATATTTGAGTAATCATGTAATTGTTGCATAGTATGCATAATATGTGTGAAAATTAAATAAACTTGTTTGCTATTATAGTACGAATGAAAGGGAATATCTCACTAAGCTAGTTGTAAACTTACACCCCCATAGATCTTTGTTGAAACAGGTATACATGTGGCTCTATTCGAAGCTTATGACATCAAGGAAATCATGATGGATTTTAAATTCTTATGGAAGCAATGGAAATATAGGATGAAGTTATTTTGTAATTTCCTTTTTCGCAATGTATGCTATGTTAGTATTTTGGTGATTACTAAGACATGCATTTATATAGACTTGAAGACAATAGCGGGGATATTCCCTTAAGATTTATAATCATCCATGTTTATGTTTTATAATAAGTATTCTCCTTGCCTTGTTACTTAATTGTTATCAATGTAAATTGCGTTACTCCAATGCGTTCCCTTAGTTGTGATGTACGCCTTGTATATGATATCGAAGTCTTTGCATGACTAAGGTAGTCATTCCTAGGCTTTAGTATTATATATGACGGACTGCCATGTTTAGGGTGCCCCTCGGGGCGTGACATATTCCTTGAGACCATCCAGAAATTCTTAAGAAAACCTTGATTCAAATTCTTATTTTCTTTTCAAGCGCAAATTCATAATATTTGTCAATTCTTTTCAAATGCTCTCAACAAATGTGAGTTATGTAGACAAACACTCGGCTATCTGCTGGTCTTATAAGAAAACAAAATTTAGATGATAGAACTGATGATGATAGAAACTTACCTTCCTAAAATCTCCATCAAACTCATCAATGAATGACTAAAGTTTAGTATCACTAGTAGATCAACAGAGACGAATATTCTTATCCAATTCCTTTTGAATTTCAAGTAGTCGAGTACATCTATTGCAAAATATAGCCCATAGCAGCAACTTCTCAACATCAATGCAACTATGGTCAAGGGTAGACTTTGTTTTTTTGCAATACTAGGATCTATAACAAAAGTGTTATAGGGACGTTTTATCTAAATATTTGCATTAGTTTCTATTCAAATGAATGGACACCTTACAAAGTGATCCATGTATAATGGTTTGATAGAGTCGATGCAAGCTATTGACAATATTGTATGAGCACTACCTAGGGAATAGAAATTAGGAGATCAAAATATTGGCAAAAAAAAAAAAAAAAATCCATGTTCTTTGAAATAATTTCCAAGACAATTGTAGGAGAAAAGCAATTCTAAATTCTAATCAATCCACTATCATTTCAATCGGTCAATTCAGTGATGGGATAGTCATTACCTCCAAGATTAATATACTTTTATTTTGTAAGGAACCTTCATGGCAAGTTAGGAGGTGTTACCAAGATGTCAAGCATCCAGTGAACTCTTTCTCTACATACTCTTCACCTATTGATGCATTAAGAAGAATTTAGCTTCACATTTACATTGTTAGGACTTGAAACCAAACCCTATTGATATTAAAGAATATATGAACAAGTAACAAAATATGTTATGACCTCTTATCAATGAAATTCAAGATTCCATTCATTGTTCGTTCTTTTATGTGAGTATTTCATTCATCATTCTTTAAGTAGATAAAAATAAGTAAAGAATAGATGCTTAAATATGCGTAAGGATAACATTGTGATAAAGTGATGTACCACAACACGCTTTATGGGTGTAGAAGTACACAAGTGAAACGCTTGATATTCTTCCCTATGTGCCAAAAGACGAACTCTAAAGGCATTGGACCTTAAAAGATAGCATACCACTAGTCATGTAGATTGGTCCAATTCTTACACAAACTTATGCAAATTTTGTCAATTGTAGATTAAAAAAAATAATAAAACATCCTAATATGAAGCAAATTATGGCCCAATTATTTGAAACTCAATTCATTTATCTCATAATAATAGTTTATTAAGTCAAAAAGCAAAAGATTAATCCCAGTACTTTGAAGTATCAACAATTTGCATCTCCATTAAACAACAAGCTATAAATTTCAATTTTCTAGTGAGAGGGGAAAAAAACCAAAACAGAAAAAAAGTGACCAGTTTCAACTAGAAGAAAATGTTAATAAATGATAAAAGCATATTATACTCACTTTTCATTGAACAAACCATACTTATTTGTCATTGATTTTATAGAAATCATGAGAAATTGGTACTTTATTATGTTTAATATGATATTTCAGCTCTTAAAGGACTTATATTACAAATACAAGCAAATTAGAGGAGTTTTGTGCAAGATTGGAAACAAGGACATTCAAGGCCTACAAAATAGGAAGAAAGGCCACCAGCCTATAATGAAAAAAAGATAGCCTTCATCAGAATAGAGCAACATTACCAGCTTGAACAATAGAACAGCATTGGCCTTCAATTTTCATCCATATGCCGGCACTAGTAGGATTTACACTTCTAGCGTAGATCTAAAGCTAGCAATGTAAGCATGAAAGCTACCGATGATTTGCTCTCGAAAATTTTTGTCAAACATTGAACGTCGTCAATGTAAGCTGGCAACGTACATTTTGAAACTACTAGCATAAGTCATGTCTCTTGATTTTCCTTCATGTAAATACTGGCATAGAACTAAAGCTGGCAGTGATTTGCTCTCGAAAATTTTTGTCAAACATTGAACGCCGATAATGCAAGCCGGCGTCGTACATTTGAAAATTGTCGGCTTAAGTCTTGTCTCTTGATTTTCCTTCAATTTGCTTACAAATTGTCCTTCTTGTCCATATTATTAGGGATTCATTCCTTCATCCGAGAATCATCAGATTTGGAACATAAGAATTACTGTGTTATTTTCCAAACCCTAGAGATAGAAGTCCTATGATTATGAGTGGCTAAAGTTTCTAATTTCTAGCCAAAGGATTGTTGCAGGTTTCGGTTCTTCAAGGATTGTGAAATCTAATTGAATTATTCGTTCTGTTCTTTATGTTTGGGTATTTATATATCTTCTGAATGTGTTGTCATTGTTATTTTTCTTGATTGATATAAATTAGGGCTCATTTGTTCAGTTAGCAAGGTCATATATTGTCAATTAGAATGTTAACTCTATTATTGTTTGATTGTTTTAATGTTTGTGACACAATAACATGATTGATTATATGATAGATAATTGATTTGTGTTATGAGGATATATAATCTAGTATAATAGATCATCTTATGATTTGTTGGCTTGAATTGGTAGTCTCTCTTGTCCTTCATGCTATTAATAGATTAAACCTTAAGAGATTATTTAGGGCTGTTTAATCAATAAGGGAAATAATCAAAGAGCCTGTTTTGATTATCGAAAAAATTTATCCAAGATAAAGAATAGAAATCTTTGTATCAATAATCAATTCTGTGAAATTAACCAGTAATGATACCTTTGGGTAGAAACACCTTGATATTGACTCACATATTGAATTTTGTTTACTTGCTTTAGGTATAATTAGTTTTCTTTGATTTCACAAAAAACCCCCCTTTCTTCTTTTCTTCATCTAATCTCTGACAGAAATAAATTTTACCAATCCCTATGAATTGACCCTACTCATGCTATATACAAATTTTGAGAGTAGAAATATGATATTTATGGTATTCGACACCTACCAATAAACTAGCTGCATATATGCTTTTCTAGAGTTGTTTCAATCGCATAAACAAAATAGGACTAACATATTAAAACTACACTATCATTTCGCCAAATAGAAATGAACTTGGAAACAACATGGATAATTGATCTATTAGATTCAAACTACATATATTACCCTGAAATAAAGTTGAGATAGAATCATAACCCGTACTAAACTTTCTTAGTTTTATATTAAATTTTATTGCCATTATAAAATGGATGCCCCATGTCTCTTCATGACAATCATGCCAAGGAAAACTTACCTATAAAGCACATTAACTGCAATTTTTTGCTATATATAGATAATCATGGGCCAAACCATCAAGTGGACTATAAGTCAATAAGAATTACAACCTTCTTCTCTATGGTGATTTATTGCATATAGAACACTGACTATGCTCAGCAAAGATAGAGAAAATTTACTTAAATCCAATTTTGCAAGTAGAAGTGAGGCTAAAGAGAAAAATGAATCTAAGAAAAATATAGTAAGACCAATCAATAACTGTTACCAATTCCTTAGAAGCATCCTTCTCTTAGAAGAACTACATTCCAATGCATTTAAGGTGATCAACATAACACTTCAGAATCCCTTTAAAATAGAAAAACAAAAGCATTAACCACAAGACAACTCATCATTTTGCAAGTTCTTGCCTTTTCAATTCTAAAGGCTCAAAAGGCCTCCCATCAAATATAGCTTCAAGGCCCATGAAAGCATAATGCGTGAGTCACTAATAAGAAATTCTAACTATCCAATTTAAAGAACAAGAATATGGTTGAGATAATTATACTACCCTTTATCCCATCTTCCAAGAACAATATCGTTTGATTAAACATCCCTTGTAAATGACTACAACAAAAGTGAGCACAAGTTAACATTTCTCTAAAAGAAAAAACTACAAATCACAAACTTAGAGGGAAAAGAGAATAAGAAATAACAAAAATTACTTGCTACTCAATGAAGCTCTTAGAAAACATTCTATTCAATTTGACCCTCTTTAGTTGGTTGATTAGGTCTTAAGCTCCTCCAAATACATAAACAACTAACTCTTCTTAAAATAACCAATGTTGATTTTCGAGCTCATCCAAGATGATAAACATAACTCTTATCTCCAAAATCCTAGTAAAAAAATTCCTTTAAATTCATATTGAACAGCAATTAACCTATAATCAAGTTTTACATGTATTTATCTAGAAAATACTTTATCTTTTTGGATCAATAGCTCATTTATCAAAACAATCCACTTGTCATTCAAAGTAGGCCTACTACTTATCACTCCAAGTGGCAGTCTACTAAAATTATAATTGTTATCTTATCACTACGTAGCACAGTACAAAACCCCAACAAATAAAGCATAATCTCAACATAAAGATTGAAATTTTTAGATGAATCGAATGCATACCTAGTAACTTCATCAACCTCATTAGTGAACATCTCAGTCCCACTCCTTCCCACGACAATCTACAAAAAAAAAAAAAAAAAAAACTTAAAATACGTAACCTTAGTGGTATGAGGAGTTTTCCTCAATGGAGGTTCCTCACCTAGCTTGAAAGCACGTTTCTTTATGATATTCTTGTGTGTTTAGAGCTTCTTATGGTGCTTGAATTTCAGATCTCTCATCTTTGTTTTTAATCATTGAAGGTAATATAGTCTCTTCTTGTCTATTTTTACCTTCTTTTCTTTCCTTTTAATTATTAATGTTATCATCCTTGCCATTATCAAGCTACGAACCCAAATTGGGGCCTTGGCTAGGAAAGAAGAAGTAAAGGAGTTGATGTAGTATGGGGATATCTAGGGTTCGTGATTTTAAGGGATAAAGTTTTGGTAGGGAAGGGGTATTTTGTTTAGGAAAAGGCAGAGTGAGGTATGTGTGCGTGCGTGTGTGTGTGTTTGTGTGTGTGTGTGTGTGTGTGTGTGTGTTTTTTTTTTTTTTTTGGGTCATTACAATGAGAAATAAAAGATTCGAACTTGGTACCTCTCTTTTGAGAAATGAGGAGAGATGCCATTGGCTATGATGTCATTCGCATGAGATGTGTGTTTTCTAGTTGCTGTTGTTATTATTATGTTAAATTTTTATTGTACAGCATATATAATCGAATTATTATCTTATTTTATTTTATTTTATTTTTATTTTATCAAAACATTTTAATATTTAAAATATTTGGTTAAATTTATTATCAAATTTTTATATAGTTGCCTATGCATCTACTTATTATACTGAAATATAGAAATATAAAATAATTTATACAATACAATTCATATTATATATTATTAAACGTAATATAATATAATAAACATAATACAACACATTATATAATTAAATTTTAAAATATTTAATTAAACTATATTGGTGAGAATTTTTTATTACCATATAACTAGTAGATTAAAAACAAGATTGTTAATGTGTAGACAATTAATTTTTTTAAAGAATAATTTTTTTTCTTTTTCAAATTTAGTTGTTTTTATTATATATATGTGATTTTTTTAAAGAAAAAAAGTAAAATTTATTTTATTTCATTTATTTATTTTATATGTAACGAGAATTGATAGGTTTACTTTTATAAAAGAGTTACAAATCTAAGAACAGTTTGGTATAACTTAAATTTGTTCACAAACATGACTAATGGTGTACATTCACCTATGTTTAATAAACATGAATTAATTATAAAGGAAATGTTACGTTTGCAAAATCTACAATCATAACTATATATCAAAATTCTTGTAGTGGCCTTACCAAATACATCAATAAAGAAGGAAATTCTAAACATATTGAGTTCACCAATTGTTTTCAGAATAAACATCAACTAAAAATCAATAATTCTCCACACTTAAAACACATATCCCAAACATAAGTGAGTAGCAAAGTATGGTACAAAGATATTGGCCCAGTACAACCATATGACATACCACATACATACCTACAAAATAAGCTAATGCACAAATAATGTCAAAATTTATATACAAGTCTGATTTATTTGTCATTTCAAGTCAGGAAACGAGCATACAATCGCATGTCTTGAGGCTTGACACTAAGATACCTAGTCCTTTGACTATTGATGTGCCTAGGAGAAAAATCACTAGGACATCAATGAGAAAAACAAATATAACACATCTAGGAGGATGATCACGAGGCTTTGCAACATTCTTTTTTTTTTTTTTATATGGATAGTGTTATTCTAGGATATGACGCATTAAGACTAACTTGAGCTACACTATTGCTAATTTGACATGACTCACCAATTAGCTCAAGTGATTTGTTCGTCATAAATATAAAATCAATAAGAGCAAATTTGTTTGCCATAGTCCCAAAGGATTGATAAGAACTAAATTGAGATAATTTCTCAAAATAAAATTTTTCATTAACAAGGGATTGCTTCTTTTTTATAATTAATTATTCATGAATATATATAGAAAAATCCCCAAAACCAAATGGCAATAAAGTAATTGAATAAAAGACCTAAATTCCTTGGTTACTAAAATATCAATAACTAACTAATTAATTCATAACCAATTACTAAACAAAACTAACTTGAAACTAAAATATAATAAAAAATATATAATAAAGATAATGATAACTAATTAGTTTGGAGCAATCTTTAGGCATAGGAGATTGAATCTTATTAAGTACTAAATATGAATTTGTAGATCCCTAAAGAGTAAGAGTCAAATCGTCTCGCACTGGCTGACTATTTTTATCATCCATAAAACGTTCAATCTATTGTAACCATCAAATATAGCATTTTATTCCACAAATATGGCTTCACTAAAATTTATCTCTAGAAGATGTTATTTGTTTTAGGGCAAGTAGCCATATAAATGATCCCTCAAATGCTAATGGCAATTTAGTGTTTAAAACTACCGGTCACTTTGTCGTAATTGTTCAATCCTCAATTGGTAATGAACATTTAGCTCATCATCCACTTGCTTAAGTGACTATAGGCTTGATGGTACACAGCTAATATAAAATTAATTTAATAGTTAGATAATCATCAATTCATTATCTAATCCTACGAATGTATTATACATACACATACAGCAATTCACATATGTAGGTAGATGCAAAGTACTAACATGCAAGAATTTTGTTTGAATTTTGATCATATAATCATGAATAAGATAATCATAACTTACAAGCACTAAAATTGCAACTACTACTATTACCAATACTGCTAGACCATCCATAACACATGCAAGTCCCTCTAACTTATCCATACTTGTATTCAGTCAATTTATAATGAAAATGTATAGCAAACCAAGAATCATACGATTTTAACTAAGATCACATCATAATTCATCAAGCACTTTTAATTAATTCCAAGGAATTTATTATAATTTATAATCCATAAATAGCAAATACAACCCCAATATATCTAAAGCTGAATTAAAAAAAGAAAAAAAATTGAAATATATATACGACCATCTTATAATTGACTCTAGACACCTAAACTAACACGAATAACATGTTGAAAACTTATAATAGACCACCCACTTGCTCAAGCACTGTAATGTAAAAAATCCACGCTTCCAGAGGATTTGTACTCCATGAAAAAGACATGTTCTCCCACTGAACAAAAGTATCCGTTACGCCTACTTTCTTTCCAAAGGACACTGACATAATGACCCTTCGCATCACTTTCAATACCACTCGCACCGGTACTGTGCGTGGAGCATGGATTCGATTGAACTTGCTGGTCCATCATTGTTGACTTCTTAACCATCAGCCCTACCCCTCGGAGTTAGATTCCAAGCTCAGCGGCTGCAGCCAATGCTAACTTTGCGGAGTTAACATATGTTGGTTTGGTTTTTCAAATGCCAGTCCCTTTCTGTCAAAAATCGAAATTTCATGGTTTGAATTATGTTTTGCGTTGCTTCACCATTTGTGTTAAAAGGACCAATGGCTGGCTTCCTTTTCATCGGATATGCTTTACCTAAATTTGGAATATGAAATGTTAAGGTCATCTTGGGATATGTCTGATCAAGGCATCCCATGAATTTGTTTTTTCTTTCGACTTTTCCTGTATTTGCATAAATAATATCAGTAGCAGCAGTACACTGCAAAAATAACTAAATTAATTAAATTTATTGAAAAGATATTCACTTTTACATTACTATTTAGGATTTAGAAATCGAACTTGGTATAAGGGGATTGGTTACTCTCACTTGAAAGAAACATGGAGATGCTCTTAACTTGAAAGATTATTGATTAATATTTAAGATTTAAATGGATTATCTTTTTTTTTTTCCCTTCTTCATTAGATATTCATGTGCATCTAATTTGTATAACAAAACACTAAAATTACTATAATAAGAGCAGCGATTAGGATGTGAAAATTAAAATTTGAAAATTCACGTACTTAAAGAAAAGTTTTAAATATATATTTGATATCTTAGGAAAAAATTTTAATTAGCATTTTTATTAAAATAAATTAAACAAAAAGTAAATGAGTTCAGCTTATAAGATTTGTTAGATTAAAAAACGGACTACAGTAAAATGAACCAGATAGATTGAAAATAACTTTTCTCAACTACTCTGTAATAACAGAACTTCTCTCTCTCTCTCTCTCTTTTTCTTTTTTCATATAACCATCTAAATTTTTTTCTTTTATTCCTAAATTCTGAAAATTATGCACATGATCCAACGGCTATATAATTATAGATAACCAATATTAAAATACGAAATTTTTTTTTCTAATTTATAACCTTAACAAATAATAAGCATATCAGGAGACTGTTAATATTTAATATTTTGAATCAAGCTCATATTGTTTTAACAATTAAATAAATAAAATGCGATACAAATTGAAATTCAAAGAGGTTGTCGAGGAATCTTTTGTTACTTTTTAGTAGGCCGCAATTTGTCAGTAAAATAATATTATTTAATCTCTCATAACGTTACATATACACAGGGCATATATATATTTTTAACCCTTTTTTTCTGATTTTTTACTGTCTTTCTCCAAATACAAAGCCAATAGGCTGTAAATTTAAAAATTGCGAAAAAGAAGAAAGAAATTAAAACTTTTTCGAAGTCGTAAATGTCACCGGGAAACCGATTCAGCCAGTTTACCAAACCTCTCAACGAGCTGAGGCGACAACTTGGTAGCCGGTTTCCTCTCCCTCCCCGGTCTGAAATCAAACCCGACAAAAGCATCGGAAACATCCTCCGAGCTCCAACCTGATTTCCTCAAAAGATCCGAAAACCGATCCGTTTTCAAAAGAAGGAGATCGCACATCGTCTCATTGTCCAGCAGAACCAAGTCCCCATCAAAAACCCCACTCCCTCTCACCTCCAGAATCTCATGTACATCAACCTCACTCCACCCGCCACGCCTCAAGACCGATCCAATTTGATCCAAATACTCGCCCACCCACTTCGGGTTCTCGGACACCGCCACATCGAAGAACTGCTCCGGCACGGAATTCTCCGATGACGATGAATTCCTCCTTCGCCTGTCCACGGCGGCATCACTCCAAAACTCAACCCACCTCGGAACCCGACATCCGGCGCCAGTATCCAGGCTCCTTCGGTAATGACCCGAACCCGAATCCCACCCCGCTGGTTTCTCCCCCAAGAGCTTCTGCCTTTTCATTAAACCCGGGTCCGGTTCGGAGCTCCGAAATAGGGTTTCGCGTTCGAAGAAGTCGGAGAGGTCGAAGCCGCAACAAAAGATCCGGTTTTCGTCGACGTAGAAAATCGGGTTACCAGCCAAACAGGGGTTGCAGGGGATGTAGCAATGGTTGAAGATTGGAATCAAAAGCGGAGCCTTTTTGAGCGAATTCCGGGCCACCCGGATTGCCCTTTCAGGGTCGGACGGTCTTGGACCCCAGGACTTGGACCAAAACGTGTTTTTGGCAATTTGGAGGGAAATCGAAGCTATGGGAAGATCTAGAGTGGCTCTCAAGTGGTGGCGGACAGGACCGGCGGACCGCCAATCAGGGAAGCCTGGGCCAATGGGGAGGCCGGCGGAGAGGATGGCACGGAGATCGGGTGGGAATGCGAAGCCGAATTCAGCTTCGGCACGGGCGAATTCGGATTCGGAGAGTCCGGGTTGCACCTGGATACCGGAATTGGTCAAATGGGTCATGACTTGGTTGGATAGGGAAGTGAAGGAGGTGGGGGTGTTGGTGCGGGTGGAGGTGGAAGAGGCTACAGGCGGTGGGACGGCTGCGCGAGCGGAGAGTCGACGAAGGCCGGCTATATGGGCCGGGTTTAGACCGGTCATCCTCCGGTCCACGTCAACCATTGTGAAGCTAATGGTGTGAATAGTAATATTTTAAACAGCAGTGATAATAAAAACAACAACAATTATAATGTATTTATTTATGGATGTAGTAATAATACCATTAGCGTGAGTTCGTGGTTGGTTGGGTTTGTAGAGATGCTTCTTTTGGGTTTTAGTGTGAGAGAGAAGGTGTGAAGTGGAGTTTTTGATTATGGAGTGTAAAAAGGAGAAAAGGAAAGTTAGAAGAAGACGGTGCTTTTGGGGATGCCTAGAGAGACTTTCATGAACACTCAGAGAAGTGTATTTAAAGCTGCTCAGACAGTGAGCCCCACCCCCCTACTGTTAGATAACCCGGTGATGCTCTTTTTCCTTTACTTTACTGTTTGTTCTATTCATTAATTATAGGATAAATTATAATCCATGCTTAAGCTTCTAAATCATTATTGAAATGTTCTTTTAAATCCTATGGGGAAGAAAATAACACCAAAATCCCATTATATTATGTTTGACATCATAAAAGATAATTTAAAGAAAAAGGCCGAAAAAAAACCTTTCCATTTCCTAAAAAAATTTAAAAATTTAATTATTTTAGTGTATTTAAAAAGGACAATCTTATAAATTATATCTTAGCTTTAGAAATATGTATCATCAGTACTCGAAGTTTAAAATTGGTCAATTTAGTATTAAATTTTAAAATTTGATATCTAAAAATTTTTTAAATCGATCAATTTAGTATCTATATGGTACTGTTGGCATGCATAAAATATTCTTTCAAATACTAAATTGATCGATTTTAAGGTTCAATTTTAAATTTTAAGTATCGTTGTTAAAGTTTAAGTATCATTTGTGATATTAATGCTATTTAATATTATCTTTTTTTTTTCTTTTGGTTTTATTATATCTTTAATAGCAAAATATACATATATTGATCTAAAATAATTCTCAAAAGACTCGATTTAAAAATAGAAAGGGGGCTTCTACGATTCCATCAACGGATTGTTCCGTCATTATTCTAATCGTTAAAATAAATATAATAAATGTGATATTAACTATTTTAGTAATCCGATCACGATTGGATATGGTGTAAGCCATTTGATGGTGACGAAACCACTTCGGTCCGATCAAAATTAATGGCGAGACCATATTAGTTTCCAAATAGAGATTATGAGGGAGTTAATATGGATCCTGGACTTTAATGAGGTAAAATTGTAGGCTTAACTATTAAGACTATTATATATATATTAAGACTAAGGTTAAATCTATTGGCTTGAGGTGATTTAAAGAGCATTTAGTACAGTGAGCTTATAATACATATTATTAATCCCACCCATTCACTCTTAATTTTTTTTTAGAGAACCCTGTGCACTTAAAAACCCTCAATAAATCTCAATTCAAGAGAAGTGGAGGGATCTATCAACAAAAGACTCATTTGATTATTGACAATGAATGCACTTATGGTTATGGCTAAATTCTATAAATATTTAAGAATTTATTCTTATTTGATAGTTAAAGAAATTTTAAAAAGTAGTTTTGTATAGTTAGACTATCAATACAAAATATTAAAAAAAAAAAAAGCTTAAAATGAAGCACACACTACCTTTTTTTAGAATAGTAAGGCTGGTATTATATATCTTGTCTTTCTATTATACATATGTCCAAGCTTTTCGAGACTACCGACTCTTTCTATCTATGTTTTAGTCTTAGATAATCCATTTATGTCATTCCATGTTGCTCTTTTGAAGTTATATATGGAGTGGGATTCAAGTGATACACATGTGATTGTTACAATTAAATCTTTTTATCTCAAAAAAGTTAGTGTATATGAAGCAAATATAAAATAATATATATTTAATTTTAAAAATTTACTCTTAACAATTGATTGCAAATTTGACCTTTCCTTATTCATTTGTAAATATTAATTCACAGTCCACTGCGAAATTTTTGGCTCATAAATAGCTCGATGATGAAAGCCTCCTCGACCAAGGGTGAGCTAGATTTGGGAGACAGAAAAGAAAAGTCAAGAGCTTTTATTTAATTTCAAATGCACAACATCAAAAGGTGATATGTTATGGATAGCCACAAGCAATGAATATTTGGAGGAGGAGGAGGAAAAGAAACAATTGAATTTTGTGTTAATCCGTAGCTTCTTTGGTCTTGCCCGTCGGATGATACAAATATCGCTAGAAGGTGGAAAGGTAACGGTTTAAAAATGCTTAATGTTACCGATATCCACCGTCACTTTATTGCAAAAATCATGTGACCTGCCAAATCGGCGATCACAGGAAGCCGCACATAAAGTTTGGAAAACATGTTGACAATAAATAAATAAATAAATAAAGGTTGGGAAATAAATGATCTTTTAATTTATAGTAACCGCATCTGACATTACAATGTTGATTATTTGTAATTTAATTATCAAAACTTTTTTATTATTAATTGGAAAAATATCAAATTTAGTGTTTAAATTATATATATAAAAATTTGGTGGTGATTAATTTAATATCCAATCAAAGTTTTTATGTATATTTTTAGAGAGCTTCTACGGTTCTATTGATGGGATCCACCAATCACTCATCTAACCATTAAAATAAAGATAGTAATTAAAATATTAACTATTTTAATAGTTCAATCACAGTTGGTTATGGTATGAGTCATTAGTTAATGATGGACTAATTCTGTCAGTATTAATGACAGAATAATAAATTTCCTATATTTAATCTATCACTAATATTGTTTACTCTATTTCTTAATATACAAGAAACAGTCTATTAGTGCTTGACAACATTAGGTATTAATAAAAATTCAATAATATTCTCCTATTCTATATCTATAAATAGAGCAAACCGTATTAAGAAAAAAATGAAAAATAAAAATAGCAAATATCTAAAAAGACTTGATTGACTCTGAAATTGATCAATTTAAAAATAAATATTAAATTGGGTATTCTTCCAAAGTTGATCTAACAAATTTAACTTTTACCCTTATTAATTTTGGTATCTATATCGAATAGTCAATATTGCCATCATTAAAAGCTTTATATCTGTCATTAAAAGCATCATTACATGTATATTTTGTCATAATTGTTTTTTATTATATTAAGTCAAAAAATTTTCATTTTACTTAATACCTTTTAAGAAAATAAAAATAAAATATTATATTTGGTGCTTGAGTTTTATCTATTTTTATAGTTAATTAATTTAAATTTGAAAGTATTATTTTATGTTCTACAATCTTTTTAAGGTCATTTTCAATAATCAAACCAATTTCCTTTACTAAAGTTCTAATAAAGATTCCTCCTTTAACAATTGATTTTGTTGACCTTGCATGTGATATATTGAAGGGATATGTGGATTATATGTTAAACTCTTTTAGGAATTTGAATTTTCTTTTCAGGTTACCTCTAATTTCTTGATTGAATTTTTTTTTTCTCATTTTGTTGTTTTATTTTATCATCTTCATGCTAGATTTTGAATAAAGATTTTATTTAGTCTTTCCAAATGGGTATGTTTTCTTTGACAATGTTTTTATAATGATCTAAACTTAAAGACACTTACAACCCTTGACACGTGTCCATATGACATGTGGACACACGAATGTTCGAACCCTATTAATAACCACAACATATGTCATTTAACACCACTAATACACATATAAATACTTTAAATTGACGGTCATAAAATAAGTACTTCACTACAAATATTACAGACATTCATACTTCCTACACATTGGTAGTAAGTGATGGCTCATAGAGTCAATCTAAACATACACATATATAAACCAACAAGTGGGTTCATGCCCTAACATTCTAATTTAATACAAGAATAACAATCACTAATATGATATGAGTTTCTATCTCTTGCAATCTAACAAGTCATGTCTAAATATATGTGATAAGAGAGGAAGAAGCCTTCAACAAGAGAAATTCTTCAAATGATATTTGTGAAGGAATACACAAATAGGCTTGACACCATCTATAACCGAAAACCTTAAAATATTATGTTATAGGTATTCCCTCTTATAAACCCTTCACATAAGTCTCATATTTCCCATGTAATTGTTAAGAGTGGAGGAAGCCTTTAACAGGGAGATAATTCTTTAAACGGACTTTATGAAGGAATAAAATTAATGGGCTTGATATCATCTATAACCCAAAACTTTAAGGTATTAGGTTAAGGGGTTTTTCTTCTTATAAACCCTTCATATAAGTCTCATATGTCTCATGTGGGATTTTTTCCAACCTCACCTTGCACCCTAACAAATCTCTCCTTAAGTGTGAATCTCTATAATGGGCTAGGTTATATTTTTCCTCAACAAGAGCGTGACCTTAGCCCATTGTGGAGACTCACACTTGAGAGAGATTTGTTAGAGTATTAATGTGAGGTTAGAAAATCCTTTATGGGAAATATGAGACTTATGTGAAGGGTTTATAAAAAGGAAGACCTTAATCTAATACCTAAAGGTTTTTTGTTATAGGTGGTATCAAGCCAATTTATCTATTCCTTCACAGAGCTCATTTGAAGAATTTCTCCTCGTTGAAGGCTTCTCCCTCTCCTAACAATTGGTATTAGAGTTGATGATTTGGCTGGGAAGTCCCATGGTTGGCCCTTCATGTGAAAAGAAACACTTTGTGGTATGACTCATTTGTGAAACCCTTCATTTATGGTGAGTAGATGGGGAGCGGACCACTCATAAAGTAGGTTTAGTTGAGTCAATTTGACAAGCTCTTGTTGAGGGGAGTGTCACTCCTTGATTTGGCTCAAGGCGCATCCAATCCGCCACGCATAATGCTTAGGCGTTATACGCTAAGGCTAACCTAGTCTATAATTTATCGTAATCGTTGCTAAACAAATTTTAGATTATGAAATCGTTGAATTAGTTTATGAAACAACTGAGAATTTGCAGTGGAAAATAATTTTTCAAAAACATTTATCCAAATAGGCTACTCCAGAGGGTAGACCAATATATATGTAACTTAGCATCATACCACTAGGGGTTTCATGATAAGAGTTTCAAGTATTTCAAAATACAACCCATGGGCTTACAAATGGGCCTTTATTAAAACATAAGCTTGATAGTGAAATTTACAGAAATAAGATAATGATCCAACAGATCCTAATCACTTCATTCATCGAGATACTCCTCGAAGTCCGTGCCATACCCTATGTAGTCATAAGTATCATTGTCAGAATCATCAACACCTGAAAAAGAATGGAATGAGCCGAATCTCAGTATGATAGCAATACAAGCATACACACCTATTCTAAATGCAATGCAACAATTAACAATTTATATATTTAAATTAAAGTGTAGCAAACAATTGTAGAGTACTTACACTCTGGCAACACATTGGAACCTGGGGGTCCTAAGTAACAGTAACTGCTCAGGAGGTTGATATAGTAGCCCGGGTACCTATATCCCTTATAGGAAAATCTAGTAAATAGCCTCATCTAGGGGTCATACTCATCTTTATCATATTAATCCATTGTGATTAAACGGAGTAACAGAGCCCATATATTAAATCGCTTAATACAATTTCTCACCAATATGAATAAACATTACCCCAATATTGTCTCCCCTACTAGCTACCTGCTGAGCCATTGATAGCCATCATTTGTCCAATTTTGGGGTGGTCTAAGCACTTAACTACTGTGTTGGCATTACCCAGCAATGTTGTCGCCCCTCAGACCGGGTTAAATAACCACGCACAATTAACAAGTAATCATTAAAACCGTCTTTAAGTATTAATTAATTTAGGATGCCTATCCTAGCAAGCAACACATAAGTCACTCCGTACCTGGTACAAAATCTGTATTCTAAATAAACAAAAGATCGACTAAGAGTTAAAGCAGGCAGTAGAATTCTAACAGATATCTGCTCAAAAGATTGATTCATATAAGCATTTAAATCAATTATTGGTTTATATCCAACTCACATAAAATACTTATGGTTCTAGCAAATATTCATTTGAAACAACATATTCACCTATTAGTCATAGTCTATCTAAAGCCAATTACCAATTAATATGGTCTTATAGGAGTTCACTAGCTTGAGTAATAGTTAAGTGTAAATTGTTGGTTTCTAAAGATTTACTAAGGCAGTATTAGTTAATGAATCTATATTAGCTTAATTTATCCAAGTTGGATACAATTAATCAATCAAGTTTATTTTATATCCAATTTAGCCTACTAAACCTATTTTATGGTAATTAGGTTATTAATTAGTATTTTAAATAACACATCCTGTGTTAAATCTAATAAAATTTATTAAGTAAAATAACTCATTTAAAATATAATTATTTTATTTATATCATTTGTAATCTATTTTTACATCTAAATCAATAATTAATATAACCCATATTCATATATATGCTTGTTTTGGTTTTGAGGCATACATATATTAATCTATACTTAAATCTAAGTTATCATTTAGTAGTTTACATAAATTTATGTACTATTAACATAATTAAATATACTAATTAAAATTACTTACTTGAACTAGCAAGATCAACTAAGTAATTGCCTCTACTACTAGCTTTACCACTCAAGGGTTGATGAAGCTTTTTCTTCAAGCTTATTACCTAAATTCAACCTTGTCTCTAGTCTTCAATTTCACCTAATAAATTGATTAAAATAAAGGCTAGATTAATGGAATAAAAAAAGATATAAGATCTATAAATCTTGGTGATATTTTACCTTATGTGTGTTGATGATGGAGAAGGTCTTATTGTGCATTTTTTGGAATGTTTTTTAGAGAGTTTTTGAGAGTAAATTGAGGAAGGAGTAGCTACAAGTGAAGTGAAAATTAGGGTTTTCTAAACCCTATATTCATATTATTTGATGGTTTTTAATTTCTATTAGGTTAAGGGCTTTTTGGTACTTTTGCTTAATTAATTAAGGGCATTTAAATCTTTTCCTAGTTGTAGAAACCTTCTTGAAGTGGTTAAGGTCATTTTTGTCTTTTCATAGGGTTAGATTTTTCTAAACATTAGGATTTTATATCATATGTGAGGGTGCATGATAAAAACATGGTTTAATGGGACTATGTGGGCTTTGATTTCTTAAGCTTCATGGGCTTTGGTTTATGGGCTTCATATTTTTAGATGATGAATTGGGTCTTAGGTTATAGGCTTTAGGCATTTAATGTCATGCCTCAAGGGGTACCTTAAATGTGGTAGTCTGTCGTACACAATACTAAAGCCTAAGAATGACTACCTCAATCATGCAAAGGCTTTCATATCATGTATAAGCATACATCACACAAGGAGCGTATCAGATTAGCACAATTTACATTGATAATGATTAAATAACAAGGCAAAGAAAATACTTATCATAAACATAAACATGGTAAATCACAATTCTTAGGGATATATTCCTCTATTATTTTCAAGTCAAAATAAATACACTCCTTAGAAATTTTCTAAAATACTAACATATCATACATTACATATAAGAAACCTTACAAGGTAACTTATCTATGTTCTCGCCTTAACAAAAGTTTAACACCTTAATGTCATGATCTTCGATTTAAACCACGGGTATACCTATTTCAACAAAATC
This sequence comes from Combretum micranthum, assembly GCA_024138025.1. NCBI lineage: Eukaryota > Viridiplantae > Streptophyta > Magnoliopsida > Myrtales > Combretaceae > Combretum > Combretum micranthum. Next base: position 427,007 of record JAMXBD010000658.1, on the reverse strand, counting down.
TATAGGGGTATAAGCTTACAATTAGCTTAGTAAGGTATCATTTTCATTCGCACCATAGTTTCAAACAAGTTCATTTAAATTTTCACACATATGCTATGCATACAATGCAACAATCATGTGATTTCATAAATATATATAGTTATCTGGAAACCATATATAGAATGGATTTACCCCTCCGTATCAAGGTTAGATAATTGTTGATGAAAATCTCGATCTTCTACTGTTTTTCCCCAAGTCCTTACCCAAAGCGTTGGTTGGCTCGGCTCTGAACCTAGAGTTGCATTCCCCGAGCAATTTGGATTCTCTAGAAGGAACATGGCTAGTGTCCCAGCACGATAGTAGCCAATCCAACTCTACACATAGAAGTAGAAGCCTTCCGAAAGAAATGTGACTCGATGGATGCTATGCTTGAGCGTTTTATGATTCTTAAGCCAAACATTATTAAGATATATTAAGGGGGGTTGTCAATCAATTTAGCAAACAATAAACAGTCATATAAGTAAGTAAACAAAACACTTAACAGGCAATTTGAAGTTGCGATACTCTTAATTCTCATTTCGCACATAAGTATAGAATCACATATATACATATTCCGGATTCCTCGTACATATCCATTTTTATCTTTCTTAGTATACTAATGCCACTACTTTACAAGCATAAGCAAGGTAACAAAATTAAGAGGAATAACTCACTCATCCATTTCGTAATCTTCTTAGTTGTAGCAATTCTCAAAAAGAGTAATCTCGTATCCTTCATCACCTAGACAAAAGAAATACTTGGGATAAGTATTTCGTCGAAATTCTACTTAAACTTTCTAATTTTATTTCACTATGTTCGTCAAAATTGCATAGAATGAAATTCCAATTTAAAATGGCCATAACTTGCTTATTTTAACTCGAATTTCGCATATAATATACCATTTTCTACCTATTCTAAAAGATCTATCGATTTCTAAGATTATTTTTTCATATAAGGTCGTTTGGGTTTCAAAACCATAGGGTACAGATTCAAAACGAATATTTTCAGCTTTTGCAAAACAATTTTTCCAACTCAACTTCATTCAAAAATCCTTTAGTAAAAAAAAAAAAAATATATATATATATATATTTGATCAATCCCTTGAGTATATAGATAAGCTCACTTTATATGCAAAAATTCTAATGGTAGTGTCTCAACAATTTATTTCATAGAACAATTCATTTTGAAGTGTTAAAACTTAGCTTGACAAATTTCTTTTCAAGTATTTTGAATAAACTTTATTTTTCTAGGTTATTATAAATGAGTATATTCTTATTTTATTTTCCTCATTCCTTTTTCCAAAACAAGTAAATCTTCCTTTAACTTTAGTCTTTTATAATTTTTACTTCTAGTGATAAAAAATCAAAGTTATCAAAAGTTTATCAAGTTATTGATAACCTATTTACAAATTTGATTTAGAATGGTCTTAGAAAATGAGTCTTTCTTTTCATATTTCTTGATCAAAATATAAGTTCTTGTTTTCTAAAACTTGGTCTTTTACCTCCTCTACAAATTTTATTTGAAAAGAATCCTCTTTATTGATAAAATCATTTGTTTTTTATCTTATCATATTTATAGTCTTTGAAAGTAAGTTCTTTCATTAGAAACTTGAAAATCATTATTTTTCTAAGTAGGTTTATAACTTTATGGGTTGATTTTATCTTAACTTTGAAAACTAGTTTGCTTCTTGGTTTTGTTATGGAGTTAAAAAGTGTTTAATCTTAAACTTTTTGTGAAAACTTTGACTACTAACAAATTATTTTACGAAAACTTAGGTTGCCATTATAAAAAGAAAGTGTTTATTTCTTATATTTCCTTGGTAAAGCTATCTTTGTTATTTTAGAAAACTTTGAGTAAACTTGTATTATTCAATTTCTATGTTGTTGATAATAACTCTATTATCTAATGATAAGTCACATAATAGAAAGTTTAGTTTCAAATTCCTTTAATAAAATAAAATTCTACTTTTAAATTTAGTTAAGACAATATCATTATGTAGATGCATGAATTATGAGCATATAAAATAATAAGAATATGAGAAAAATACAAGAAGCAAATAATAATAAGCAAGATAATAAAAATATCAAATATTGGGAACCTTATCTTAATCAAGATAACCCGGTCAAGTATTGGGAGCCTTAGCTTTATCAAGACATCCCGGGACTAAGAATAGACTAGTTCTAAAAAGAATAAAGAAATGAAAGAAAAGGTTGTTTTAACTTGATATGATAATTCTATGACTAGAAAGATTAGTTTCAAAATAGCTTGAAATAAATAAATTGTAAAGCATTAAATTAAATAAATAACAAGTGAACTTATATGCTCTAAAGATTATATATAAATACATAAATATATTTAGTTATATATGAATGAGAATTGGCATAATAATAACATGATAATAACAACATATATAAAAGCATGATATCAAGATAATAAATAGGAATTTCATGTGCAAGAATAAAATATGAACATGTTGTTGCTTTTAGTACTCATGTGAGTTTCAAAACAACATCATAGTCATGTTAAGTTACATGACATAAATAAACTAAATGGTTGAAAAAGTTTACCTAAAGTGTTTATGTGGTATGAAGATGGTAGATGAATAGGGTATTATATGGGTAGTGATATGTGGTAGATAGTTTATGTATAAAGAAGGATTTTTATGAAGAATTGGTATAAAAGAGTTTTGGTAGAGAGCAAATTTGGAGAGAGGATTTGTGGAGAGTTTTGGTAGTAAAATGAGTTGTGTGAAAGAATGAAAGAGGAATGAGGTATATAAGAATTTGGAATGAAAATTAGATGTAATTAAATTAATTGAAAAAGAAAATAATTGAGAGTGAAAAATAGAGGGGGGTGGACAACAAGAGTGGGAGGAGAGAGAGAGGAGTGATTAAAAATTAATTTTGGAAGAAAAGTGTAAGAGAAGTTTAGTAATATTGGTATAGAATTTTTATGGAAAAAGAAATTGTAAGAAATATATATGTAGGTTGTAAGAATAGGTAGTAAGAAAAAGTAGAGATAGATGAATAGTAATGAATAGTAGAAAAATATATGAATAGTAGACTAGACAAATAAAATACCGATAGTAATAAAAATACGCGTATAAATGCGATATATGTAATTTTTAGCTACCGAAAAATTCTAAAACTAATATTTTTGGAAATCTTATATTTTTACGAGTCTATTTTTATTGTTTGAATATTTTTACCATTCAGTATGTTGGGGTATTGTTTTTAAAAACTGATCATGTTCGGACCTGAAATCACTAGAAATTTACGAATATAATATTTTTAAGCTTCCTTATATTATTACGAACTATTATCAACAATTATTTCCATTTCATTTTTTATGGTTTAAGACCGCGGGATTGCCGGATCTTAAATACTAGGGTTTGTTGTAAGCTTTGTTGACTTTTACGGTTCTGGTTTGACTTCCGGTTTTGCTGAGTTATTCGTAAGATCATAATTTTGGGGTTTTGTCCGTATTATATTTTTAGTTCAATGTCTATGGTTTATTTCATTTTATTTGTGATTATTTAATATTTTTCAATTCTCGGGATCGTTTAATCGAGTTTAGAGTTGTGAGTTAACTCAGTTTGACTTTTGGTGAAAATTGAAACTTTTGATTCTAAAATTCACAGAGGGTTTTAAGATCTTAGTATTTTGTTGTCGAGCATTATTTGGATATATTGTTTTGATTTGCGTGTTAAGAATCAGATAGATGATTTGATTGACATACGGATGTTAAATCAATCGATAGTTAGATTTTCTATTTTTTTTTAGGGTTCTCTTTTTCTCAAGATTACAAATTCTCGTGTTTGACCTTATTTAAAATTTGATTTTAACTTGGGTTGATTTTCAGGGTTTTGGTTTTTGGTGTTAGACTTCTAGGATTATTTTCTAAAAATTATGAAAATTTTAGGGGTTTACATTTAGAATTAGAAATTAAGAAGTAAGAAAGAGAATTAGCTAATTGACATTAGAAATTAATTCTAGGAAATCTAATAAAAAGAAAATTAATATCTTACTTGAATTTAGGAGTTCAAGTGCCTAGGAATTGATATTTGAAGGTAAATATTTAGTTTTAAATTTCTAAGATTTAAGGAGTTAAAATTTCGGTTCAAATGGCGAAGTCAATGATTTAGGGGTTTACACGATTGAACTTTGACAAACAAAATTTAGTTTAATAATTAAAAAGTATTGAATAAATTCGAATTTTTTGAAATAGGTGATTGAAGTATTTAATGAGTTAAATCAAGTATTTATGGTATTAGAATCTCTATTTTCAATTATATTTATTTACTAATTCAATTATGCTAAACTATCTAATGTATCCTATAACTTGCAAAATTCTACTAGCCAAATCATTTAAAATCATTCTCTAAAATAAATTTATATTAAGGTTCAAAATTACCAATACTTTCGTACTAATCGTCTAATAATATCCAATTAACTTAAATGAAAATTTAGGGTATTCCAGGGAGTATAACTTAGCCCATTGTGGAGACTCACACTTTGAGAGAGAGATTTTTTAAGGCTAAATATGAGGTTAGAAAAATCCTACATGGAAAATATAAGACTTATGTGAAGGCTTTATAAGAGGGAATGTAAACCCCCAAATTTTTGGAATTAGTTTAAGCGTAAAACCCTAACCGGAGCTCTATGGTCATCAAAACCCTAGTTAGACGTAATAGCTTAAGTTCGACACTCTCGAATAAGAAACTCGGTGAGGATAAGTAGAAGTTTAGAATGTAGAATAATGCAGAATTATCTAAGGCAACATAAAAAGATCAGATTAGTAAAACCGCAACTCATCTCGAACCCGATTGAACATGGTCATTGAAAAACGTGTCCGGAACCCCGGAATAATAAAAATATTCCGAATACACCGTTAGACTCGTAAAAATACAAGGTTTTCAAAAATATCAATTTTGTAATTTTTCGGCAAGTAAAAATAACAGATATCGTATTTATACGCGTATTTTCTTACTACTAGTACTTTATTAGTCATATATACTTTATATTATACTATTCATTACTATTCTACAGTATTCTTTTATCTCTACTTTTTCTTACACCTACTCTTACACACTCAATAACTTATAGCCTTTACTTTTTACCTTTCCCATAACTTTATTTCACATCTACCTTACATATTACATCTTTTATTTAACAAAAAGTCAAAAAATAAAATCTCTTTCCCCTCCATGGTACATGGCCGGCGCCCCCTTGTCCCCTCTCCTCTCAATTTTGTTTCAATTTTATTTTTTTTAATCACACAAAAAATCACTCCACATTTTCCTATAAATACCCCCTCCTCTTTCACTTCTTTCACACATTCACTACCCACAAATTCTATACTAAAACTCTCTCAAATTCTCCTCTCAAAACTCTCTCCAACTGCCATCCTAAAACTCTCTCAAAATAATTCCAAAACAACTTCTACCTACAACAAAAACCCATAACCACATATTACTACCAAAATCTTCATTAGGTAACCATATTCTATTATTTTCTTTTCTTCATGTCATGTAACTTTACATGATCATAGTGTGAGTTTCCAAAGACTAAAAGTTAAGGAAGTTACATTATGTTCATGTATTATTTTTGTTCATGAAAATCTATTTATGATTATGTTATTACTTTACTCATATTATTATTACTATATCTAAGTATTATTATTATTATATATATACATATTCTTTAGAGCATATAAGCTCACTTGCAATTTATTTTTTTTTACACAAATGCAATTTATTTATTATTCCATTGCAATTTATTTATTTATTCCGTTGCAATTTATTTATTCCTTGTTATTTTAAGACTAGTCTCTAGTCTTAGACTTGTCCTCATTAAGTCAAAACAGGTTTTTATTTCTTTCATTTCATTTTATTTTATTTTGGGACTAGTCTACTTCTTAGTCTTGGGAGCCTTGAAAAAGCTAAGGCTCCAATACTTGACTTTATTACTTATGTTAGTTTACTTGCTATTATTTTCTCATAATTCATGTTCATTTAAGTTGTTGTCCAAAGTTTCAAGTTCTAAAAATAATTGACAAAAAGGAGATTTTGACACTTAGAAATAAGTTTATGTAAAGTAGAAAATCTATGGCTTGGAAAAAAAATAAAGTTACCTTTTCAAGTTACAAGGAGAAACCACTACGATTTTAGAAACTACTATAAAAAGCTTCTTAAAAACATTTATTATCTAACTTTGTTTTTATAAAGAAAATAAATTTTTATGCATGGATGATTTCTATGAAAAACATAGAACATGAGGGAAGGATGAGAATTTTTTCAAATAAAGATTTTTGCAAACAATATACAGGAATTTGTACAAGAAAAATAAATAGGAATAATAGTGTATTTTCTAAAAACTCTAAAATAGTATTAGTATAGAAAACTTAGAAGGAAGAAAATTTACTTTCAAAAAGTTACTTGGATGTATATATATAAGCCAACATAAAACATTTTTGTAAAACAAAAGAAACAAAATATTCATTTTAAGAGACCAACAAAAATGAATTCTTGTAAACTATATTTTTCTAAAAACTCCAAAACCAACATGATTTTATTTAAGTAACATGAATGGACAACAAACACTTGGGCATGAATAAATATGAGCTAAGGAGAATTTTTCAACTATATAGATAACTAAGTATTTATCAAACAAATTTTGATTTCTTGAACCAAAGTTGTTTTGTGTTGGGAAAATCCGTGGTGAATTTTGTCGCCCCTATTTCGGAGCCTATATGACCTTTTTTTGTTAAAAATAGTTTTAGAAATGAATAGATCTTTTGAGTAGGTAGAAATCGGTATATTATATGCGCGATTTCGAGTTAAAATGACCAAGTTATGGCCATTTTAAGTTGGAACATTCCTTTATACAAACTTTAACGTTCTTTTGACATTGTTTTATCAAAATTCAAGAAAATCATCAAGAAATACTTATTGTGGGTATTTTCTTTGGCTAGGTGACTCCGAGGAAGGATACTTATATCCTGAAGATTATTTCGATTAAGTGGAGTGTGTGAACGACTCACCCACTTAGAGAAATAGTCGACATGGCATTGTGAGTCTATTTCCTTAAAATGCTATACTTGTTGTGCTTGTAAATTAGTTGCATTAGAATTTAGAAAAGACAAATGGATATGTATGTAAATTAATTCTTTGAAAGAATCCTAAGAATATCGAGGACGGAATTGAATTAAATGTGTGTTTTAGTATAACATTTGATTTGTATGAAATTCCTTGATTGCCTTAAATTCAATAATAATTATGTTATGACATCATAAATAAATGGATTCATGCATACCACGAAGTGAGTCACATTGCATATGGGTTATTATCCTTGGGTGAGAAGGATAGTAGGCTCATGTCGAAAGCACACTTGGCGGAGTATTCGAAAGCGTTTACTTGGCGGCTTACAAGAAGTGCTTGGCTGAAAATCCGAAAGCAAGGTTAATTCAAGTGGACTCGGACTGAGTGCTCGTGAGCATAAAACTTTTTAACTAAAACTACTTGATTTGAGGTTATGTATCACCAAACCCTGAATGGAGGGCGCAAATCCATTCAACATATAGTTCCGGAAAGCTATATGCTTATTTGCTCACGTGTATGTTGCATCACATTGATTGTTTAAAAAACTTGTTTGAAATCCTGTTACAAGAAGTTATTTATGGAAATAGTTCTCACTAAGCCTGTTAGCTTATACCCCAATAATATCTTTTACAGTTTCCCTATTTATGGTTAAGGCCACGAGGACCCTGTGGGCAGATAATTTCTTTTTGGATAATGGAAATTCTAGATGAAATTTAGTATTAGAAATAATGTATAAATATCTTGTAATAGAATAGTGATCATGGGAAATGTCCCTAAGTTTGTAAAACCATCGATATGAGTAAATGATTATTATGAATCCTCTTTTCTTAATATGTTTTTATATCCCTTATGCTTCATAATTCCATATATGGTCCTCTAAAATTGTGAAAGCATGCCTTATACTTAATATAAAAGCTTTTGGGAATGGCTAAGGTTGTCATACTTAAGCTTTAAAATTGAGTGTGGCGGACTGTCACGTTTAGGGTACCTTTTGGGGCATGACAAGGAAGACCCATTAATCTAATACCTTAAGGTTTGGGGTTATAGATTGCATCGAATCCATTTGTGTATTCTATTTTAAAGCTCATTTGAAGAATTTCTTCCCGTTCAAGGCTTGTCCCTCTCTTAACAATTGGTATCAAAACTAATACTTGTTTGTTATAAACGAATTTGACAAATAATGGAAAAAATAAAATCAAGCGATAAAGTAAAGCACACATAAGATTTACAAGGAAACCCTTGCAAGAAAAGCCACGGGCAGAGAAGAAAGGAATTCACTAGTATTGAAGAATTGTGTAACCCTGAAAATTTCATAATTCTTAGAAAATAATTCTAAGAGTCAAATACCGGAATCGAAACCCTAAAAATGGAACCAAGTTAAAACTCAATTCTAAATAAGATAAAAAAAAAAACGAGATTTCTTAATCTTGAGAAAAAGAGAACCCTTAAAAACAAAATAGAAAATTCAACTATCGATTGAATCAATATCAATACGCTAATCAAATCATCGACTTGATTCCTAAAACGCAAATCAAAACGATATATCAAAATAACGCTCCACAACGAAATGCTAAGATCTTAAACCCTCGGTAAATTTAGAATCAGAAATTTCAATTTTCACCAAAAGTCAAACTGAGTCAGCTCATAACCCTAGACTCGGTGAAACGATCCTGAGAACTGAAAACTATTAAATAATCACAAATAAAATGAGATAAACCATACATATTGAACTAAAAATATAATACGGTCAAAACTCCAAAATTATATCTTACGAATAACTCAACAAAATCGAAAGTCAAATCGGAACCCTAAAAGTCAACAAAGCTTACAATAAACCCTAGTGTTTAAGATCCGACAATCTATGCTCTTAACCCTAAACAAAGAAATGAAAATAATTGTTGATAATAGTTCATAATAATATAGGAAGCTTAAAAATAACAATTCGTAAATTTCTAGTGTCCTTCGGATCCGAACGGGATCAGTTTTCAAAAAATCACCTCGGTGCACCGAACAGCAAAAATATTTGATTAATACCAATAGACTCGTAACAATATAAGGTTTTCAAAAATATCAGTTTTAGAATTTTTCGGTAGCTAAAAATTACAGATATTGCATTTATACACGTATTTTATTACTACCAGTATTTTAATTGTCCAGTTTATTATTCATCGTACTTTTCTGCTATTCATTACTATTCCTTTATTTTTACTTTTTCTTACTATCTATTTTTACACCTACATACCTATTTCTTACAATTTTCTTTTCTCATAAAAATTCTACACCACATATTATCAAATTTCTCTTACACTTTTCTTCTAAAATTAATTTTTAATCACTTCTCTCTCTCTCCTCCCATCCTTGCCGTCCACCTTCTCTCTCTCTTCTCTCTCAATTATTTTCTTTTTCAATTAATTTAATTACATCTAATTTTCACTTTAAAATTCTATAAATACTCCCTTCCTCCGTCATTCTTTCACACAATTCATTTCACTATCAAAACTCTCCCAAAATCTCTTTACACAAATCTCTCTTTTAAAATTTTTCTCTACCAAAACTCTCTTAAACCAATTCTTCACAAAAATCATTCTTATACACAAACTATCTACCACATATCACTACTCACATAATAACCCATTCATCTACCATCTTCATACCACATAAATACTTTAGGTAAATTTCTTCCAACCATTTATTTACTCATGTCATGCAACTTAAAATGACTATGGTGTTGTTTTGAAACTCATATGAGTAGTAAAAGCAACATGTTTATGTTTTGTTCTTGCACATGAACTTCCTATTTTATTATGTTGTTATATTGATTTTATTGTTGTAATTTCTTATTCATATCTAACTAAATATATTTATGTATTTATATATAATCTTTAGAGCATATAAGCTCACTTGTTATTTATTTAATTTCATGCTTTGCAATTTATTTATTTCATGCTATTTCTTTAAGACTAATCTTTCTAGTTTTAGACTTGTCCATATCAAATCAAAACAATCTTTTCTTTATTTTCTTTATTTTTTTGGGACTAGTCTATTCTTAGTCCCATGATACCTTGATAAAGTTAAGGCTCCCAATACTTGACCAGGATACTCTGATGAAGCTAAGTTCTCAATTCTTGATATTTTTATTATCTTGCTTATTACTATTTGTTTCTAGTATTTTTCATATTCTTATTATTTTACAAGACTCATTTTCTAAAACCACTCTAAATACAAATTTATAAAAAGGTTTTCAACAATTTAATACACTTTTGATAACTTTGATCTTTTATCACTAGAAGTAAAATTTATGAATACTAAGGTTAAAGGAAAATTTACTTGTTTTGAAAAAAGAATAGAAATAAAATAAGAATATACTCATTTATAATAACCTATGAAAATATAAAATTTCTTCAAAATACTTGAAAAGAAATTTGTCAAAGCTAAAGTTTTAACAACTCAAAATGAATTGTTTTATGAAATAAATTGTTGAGATACTACCATTAGAAATTTTGCATATAAAGTGAGCTTATCTATATACTAAAGGGATTTATCAATATATATATATATATATATATATTATCTATATTTTCATCAAAGGATTTTTTAATGAAGTTGAGTTGGAATATTATTTCGCAAAATCTAGAAATATTTGTTTTAAATCTTTACCTATGTTTTCGGAACTCAAATGACTTATATAACAAAAATAACCTTAGAAATGATTATATTTTTTCGAATAGGTAGAAAACGGTATATTATAAATTCCGAGTTAAAATGAGCAAGTTATAGTCATTTTAAATTGAAATTTCATTCCATACAAATTTAACGAACATAGTGAAATGGAATGAGAAAGTTTGAAATAGGATTTTTACGAAATACTCATCTCGTGTATTTCTTTTGTCTAGGTGACGAAGGATACGAGATTACCTTTCCTAAGATTACTACGACTAAGAAGATCGGCAAAATGGACGAGTGAATTATTCCTCTTAATTTCGTTACCTTGCGTGTTCTTATAAAGTAGTGGTATTAGTATACTAAGAAAAGATAAAAATGGATATATATGGGGAATTCGGGGATATGTATATATATGTGATTCTATGTTTATGCGTAAAATGAGAATTAAGAATATTGCAACTTCAACTGTTTATTTAAGTGTTTTTGTTTACTTACTTGTATGACTGCTTATTATTTGCTAAATTGATTGATTGCCCCCTATAAACCTTAATAAGGTTTGGCTTAAGAAAAATAAAATGCTCACGCATAGTATCCATCGAGTCCATCTTTTTTGGAAGGCTGCTACTCCTATGCGTAGAGTTGGATTGGTTGTTTCGTGCTGTAACACGAGCCATGTTCCTTCCTAGAGAATCCAAATTGCCAGGAGAATGCGACTCTAGGTTCCGAGCTAAGCTAATAGAACGTTTTGAGTGGGGACCTGGGGACTAGCAGTAAAAGATCAAGGATTTCATCACTGATTCCCTAACCTTTGATACGGAGGGGTAAATCCGTTCTATATATGGTTTCCGGATAACTATATATATTTGCGTAATCATGTGAATGTTGCATTGTGTGCATAGCATATGTGTGAAAATTTAAATGAACTTGTTTCAAAACATGGTACGAATGAAAATGAATACCTCACTAAGCTAGTTGTAGCTTATACCCCTATAGATTTTGTTGAAACAGTATACCTGTGGCTTAAATTGAAGATCATGATATTAAGGAAGTCATGAAAGGATTTTAAGCTTTTATGAAGGAAATGAAAACATAAGATGAAGTTACTTTGTAAGGTTCCTTATATATAATGTATGCCATGTTAATGTTTTAGAAATTTTAAGAAGTGTATTTATTTTGATTTGAAGACAATAGAGGGATACACACCTAAGAATTGTAATTTACCATGTTTTATGTTTTACGATAAGTATTCTCCTTGCTTTGTTACTTAATTATTATCAATACAAATTGCGCTACTTATGCTTTCCCTTGTGTTGTGTACGCCTTGTATATGATATTGAAGCCTTTGCATGACTGATAGGTAGTCATTCTAGGCTTTAATATTATGTATGGTGGACTGCTACGTTTAGGGTACCCCTCGGAGCGTGACAATGGAGTACAGAGGATATGTATACAAGAGACCCAAATAAATCTGGAATCACATAAACCTTAAAAATAACACACAACACACATACACACATACACACACACACATGTATATATATATGCATACGTAGGCCAGCAGTTGAAAAATCAACGTTTCGCTGATGAAGTACTAAAAGAAGCCAATGGCTTTGAGCCGACCTTCACAAAAGCTTGCTTTCAGAAATTAATTCCTAAATTGAATGAAATCCGAACCTGGCCCTAAGGTCGGTAATGTACAATACAAAGGCTAGCCGCCTTTATCCTAAAACTAGCAGCTTTGACAAAATTCCGGTGGCTTTCCAACTAATAGCACAACCACTAAGACTAAAAACATACCTTGTGAGAGATATTCTCTAATCTAAATCTTTGCAAAATCAGAATCAACAAATCTAACAATTTCATCTCTAGTTCTACCAAACTATAGGCAAACATTAGTAATGTCTCTTAAGTATCTGAAAATCTATTGAATAGCTCTCCAATGTTCCTTACTAGGATTTGTCACATACTTGCTGACAACACTCATAGTATGTGACAAATCAGGTTATGTACAGACCATAGCATACATAAGAGATTTATAGCACTTGAATATAGGACCCTTGACATATAGTCAATCTCATCATCTGACTCTAGAGATAAATCAAATGAAAGTCTGAAATGAGCTGCTAAAGGGGTACTGACAGGCTTAACATTCTTTATATTAAATCTAAAAAGGATTTTCTTAATATACCTTTCTTGACTTAGCTATAACAAACCTGCTTTTCTATTTCTTATAATTTCCTCCAAGTCTTTCATCTCAAACTTTCTGCTTAAGTGAAGTTTAATCTTTCCAATCTCTTCTCTATCCCTGGTTGCTATCAACATGTCATCAACATACAAGAGTAGATATACAAAAGACCCATCATAACATTTCTTAAAATAGACACAGTTATCAAAATTGCTTCTCTTGAAATCATGAGAAGTCATAAATGAGTCAAACCTCTTATACCATTGCCTTGGCAACTGCTTCAGGCCATAAAGAGAACATGTAAACATGGTCCTCCTTTCCTAAGACCACAAAGCCCTCTCGCTATTACATATAAACATCTTCATCAAGCTTTCCATATAAGAAAGTTGTCTTCACAGCTAACTATTATAACTCAAGATCTTGTAAAGCTACAGTTGCTCAACCACTACTGAAGCTAAATTTATGGCTATTACAAAAACGTTTAAATAAGCTATTTGGCTAAAAGGTTTATTTGGTAAACTTAGTGATGAATTGAAGACTGTTATATTTTATTATGACAGTTAGAGTGTAAAATACCTCACTAAGGATCATATGTATCATGAGAGGATGAAGCACATTGATGTCAGGTATTACCTTGTTCATGATGTGATTGCTAATGGTGATATTATTGTGAGCAAGGTTAGCACTCAGGATAACCCTGCTGATATGATGACCAAGATACTTTCTATAGCTAAGTTTGAGCACTATCTAGACTTAGTAGTGTTTGTTGCTAATTGAATCCCATTTAGGGTTTGTGGAAGAGGAGGAGAATGTCTTGTAGTTGTTTGTGTTGATTTTGCTCCTAAATTCGTTTCAAGGTGGAAATTGTTGGATGTGTGACCTGAATTTTGTCAAAGTTGCCGATTGTAGGACTAAGGCTGCCAGCCTTTTATACTGTACACCGTCGGCTTTGGGGTTGGCCTTCGATTTCATTCAATTTAGGAATTAATTTCTAAGAGCAAGCTTTTATGAAGGCCGACGACCTCATCTAGTATGCCATTGACTAAACCAAATGTTGATTTTTCAGCTGTTGGCCTATGCATGCATATATATATATATATGTTATGTGTTGTTTCTAGCGTTTATGTGATTCCAGATTGATTTGGATCTCTTGTATACACATCCTCTGTACTTTGTTCTTCAACACTAGTGAATTGCTCTCTCTATTTCTTATGGTCAGGGTTTCCATATAGATCTTGTTTGTACTTTACTTTATCGCTTGATTTTATTTTTGCCATTGTTTATCATATTCGTTCATAAAAAACTATTGTTAGGAGAGGGAGAAGCCTTTAATAGGGAGAAATTATCCAGATGAGCTTTGTGAAGGAATACACAAATGGGCTTGACACCATCTATAACTCGAAATCTTAAGGTATTAAGTTAATAGGTTTTCTCTTTTATAAACTCTTCATATAAGTCCTATATTTTCCATGTAGGATTTTTCCAACCTCACACTTGCACCCTAATAATATGCTGGGTAATCCTCACCAATAACATTCTTCCCATAGTCCACGATAACGTCATATCCTGATAAGTCAAAAGCCATAAAGGTTCTATCTATACCTAAAAAAGATAAAGGATGGGTTGGAGCCCAGTATGGTATACCAATAAATACATGCACATGTGCAAACAATGGCAAACTTATATGTATCATCATCATCGTATAATGCAACACAAAACCATTTAATTATCTATATCTTTTAGTCTAACATCCAACAGAGGGATAGCTCGGTATCCCAAAGCACACACAAGTATATTTACGAACATGTATATTGATTATTTGGAACTTTCCAATGACCATGATGTTGATATACCCTAAGTCTATCCAGATCATTTCCATGTACGGCTCCACTCCATATACTGTTACACATGGATCATCGCGATGCTACAATAATAGTGTGGATACTCTCTACCTATTAATAAGAACCATACATGCAATGCATACATCATTAATGTTGAATAGTTCTTAAGTCAGTTTTAGTTTCTATCCTAGATGTGCAAGCAGACACATAGACACATACCTAGAAGTAATTCCGTTTTAAACCTATATCCACTACTTGAATCATACACAATTAAATTGTTCAGGATCTTGTATTTATCTTTCTTAAGCTCTTTTTTCAGTCTCGATTCTGCACCATCATAACTCAAACCCAAAGTCTTAAAGTATACTTAGATTGTGAAGTAAATAGTTTGACGAATCTAGTCATTTTTAAGCCATAAAAGAGAGGTTTTCAAGGTGTTATAACATACGTAAACTAGTATTACAAGTGAGTATAGGGTTACTACCATTTAAGTGGAGAAAATATGTCATAAAAAAGTCTATAGGGAGATACACAGGGGTATACGAGGGAACACAACCTCATGTTTCTCTTTATGTTTTTTCCCAAGTGTAGTTTCAAAAATTTACAAAAAGGAACTTAGGCAAGAACATGAACTATGTATATGTTGTTTTCTTTGATAGTTTTCTATTGTGAAAAACATAGAGAGAAACACGACTTGATACATGAAGTTCTGTATTAGCCATATTTTCCTGGAAAAGCAACATCCACACTTAGAGAGATTCACGACCTAAAACACAGGGTTGTGTCCTAGTCATGTACTTATGGAAAGCTTTGTTTTTCTCCATCTAAGAGGTACACAACTTCAAACACGGTCATGAGTTTCAGTCCTATACTTTTGAAAAACATTCTTTTTTTCCATTCTAATAAATTTCTAAAGTCGATACGACTATACACGCTTTTAAAGATTCATGCTCATCCCCAAATTCTTTTAACACATACATTACCCTTCCAAACACATCTAACACGTAAGAACAATTTTTATACACATGAAAACGACATTACCTTTTAATTCCCTTATACTTTCCACACAAAATCTAATGTCTAATCTGTAAAAAATCTTTCTTCTTGTAATCCTTCTAGAATTTCACTTACATTTTCTTCTTTTCTCAAAAGAACTTGCTGTTAAGATTAGGATTTATGGTTTCATTATCTATTTTGCATAACTTATTGCAAATGACATGAAAATGATGATCTTTATTACTTACCAAATATTTTTGTTGTGAATCTTCTATGTTTGCCCCAACTTGTTGAGAGGAAGATTGTGAAGACTATGTGTACGAAGAAGATTAGAAATAAAGGAGCATTTATTGCCTTTTGACCCCTCTTTTATACATGACTTACCATGCAACGAATCTTTTCAAAGATATTGGTTGGACCAAAGTGCCCTTCTTTAAAATATTAATATTACTAAAACATCCTTCTGTATTTTACATTTGATTAAGATATTTTAGTTTTAAAGTTAGAAAAATTCTATGGTTTCGTGGCTATTATAATGAGCCTGATTACATTACATCATTGAACAATTTAGATCTATTCCAATCATAAGCGAAACCCTTAAATTTTTTTACTAACTTTTTTATAATGAAACAACCCAGCCTTAGGGTGCTCAAGGGCATGGTTGTTTCGCCGCACACATCGCCTCTAAGCGATATGTGCAAGGCATTTTGTTATTGAGTGAGTTTCTAATTAAGTTTTAATTTAAGAAATCGTTATTAATCTTTATAAAAATTTCGGCAGAATTTCATCTTCTTTCCCCTGGTTTGGGTTCATCAAAACCTATAAATTTAAGTTGTTTGAAAAAAAAAGGTCCGCAATATCGATTTATGAATATTACCTATAGGGCCATCAAATGAGTACGATTTGATTAACAAACTTTTAGGACTTAAAGGCCTACATTAAATCAAATGAAAATGCTTGACAAATAATTGGATACAATCATCAAAGTTTATGATATAAAATGATTATAACAATTTCTTTCAAGAAAATGTTATAAAGTCCATATCTCGTACAATGTCATCTAATCGATTTACCCCACATAGCTCTTATTACCATCGGATTATCAATAAAACTTGAAAGGTTAATAAAATGAGCTGCGAAGCTCAATATATAGTAATACAAACACACACTGCATGTCATGCGCACTTAATCTAATGCATCAACCATAGTTTAGAATATTTAATTTAAAGTGCACAAACAAGGTATCCCAAATGTCTTAGAAATACCAATACTGTTACGCCCCAAAGGGTACCCTAAACGTAATAGTCGCCACACTCGATATTTAAACTCAAGTAAAGCAACCTTAGCCTCTCCATGAGTTTGAACATCGAGTGTAAGGCTCACGTTCAACATATAGGGACCATACTTTACTTCGAAATAGTTTAAGGAGACATATAGCAACAAGAATGTAAATCATAACAGTCACATTTAAATTTATTCTATTACATGATCTAAGGGGCATACCCCTGTAAAAAAGAAAACATTAAGAGTTCTCAGACTCTCAAAGTCTCTTATATTATCCTTTAATACCAATTTAGGAGACTCAAATAGGATTCCATGCTATGTCTAGGTCCCGGCCTCATAAAAAAGCTCCTTAATATCAAGAACTGTACCTGATGATAATGGCTTCTCGGAGATAGCCATAAATATTCATACTGCAATAGGAAACTATTAGGGTATAAGCTTGCGAGCTTAGTGAGATTTCATTTCCAATAATTAATACTCATCTACGGTATAAATAATAGAATAGTTATTAACATCCATATGAAATGCACAAGCATGTGACTTTCCGGGATTCGTATGTGAATGGATTTACGCCTTCAGGGTTAGGATGGTCTATAAGACATGTAACCATAAATTCCAATTCTGAGTGGGTGGTCTATAAGTCATGCAACCATAACCCCGATCTCTTTCTCTTAGTTATACAACCTTTTTTTTTATTATAGTAGTTTTATGTGCCTACTCCACATCCGTTAACTTAAGTGATCTCACATCCTTAATGTTAACATAAGCCCCCTCGCCTTCTGCTAATATACTTTTGTCCTACCAAAGGTATATTACCTAATGCAATGTGACTCACTATGTGATATACATGTACAATTTATTTATATATTCGTGGCATATTAATTATATAGATTAAATGTGATCATAGAGAATTTCAGACAATCCAAGTCTATATAAACTCATACAATGATTTTTCAACAAGTCTCGCCTCGATATACTTATTATTCATTCAACCATGATTAAATCACAACTCATCATAATTTTATCTTTTCCTAATTCTGGTGCCACTACAATTACAAGCACATACATGAGCACAACTATTTAAAAAATGAACTCACTCGGCCATGGAGAGAAATCTACTAGTCAGTAGTCTGGTGGTAAGGATTCGTCGGTTTCGGGATCACTTAACAAGGAAGAAATGCCCTAATAAGTGTTTCATCACTTAACTAATTCAAACTATATATCAAAACTAATCAAAATCATAGTCTTGTTATTTATGGAAGTCTCGACTTAAAGCGACCATAACTTGGTCATTTTAACTCGAATTCGCAAATTATATATCGATTTCTATTTACTTCGAAAGATCTATCTAATTCTAATATTATTTTCAAGTTTTGAAAATATTTAGGTCACGAAACAAAGATATCAGATCTGATCAGTAACGGTTCCCGATTCCAAAAAATAGTTTGCAAAGGCTTGTAATGTTTCTACTTGATAAATCATGTATACATGAAATACGAATGATTTCTTAGCATGAATGATATGTGATGAGTTAAATGTATGCATGATCTTGATAATTTTTGCTAAAGGAAAATTTTATAACTTTTATTTTGCAAGGCCACAATAACAACTACTTATGAAAATCTAGTTTTCCAACTTTGACAACACACTTGTGTTTTGGAATTCATTCTTAGGAATTTCTAGTTATCTTAGTTAAAATTGAGTCTTCATACATACACTACCTAAGACCTTCATTTTACATAAAAATTTGCATTTTACACTTTGCAAATATGTTTTCAAATAGGATTTACTAAAAAATCCGAATTTTTTTTTGAAATCCACTTTTTGAATGATTCATTTGGGAAAAACTTGTTTCATGCATTAAAATTTAAGACTTTACTATACCTACTACTTAAGGACTTCATTTAATGCATAAAACTTCTATTTTGAGCTTAGATAATAGGTGTTTTTATGGCATTACTACAAAATTACGAATTTTCTAAATTGAGTAGTAACTCATCATCTTCTATATTGTTTCTCCCTTTTGTTTTACACACATTAACCTCATCAAAACTCATTTCAACTTATAAAAATCACTACTTAATGATATCTATTACCTATATCCTTCGTTTTTCACATAAAACATGAGTTTTAGAGTTGATGAAAAGGGTTTTTAAAATAGGGCTTGAAACCATACGAATTTTTTTTGAACATTTCAAACAAAAACTTTTCCTTTTTAAGTTCCTTATTTTATTTGCCTAAGGATCCACCAACTACAACATCTATATGCACACATGAAAACATAAACCATCCATAAGAACATAAATGTCAAGTATGGTATAAGCATCTAAAAGCTAGATCCATTACTTATGATGTATGAAATGAAGTTTCAAAGCATGAACATGGATTTTTATGCAAGATCTCTACTTTACTCCACTTTTACATGCATGAACATGAAAATATTCCGATAAAAACTTAATCAAACACAAGATCTACTCTTGTGATGGCTTGATATTCAAGTAGTAGCATTTTCTTGTTCCTAGCAAGTGCTCATGGGGACTTAGAGTGAAAATACTCATGAATAATCTTGCCATTAAAAGATTAAAGGGTAGAAAGGCTTAGGATTCATCACTTAAAGCTTGAAATAGATGAGAAATGAAGAAGAAATGAAGTTGTGTGATTGTGTATGGGGGTGTGGAAAGCTTACGGCAATAGGGAGAAAAAGAGAGGGTTTGAGAGCTTTTGAAACAATTGAAATGAAAATGAAGAGAGAGAAAAGAAAAGGATTATTTATATTAAGTGAATTAGGGTTTGTTTTAAGTAATAAATGAGATAAAATAAATCAATTTAGAGGCATAAATGGGGGGTCATGCACCGGCCAAGTGAGGGGAAAGAGAGAGGGAGAGTGGAAATTGTTTGAATTTGTAATTTATGTAAGAAAATATATTAAATGTAATAATTTATTTAAGAGAAAAAGATTTCTTGGAAAAGAAAATATAATGAGTATTTGTAAGGATGTAAGACTAGGGTATGAGTTGTGTGTGTAGTAGGTTGTACTTGTGAATAGTAATAAATAGTAGATAAGACATTTACTTTACCGGTAGTAAAGAAAATATGAGAAAAGGCTATAATTGCAATTTTTATAATATGAAAAATTATAAAACATATATTTTTGAAACCCTTATAAAATTTTGGTCCTAAAGAGTATTCAGGAATATTTTTCTGAATTCCTAGTTTCGGGGCTCCCTTTTTCGTAATGGAGCTCGGGAAAGCCCAGAATGGAAAATTTTTCGAAAATCAGAACTTTTTATGATTTGAAATATACTTTAGGACAATATTCTACATTAAATTGTTTCACAAAAATTCTTTTGGTTGAAATCGAAGAAAAGTCGGATCCAGGGTTCCTAGGTTTCCCTTCAAACTTAAACTAATATGGTTTAGGGTTTTGGTTTCCGATTTCCGGAGTTTACTCAGTTACTAGAAAATCGGGTTTACATATAATTCGAAAAATTATATAACTGATATATTTGGAAATCTTATGAAATTAAGAATCTATCGGTACTAATATCATATATTTAATATTTCAAATCCCGAGGCATGCTTTTTGAATTCTGTATCCGATAGGGTTCGAATAAATCGAAAATCCACTAATCTTATCCTTTAAAACATTCTAATATTATCACGACCTAACTACACCCTTTACTCATATTCCGACTCCTTGCCTTAGGAATATGGGACTGCCGGATTTAAACTACTAGAGTTTCTTAGGAATTATTGACTTAGGTTTTCTGGTTGACTTTCCAGTTTAGAACCCTGCCAATTTGGAATCTGATGTTTTATATCTATACAACATATTTAATTTGAGAATATTTATTTTGAATTTCATTTTCGTAAATATTTATTATCTCTTAACACTTTCGGAATTCTGAAATTAGGTTTTATACTCGAAGGTTTATCGTTACTTACTGTTTAATATTTTGTTTTTATTTCTATATTACCCGATTTTTACAAGCCATGGTTAAGCATAAAATTTGTTATACATAGTGGTTTTGGATTTGAGGACTATTAAGTTCTTATTTTTACTTTTAAGGATTTTCTTTTTCTTCAAGATTAAGAAATTTCCGGATTTGTTTGAGATTTCGGACTAGTTGAAGTTTGGTTTTAATTGGGAGTCATTTTTAAAGTTTATTTTAAATGTTTATTTTGGAAATATTTACTTAAATTTTTTGGGGCTTACAAATACGCACAAAAGTACTCATGACTCCTGCCAAACAAAAAAGGTAGGGTTCCCTTGGTAGATTACGCACCAAAGAGGAGGGTTTAGTAAGTCCCTACTACTTACCAAAAAGAAAAAGAAAGAAGTAATCTCGTCCAGGTCATCCCTCATAGGCTGCCACCAATGAGCATGGTCCATTGTGATGCTTTATATAGGGTTTCATAACATCGTATAACCAGTCAAAACTTCGTACTTACTCCTAGTTAGCCATTCGATCTCAAAAATTTCCCCATCAACTATTCGTTGAGCCCAACTAAGCATCGAGGGTGCTTAAGCGCCTAAACTACCACATCATCCCAAAGTTGCGATCAGACTTGCAACCTAGTCCAAGGGTACCACTCTTGGAGTAAGTGGCCAAGCAGCAACTAATACTCAACTAAGCCAAGTTAAAATTCTTAGTCCGGTTATTAAAACTATCCTAATAAGTAACATGTAGTTACTGCGTAATTGTTGGTCAACTCGAGATTGTTATCCGTTTCTAAGCTAGAAGTCCAATAACTGTTCATAATTGAAATTAAAATCAGTTTATGATTAACTATCTCTTATCCCTTATCTTGTTTAGTATATCTAAGTTGTATTAACTTAGTCATTCTACCTTAAAATCATGCTTAAAAGGTTTATTAAGTCTAAGAAGGAGATTGCATCAAGCTTTCCTTACATTAAAGAAGAAAATAAAGAAAACAAGAGAAGCATGACTGATGCACGGGGATGTGCATCAGCTCATGCTTCAAAGCATAACTAAAAAGATTGGCCGTGTTTCTCCTTCACTCGAGCGCTCCAAGAGAAGCATGGTAGGAAACATGGCACCGTATTCACCACGTGCAAATCAGCACTCCTTGTGGTTTTTCAGAGCAGAGAGAAGCAAGGTGGAAAACATGACCGCGTGTATACTCCGTGTTCCATAGTGCTTCTCTAAGTTTTGGGTACAGCGAGAAGCATGGTAGGAAACACGTCTTTGTGTTTCCCTCGTGCTTTTTTGGGTTCATGATTTCCTTTATGTTTTTGGATAGAGAAAAGCATGATGGGAAATACGGCATCATGTTCCCATCATGCTCTTTTGGGACTTGTGTATTTCGTGATCAAACTTGTCGTTTCAGTCAAAACATGCTTTTGGGACAAATTTTGATGATCTTAAGAGTATTAGATGATTGTGTTTATGCCTAGTTTCAAGTACATTCATTCATAACATGCTAAAACATGATTAATCCAAGTTCAAAGCCTAAATCATCTAGTTTCGACAATAACATCCATTTTTACCATAGTTCCTCTACAAGATTTCACCATTTTACTCTTCTAGCATCAACTTACAATAAAATTTCAACCCTAAAACACCATTTATTGCTACTATAATAGACCAAACTTCAAAACCACTATAATTTGATGAAAATAAGTAAATTTTGATGTCTTACCTCATTCTAACCAATATTTTTCACTTGCATTAGCTTGGAAGGGGTTTTAAGACTTCAAAACCACTCCAAACTTGATTTCTTGATACCTTAAACATGTATTGCTTCACCTAAGTCAATTTTCATGCTTAAAATACCATAATACTCACATTGCAACATCTCAAGTTCCTATGCTTACTTTGACACGAATTTTGTTGTCATGGATTGTCTCTTTCCTCTTCTACCACTACTTTATTCTCTCCATTTTTCTCATGTAAAGATACCATATCAGCTAATTAGTGCCACATTTTTGTTAATCCCATATATTCAGCACTAAAAAAGAGCTAAGGTTTTAGAGAACCTTACCTTAAGGTTTTTGGAGGGTCTCCTAAAATGAAAGGTAGAAAAAAAGAAAGAGATATTTATATGGGAGAGGTCAAAGGGCAGAATTAGGGTTTTAAACAAGTGGAAAGGGTCTTGCTTTGGGGTTTTTGCCACATGGCATGATCCAGTGCATTTAAATCTTACATATGTAAGACCCTTAGCCTGTTTCAAACAGTTTAAGGTTTTTAATAGTCGCTTGGGCTAATGATGATTTAAATATATCAACTAAGCCTAATTTATTTAAAATTTTAAATTTTTAACATGCGTAAGTTCCCGAATAGGGGAAAAATCGTAATTTTGTAAAATAAGAACTTCTAGTGATATTTTTTATTTTTCTTTTGAAACTTTTCATTTAAAGATCCACTATGAAGTTATAATTTAATTTATTTTGATATTTGAATTGCTTTTGAATTTTCAAATTTTAGGTTTTCCATTTGAGGCTAATTTTGGTAATTTTGAAAAATTTAGCAGTTTAAATATACACATAAATCCAATTAGATTCCATTAACTTTATTTGATTTTGATTTATTGTGATTGTGTTTGGATCATTTCATATAATCGATTTAATTATAATATTAGTGGCACTACAGTCCTATGATGGGATTATAGAAGTTCTTGATATGTTTTTTCTTTAACTTTTAATTTCAAATCTCTTTTTAAATATTGTGTGCATATGTAGTAATAAAATATTCATGAACTGTTATGTTTGTGCTTGTTAAGTAAGGTTATACTTGTTCATTAGTTATACCACAACTCATAGACATGGTCAAAGTTATAGAGTTAGTATGTATATGTCTTTATTAGTTCCTAAGTTCAGTTTTAGCTCATTAACCTAGTATACCTATTGAACTTAGTGATTTACTTTTAATTAGAAAAATACGTGAGTCAACTAATGTGTTTGATAGAAAGAACTTACTGAAACTTTACAAAATAAAGCTTACCTTAGTTTGATGAATGTGTTATGTGTGATTATTTTACTTCTTCAAAAAAAAAAAAAAAAAAAACCATAAGTGGTGTTTGTATATGATTTTTAGAGGTTTTCTAAAGTTGAGAGTGAGGATTTAAAGAAATGACTTGTATTTCAATTGTAACATAGGTAAAAATGAAAATGAGAGTTTTACAAAAAGTGACAGCAATAGAAGTTCATGTTTATCTAGTTTTATGCTTGATAAAAGATGTTTAGTATTATTTATATTAAATCATATTAGTATAGCATATTTTTTTAAAATCTTTTGTATTTATCTTATGGTGCTACAATTGTCCAACTGTTGTAAATTTTTAAATTACAGCTGCTTCTTTTGTAAGTAAGAAAGGGTAAGATAAGCTTAACTTGAAAATGTCATTTCACCAGTTAATGCAAAAAACTTTATGAAAATTGGCCAAGTTTACCCCCTCCCTTATACTTATAGTAAAGTAGACTTTGTAAGAGCTTTTGGGTCGATTTGAAAGAAGTTTAAGTGCATGTTATAAAATTAAAGTTCATAATGTGTATAAGATGAAAAATTTGTGATATCTGGAAAATATTAATTAATGTATAGATTAAAGACAAAGTTTAGATGCTAAAACTCAAATAAATTATGTATTGATATTAGGTGTTTCATATTTACGCAATTTACTTTTAAACTATTACTAGCCACTTAATTTACACTAAAGATTTACTTATTCATACTATATTAGGTTACAAAAAGTTAGGTATTATAGTATTCGTTTGTGCTTGGTTACTTTGTTACAAGACCTTGTTGTGTTTCATCTAAGATCTACATGCTAAGAAGCAGCGACTGGATGCTAGCATGATTAAAATGATCGGTTATTTGTTAATAGATAGTGTTTGGATGTCTGGGTAGGCTGTCTGTAAACCCTGGGAATTTTTCACATTAGTACAAGACCTTATAATAGATTGTATAAACTAGATAATAGATTTAGATTCTAATCGAAGTCTAATAATAGATTAATATTTAGATTTTGGATAGATGAAGAACTTAGGAACCGAATAATGAAATCCTTTAACCCTAGTTAATACCAAAAATGAGATTTTGTATCTTGAATAAATAATTCAAGATATGATCTAAAATTTAGACCCGAAACCTGATATACAAATAGATTTAAATAGAAAATATGAATATAGGGATTAAATGATTGTTTTTGATCCGATAATGATTCGAGGTTAGAATAACAAGTAGTGATGAGTTTATATTTAACTTAAACCCTAAATTCAAGATTTCTAGTTAAAATTAAAAGCTACTATTAAGATTTCATGTTTGGTATCAAAACTAGAGATATATATATATATATAGTTCGATTTCTGTATTAAGTCCAATACTGCATAAATAATTATTCACACTTATAAATAGAAAACGATGACTCAAAGATGAACCGTTAAGATTTTAAATACATAACGAAAATATAAATTGTCAAATAACTCAAAATCTAAACCCAAACAAATAATCGGATCATGCTATTGTTCTAAACCGAGTTTTCTTAAGCTATCGGAGCCTAAAACAAAAATTGACCTAACGAGCTTAAGAAATCCAAATCGCGGGAGATAAAATTTTACGAATAAATAACTATATATATATATATATATATAACCTAGATTGACATTATTTGAAAATCTAAATGTTTTGTAGAACTTTATACACATATTTTTGTACAAAAACTTCCAAACATTAGCTAATTTATACCCGTATAACTTGTTAAATGATCCTAAAATTAAACTAAAATATATAATATATAATATATATATATATGAATCTCGGCTGCATTCGGTGGAAATTGAAGAAGAAAGAGGAGCCGGATTCGTGTTCAATAATTCACCCAAAATTTCAACAAAAGCAACTTAAGGACCAATCATGGAATGCCACCTCAACCTGACATTTATTGCAATGAAAATAACATATCAAACACAGCCAAACCGGAGAAAATTGAAGGAGAAGACGCAGCCAAAACCTTTTCCTTTTCTTATATATATATATATATATATATATGAACAAATGCATTAATGAAGGCACAAATAAACTCCATTATTCTTCAACTCTTCCAGAACGAAAATACTCTCAAACATAAACCAAAACGAATAGAAAATAGAAAACAAACCGATCTTAACACCCAAGCTAGGATTGAAAGAAAAACAAAGCTCAAAACCCTCAAATACAAGCATCAAGGTAAGTTGTTGGAGTTCAAATGATTTCTTTTCGAATCTAAGCTTTATAACTGACTGATAATTATCTTAGGAACTTAATAAACATAATCACAAGCTTCGGATTACATCGAACGAGCTCCAACGAGGTAATAATCCAAAACCCTAGCTTTATTTTCTAAGAATCGAGATTTACATATATATATATATATATATATATGTTTTTAAACGTGTTCAAACGTGTTTTATGTCCTTATATAAGGTATATAAGCACTTAGAATTAGTTTAAGTATGTTTTTAATGTGTAAAAATCAAAGAAAAAGAATTGAACCGAGGAGGAAGATGATGAATAGTACAACACTGCCTCAAGGCCGGCAGTGTAAACGCTCAACGCCGGTGGCGTATAGGCGGCTTACACTGATCAGAGGCTACGTAAAATAATTTTTCACGTAAAAATTAAACGTAAGCCGACTTCTTGGAGATCTACGCCGACAGCGTAGGGCCGACGTACGTTGAAAGCCGACAGCTTTCAACACCGGTGCACTCAATATAAAAATTTCTTTAAAAATAATTGTACACCAGCACCTGGGGATGAAGGCCGGCGGCTTTGAGTCGGCGTACAGCCAAATTTTCTCCAACGCAAGTTTTTCTAACCTAAACAAAAACTATATATATATATATGTATATATAATATACTTATTGAATATATATATGTTGTATGAGAATTTATTAAATAATTAAATAAATACAAGTATTCCAAACATATTTAAACTAATATCTAATATTTATTGCAATCCTAAGCTTAAGAAAGGATATTGAATATTAATTAAAGTTAGTATTAGTCTAATATTTGTTTTAACAAGATAAAATAGGTAAGAATGGAAATTGAAATAAGCTAATTTCTTGAGTAATGTGACTTCTAAAAATAACAAAACAATTATGCGGAGATAAAATAAGAGAAACACGACAACACTAAGTATTAATAATTACCAAAATATCGAGTCTAGGACACGAAGCACATATAGGAATTTAGCTAGATTGTATTAATGAATACTTTGTCTTAAATAGGTGACTTTGACTCATTAGAGGATCTACCAGCGGATTACTACGACTGAGTCAGTATGAGCAGGTGAGTAATTCAGTCATATTATACTGGTTGTGCTTGTAAGTAGTTGAATATGTAAAGTAAAGATAACCAAATATATGCTTGTTGAAAGTATGATATGATCTGAATGTATGATTGTTAAAATATCTTTATAAAAGCGATAATGCAATGATTGATGTTGTGCAGTAGTATAATGATGATTGTGTGTAATGTATGGTCACTTTGAAATTGATTAAAGACTTATTGACCTAACAAAATAATAAGAACATGCATTGCACAAATTGCATTATTGCATATATGATTGTGACAGCCTACTATGTATTAATATTTCGAATCTCTGTTTTCGCTTGGTTGATCTAATGTGTAAGTTCTTCCAAGGTTCTCTTTGGTCTGGCGGTCCTATGAGGAACTAAAAGGTACCGAAGAATGTCGCCCGTAGAATCGTTTTGAAATGATTAATACTTAGGGAGTTTCTAAGGGGATTGCAGGAGATGGTTTGTTAAATCAACTATATTCAAAGTGATAACCTTAAAACGAGAAATCGTTGATTCTCTTGTGTACTTAGTCTCTCCTGGGCAGGTGGGTCATTGAGTACTGGTTCTTCAACCCATTAAAAAGAGGGCGTAAATCTTTTTTCTGTTTGGATTCTAGATCATCCAAACTTGAATCTGAGCATATGGTTGAGTGCTTGCATTGCATATGATTTGTTAATGACTTGTGTGATGTATGGTATGTCTGGTTATTCACTGAGCTGTGGTTTCGCTCATACTCCTACAGTCTTTTCAGGTTCACGTTACGACCCTGGTTAGTTACATCCAGGAATATGGTTCCGATAAGAGCTTTGAAGCTAGAAGTCTACAGATATATTTTAGTTTGATGGTTATGTACTATTAGATTAGAATATTTAGTGGTGTACTCAAAAGGAACTATATGGCTTGTAATAGTTTTGTAATGTTTATTCACTAAGTTATTTCTTTCATATATTTGTTATTTCTTGTCAAGCAACTTAAAAGATCCTGTTGTTTTGAAAACCTGTCATTCTCTGAAGGTAATCTAGTGATAGTATTCAAGTGTAACTTGTTTACTACTACTAGGGTACCCTCGGGGCGTGACACTGTCTAAATAGTAGAAGCTGTGGATGACAATGATATCAAGTGAAAATGGTACGAGTTTTCTAGATGGAATCCGAGTGGTAGTAGACGATATTTGGATGATAAGAGACAAAAAACTAGCCATTGAAACATCTAATGCAATGGTGTTTTTAGGAAAAAATTGGGCAACAACTACGAAACTTAAATGGCCTATAAATAAAGGTTGGGGGAAATTTTATAGAGTTGGATGAGCTTTAAATGTGATCTTTAATCTTATTGTCTCACTCTCCTTAAATTATGTCTCTTGTATATTATTTGATATTCCCTTGAGAGAGAGAATGAGTAGTGCCATTAAGAGTTTTGTTGGTAAATTTTTGGAAGGCATTACTTATGTATTTGTTAGAGTTTTTTTGTTGTGTGATTTGTGAGTGTATGTATCAAGCATGTTGTTATAAGGTACTTGACTCATCATATCGACTAAGAAGCCTTATAGAGTTGACCTTATAGGGTTTTAGAGTCAAATTTAAACATTTCCTAAAAACCTTATAGGCTCTATGGTTTGTGTTTGGATTGTTGGGATTAACTGAATTTTAGTTCATACTGATCATTGATCGATTTTTTCAAATTTATAAATGTTTTCTAAAACAAGTTCAATAACTATGGTCTCACAAGGTAAGCGCACCCATCAAATGTAGCATAGATAGTGATTTAGGTCGATCCTAAGAGAATGGTTGGCAGCTAGTATACTTCCAACTTCACCCATTGTCTAGTCAAAAAAAGGTTTAGAAAAATCATAAAGAAAAAGGAACTATGCCAAGTTAGGAATATGCACAAACATTTAATAGGTAAAATAAGAAATAAGTCTGTAACTTCTATAAAACAGTAGCTCAGGGTTACTTCACTAATTTCTTATCAGAATAATTTCAAAAACAACAAACTTCTTAAAAGTTGTTTGAATTGTGCATTTGTACCGTCGGATTCTCTAATTTAAACTAAAGCTTCTCTTGAAATCAGTAGTTCTAGATCTAGCTGAAACCAGTAATATGAAATTCTAATTAGACCCGCATAAAGAATATAAATCCATTGTTTCGAAAAAAAAAATTCAATGAATTTTTAAAACAAGTGACGGAAAGTCTTTACCCATTCTTTGGCAAGAAGTAGATAGGATCGACTCCATTAGCAACCACAGATCTATTCAATTGAATGATCTCTTGATCTATCCAATTGAAATCAATCGTGGATCTAAAAGAGTGCATCACTCCTTTAAAAACCTTAAGTTTAAGTTCAGGTCACGAATTACAAACACCCAATCAAATTAACTTGAAAGCACATTTGAATCAAACTGAATCAGGAATTGGATTCGTAATCTCTAAGCTGTAGGGGTTTATTTCTCCGTGGATTTATGAAAATAAGCATGTATTAGAAGAAATAAAATAGATTTGAAAGATTAATCAATTAATTGCTCAAGAATTCATAGAAATTGCAAACATCAGGTTAAATTGATTTTACCCAGAAAATAAAAGAAATTCTCAAGTAAGAAGAAATAAAAATTCTTTTACCCAAGAATCCTTCAAAAAACTACTCTACATTAATATTCATTTACGCTGTTGGTACATACTTTATAACGCACTCTTGCACGTTTATTTATAGGCTACTAGGCATGGAAATCATGGCCTACTTTATTGACATGTGACAGATTCTTTCTAATAGAATTCGTGATACTTTCCATGCGCGCATATGATCTGTGAAAATACTCGTCAAGGGTTGTGTGTGATTTGTTGGTCAAGGATTGTATGAAGCAAAATCAGGCTCGACTTTAGGAAATTTCAAAGTAAACTCTGCATTTTTATCCATTGCTCAATCGAGGGTAAAATTGAGAAAGTCGAGGCTCGTATTGCTGAGACTCGAGGCAATTCTGATGAAGATTTGGTCTGTGAAAGCACTTGTCAAGGGTCTAGATTTGAGCTTGACTTTGAGGCTCGACAATGTATTTTCTCCAGAATGATGGTCGATCACTTCGACTGAAGTTGAAGGTCATGTCAAGAGCTCGCAGTTAAGGCTTGATAGGCCAATTTCTACTATTTTCTTCCTTTGTTTGACTTCAGTTGTGACTTTACAGGGCTCGATTTTAACAATCTTGATTTTACTTTTTTTTTTTTGCTCCAAATCTGATTTAAAATACTTTGATTATTCCTCATTAGATTCCAAGAGCTTCAAAACAATATTATTTATCAAAAACATCAATTTTACAGGATTTTTATCTAAAATTCTTAACAAAATGAGCTCCAAATCCTATGAACAATATAGAGTAAAAATCACTTATTAGTTTAGGGTCAGGTTATGAATCTAATGTAAAACCTTACAGGAAACCCAACTTAACATATATAATAAAACGTTGGGCTAACCAACTCCCCCTTCAATCTACCGGTCTTATACTCTCACAAAAAAAAAGAATATCTAAATCTCTCTATCTACTCCTCTCTCACTCTCTTGTTTGATAGTGCTTACTCTCTGTCTTTAACTCTTCATTCCCCACTTCTCCTTTTTCTTATCTTTCTCTTAACACCATCACTATCAATCAACGTTCTCTCTCTCACTATTGGACTTTGGTTAGAGGTCGTCAAATCTGCCTTTAGTGTGTCTCTAAGTTTAGTTAGCACTTTCTCAATCCTCTAGTATAAGACAAGTAATAGATATGTTCTTGATATTTTGAAGACATAAAATTTGTTGAAATTAAATATTTTTTTTCCCTTTCGATGATGAATGAATTTGACCAACTAAGAACTTTGGATTGATAAAATCTTATAAAAACGAACGAAGTGGCTGCAAAATTGAACAAGCTTTTTCGAGAGGATAGATTTGAATCCCGTTTAATTTTCTTCTTTCCATTCTCGTTTATTTATTATTCAATTATTATATTACCCTATAACTTCATATTTCCCTATAATTTCAATTCGTTATAACACACAACAACCAATTATGAAAAAATTAAAAGAAGGAAAATGAAGAGCATTGAATTGGCAAAGTAATCTCAATTAATTTATTGTTTAAGATAAATAGAAGGTTGTTATAGGATTAGGTTTAGGTAAGCACAAAATCCTATAGTGGCGGGTTTGGGCATAATGAAAAAACCCTATAGGGTCTAGGGTTGGTTTGGTAAACCCTTAGGGAACCGAAGTGGGTTTCGATTTTGTATGACCTATACTAAACTCGCTCTAATTTCATCCTTAAGTGTATGAGTTGCTTCCTTGAGAGTGCTAGTGTTTAGGGGTACAACTAAGTGGGTCATTGTAAGGTATTCTACATGTCCAACCTGTTAAAACCCCCTATAGGGTTTAGGGTCACATTATGTTTTATAGCTAGGACCCAATGGGAAACCTAACTTACTAAAACATAATAAAATTAAATAAAAATTCAATTCAAAGTTGAAAGAAAAACTTGGAGAATTGGAATATTTACCATTCGCTCTCCCAACTTATATAAATTGTGATATGATATTTGTAGCTTAACTCACAATTCTATATTTATCTAGACTAAAGTAACATTCGTATGTATAGTGCATTGTATATTTTTTTTTTATTTTGTTATATATAAAAGTTGAAATTTAACAAATGATATGTTAATTTTTCATTTGGAAAATGAGAGATATCTACTTTTTTATATTTTTCATATGGTTTGAGGATGTTATTCTTCATTTTAATAACTTGACTTGTATTTTTTTTTTTTTTTTTTT
Organism: Combretum micranthum; assembly: GCA_024138025.1. Taxonomy (NCBI): domain Eukaryota; kingdom Viridiplantae; phylum Streptophyta; class Magnoliopsida; order Myrtales; family Combretaceae; genus Combretum; species Combretum micranthum. The sequence continues at coordinate 394,832 of JAMXBD010000658.1, read as the reverse complement.
TTTTGTCTTTGGGGTTAAGCTAATTTTTTGTTTTATTACATGCTTCAATTATTTTTGAATCGAGGTTAAATGGGGTGGGCTGAGGCAAGTTGGTTCGATACAGTATAGGGCACAGGTTGGGTACAATAATGAAAACCCAATGGGGAAATGGGTCGGGTTGTGTCTTATATAACTCATCCCAAAACTTATCCCGGTTGCATTCCTATTAGTGTTGAGTGAAAAAGGCACAATACTCTTGTGTTGTTTACATGAGAAGTGTTTTGTGATGATTGTGTGTAACTTCTTGAGAGCATGTGCTTGAATTTATTAATTCAGTGTCATATGAAGACTTCAATCAAGGCTTTTGTGCGATTGTGGAGACTAGGAGCGGGGCAGACTCCACATTAAAATCTAGGCTTGTTTCACTTCTCTAACTCTTCTAATTAATGTACTTCAAATTGTTATTGCTTTTATCTTATTTAGTTTATTGAATTGTTTTATTTATGCCTTAGCTTTGAAAAAGAAATCAAGTTTGTTCATAAACTCTTTTCACCTCCACTCTTGATTTTTAGCTTAGATTTATAATAGGTTTTACATATACAACATATACGCATAAATATACGACATCATAAAAATACATGCCACACAATACATATAACAAATATGTATAAGATATTTTTGTGCATATATAACATGTTTATACATACATAAAATCTATAGATTATAGATAAATAATTTATGTGCCATATACATGTTATAATTTATTTGTTACATACAATGGATATATTACATGTGTTCATGTGTGTGCTATGAAATATAGGATTAATTTGATAAATTATGTAAATATATATTAATATATAAATTATATATTGAAATTAAACTATACATTATATAGATAACATTTATAGATTTTATAGATTATATAAATACATATATGTAACTTATAAAGTATATATAAGATATAAATTATGCATTATGTATATTTTTTAGATATATTACAAAATGTGTATATATATCATGTCAAATAAATAATAAATATTTATAATATATGTGTGTATGTATATGACATATTGATACACATATAAAATATGTAAGAATCTCTATGTTATATATGCTATAAGTAATTTGTTGCACAAAATGAATTAATTTTATGTGTGTATGTGCATATTATATTATATATATATATATATATTATACATGGCATATCATATAAATATATATTAACATTGAAATTATATAATATTATATTATTATTAAGCAGATCTCTTAATTTTGGTGTCAAAAAATAAAATACATAGTATGACAGCTACTTAGTCTCTTTTTTATATAAAACACATCGTAATTGCTTCTTCTTTTAAGTTAAGCAGTGGTGTTTTTTGCCCTTCTCTATTCATTATATTTATTATAAAAATAAGATTTTTTTTCTATTTTTGTACATATAGTGTGGGTGCGTCGTCCACTTGGCATGTATATATATGACATATAGAGCATATATAAATTATAAATTATATATAACACCTTTTATTTATATGTATGAAACTAACACGATCTATATGTTATATATATCCAATTCTCTTAACATGTGTAATATATGTCTAAAATATACATATGCATACTCTATAGATTATATACATAATTTATTCATTATATATGTTATATGTATAATAAATAGATGACAAGTTTATATATACAATACAATCAATATGTTATATTTGTATGTGTTATACAAAAATGTATATGTGTTTGTGTGTGTATGCGTGTATAAATACATATAACCAATTAGGTATAATGGTACTTTTATTTATATTTTCAAGTAAATGATCAAATATATATTCTTAGTAACAAAATTCTAAAGGAAGTAAATTTGGAATATAACATTCTTAGCCTATTACTAGTAATGCTTTTTCTAAGCATAACTGTCTTAATCTCTATTTAATCCCTTATTCCTTTTGTTTAGATGTAAAACTTTAAGTTCAAAGTATTTATTTTCTTACATGTATTGTCATTGTATTGCTTAAAAGTTTCATTTAATGAATAAAATATCAATGAATGCTAGTATTATGTTTAATTTACTAAATGAAATGTCAAAGAATGTCACTATTATATTTTTTTCCCAATACCAAGCAGTTTAGTTTTGGCTTAAATGGTTTGATCTAGTTTACCCCTTAAACCAAATTGCAAATCATTTTATACCTTTTTTGAATTGAGATACAAAAGAACTGTATTTCATGATTCAATTCAATTTGGTTCAGGTTTTGATTTGATCCAATGAAAACCCTAAAATTAGCCAAAGTTGAGCACAAATAAAACTTGTTTATTTAAAGACGTTGAGCCTCAACTACGATTTAGATTTACAATATAGGCTTATGGACCATACTCATTTAGGTTCGTGAATAAGCTCATCAGCAAGCATGTGTGTTACTAACATACTTGTAAAATTGATATATATGATGGATGATATATAAATATATAATTAAAACTACATCCTAAGTTCTAATTAATATATCAGTGTGTGTGTGTGTGTGTGTGTGTACATTTTGTGGCTTTTATCTATTATTTTTAAATTTCATAAAAATCAAGATATGGAAAACTTAAAAAAAAAAATTGTATCCTTAATTATTATACTTATTTTGGGGATAAATTTATTTGAGGTCTCAATATTTCAAATGGTTCAAAAGAAGTCTCAATGTTTGGAGAGTTGATTAATTGAGGTCTTCATTGGCATGTGTCAACAGGAGAAATATTTAATTAAAAATCAAAAGATCTATCACGTTGTGACGTATGTTAATGGAGACCTTAATTGATCTACTTCTCCAAATATTGGCGCCTCAAATGAACCTGCCCCTAGACATTCGACATTCTTGTGTAATTTACCTATATTTATTTACATATTTATTCATTTTTTATATTTACTATTGAAATTTAACTTTAAATTATATTTTAGGGCTACACATAAGCTCAGTTGTTCATGAGTTACTTGATTCAACTCACTTTACATTTGTCTTTGTTTAGACTGGTTCAAACTTGATTTGTAAAAGATTTAAGTTCAACCTTAACTTTTAGTTTCAGTGAAAAGCTCAACTAACTTAACTCAAGCTTGATTGGTAAACGACTAGAAATCATGATTAAAATAATTTTTGTTTATCTAAATAAGTTGAGTTTAAGTTTGGATTTCAATGTCAATAAAGAGCTTGAGCTCAAGTTTAATAATTTTTAAATGAAATAAATATGAGGTTTCAAAAGTTTAGGATGGCTTGACTCTTGGCTTAAAAGTAATAATAGTTAAGGACTAGGGAAACTTTAAAAAATGATTAAGAGGTAAAGGATATTAGGGATGAAGTAGAAGGGTTTTTTTTAAAAAGAGTGATTCTTAGGGTTGGTAATGATATGATCTCTCTCTCTCTCTCTTTAAAATCTTCCATTTATTGTTAGCAACGTGAAATGAAGGGGCAAAAAAAAAAAAAAAAACAATTATGAAAGAGTGGATTCGAAACATTCCAAAATTATTTATTTGTTTCTCTTTCAAGCTTGTGGTCCCATCACATTAATAAATGGTTCAAATCTTTTCAATTATGATCGTACTCTTAATTTTTTTTTTGTACTAATTTCTTCTATAATATATTTAATTTTATAATACCGATAGTATGGTCCTTATCACAAGACTGTGAAAGTCCCCGGACTAGCATAAGGGATAAAAGTAAGTTGTAGAGAACCAAATAAAGAAAATCAGCAGAAGCATCTACAAACATCAAGAGCATGTGCATGTGTAATTTATGGGTTTTGTTGCAATTATGTTGCTAATTACTCTTTAACGCCCTCATTAATTATTGTCTTCACTAGAGCATGCACCTTGTTATGGCATATCATAGATGATTCTCTCCAACATACAAATAACTTTATGTTGCTGCTTAACCTTTTTAATAATTCGTTTATGGTCATGGTTGCAACTTGACACTTTCACTAAAGTTGAGGGTGCAGTGATGCTACTTCTCTTAAGGTTAATAATTTTTCACCTTTGGCGATCTTTTTTTCCCCCCCATGATCATGGTAGTTTTTTTCTATTTTCTTTTTCCTTTATGATATTCGTTTGGTTTTGGTTGTGATTATTCATGGAAGAAAAAAATAGAGCAACTGGGAGAATATGGGAGAGACAGAATATGTGGAATTACTTTGCATGTAGGAACTTGATTCAGCAAGTGCGATTGAAAATTGTAAAAGAATCAAAAGCTCAAAATATTTAGTCTATTATTGATAAAAGTCTTGAATCTTGAAAAAAAGAGACAAAAAGAGGATATGTACCCAAAAACCTTAAAGAATCCTAATGAAAATCTTAAAAAGATATGTTTCCTAAAAATCATAAAAGAAAAAAATCCTACAGAATATTAAATCTTGTTTAAAAGAATGTCATATCAAATCTACATCATGTATCTACATCAAAACAGCGAGAAAATGTGGGAGAGATTAGAGAATAAATGGCTATAAGATTAATATTGGAAAATATCTATTTAAAAAATGGAGTCGAATAAAAGCTTTTCGGCTTAATATGATGTAACAAAATAATCCCAAGTTCAGTTGGTCTGTTTGGATAGTCTGTTTTTTATTGGTATCTATACTATATCTATATTTGGTTTTTTTTATTGGTTTATGAGTAAAAATATCTGTCTGTCACTGCTATTTTTGAAAACGATAAAAGGATAAAACCAAAATGATAAAAAGATAACTAAACAAATAATCTGTTTAAAAACAATAAAAAAGATGAAATAAAATAATAAAATGTGAAATTAATTGTGAAAAAAATGTTATTAATTGTGAAAAAAAAAAACGTTACAAAATAAAGTAGAATTTAGGACTTGCACCTATAAAATCACAAAATACCTTATATATAATTATATTATAACATATAGTTTCAAAAACATTTACCTTCTCGTATTCTATTTTTCCGTCGGTTACATTTGTTCATAAATCCACCTTATTAATTCTTATTAAGTACAGATTGAAGCTATAAAAAATTGGATAGTTGAATGTTATGGGGAAAAGGAGATACATGTATATATGCAAATTATAGCATGCTTGGATATTCTTTAAGCATGGTAATCTAATGTATATGCGGTTCACGTATTTTACACAAAGGTTGCTTTGTCGTTGTAAATTGAAAATATATATTTTGTAGTATAGATACTTTTTATGAAACTGGTCCTATTAATAAATCGTCAAATTAATCATCTGATTAGTAAATAAATATAATATTTAATATATTATATATTTGAATAGTATAATCACAGATGAACATAAATATGAGTTACTGAAATATGAGAGAACCTACAGAAAACGAAAGATGAAGGATTTTTTTTTTTCCTTCTTATATTCCTTTTCATTACTATTCATATGTGAAATTTGGACTAGGGAATTAGTTTCCCAATCTAGATCTATGTCTTTTCTATCAATTGAACTTTTCTTTGAAAGTGGAAATGGGTTTAGGAACAGCACAGTGGTTGAGATTTCTTTTACCAACTGGTATGACAATTGACCATTCACTTGTTGCTTGAGCAAAATTATTATTAAGACTTCCTACCTTTTTGGTCCACGAATATCTAAAAGTATTGCGTATAAATTCCAATTACTATCTTGACCCATCCAAAGAAAATGTTTAAGGTCTAATATGGGGATTTTTTGGTTCGGCAACGGCTCTTTGATGGGGAGGTGATTTATCGGGAGTCCCCTCTCTTTATGAATTTTCCCGGGAAGGATTTGACAAAAAGCCATAACAATCGAAATAAAAGTTTCTGTTGTCCTTGTTTTTGGGCATTCCAAGGTCTTATCATTCCATCTTTGATCTGTTTTTACTTCTAATTCCCTTCCCTTTTAATCCAACATTAACCTATTTGAAATGATGATTTGTTGAATGAGGAAAGCTAAGACAAGCTAAGCCGACAATGATTATGGCACATTGCTGTAATGCCAACGTTAACCCCCCTTTTCTTATGTCTTTCTCAATTTTTTAGGAAGAAAGATAGGTAATTAAGCAGTCCAAATGAGAGTTATCAACTAATCATTGGTCATCAACATTGGATTAGGAAAAAAGATGTTCCTCAAGGTGAGGACATGGGTCATTGAGTTAGCCTCCAAAGTACCCTCTTAGTCACATGCTTGTAATTAGTATGATGAGTTTTATATATGTGGGGTTCAAACTTTATAAGGAGAAGCTTTGTTTATATTATTTTATGAATTACTTCTCTTTTATGTGTGTTATATCCTATAAGTAATAGAGAATATATTAATGAAAGGATGTACTTGCCTACAATTGAGTTTGATCACGTTATTCTATTCAAAATTCAATATTCGGTGTCCTGGCCACAATTTTTTTTAATAACAAAGGAAAAGGCAAAAAAAAAAAAAAAAAGAAAAGAAATTTGTTGTCATTCATGTCCCTTCTTTTTGTAGTTTTCGTATATTAGCGTCTTTGCATCTCCGTCATATACATAAGATAAATACATCCATAAGGAAGGATGATAATGGAGAGACCAAAATTGTAAAGCTACGTAAGAACAACCATATAATAAAAGGAAAGTTTGGATCATTCTACTTTGTCCAAATTCAGTTAGACCATAGAATTTTTGGCATCCTATCGGCTTCTTCAACTTCACAAATGGATCAAATAGTTAAGTCTTTCAAATGATGAACATAAGTAGATGATTGGTACTACTCTAAGGGAAATTCTATGGTTCATTCATTAATTTTAACGGGACCAGTCTCATCGATCATTCAATTATTCACACTATATCCAATTATGATCGAATAATAAAAATAGTTAGTATTCCAATTACTATATTTTTTTTTTGAATAGTTTGATAATTAACCGGATGGTTCCATCAGTGAAACCATAGAAGCTCTCGTACTTTTAAATTGTCATAGTGTTAGAAAACTCCATTTTTAGTATAGCAAATTTAGAAGAATATATTAATTATATTTAGCAAGAGTGAATGAGATAATGGGGTTACATGTTATATGAAAATTACCATATTATCATATTTTTTTGTAATAAATAATATTGAGTAAGTTTGATTCATGGTATCTGAACTTTTTATTTGTTTTACATAAAATACCTTTGGTCTGAGTACAACATTTTTTCGATTAGAATCTGATGTGGCATCCAAAATTTATTAAAAAAATTATTTTCCCATTCGGGTTAGCATTTATTCACTTTAAGTTTAAATCAAAATTGATGCCCATTGAAAAGAGACTCAACCTTTAATTTCACAATTTTAATGTGTTTGAAAGGCATATAAATCCAATCATTAAGCCAAAAATGAGTTAATATAGAAGAATCCTCATCTAAGTTTCATTAATAGTACCTGAACTTTTTAGTTTGTAACAATTTTATACCTAAAAGAAAATTTGTACCAAGATGGTACCTGAACTTTTTAAAAATTTCATCCATGGTACCTCTGGATCGAAAGTGTCTATTTTTTCATTAAGTTGTTGACATGGCATATGAACGCAATTAAAATATTATTTTTCATCCTACTTGGCATTTATTTTTATTTTTATTTTTTTACTTTTCTTTTATTTTGCTCTATCTCTCTCCCCTTCCCCTTCTCCTTCTGTTAAGCTCCCGTAGCGGCCATTAATGACCGCCTTAAATCTTAACATTAAAATTAGATAGAAGGAAATATCAACACCAACATCACTCTCTCTCTCTCTCTACCCATCGTGTCTTTCTCTTTCCTTTCTTCTCTCTTTCTAAATGCAATACCTCCATACTCAGCAAAACTTAGCCATCAACACCACCATCACACCACCAATAGCCACTATTCTAACACCCCATCTCAAAGAAGCACCCTCAAATGCCGCACTGCCATCAACTCCATGTCTCTCAACCATCAACCCACAACCTAACCACCTACCCATACCTTCACGTTGCTGCAACAAACCCAAAACCACCACCTCATCCAAACTAACACAGCCAATAAAAATAGGAATAGATAAGTGTGAATGTTTGACATGTTTCGTTGTTAGGGATGAGATGTCCATTTAAATGACTCCCTAAATCTCAAACTCAAAAAACTTAAAAAATATAATTAAAACAGGATCATATTTGATCATTACCTCAACGAAGTCACCAAGAAGGAGCACAAGCAATGCATGAATCTATGGTTAGTAAATGACGAAGATGAAGAAGTTGAAGAGAAAGGTATAAAAAAAATAAATAACTTATAGTGAACACTTTAAGCTATTGAGTGAAAATACAGTCTTGCAAATAGGAATACTTCCATTGTTTGTTAGTATTACATTAACTCTTTTAGGATTTCTTAGTTGTGGGTTTTCTATATGAACTTTTTTCTTTCTTTTTTTGGGTTCTTTTTAATGAAGAAGAAGAAGAAGTTTGGAGAGAGAGGCAAAAAAGAAAAGAGAGGGGAGAGAGAGAAAGGGGATAAAGAGCGAAAATAAAAAATAAAAAGAAATTCCAAGTAGGATGAAAAAAATAATATTTTAATTGGGTTCATATGACATGTCAACAACTTTACAGAAAAATGGACAGTTTCCATCCAGTGGATGAAACTTCTAAAAAGTTCATGTAACATCTTGTTACATTTTTTTTAAGTACTAAATTGTTACAAACCAAAAAATTTTGGTACCATGAAACTTATCCAAGAATCCTCACATAAAAAGAGAGAAAAAAAAAAGGGAGAGAACTCTCTCTATCTCTCTCTCAATTCTTGTTCATCTTTGGAGCACTTCAATTCTCTATCTCATTCTCTCTCTAATTGTTAACCATACCTTCAACATACTCATCACAACCACCAAACCCCACATACTAAACACTAACCTTATCTCTATCTAAACACAAATCCACCCATCGAGCTACCATAGAAACACCACAATCATAACTTCAACTCCAGAACCAAAGCAAGAGCACCACCGTTCGATGCATCGCACATTAAAACCCACAAAACCGCCACCACCATCTCAAACCAAGCAACCTAAAACATCTACCATCACCATGAACCCCTAAAGGACGTAACCACAAAAATCAAAAACCCTAACAACCACTTACTATCAATAATCACAATGCCACCATTAACCTCATGCACCATGCTAAGAAAGAGAGAGAGAGAGAGAGAGAAAACATCTCCCTATTGACCTACTTGTTCTCCTTGTCCATGCCAACAGTCCAACCCGAGTCTAACCCATTATTTGAGTCTTGGGTGTGGATTTGGAGAAAGAGCAATTCATTTCTCCTTTCTCCTAGTTTTTCTTATAATTAATTTATGCATTCCTTTACTCTTCTTATAATTCTTTTATTCTTATTTTACATTATCATCAATTTTTTTTATTCATTGTATTCAAAATTATTGCAAGTGGTGGTGGAGATGGAATTGTTGAAGGAAGTAGTGTTGATGTTGGTGATGTTAAGTTTTTTTTTTCTTTTTTTATTTAGGGAAGGACATGTGTGCGCGGGGGGGGGGTTGGGGGGTGGGGTGGGTGGGGGGGTGGGGGGGGGGGAGAGTGAGAGAAGAAATAAAAAAATAACTTGGATTGGAAAATAATTTTTTTAATCAATTTTGGATGCCACTATAGATTTTGATAAGAAAAAAGTTAGGATTTAGGTCAAAGGTATTTTATGTAAAACAAATAAAAATTCTAGGTGTTTTTGTGCTATGAAATTTTTTTTTAGGTATATTTTTGTTACAAACAATAAAGTTCAAGTACTGTCAAAGAAACTTATGTAAATAGTGCTACATCCAAATTGAATAAATAATTTTTCATTGTTTTAGATAAATGTATACTTCCTCAAGACATTTATTTATAAGGTAAAGACTAGAATTTAGTAGAGGATTGTAGATTTTTTCCCCATTTTGGGATAATTCTACTATTCACAAAAAAATTTGAGATGTATTGATATAATCACTATACGAGACAAGTTTTTAAAAACCTAAATAAACTAAATATATACTATGTTAAGTGTTTTAAAACTGATCTATACCCTATTGTATATTTTAAAATTTATCTAATGGAAAAATTTAGGGATGGGTGCAGTAAAATTTGGTTCGATTTACCCTCCATATTGAATTAAATCAAATCGTATATTATGTTTTTTTTTTTCCTAAATTCAATTCTAATCACATGGTTTGGTTTATAATTTTTCAAACCTAAAAAAATGGTTTGATTTGATTTAGTTTATGGTTCAAAACTTTTTCTTCATTTTATAATTTTATTTTATTGACATAGATATTTAGGATTACATGCTAATGATGTAATATGTGCTTATTAGTTCTCTTTAATAAAGCATACTTACATATGTAAAGATACATGTGAAACTTTTTTTTATTTAGTTATATATAATTTAAAAAGAGGATTAATATCACGGATAGTTCTTGAAATTTGGTATAATATTCATTTAGATATCTAAGTTTAAAATCAATCAATTTACTACTTGAATTTTAAAAATTTATCAATTTATTACCTCAAAAACTTTGAAATTGATCAGTTTATCACCTAAAGAACTTGATGAAGGTACTATTAATATACATGAAATGTTCTTTCAGGTACTAAATTGATCAATTTCAAAATTTAGATACTTAATTGCATATTTTGTCAAAGTTCATGTATCATTTGTGACATTAACCATTTAAAGAAATTATACTCCTTTTGTACTTTATATTCTGGCATGGTTTGAATTTTTTATTAATTTTTTTAATGTAGAATGGTTGACTTTGGTTTGAAATATATGTTCGATTTGAGGTTGCAGGTCGTCCAAATGCCCTTCATTGAACCAAACTATTGTGAAAAAAAAATAAAACTTCAGTTTGATCCTATTCATCGTTCAGCCATTTTTTTTAAAGCCTAGTATACTTTATATGATACCAAACTTATATTACCCTGATTAGAAAAAAAAAAAAAAAGCTAGCTTAAATTCTCTAATTTCATAATTCTATAATATAAAAAAGTAGTTGCCCTATGCAAGGGAATGACCTGAATAAAACTCATTTAGCAGGTTAATTTTTTATCTCATAAACTATATGTAGAAGGCCATTTCGTAATCAAGCTTTTGGCCTAATTTAATGTCATTGGCCAGTCTTCTAGGCTATTGACTAGGCTTAGAAGACCGAGTTGAATGAGGGATGTTATGGAGATATTCAACTTAGTAGGCTTGAAATATGGATCGTCAAACTGGTTCATTCTGTTCTCGACTTAATTCAATTTTCTCGTGCGCGAAAAGTAGACTTAAAAAATGTCGTCCTAGGTTAAATTAGGGCTTACGTGGAATAAAATGAGCCTTAAGTCCATTTTAAATATAAAATAGGTTGTTTTAATTACAATGGGCTTCTCTTTATAATATAAATAAAGCCCTCCAACCCATTCACGAAGCCCAGCCTAGCACAACATTAAAGAAAAAAGGCTTCAATGATGTTTAATAGGATTGTTTGGGTATGATCTAATTGTGGTAAGCCATACTTAGCTTCGTGTAGCCGATTAAGCGTTATCCAATGGTTGACATTAGCTTCCACATTTATAAATAAGTGGCTTCTCTTCTCTTTTGGAGAATTCTATGTATTATTAAGATCGAGATCAACATGAAAACTTTGCTGCAACATCTTCAAGAAAGATCAAAACACCTATTCTATGAAGAACGAGTCAAGAACAATCGAATCAATTTGATTTTATTTTCTGTCATACTCATGCACTAAAAAAACTAGGTTTGCCTGTTCCTTCTCCCATCCCTCTCTTTGCAACATCCTACATGTATCATTAGTTCATGATTTCTCTTAGGTTGATTGCTACGCCTATTGCACGTGATTGGCCAGCTGTAGTAACCTCACCACATACTATCAATGATGTACATCGATAATCAAAAGGACTAAGATATTCTAGAAAGCTAAAATTGAACTTATTTTTTTGAGTTCATAGTAGCCTTGTATCATGAGTTAATCTATTATTTATTGTCTGGATTTTTTATTTTTATAATTACTTTTCTAAAATACTATCTTTACATTAAGGAACCTTTGGAGAGTCTATCATTTTACCATAGAATTGAATATAACATGTTATATAAAAAGTATTCTGGTGTAATGATGATTGGTTATGAAATTGAATTGTCAAATAACTATTGATGCTGATACCATTAAAAAACATTACGGATAAAAGAAATTTCCAAATAGTGAATATATAAATTTTCTATGTAACAAACCTCTTTTTTTTTTTTTCACATCTATGATATCTGTTTAAATTAACTCATTTATTTTCATTTGCATCCATGAATATATCAATCAATCAAGTCGTGACATATGTATTATAACATTAACTAACCAAAGGACAAGTCCGGATAACTGGGTAAGCATCTTGTTGGGTCATACTTAAAACTAGGATACCACGTGACACTCCTATATATTTTTTTTTGTGACTTCTTCTTCAAGTCTAAACTAAATCTTAAAACTACTAATTCAATAAAGAAATAAATAAATAATTGAGTCATCTTAATAAAAGTAATAAAGAAAAAGAACTCTTGTAATTGGGTAAATGAAATTTATGTGTAGTATTGTTCCCATTAAAATTGTATCATGTATAATAATTTGATTTCGTTTTTCATTAAAATTCTTTATGACTTTTATTTTTCAAATCTTAATAAATCTTTAGATACCACAATTATAGATTGATTTAAAACTTGAAAAGCAATGAAAAAAAAATCTAAATTTGGTTTTTATAAAAGTCAGGGAAGGATTGAGATGAAAAAAAAAGGGGGATATCATCACCAATAGTATTTGAACTTTGACAAAATATGCAATTAGATATTTGAACTTTCAGATTGATCGATTTAGTACATGAACTTTTGAAATGGATCAATTTGATACCTGAGAAACTTTAAAATTGATCAACACTACTAATGTACTAGTACGACCTGTTTACTTGGATGAATGGAATAAAGAGGGGAATAGAAAACTTTTGCTTTAGGAATAGTGTTAACAGTAATAGATTATGAATCATGTATTATCTTGTTTACTTAATCTAGAGTTTTATTACCAAAAATACATATTTTGGCATTTACTTTAATTTATTTATTGTAGTGTTAAATTGGGAATAAAATTAAAATCACCATTATACCCTTATTTGGATTAAAAAGTAAGAAGCTATATAAATATACTCATATACCATACCGACACTCATACACATATTGTAAACCCCTAAAATTTTCATAATTCTTAGAAAATAATCATAGAAGTCAGAAACTAAAAAACAAAACTGAAACCGTGAAATTCGACCCAAGTTAAAACCAAATTCTAAATAATACCAATAAGAAAATTCTTAACCTTGAGAAAAAGAGAACCCTCAAAACAAAATAGAAAATCCAATAATCTATTCAACATCCGTACGCCAATCAAATCATCTATCGAATTTCAAACACGCAAATCAAGATGATTTATCCAAATAACGCTTGACAACAAAATACTAAAACCTTAAATCTTTGGTGAATTTTAGAATAAAAAAAGTTCAAATTCCACCAAAAGTCAAACTAAGTCTACCTATAATCCTAGACTCGGTTAAACAATCCTGAGAACTGAAAAATATTAAATAATCGCAAATAAAATAAAATAAACATAGATGTTGAACTAAAATATAATACGGACAAAACCCAAAAATTTTATAATCTTACGAATAACTCAATAAATCAGGAAGTCAAATCGGAACCTTAAAAGTCAACAAAGTTTACAACAAACTCTAAAGTTTAAGATCCTGCAATCCCGCACTCTTAAATTCTAAACAACAGAATGAAAATAATTGTTGATAATAGTTCGTAATAGTATAAGGATGCTTAAAAATGTCAGATTCGCAAATTTCTAGTGTCTTTCATATTCGAACGGGATTAGTTTTCGAACAATCGTGCCTTGGTACATCATACGACAAAAATATGCCGATAATACCAATAGACTCATAAAAATATAAGATTTCCAAAAATATCAGTTTTAGAATTTTTTGGTAACTAAAAATTACATATATCATATTTATACGTGTATTTTTATTACTACCAGTATTTATTTGTCTAGTCCACTATTCATTGTCTTATCTTACTATTCAATACTATTAATCTATTTCTACTTTTCCTTACTACCTACTCTTAATACCTATACATCTATTTTCTTACAATTTACATTTTCAATACTACTTTATATCTTTCATATCTTACACATTATTATTTTTTATTACAAAACAAAGCAAAGTACACTCTCTCTCCCCATGTATACCGCCGGCCACCCTTCTCCCTCTCTCTCTCTCAATTTTTTTTTCTTTTTCTATTTATTTTATTACATCAAAATTCCCTCTACATTTATCTATAAATACTCCATTTCTCTCCACTTCTTTCACACACTCAATTACCATAACAAAACTCTCCTAAAATCTCTCTACAAATCCTCTCTCTAAAATTCTCTCTACCAAAACTATTTTAAACCATTTCTTTACAAAAGTCTTTTTTTATACACAAACTATCTACCACATATCACTAACAATATAACCCATATTCATTTTCTACTTTCTACCACATAAACAGTCAAAGGTAAACCCTACCAATATTTTACCCATGTTATGTAACTTTACATGACCATGGTGTGAGTTTCCTAAACTTAATGTTATGGAAGCTACACTATGGTCATGTATTGTTTTTATTTATGAACATCTATTTCTATATTTTTATATTGATTATTATACTTTGCTCATATTATTATTGTTATTATGCTAAGTTCTTATTCATATCCAACTAAATATATTTATATATTTATAATCTTTGGAGCATATAAGCTCACTTGTTATTTATTTTTTCATGCTTTGCAATTTATTTATTTCATGCTATTTTAAGACTAGTCTTTCTAGTCTTAGATTTGTCTTTATCAAGTCAAAACAATCTTTTTTTTTCTTTTCTTTATTTTTTTGGGACTAGTCTATTCTTAGTCTTGGGATGCCTTGATGAAGTTAAGGTTCTATTACCGGCCTTATCCCACAGCCCGGCCCACTTTCCTCAACCAGCTTTGTTACTCTCACTTAACCCTAATTCTACACCTCTCAACTACTCCTGCCTCTCGTGTTTTACTCCCTCTCTGTGTAAGCTTCAAACCTTAACTCTCCATGTATCTCTCTGTTTTTATCTACTCACTCTCTTCTAGCTACGAATACTGCTTGTGAATGTTATAACTCGTTTGTGTAATGTGTTTGTCACAGGGATAGGGTACTGTGGCTGTTTTTGAGTAACAGCAGACTCCATGCAAGCACTATATGAGCAAAAGGGGGGCATAAGTTCCCTTTTCCCTTACTTTGTATTTATATTCATTTATTTCTTGTGGATCTACAACTGTATTCTGTTATTGTTCCAACAGAACTGAACTTGTTACAACTACTCTTTGTTAGTTATGCTACTAATAGATTACAACTAGAGTATAGCTACTTTGTAACTGTTCTTATGAATTTGCATGTATTATCAATGTTCTGTTGTACAAATGTAGTCTACAAGTTTCCGAGGACAGCTTCTGATCCTCGTGCTATTCTTTGTAACAAATGACTCCCCTTCTGAAAATACAACCTTGTCCGCAAGGTTGTAATCGGAATAAATCTGGGAAAATTGATGATAATCTTCCCACGTAGCATCCTCTAAGGCCAGACCCTTCCATGAAACCAAAATCTGTTTAACAGGCCGTCCATTCACCATCAAAACCCTAGAATTGATAATACCTAGTGGTTCTAGTAGAGGATGACTAGCAATAGCATCTGCAGGTAGATCCAAAGATGGTGTAGATGATCCAAAATATTTCTTCAAAACAGAAACATGAAATACGTTATGTATTTTGGAACTAGGTGGAAGCTCAACCTTATAAGCACACTCCCCACCTTCTGAAGCACCTTATAAGGCCCATAATATTGTTTAGACAACTTATGAAAGTTATTGGCAAGGGAAACTTGCTTGTAAGGTCTGAGTTTCACCATCACCAAGTCTCCTGGTACAAATGTGACATTAGACCGATGTGTATCAGTAATAGCTTTAATTCTCTGTTGAGCCCCCTGCATATTAGTCTTCAATGAAGACAAAATTTGATCCTTAATTATTAATTCCTGATCAACTGCATCCAATTTGGATGTGCCTTGAACATAAGAAGGAATAGAAGGTGGAGGTCGACCATACACTACTTCAAATGGTGTAGTTTTGGCCCCTTCATGAAATGAACAATTATAGGCAAATTTGCCCATGGAAGGAACTTAACCCATGTGTGAGGTTGTTCCATCACAAAGCACCTTAAATACTGTTGAATAGTTCGATTAAGAACTTCTGTTTGCCCATCAGATTGTGGGTGATAAGCTGAACTCATACACAATTGAGTTCCACTCAAAGTGAAAATCTCCTTCCAAAATCGCTCATAAAAATTGCATCACGGTCGGAAACAATAGTCCGAGGAATCCCATGTAATCTAATCACCATATGTAAAAACAAAGCAGCAAATTTTGTAGTTGTGAAATGTGTATCTAATGCCCCCAAATGATAGTACTTAGAAAGTCTGTCCACAACTACCAAGATAACAGTATAACCCTGAGATTTAGGAAGGCATGTGATAAAATCCATGCTCACATCTTCCCAAATTCTTTTAGCTATAGGTAATGGAACGTGTTACCCAGCTGGTGATCGAGTAACATACTTCACCTGTTGGCAAGTTAAACAGTTCCGTACATATTTCTCAATATCAGTCTGCATTCCTTCCCAAAAGAACTCAGCTGCAATTCTCTTAAATGTCTTGAGAAAACCAAAATGTCCAGCAATAGGGGCTGTATGAAATTCCCTCAAAATAAGAGGCACTAAACTTGAAGTGGGAACCAAAAACAATCTATCATGGAAAAATAACAATCCATTCTTCCAGATCAAGGAATGTTTATGATACAAACCATTTGCTAAGTCAAAAATAACACTCATAAATGTTGGAAGTGTCTGATATTCCTGTTTAAGAATATCCATACTAGAGAAACAGGGTGCAGATAATCCAAAAATTTGTCCCTTCTCCCCATGTTGTCTTGATAAAGCATCTGCCACAACATTGTCTTTGCCAGCTTTATAAGTGATAGAGTAATCATAACCCAACAATTTGGATAAGTATTTTTGTTGGTCAGGAGTTTGAATAACCTGTGAAAGAATTTCTTTCAAACTTTTATGATCCGTGCGAATCATAAAATGAGTTCCCAACACATACTGTCTCCACTTTCGTACTGCTTCCACAATACCATACAATTCCCTTACATAAGCTGAAGCCTTCCGCAAATGGATAGGCAATTTCTTGCTGAAATATGAAACAGGCAATTCTTCCTGTAATAGTACAGCACCTATAGCTGTACCAGAAGCATCTATCTCAATCACAAACTGTTTGGAGAAATCTGGTAATTTCAAAATCGGGGCTTGAACTAATGCCTGCTTCAATTGTTGAAAAGCTGTAAAAGCTGACTCTGACCACTCAAATTTGTCTTTCTGCAATAGGTCAGTTAAGGGTCCTGCAATATGAGCATATCCCTTAATAAATCGTCTATAGTACCCTGATAAAAGAAAGCTCTTAATTGTTTCACAGATTGTGGAACTGGCCATTGTTGAACTCCTTGAACTTTAGCCGATCAGGACTAACCCCTTGAGCAGACACAATGTGTCCCAAATACTCAATGGAATCCTTGCCAAAAAGACACTTACTGCCTTTTAAATAAAACTCATGGTGTTGTAATGTTTTCAACACTAACTCAAGATGAGTCAAATGATCTGTCATGTGCTTACTGTAAACCAATATGTCATCAAAAAACACGATGACAAATTTACGAAGAAAAGGTTGAAAAATCCGGTTCATTATAGACTGAAATGTAGCCGGAGCATTTGACAACCCAAAGGGCATTACCAAAAATTCATAATGACCCTGATGTGTTCTAAAGGCAGTCTTCTCAATATCATCAGAATGCATCCTAATTTGGTGATAACCTGATCGCAAATCCAATTTGGAGAAACATGAAGCACCATACAATTCATCTATTGTAGGAATGGGAAACTCATCTTTTACTGTTACTTGATTCAAAGCCCTATAGTCAATACAAAAACGCCAAGTCCCATCTTTTTTCTTAACCAAAAGCACTGGACTAGAAAAGGGACTGTTACTATGCTGTATAATGCCCAAGTCCAACATTTTAGAAACTTGTTTCTCAATTTCATTCTTTTGAAAATGGAGATATCTATAAGGCTTCACATTAACAGTAGAGGCACCTTTTACTAATTGAATCCTGTGCTGAACATTCCTTAACGGAGGCAATGATGAAGGTGCTTCAAAAATTGATGCATAGCTATCCAATAGATGATCTAAATCTCTATTGTTGGTGGTAATGCAACATGAATTAGAATTTACCTCCTGAGCCACCAAATGAAAATAAGAAACCACAGCATCTTGCTGAATCAACTTGCGAAGTTGGTGATGTGAAATCTGCAACAATGAATGCTGATTATCACCCTTCAGCACCACCATTGACCCACTGTTCACAAACTGCATAGTAAGAGAACTATAATCAATTGTGACAGGTCCTAACTTCTGTAACCACTGAACACCAAGCACGAAATCTGCTCCTTGTATAGGAAGAACATAGAATGTTTCCCGAAAGGTTAAACCTTGAATGTCCACCTCAACATTCTCACAATGACCTTCACACGACAATTTACTTCCATTCCCTATCATCACATTAAACTGCCCTGATTGCACTATAGGCAACCCCAAATGTCTTGCTATTCGGATTGTACAAAATTATGAGTACTACCCGAATCCACTAAAACAGATATATCCTGTCCCTTCACTTTTCCACGAAAACGAAGTGTTCGTGGAATGGTATGTCCTGACAAGGCATGATAACTAATAGTGCCCTCATCAAATTGCAAAACCTCGGAATGTTCTTCCCCTCCAATTCTTCCCCCTCACCATCTCCTTCATCCAATAACAACAAAAACTTGGCTTTACATTTGTGTTGACGAGAATATTTCTCATCACAATGAAAACAAAGTCCTTTATCACGTTTCTCTTGTATCTTAGCTGAGTCATTTTCGAATTGGTAATGGTTTAGGATGGGACTGTAATGGTTTAGAAAATTATAAAGTGGAATTGGTAGAATGGTTAGTGTTTGGGATTGTGTTTGTGGCTAAAGTATGTGAATAAGAATTTGGTTCTGTACGGTGGGAATGTGTATTCAGAGATATTGTGTTTGAGCTAGAATTATATGGTTATTAGAATGACTGTTTGGGTCGAAAAAAACTATAAAAAAATTTGGATTCATGCATTTTGGCAAGCCAAATAGCATGGTGTAAGGAGGTAGGTTTAGTAATCTGAACTTCCTTACGAATATGACTCTTTAAGCCTGATACAAAACAACTCAAAAGGAAAGATTAGAAATACCAGTGACTTGATTTGATAAAGCCTCAAACTCTTTCTGATATCACTAACGGATTTCCGTTGAGTTAACTTGGACAAAGCACCTAAAAGTCCTCATATTCCGATGGACCAAAACGAGATTTGATAAAAATTAAAAATTGAGACCGTGTACTTAACTGTCTGTTCTGTTCGAGCCACTGAACAAACTGTAATGCTTCACCTTCCATTGCAAATGTAGCAATGTCTAACCGTTGCTCCTCAGGAACTTTATGGAAATTAAAAAATTTCTATGCTTGATATATCCATCCCAATGGATCTTGACCAGAAAATTTCGGAATCTCCAACTTAATACCTTTTAACAAGGAATCTGCTACGGAAAATGATGACTGTGAAGCATCTGAATTGTCCTGTTGAACTCCATTAGTATTAGTCTGATTCCTCAAATGAGCAATCTTCTCTCAAATTGTTGGATAGAAGAATTAGCAATGGCATTTAACTCTTGCAAATTTTGCTGCATCAACGAGTTGGATTTCATCGACTCTTGCATCTGCATTTGCATGGCTTTCATAGTATCTGCTAATGAATATACTAAATTTTGCAGTTTAACGAATTCTTCTTGCGATCGGTGGACATTGTGGATAAATACCACCCTAAAGTCTTGATCTGATCGATGAATTCACGAGAGCACCAAATATTACCGGCCTTATCCCACAACTCGGCCCACTTTCCTCAACTCAGCTCTGTTACTCTCACTTAACCCTAATTCTACACCTCTCCACTACTCCTGCCTCTCGTGTTTTACTACCTCTCTGTGTGAGCTTCAAACCCTAACTCTCCATGTATCTCTTGTTTTTATCTACTCACTCTCTTCTGGCTATGAATACTGCTTGTGAATGTTATAACTCATTTGTGTAATGTGTTTGTCACAGGATAGGGTACTATGGCTGTTTTTGAGTAACAGCAGACTCCATGCAAGCACTATATGAGCAAAAGGGGGGCATAAGTTCCCTTTTCCCTTACTTTGTATTTATATTCGTTTATTTCTGTGGATCTATAACTGTATTCTGTTATTGTTCCAATAGAACTGAACTTGTTACAACTACCCTTTGTTAGTTATGCTACTAACAGATTACAACTAGAGTATAGCTACTTTTGTAATGTTCTTATGAATCTGCATGTATTATCAATGTTCTGTTGTACAAATGTAGTCTACAAGTTTCCGAGGACAGCTTCTGATCCTCGTGCTATTCTTTGTAACAGGTTCCTAATACTTAATATTTTTATTATCTCGCTTATTATTATTTGCTTTTGGTATCTTTCTCATATTCTTATTATTTTACATGCTCATGTACATGCATAACCATAATGATATTGTCTCAACAAAAATCTAAAGTAAAATTTTCTTTAATAAAGAAAATGAAACCAAGCTTTCTTATATGTATATTTGTCACCAAATAAAGACTTTGTATTACATCCATAGGAAATTTTTTTCTTTTCCACCATCTTTTCAAATTCACTAAGATTTTTTCGTAGATAACAATAAAGATGATTTTCTCACAAAATAAACATTTTCTTTTATTATGATAAGTCATATAAAGTTTATTAAAACTTAGTAATAAGAATTATTTGCTAAATAAATTTTTCTCAAAAAGCTTACTTGTAGGAATTTTACCAAAAGTAATAACTAAACTAAGTTTTATAAGTTGAGATAAAATCAACTCACTAAATTATAAACTCACTTAGAAAAATAAAAGTTAGCCAAGGTTTCTAAATGATAAACTTATTTTCAAAGAAATAAAAGAATATAAACAGTAGAGGTTTCAAAAACAATAGATATTATAGAAAACTTAAGAAAATATTAAGACGTGATTTCCTTCCAAATAAAATTAGTTAAAGAGTTAAAAGATCAAGTCTTAGAATAAAGTTTATTTTTAAAGAAGTTGGAAAATGAAAATATAAAAAGAATTGTTTATCCAAGTCAATTCTTTAAAAGAAAATATACACAACTCAAATTATTATAAGTTAACAACAACTTAATAAAACTCTTGAAAACTTCATTCTTTTATCACTAAAAATAAAATTTGTAAAAGATCAAAACTAAGAGAAAATTATTTTAGAAAAAAAATTTGAAAACAAAACAAGAATATACTAATAATAATTCAAGAAATTATGAAATTCTTAGGAAAGAAATTGTTAAGATACAAGTCTTCAACACGCAAGATATTATTTTACGAAATATAATCGTTGAAACAACACCATTAGAATCTTGCATACAATATGAGTCTATATATATATATATATATATATATTCAAATGATTATTCCAACTATAATAGTATCTACATTTTTTATATAAGTATTTTCGGATAAAGAAGAGTTTGCAAACTTGTGTTTTCAAAACTATAAATTTTCATAATGAATATGTACCCTATAGTTTAGCATCCAAACAACTTTTTATGACCAAAGCAACCTTAAAAATGGATAGATATTTTTGAATAGGTAGAAAACGGTATACTATATGCGAAATTCCGAGTTAAAATGAGCAAGTTAAGGCTATTTTAAGTTGAATTTCATTTTACACGATTTTGACGAACATAATAAAATAGAATTAAAAAGTTTAAGTAGAACTTCTGCAAAATACTCATTCCGGGTATTCTTTTTGTCTAGGTCATGAAGGATATGATATTTCCCTTCTTGAGGATTACTACGACTAAGAAGATTGCGAAATAGACAAGTAAGTTATTCCTCTTAATTTCGTTACTTGCTTATGCTTGTAAAGTAGTGGCATTAGTATGCTAAGAAAAGATAAAAATGGCTATGTTTGGGGAATTCTAGGAGATAAATATATATATATATATATATATTTGTGTGTGTGTGTTCTATGCCTATGTGATGAAATGAGAATTAAGAATATCGCAACTTCAAATTGCTTGTTTAAGTGTTTTGTTTACTTACTTGTATGATTGTTTATTGTTTGCTAAATTGAATTGATCGCCCCCTAACAAACCTTAATAAGGTTTGGCTTAAGAAAAATAAAACGCTCACGTATGACATCCATCAAGTCATGTTTCTTTCGGAAGCCTGCTACTCTTACGCATAAAGTTGAATTGGCTGTTATCGTGCTGGGACACGGGCCATGTTCTTTCCTAGAGAATCTAAATCGCTTGGGGAATGTAACTCTAGGTTCAAAGCTGAGCCAACCGAATGCTTTGGGTAGGAGTCTAGGGACTAGCAGTAGAAGGTCACGGATCTTCATCAACGATTTCCTAACCTTCGATATGGAGAGGTAAATCCATTCTATATATGGTTTCCGGATAATTATATATATTTGTGTAATCACGTGATTGTTGCTTTGCATATATAGCATATGCGTGAAAAATTTAAATGAACTTGTTTGGAATCATGGTGCGAATGAAAATGAATACCTCACTAAACTAGTTATAAGCTTATATCCCCATAGATTTTGTTGAAACAGGTATACTCGTGGCTTTAATCGAAGATCATGAAATTAAGGAAGTCATAGATAGATGTTAAACTTTTATGAAGGCAGTGGGAACATAGGATGAAGTTACTTTGTAAGATTCCTTATATGTAATATATGCTATGTTAGTGTTTTGGAAATTTCTAATAAGTGTATTTATAGCGGGGTATGCCCCTAAGAATTGTATTCAATCATGTTTGTATTTTGTGATAAGTATTCTCCTTGCCTTGTTACTTAATCGTTATCAATGTAAATTACGCTACTTCAATGCGTTTCCTTGGTTGTGATGTATGCCTTGTACATAATATGGAAGCCTTTGCGTGACTAAGGTAGTCATTCTTAGGCTTTATTATTGTGCATGGTAGACTATCACGTTTAGGGTACCTCTTGGGGCGTGACACATATACAAACATATGCTATTCATAACAAATACATTAATATAAACATATAATTTATATATGATAAATATATAATAAACATAAACAAATACATATCGATTATGTGTTAGTTTGTATGCTACACACACACACACACACACACATATATATATATATATATATATATATAACATATAACTTGTATATATAGCTTATACCTATAGCTTATATATTTTATCAATGTCCTATTTGTTTGTCATTTATACAATATTTATAATCTCCATATTATTAACACATATATTTTTATATTTATATATATGTATATAAATCATAACTTATGAATAAAAATGATATATTATATAACTTGTAGCTTAGATATATAATTTATAATTTATAAAACATTATACCTATATAACTTATATACATAAAAATTATAACTTATAACTTATAACATATATATATATATATATACAACTTACAATACATAGTATTTATATCAAAATCTCTAGATTATATATTCATATTTTTTATATATGTTTATAACTTATATATATGGCCGATATATCATATAACAACACACACACACATATAATTTATTACTTATAACACATATATAAACTATTACTTATACATATGAAGTATGGCCTATATATATATAATTTGTAACTTATAAAAATTTATATATATAATCTAACTTATAAAATACTACTTAGATGTATAATTTATAACTCATATAGAACCTATGTATTTTATCAATATACTATTCATTTGTCATATATATAACATATATAATACATAGCTAATATATTCATAATCTCTAAATTATTTACTTAGTATTTTTTTACATGAGACATAAATAGCTTATAACATATATATACATGTATACAACTTATGTATTTTGTC
This sequence comes from Combretum micranthum, assembly GCA_024138025.1. Taxonomy (NCBI): domain Eukaryota; kingdom Viridiplantae; phylum Streptophyta; class Magnoliopsida; order Myrtales; family Combretaceae; genus Combretum; species Combretum micranthum. Next base: position 370,684 of record JAMXBD010000658.1, on the reverse strand, counting down.
AATATCCTATTTACTTGTTTTATATATATATCTATATATATATAACATAAATAACACATAACATTGATGTTTAAAATCTTTAGATTATATATTTGTATTATATATATATGACCGGTATATCATATAACATATATATAACTTATTACTTATCACACATGTAACACACACACACACACACATATTCGTGTACTATTATAGGTATTTTTGTAAATAACTAAAACTAATGAGGGTAAAATAGTAATATTGTTTTAATGTTTATTACCATGAGAGAGGGAATAGAGAGGTAACAAAAAAAACCATATGGAAGGTGGTTTGTTTTTTTCTTTTTTTTTTGTTCCCTCTATAAGTGGAATAAAAAGATTACCAGTAATAGTATCGCCTAGTTCATTTATGCTAGTAAATGATGTAACAAGTTGATTCCAAGAAATAGTTATTCAATTCCTCTCAATTACCTCCAAGTAAACGGATCATTAGTGTGCACGAAAAGTTCTTTCAGGTTTTACGTTAATTAATTTCAAAGTTTAGGTACCTAATTGCATATTTTGTCAAAATTCAAATATTATTCGTGACATTAAGCCAAATTTTTTTTTTTTAAATCTAAAATAACCTAGACTAGAAAAATAGGTAGAATAAAGTTTTAACATAAGAAAATAGAAGCTATGATTATAATATAATAAGATTAAAAAAGCATAAAGATTATGAGAAAAAAAATAAAAAGATTAGATTGAAAAAAAAAATTGTAAAAAATCGGTTATTCTTTTCCCTTTTTTTTTCAAAATCATCTTGAAAGAGTTGTGTTTCTTTGATTTCATTAGATTTTTTGATGTTATAATGGTGTTCAAACATTGATTTGGTTTAAGATTTAGTTTAGAGTCTAAAGTTTAGAGTTTAGGACAATTAGTAACCTGAGGAGATTATTCCTAAGTTTACTAACAAGCTTGTTTACTTATCTCTAGGGGAAAAAAAAAAAAAAACCTTATTCACTAATCTAAACGTTTTTGCTCATAAGCTTAAGTCAAAACTCAAGCTTAGCATGTAGATAAATGAGCTTTATTTTAAACTTGAACTCAATACATTTACTAATTAAGCTTGGGTAGTTTTTGAGCAGCTCGATTTGTTTGTAACCCTAAAGGTAATGAAAAAGAAGAAGAAATTTGTAGATATGTGCATTAAGGTTTGATGACAACAATCACGTGCATGCCGCATGGCTATTACACTATATGTAACGTAGGAAAATGATATGTACAACATGATGTTTTTCTAAGATTTTTTTTTATCTAAATGAAAGTTTATAGAGAGCCTAGCTATTGATGCTATCCATCAAGTGGGATAGATGACCTAGAATGAGTCCCTTTCATAATGAATATTATAGTTGAATCCCTTGTGGACCTAGACCTATTAAGGGCATTATTTGTAGTGCGTAAGACTTCATAAGAATGGTTGGAATTAGCAAGCCAATTTTAACGAGTCTTACCCCAAGTCCACCATGCTAATTCTCTCTTAATCATCCCAACTAAATGGAATTAACTTGTTGAGACATATCACCTTAACTTAGATAGTTTAATCCAAATTAAAATTAGGCTTAGAGCCCCTTTGAAACAAATTTAATCATATATAATCACTAATAGTACTTAAGAAGCACAAGGCACTTGGAGCACTTGATTTGGTGTTTATGATCAAAATAAGTAAGGAAGCTAATCTTATCAATATTTTGTTGCATTACATCTCAAATATATCTATAGGGAGAGTGAAAAACATGCAGCCCAGGAGGGAAATTAAGAGCAGCCTTAGCAAGACTATCAGCACAATGGTTGCCTTCCCTATATGTGTGTCGAAGCTAGACTTCCTAATCTCATTCAACAAGTTGGAAAATAGATGCAAAAGATTCCCATGCTTTTGACCACCAACACTTTGCATAATAAGAAAGTAAGTAGCAATCATATTATCCATTTTAAAAATCAATCTTCTAATGCTCAACTCCCACGCCATATCAATCCTTTTAAGGCATCTATAACTCCACAACCATACCAATGCTTTTCCCAATATTCATCAAGAAGCTACCTAAATATCTACCATTACTATCTCTACTAAATCTACATGTTGTGCCACAAATGAATTGATTGGCAACACCATCCATATAGAGTTTGCACCAATTTTCTTGCAATGGTGTCCATCCTACTCAACCATAAAATTTAATCATAGTATTCCTTCTAGATTGCCAAAGAGCATTAGCATATTGAACCTCTTTAAACTTAAAGAGAATCTGATAGATTGAAGAGTGCTCATAAATTCTTCCTTGCCAAAACTTCTTTATTTGCCATATGTAGAGTAACTAACAAGCAATTGAAAATAATAATCAGCCATTCAACCCATCTACCATTCAACAATATTGCAAATTCTCCAACATCTAATTTGCAAAGTTGCTTGTCAGGAATACTACAAGATTGTTAAAAGGGATTGACTTGCACCAAGGCTATTTATGGCATTCACACAACACATGGTTGACATTTTCACTAGCCAAACCATAGGGAGAACAACTTTTATCATTTGTCAAGTGCCTTTGCTTCCTTTTTTCATTTGATAACAAAACATCTTGAAAAATCAACCATAGAAAAGTCTAAACTCTATTCGGTCCTAGACAACTCCAAACTACTTTCCCTTTCAAGTCACAAGCATTCCAGCTATTGAAACTAAGTAGTTAATAAGCAAACTTCATTAGAGGTGTTTTATCATATCATTAGCAATTTGGAGCCATTTATATATATTTTATATATTTCTGTTTCCCATCAACTGTTATATTTATTACAATCGTTGAGAAAAGAATTAAATCTATTTAGTTTTATTAAAAAGATCAATATTTATACTATTAAAGTATAAGGATCGTCGTAATTTGATAAAATTTTATAAGTCTGATTTGCTTGTATCACTAAAAACAAAGCCACTCAGCAGTAAGGGCTGCAAGGGATGTGAACTTAATGTAAAATTCTCATCCATCTTTTGTGTCTATATATAAAATTATTACATTAATTTGGCTCGGCTTATTAAAAAGTTATTTACAATTTTTATGCATCGCATTTGAGAAAGTTGAGCATTTTACATCATGACTCATTGTCACCCTTTGCCAAATACATGGCGTTAGCATCTAGTGATCTCGGTTCTTTCTTTTCTTTTCTTTTCTCCCTTCTTTTTTTTTTTTTTTTGCCACAGAAAAGTTCAACTTTTTGAGCAATTTTTTCGTGGGCTAGTCCTGTCAGTTATTAAATCTATACTAACCCACAATCTAACTATTAAAATATCGATTATATTAACTTTTTGTATGATGAATTAGATGGCCCATGACAACGGCAACATTCGTATTAATAGTGCTAAAAATAATATATATTAATTAAATAATTTAGTTATTATGAGGTTGTTTGAGAAAACACAGCTACATAATATAATCTATCAAGAAAGAGTAAATTCATTACTGTAAAATTACCATTTGTGTGTTAAATTCCCATTGTAACATCCACATCTATTCTTTTAGCTTTATCGTATAGATTATTACAATGTTTTTAAGATTCATGAGATTCTTGTGTTATATTATAATAGATAATGAAGTAATTTTTCCGACAATCTTCGTCTCTTTCTGAAAATTTCCCACTTTTTCTACATTTAGCACACGTCTTATTATGTAAATACTAAATTTCTTGTTATGCATTTAGGATACCAAGTACAAAATAATCCATGCATTTCGAGTATGAAACGCACCTTTTAAGGCATAAAACTCCACTTTGATTCAAAACGATAATTAAAGCCTTGGCAAAGCATCAAAATTCAGGAAAGTTCTCCTTCATACTTTCACTTTACCCCAAAATTTAAAGCATAACCAGATAAAATTGAACTTAATAAAGAACGTAACATCCCCGATGGGGGTGTCTAATTTTTTATTCTTAGTTTTCCTTATTAATTTACAAAAATATGATTGATATTACCTAAATTTTCGAAGCACTCTAGCTTTACGTTATCATTAAGATTCATTTATTTCTTTTTTCAATTTCAATCAGCAATCACATGCTACATATTTTACGAAAATGAAATAGTATAGATTAAAAGAAAATAAATTTAGACACCCATTTCCATTTACGTGGAGTCAGAAAATTCTACCTCTTGTTATGGTTTTCAATATGACAAATCTCATCATTTATTTAATGATCATTCATATTCCATCCTGATAATACCACTGAAATATTTAATATATTAATTGCTTGATAAAATAACTAATTAGATGGTTCCCTAGACTACTTTAAAAATTGCCACAAAGTCCATATAGAACTAGCATATCAAAGAATATTATCGTTAGGCGCTCATATATGAATAAATAAATTAGGCTTAACTTTCACTAAGATACCTTCAAACTTATATAAAATAGAGCAAACAATTAATTGATTGATTGATTGAATAAATAAAGAGAGAAATGAAAGCGTGTGTACGTCCGGGAAAGAAAGGGTGAGCATGCGTGTGAAACCGAAACCAGGACGACGGCCGGCATTAAAATTTCAACGGTCTCTTGAGGTTGGACTCAGCTTCCCAAACTGGCATTTTTCTGTCACCTGCAACACATCTGACCAATGTTCAACTGGGCTGAGCGGCTTACAATGGGAAAACGATGACAGAAAAACAACACCCGTCAAGGAATCTCATTTCATTTGAGTATGATTTTAGGGTTTCATTTTTGTTATTGTTTTATTCGTGTTCATACAGCCTTTTCCATATCTAGATTTTGTTTTCCTCACTAAGATACTTTGACCCTATATTTGAATTTTGCATTGCAAAAGGAAGCAATTTAAAGGAAACTTTCACTTTTTTAATGTTTGGAAAAAGAAAGAAAAGGAAGATGAATGGATTTCGGGAGAAAAGGAAAAAAACACTTCCCGAAACTTCAAAAATGAAAAGAAAAATAATAAAACCCGCTTTTATCTTTGAAATAAAATCACATTTTAAAGTTAGAAGGAATTTTTTTAAACTTAGCAAAAGATAAAAGTGAAAGGTATAAAAATTAGAAAAATTTACTCTTTCTTTTCTTATGCAATTCTAACTTTATTCTTCTTTTCTCCTCCTTCTATTTAAGTCTTCAAGGTTTGCTAGCTTTATCCAAGAAGATTTTACAATCTCATTATCTTTAAATGGAATTGGTTGTGTCAGCTATTTAACAGTTCAAATCATACTTGAATATGATCATATTACTAAATTATTTAATATATTAATTATAATATTTATTTTAATGGTTAGATGATCTCCAAATTTTTACATTCTTTGTCCAATTAACTTCTAATATTGAATTGGTCATTAATAATTGATCAAATAAAACAACTTGTTAAATATTATTTACGTCAATATAATTAATAATCAATCGAGTGCAACCTCTTCCCGACTAGGCTGCAAACTCAAGAGCAACTTGTGCCCAACTCCTTTTAGACTTGGTTCGGTTTGTCTCTTTAGTTAAATGAGTCCAGCCTGAACTTTTCTTTAAGCTCACAAACAAGCTCGTTAAGGGCCCGTAACCAGACTCCTTTAATATATTAATATAATATGAAATAAATATAATATTATATATAATTATTTATGCAAACAAGATTAATGAGCTGAGCTTGGGCTCGCGAATCCTTAATAAGCTTAGGGAGGTGGATTACCTTCTACCGCTCTTGAAAAAGCCAAAAAAAAAAAAAAAAGAAAGCGAAAGAATTTTGTAAGAAAAACCCTTCAATCAATAATTGGGTTTCTCAAACCTGATGCGAAGCCGATAAAATTTGAGATGAACTTCGTAATTTTTTTCGATTTTTTAATATTTTGATTGTGGTGGATAGCCATCAATTATCCTCAATAAATTATACCACCTATGAGTAAGGGTACATGGCCACTTATAATCCATGGTGGATCACACATTTCATTGTCGATTTCATGGACCTAACTGACCAATGCAATTAACCACTCCCTAAAATAGGGGAAAATAGAGGGTTGGCTGACTTTTATTTTGACTATCTTTTCTTCTGTTTTTATATATATTTTTTTAATTTAACATAATAAAAGGTAAGAATGCACCAAATGATATGATCAAGAATTAGATTTTAGTGTGGGACACTTAGTCGGAATGTCTTGAACTTAACGTTACAAACTAACAGCACATAACTCCGCAATGACTACGTTTGGAGCTTAAATACATCAATAAAATTTTGCTCTTTATTAGTTAGTGAGTTTGATGGAAACCTTCGGATTGAATTCTATAACCATCTAACTATGGCTCTAGTATTTTTTTTAGCGTATTAACATCATTAATTGTTTTAAACTTTAGAAAGTATATAATTAATATTTAAACTTTGAAATTGATCAATTTAATAATCGAAAGAACTTTTTGTGTACACCAATAGTATATATTTCAAAATGGCTCATACCATCATCCAGCATCATGTTTTAAATCAATATGACAAAGGCACTGTTGGTGTGTACAAAAAATTCTTTTAAGTATTATATTAATCAATTATAAAGTTTAGATACTAAATTAATCAATTTTAAAGTTTAAATAATTAATTGCATATTTATCAAAATTAAGATACCATTGGTAACATTTACTCTATATTAGGATACAAGTGTGTGGTTTGAAAAGTCCAACATGAGAAACATGTGAATAATTTATAAGAGAAAAGACCCATTATCTTAATATCATAAGTTTTTAGGTTATATAAGATATTAAGCCCATTAGTGTATTATCTCACAAAGCTCATTTGTATAATTTCTCCTTCTTTAAGGCTTCTTCCCTAATTATAATAAAGCTAAACCTTAGTTCCATCATTTTGCTATCATCTAGTGTTGATTCTCATTGGTCGCTAATGTCACATTAATTACTTTCAACACCTTATTTATCTTATATATATTTGTTTGATTCATAGTTGTTCAAAATATAACGTATAGAAAACTATATAAACTTTATTTCATTTGTTTCTACTTCATAATGGTTATAAAGGTTGTATTTGCGGTATGAGAATTATCATATAAAAATGCACATACTATTCAAAGAACACGTTTAAAAGAATATATTTCATACATTGAAAAGGGAAAAAATTAAATGGTATTTTTCTTTTTGAAAAATTAAAGGATATAAAAGTTCAACTTCATAGGATTTGTTAGATATCTAATTTTAAAATAAGTGAATATATTTGCTTATTTATTCCTTTTTTATATCTTTTTCTTCACAAATATGTCTACTCGAATGAATGTTAAAAAGATACCATATAAAAGAGATCTATACCAAAGAATATTTATGGCTTCTATGTGGAAGAGTTCCTGCCAAGTTCCAATAATAAGATATCATGTATTTAGAATTCTCTTTGTCATTATATTGAATATAGCAATGAGAACCATACTCAAACTCATAGCTTCTCTTAAGATAAGTACAAAGGATATGTAAGTCAATGATGAAGCAACTTATGGAGAAGAAACATATGCTATATTAAAAGAATGTGAATATAAAGAGATCTTTTGTATGGTATCCTTTTAGATATGTTGAAATGAGAAAATAAATTTACTATGATATTCAACAATTGATATGATCTTAGGTGAAGATATAATTAATCTAGACATCGGTATGGGTCAGAGTCAGGTATGTCTCATATTGACGTTTAGATTAATCTATAATTATGAAAATCCTCATGAATGAGATTGTTATAGATAAGGTCTCAAAGGGATATTGATTTTTCAATCTCTAAGGATGATATATTGGAAATTCATATAGGAATAGAAAAAGGTTATAGAGATAAATGCATTTCAATGTGATTTTTGAAGGACTTGCGTCATTATGCATATTCTGAATGTTGGTGTATGATTCTTGTCTATCGCTCTTAGATTGAATCTAAGGGGCCCTCCTTTAACAGAAGTATTGTTTCAGGTTTCACATGTAACAAATGTGAATTAAGTGGTACCTAAGGGTGACCTTAACGTTAACACTTTAGCACTTAAGTTAGTAGACGTTTCAAGAGGTAGAAACTATAATACCATACATTTAAAATTGAATAGAAGAGAATAATTGTCTTCATATTAAGACCAAAATGGTTTAGTCCATATATATATTTAGTAAGTTGCTATGGTTGGAGAAAGAGTTTACATACAACAGGAGTCTTCAAAAGGTTATTTAAAGGCTTTATGGAAAAAATCTCATAGCTTTAGCTACACATGGGCTTGTTATTAAAGTCTTTTTAATCTTTTTATTATTTGAATCTTTTACATGGATTTGATCTGTTTATAAGATTTAATCTTATTTATAAGCATATCTCGGCTAAGACCTTAATAGGTCTAACACTAGCAAAGTGAGTCACCTGCAACTTTCTCAAAGCCCATTAGGTACTCCAAGATATCTTTTCCCGAGGACTCAAACCATCCATCAGCCAAAAGTCCTTGGTGCACTTAGAGACCTAACCTGAATTATCTCCCAACCGAAACACTTCTCTCCCATCGAATTCCCATTTGGACAATATTTGCCTAGCACTCCATGCCACTTCAAAAGTATATCACATTACTTTGCTTTTTGCATCTCTAGGAGGATAAATTGAACTCCTTGAGGGTACAACAATGTAATTGGTCGCTATCCTTGTTTAACCACCTTTCATACCAGGTCAGTTACCACCTGGGGACACATCAAATAATAGAAAAATATTCCGTAGGCACATATTTTGGTATGATCACCATTTATCAATATCATCTAATGGCTTAAGTTTAAGCAAGTTCTGTTCCTTGATTCTCTTGTGATCCCACACAAATTAAAGCATTTCAGTGGCATCACTAGACAATCTCTTGGCATGCCACTAATGAGTTTTCTTTGGTTACTAGCCTATCAAATCTTTATTGATGAAACATCACCTACAACAAGTTCTTATTTTTATTATTTATAAACCCATTTTTTTTTATTTTTATTGTATGTATGGCGTTGGGGTTGTTTGGCTGGGCATAAATACTTTCATTTTGCTTATTCATTGAAAACCCTAGAAACTTATAAGCATCATAAATGCCAATAAAAACCAAAAAGAACACCCACCCCCCACCCTTCCCCCACATTTTCATATTTCATTGCATTTATTCAATTCATATCAAAAAGCCCCTTAAGATTGTCATGGAGTCTACCCCACAGGCCTTTCCTAATGTGCTTAGGAGGACGATCACTAGGACATTAATTGAATAACTAAATAATATTGATAAGACTCTCAAATTTCAAGAAGAAATTAGAATTCTAGGTTAATAGGATAAAGGAATCATCACTTACCAGATATTACGCACCAAAAACAAAAGATTCTAAGAACACTTGTAAATAATTGATATTACACACAAAGATTCACTCATGTTTGCACTAGCCACAATCTTTGTGATTAATAAGAGTTGAGTTTTTCATAGTAAAACTCCAAAAAGAAGTTATTTAATGTCAAAAGAGAACAAAAAAAAAAAAATCAATTATAGAGATAGGACTATTTGTAGAAGTCCTAATAAAACTAGAAAAATTACTAAAATTATAACACCTTATCTCCTAATTGTAAATTGTACTTGTTATCAATTTGAGCAATAAAGGTTCCTAGAGATAAGCCGCTATGCCATCTCTTATGTAGGAATAAAGATACTAAACCACAATCTTATGCTTCTTCACCACATGAGATTTACATGACTAAATTCATATATAAACACATTTTTATTAAGTCATTAAACTCATAACCCTTCAATTAATCTAACCAACACTTGTGAAAAGTCACCCGAAAGATTAATATCCACATTTAAGGACTCTTCGCACATTTAATAGGTATCTACATGCTACTGAACTATTTGCATGATACTATATTTACCTATAACAAAGCAAATAAAAAGTCAAGCTCTTCTAACAAAATATAGCTAGCACACTCAACTACTCATTCCATGTTAGGAGATTTCAATCTTTGTCATGTATACCCGAGGTCAACAAACAAAAACTAACCACTTAGCTCATATTGGAGCAAAGTGAGTACCAAACAACATAATAGAAACACTCACATATATAAATAGACCAGGTAATTGGAAACAAAGAACATATTAGTCGGATAAGTTTCATTGACATTTCGTTTAAATTGAATAGGACTTTGCAATCACACCAACAATTAAGTTGGCTTAGCACTTATTATTTAAATCCCATACTCCTATCCAATTGATAGGGGTTTACTAATTGAGATTCTAGACTATTATTACTCTAACAGTCTCCATATTATCTTATTTCATGTACCAAAGCAAATCACGGTAAACACTTCATGCTTTTAAAGTACATCTCATGAGTAATCTCCTATGCCTTTCACAATAGTTTCCAAGGCAAAACTTGAACCTAGCCCTTGATAAGTTAAAATTACTAGGCTAACCCCATCCATTGCCACCAATAACTCTGTGGGACCAATCCTAATAGGTTACTGTAGCTAAGTCTCTAAGTAGTTATACATCTCAATTGTTTGGATAACATTAAAGCTAACACAAACTTATTGGGTCTTAGCCTCAAACTTATCAAGTTCACTATAAGTCAACCACAGACTAACCAAGCCACACCTATAACTTGGCTTACTCAATAATCCCAATTCCCAAGTGCTAGTTTGGTTGCTGATAGTTGCTAATCCTTCTTATTATCATCTATCCTTCATGGGCAATTTCTTAGTAATTCCAATAATTCAGCTCATAACTTAGCAAATAATATGTTGAACATTGCTTTGTTGATCTCAAAAATTTAGTAGACTCATTTCTTATATCTTGATGTCACAAATTGGTAACACTAGTCTTCTTTTACATTCTATTCATTCACAACCATAACCACAGATTTATAAGTCAAAGATTACATTCATCTCTGCCAACTAAAATCATAGTTTAATCTTCTAACTATTTAGGATTGTGATAAACTTTATCATTCACAACTCATTTAAATAAATGAGAGAAGGGTGGGGTGGGGTGGGGGGGAATGGGTTAGGGGGAACAAGTAATCACATGGTTAGTGACTTGTTGATGTTTCATTCTATGCTTTTGGATAAGCCTATTTCCATATAGTAAACTTTACATATACCAATTATTGTTCAAACAATCAATCATCTATGAGACATACATAGCAATGAATTATAGGTCTGCAAACATTAAAGTGCAAAGAAATCAATGGTAATTAATAGTTAAGTCACTCAAATAATATAAAAATATTCATTTATAATTATAACGTGTCAATGAATAATTCTTTGTGATATTTATTCCCAACACTATTATAATGCATTTAACATACCACTAAACATATCAAAACTTATGTTATTGTGCTTGCTATAATTTTCTTTTCATTAACATTGACTTCAATGCGTTAAGTTTTGGCTTATAAAAATTTCATATGTTCCTCATTTGTATTAAGTAATAACTTTAATATACCATTTTACTCATAATTCTTTAGGTCTATTAACATGAACATACAACATACATATATATATATATTTATATATTATTCTTGTTAAGCTATTTATATATTAAGTCAATAAGGTAAAATGTTTTTTCCCTTTATAATAACCCAATTTCTTATGATTATTGATTATTAAAAATACTGTATTACAAAAGACATGGATGTTTGATAAGTCTTTACACAATTACATTTCTTTTTCTTTCGTGATGATTCTACATATACTACACACATATCCCTTAAGTATTTAATACATACAATAGTTATTGTTTTCTTGTTAGATTCATGTCATAGTACAAACCATACTAGAACACATATATACAATCACAATAACACATTCCTAATAAAGCACATATGAATAGAAACAACAAGTACACATGAGGGAACACTAAATTGACCTATTCATGTTCCAATATTACTTAAGTACAACCTTATACATACCTTTGTTCATGATTTAACACACTTGCACATTAAATACCTACACACCATTCTTGTTGATACACTCTTTCTATATATTCACAATAGGTACTTACAATTTACTCATCAACCACACAAATATAACTTATTATACACATTAGAAAACTCATTTATAGCATGCATGAAACTATTCATTAATAAATTGTATTAGCTAACAATTTGGTTTTCCAACAAATAGTAAATTCTTGTATAGCCATTACTTTACAATAAGAAGATTGGTATCACTAGCCTTATACTTGACTAAGATTTTAGCTTTAGATCTCTCTACTTATTCCATTTTAGAGAAACCCTAACTTCTTGTTCTTCTAAAGGAAGAAGAGGAACTACCCTCTTCTCTTTTTTCCTTCTATCCCCTTTTTGTTTTTTAATATTTTTCCTCCTCCTCCTCTTATGAGGGTACCTTATCATTAATATTATCATCCACTTGTCATCATGTCTTTATTTTTCCTTTTTTATTTTATATTATTATAATTTAAATTGCAACTCCAATAATAATAGTAATGAATATGACAATACTAACAATACAAATGATCATTTTTGCTCCATAGTGATTACCTCAAGGATTATGACAGCGTTTCTCAAATATAACATACTTGTAATTACATTAATAATAGAATGATGTATATCCATAATTTAAATAGCATATTTACTACACTCGTTGTACTTTATGCACAAATTAATTTACTCTATTTTTGCCCTCTATTATTTAAATATATAGATATATATATATAATTCTATCCTAACATCTTAAGCTATTGTCATCAATCTATATTACTATTATAACAACCCAAGTGTGATATTTAACGACTTAGGTTTTAAAAATGCAAGCATTTCTACAAAAAAGAAATTAATTATCGATACCTAAGTTGTTAAATATGAAATTTGGGTTGATAACCGTGGTTTTAATAAGCACAAGTGGAAGCCAAGGTGGCCTAGAGAGAGCCAACCATGGTTAACATGTTATATCGATACCTTAAGTCATTAATTACGGGCTGAGGTTTTAAAAATGCAATTAATTATCCTAGCACCTCATTCTATCTAAAAGTTTGTTTTGTCTTTTTTTGAATTATCAATAAATAACCAATTATATCAAAGAATTTATGTTTACATGAAAATAAAGCCTTTCATAAACAATATTTTGTTCTTTTCTTAACATATATTACAGTGTCACTAGGTTAAGCTTTTATAGTAGCATCATATGGTTTAACTGAAGCAGACAACTTTAATTTGAGCCTAAGTTTAGTGGCTTGAATCAAGTCATCATAAAAATACCCCTAATAAAAACCTTAACAAAATAAATAGCAAAAAAAAAAAAAAAAAAAGATTTTGAGCTCTACATGGCTTTCAGTACGGTCATGTTAGTGTACTTTGCAACACATGAAAAAAATGTATATTTTGGCCTTCAATATGACCCTAAACACAAATGTGTAGTATGGTCGTGTTGCACACATAAGCTTCTTTTCTTTATTTCTCTGCTATTATTCTCAACACAACTTTTAACACGTCTTGTGTTGACTCTCATATAGAATTTGCAATATTCAATAAAGCTCCAAAACCCTTGAAATCTATCCCCAATACTTGAACATATATTTATATTTGTCTTGAAACGCTTCATAGACATGCTAGTGATATATTTTGTGGTTTAGTTATCATCACCTTTCTAGGGTTGCCGGCAATTTGCCCTTAAATCATCTGATATCCCAATCATATCAAAGTATTGCTCAATGCTTGATAAAATCAGCTTAGCATTCCTAACCCTATGAAAATTCTTAGGCTTTGCCACATTTACCCTTATCATCATCTTAACGTGAGATGATACACATTTGATTTTCATATGTTGCTGGACCTCGGTCCTTAATTCTTCTAGCTCCTTTCTCAAGAAATCCACCATCTACATTAGGTTAGTATCGTACCTTTGCAAGTAACCAATGATCTAATTGAAGATCAGTAACATTTCCCTTGGGAGTCTCTTCTCAAGCCTTCTTAAGATTACTTCCATACCTTAAATTTGATATAGCATGTTAACCATGGTTGGCTCCTTTCTAGGCCACCTTGGCTTCCACTAGTGCTTTATTTTTATAGGATTTTCCATAAATGGTAACCAATGGATAAGAAATGATTCATATAGAATATGATTTGCTTCGAAACAATCTCAATAACAACATTCCTTTCTAACTTAATTAGAAACTCTTTCTAATGTTACTTATCACATGTGGAATGTTTTGAGCAATGGCATGGCGACATATATACTCTCGCTAACCTCCACTACTAGGTTATGTAAATGTTTCTACAAACACCAAGCTTATTGACACTAGATAAATTATAAAAGAGTACAAGAGTAAGAATAAACATGAGAATATTTGATGAGTGAAAATGAGGAAAGAAACCCCTTATACACAAGAGGCCTCCATAAATAGATAACTAAATTATTTCAACATAACGTTTTATATATAATGGCACTTAACTTTATTTGCCTACTCCATCTACCAATGTTTGTAATATTCAAGCATTTTTAGAAGGTTTCAAGAAATGGACTAAACCTTGGCCATGAGTTTTACACTTTATGAATCTCTCTATATATATTAAAAAAATAATGGAAAACATTCTCAAAGTAAAACTCATGACATGTACCATGGATTGTATTTTTGCATCTATATCATTTACGTATAAGCAAATAAATTATTCAAATAATTTTGAATTAATGAAAGAGCTAAACATTAACGATATATCACCACATTAGACATGGCCAGCCTACAAAAATTGACCTTTAGTGGCAAAAAAGTCATATGGTTGTAGCTTTGTTGTGCCATATGGGTGGATCTACTTTCATTGCTTTTGGTTGTGTTAAAACAATGAAAACATTCAAGTTATGATCTTAAAGTAAGGGTGATTTAGTATTTATAGCTTTTAAGAGTTGAAACGATGATTGTCCATAACTCTTATTTTAGTACTACCAATCCCAAGCAAACCTTTCCAAATATATCATGAGTTAGTCCCAAATAATAATCAAGAAGGGAGTTGAATTGATTATTAATAAAAATTTTCACCTTTAAAAATAATCCCCATCGGTTTTAAAAATGAGAACCAAATATGTAATTAAATAAATATGAACATAAATTGGGAAATTAAAAAGATAGAGTATAGAAAATCAGGCAGCAATTTATAGTGGTTCGCCTTGTGCGTCAGTCCACTCTTCCAACTCCGAGCCGATGACCCCTTTATCCTACGAGTTTTATTCCACTATATCTAATAAGTTCACATTACAAGCTTGTGCAATTCTTTTGCTCGATTCTCACAACTATTCTCTAGTCACAACCGATTTACAAAGTCTAAACTTGTAACTTAACTATCAAAAGAGAAAGCAACAACAACTTCTTTCTATACAAGATAAAATATTTAAATCAAAGAGCTAAAGAATGAAAGTTAAGATATCAGCTTGCTTGTTGAAATGTAAGAAAAAATTATGAATATTCTAAGCAAAATGAAACTTTTGGGTTTTGTTCTAGGTTTTGTTCTGTATATAGTTGGTAAAAAAAAAAGAGCTTCTTTTTTGTGTGAATAGTATCAGCTTCTTCTTTTTTTTTTTTTTTACTTCAATCTTCTTCTTTTTCTCTGTCTTATGTATAATATATTTTCCTATTCATGCTTCAACGTTCAAACTAGATGGATAAACATTCCCAAAGATCTCGGCTAAAATCTATTCTTCCTTATCCGTTTTTCAAATTCAAATTTTGTTGTGATCTTCAAAACTGGTTGCAAGTTGTGGATAGGTTTTTCCTTGTATTTCTCGGATGAAATCTTGTGAGCTTTATCTTTTTTCAAATTCAAATTCAGTAACGGAAGGATGATGATAAGTCTTGTTTGATTTTCGTAAAAAATCTGGTTGTTATTTGTTATTGTTGTTCATCTTAATCTTCTTCCCCATCCTATCCAAGATAATATTAATCTTCTTTTTAATCTTCTAGACAAATATCCCATGAAAATAGATGTCTTGGACATTATAGATACTGATAAATCACTTGTCTTGAAGGAGAAAAACATGTAGAATCTGTCCAAACAAGGTATAGTACTGTTCATGAAGATTTCCATCGTTGAAGACATTGATGAGAGAGAAACTTTTATGAAAACATTAAATCCCCTTGGATTAAACCAACTTAGGTGGAACAAATGGTATATTACCAAAATAAACTCATTTACGCTGAGCTAGGTCTTCAAGATTCATTTTTGTAATGAACTGGAATGATTTGTATCAAGTTGGAGAAGATGAACAGTGAAATCACGTGATATAGAGCTGTTGTCAAAAGTGCAGTGAAAGGTTGTGTAAAAGGTTCTAGATTTCTGGAAAAATTCTTTGTCCTTAAAGCAACCTTCTGGAAAAACATTCTAGATTTCGAATACTCCTCATCATTTTTCTTCTTTCTCTTTAACTTGATACTAATCACTTAATAAACTCATTAGTAATCATATTTACTTTTTTGTTATCATCAAAACCTATTTTAAGAGAATCTAACATTCTCCCTTTTTTTGATGATAACAAAACTTTTGTTGAAAAAAATAATTCTCTCCCTCTTTTTGTTATCAACAAAAAACACATTCATAGAATATGACCAAATATGAATTATTTTAATTTAAAAGATAAGCACACATTTCAAATATGTATGATGGTCTAAACAATAACATTTTTATGCAAAAATCTCTTATAATAGCATAAATTTTTATAAGTAAAAGTGCATTAGTTTTTTAATATTAACGCTTTTTTTTTATAGAATTGTAGAAAAATTTAAAAGCTGCAGAATTTTTTAATTGCAGAATGTGCAGAATTTATACAAAAATCTCACATAATATGCGAAAAATTGCATAAATTATGCAAAAAAATGCTAAAATGCAGAATTTTTACTTGAAAAGTAGCATGAACAGTGCAGAATTTCATCAAACATACAGAATTTTATAAAAATGCAGAATTTGTACAAAAAAATGCAGAATTTAGCATGAAAAGTGCAGAAATCTGTTCCTTTAACATTTTCATAACAAAAATTGTAAGGTAAAACAACTTCAACACATTTGTTCTATTTACTTATCTTCGTTTCAAACATTCTCCTCTTTTTATATCAAAAAACATAACTAATCATCTTTCTAAAGAATTTTATTCATCCTTTATCTTCTCCCCCTTTATAAATTTCTTTTAAAAACTATGCTCCCCCTTAATATGATACCAACTAATTTTATTTTAACAAAAAAAAAAAAAAACAGCATATTTCAAGAATTTGTTTAGAATCATAAAGAGCAAAACATTTGAGGGAGTTGGAACATTAATACCAAACGAATAGTTATTATCTTTTCTTCATGAGAGTCATATTTTTCTTTCTCTACCATTTGAGGCACTTATTCATCAAGTTCATATCCTTCTGCTCACTGCTTCAATCCCTAAAATCACTAATAAACAAATTATGCCTTTTTACGAACCCAGACTAACTTGGGTCCTTTGAAAGACAAGCTTGTATTATCAATATGACTAGCTTGATGATTACTGAGATTGTTTCTCTTATAATAGCAGTATTTTTCTATATGACTAGGTTTATTACAAAAATAACATGCATATGAATAATTATTCCAATACCTGTAGTTTACCTGTTTCAAGTTGTTCTGGATTGGGTAACTTATGGAATACCTTCTGGTATTGTTTTGATGATATCTGTAGGAAAGATAACTTTTGGAATACCTTATGGTATATCCTCTTGTTTTTCTCATATAATCTCTTTTCACGTGATTTAATTTGAAATCTTGACTTTTAGTAATTGATTCATCATTTGTACTTGGTTTAGCTTTTACAAACACAGTTTTCTTAGATGCATTTGAACTTGATCCATGCTCATATTCTAAACCATACTTTTCACAAGATAACTTTTGAGATGAAATTAACATTGTCAACTTTTTATCACTTTCACTAAACTTGTTAAAGGTGTTCTTTATTGAACTAGATAAGTCATCTATTTTTACTTTTAAAACATTAGTTTCTTCCTTAAGCATACTATTGTCTTTTCTTATTTTCTCTATATTAACATGCAATTTTTCATTATCATGCTTTAAGATGTCATTTTCATCAACAAGCAATTTGTTTATTTGTTTCAAAACATCTTTTTCATTCTTAAGTGATTTTACCTCATTATCATACTTAGCTAATTTCAAATCAGCCTTTTTAAGAGCTTTTAATAACTTTTTCATTTTAACAAGCATGTCATCTTCAGTTACTTCATTATTAGATTCAGAATGTACCTCGGAAGTAGCCATAAGACATAGATTTGCATGTTCCTCCTCTTCATCAGAAACTTTTAGATTACTTTCTGTATCATCTATATCACTCCATGTAGCCATCAATGATCTATTTTTCTTCTTGAATTTCTCCATTTTCTTAATGAGAGTTGGGATTCATACTTAATATGACCCGGTTTCTTACATTCATAACATTAGATCTCCTTCTTTTCCTTTTCTTTGTAAGCTTTTCCTGCATCAAAATCTTTATAACCAAACTTTTTATAGGTAATAAACTTCTTACCTTTCTTCTTTAGAAATCGGTTTAGCTTTTTAGCCAAAATAGTTAAGTCTTCTTCTTCATCATTCTCACTTTCATCTGATTCAATTTGATTAGCCACAACTTCTTTTGCTTTAAGAGCTATTCCTTTGGTACTACTTTTTGCTCCTTTAGTGGTCTTTTTGTGAGATTCATAAGCCATTAATTTTTCTCCTAGTTGGCTACGAAAAAGTTTGTTGAGATCATGTGCTTTTTTTATGGCGGTTTTCTTTGCATCCCAAGAAGGTGGTAGAATCCCCAACATTTTTCTCACTAGATCAGGATCAGGAAGTTTCTTTCCAAGCGATGCAAGCTCATTTGTTATAGCTGTAAACTTGTTAAAAACATCTTTAACAGATTCATCAGTTTTAAGTTTAAACAGCTCATATTATTGAAGTAAAGCACTTATTTTGGTTTTCTAATTGTATTGGTTTCTTCATATGTCTCACAAAATATGTCCCAGATTTCTTTAGCACTTCCACATGATGATATTAGATAAAATTATGATGGGGCAATAGTGGTCAACAACAGATTTTTTGCTTTGTTGTTCTTCTCAATGAACTTCTTTTTAGAGCCTGACGAGACTGAATTTCTATTCAAAGTAATTACATTGTCTCCCATGGAAATAACCTGCTAAGAATCGTAATCATTAGCTTTAATGTAAGTTTGCATTTGCATTTTCTAATAAGCAAAATTTGAACCATCAAAGAAAGGAGCACGATTAATTGCTACATTATTCTTAGCCATTTATTTTAAATGGATCACTCAAAACAATAAAATGAGCCTGCTGATACCAATTGTAGGTATGAGGATTTTAAAACAAATACTCTTTTTAAAAATTGAGCTTGGCTCTGATACCGATTGTTGGTCCCAAATAATAATCAAGAAGGGGGGTTGAATTGATTATTAATAAAAACTTTCGCCTTTAAAAATAATCCCCTTCAGTTCTAAAAATGAGAACTAAATATGCAATTAAACAAATATGAACATAAATTACAGAAATTAAAAAGATAGAGTATAGAAAATCAGGCAACGATTTATAGCGGTTCCACCTCTTGCATCAGTCCACTCTTCCAGCTCCGAGCTGGGAACCTTGTTATCCTACAAGTTTTGTTCTACTATATCCAATAAGTTCAAATTACAAGCTTGTGCAATTCTCTCTGCTCGATTCTTACAGTTATCCTCTAGCCACAACCGAACTATAGAGTTTAAACTTGTAACTTATCTATTAAAAGAGAAGGCAACAACAAGTTCCTTCTAGACAAGATAAACTATCTAAGTCAAAGAGCTAAAGAACGAAAGCTAAGAGATCAAATCGCTTGTTGAAACGTAAGAAGAAATTATGAATATTCTAGACAAAATGAAACTTCTAGGTTTTGTTCTGGGTTTTGTTCTGTATATACTTGATAAAAAAGAGCTTCTTTTTTGTGTGTGAATAGTATTAGCTTCTTGTTTTTCTTACTTCAATCTTCTTCTTTTTCTCTCTGTCTTCTGTATAATATATTTTCCTGTCACGCTCCAACGTTCAAACTAGATGGATAAACATTCCCAAAAATCTCGGCTAAAATCTACTTATCCTTATCCGTTTTTCAAATTCAATCGAATTCTGTTGTGATCTTCAAAACTAGTTGTAAGTTGTGGATAGGCTTTTCCTTATATTTCTCGGATAAAATCTTGTGAGCTTTATCCTTTTTCAAATTCAAATTCTGTAACGAAAGGATGATGATAAGTCTTGTTTGATTTTCGTAAAAAATCTGGTTGTCATTTGTTGTTGTTGCTCATCGTGATCTTCTTCCTCATCCTATATAAGATAATATTTATCTTCTTTTTAATCTTCTAGACAAATATCCCATGAAAATAGATGTCTTGGACATTGTAGATACTGATAAATCACTTGTCTTGAAGGAAAAAAACGTGTAGAATCTTTAAAAACAAGGTCTGGTACTGTTCATGAAGATTTTCATCGTTGAAGATGTTGATGAGAAAGAAACTTTGATGAAAACATTAAATCCCCTTGGATTAAACCAACTTAGGTGGAACAATGAATATATTATCAAAATAAATTCATTTACTCAAAGCTAGGTCTTCAAGATTCATTTTTGTACTGAACTGGAATGATTTGTATCAAGTTGGAGAAGATGAACAGTGAAATCACATGATATAGAGCTGCTGTAAAAAATACAGTGAAAGGTTCTGGATTTTTGGAAAAATTCTTTATCCTTAAAGCAACATTCTAGAAAACATTCTGGATTCCGAATACTCTTCATCATTTTTCTTCTTTCTCTTTAACTTGATACTACACACTTAATAAACTCATTAGTAATCATTTTTACTCTTTTGTTATTATCAAAACCTATTTTAAGAGAATCTAACATAATAAGCTTCAAAGAATAATTGGGATGTATTACTGTTAGAGGAGCAAGCCATGACATACCCCTACTATAATTGAAGCCTCATGAGCATAATTATCCTACTCATGATTTGGATTTAGCTACATTATGATCTTACTGTACACTATCACTTAGGAAACGCTAATATAGTGGTCGATGGACTAAACCGAAAAAACTATGGAGAAATAGCTGCATTATTCATAGAACAATTAGATATGATAAAAGCTTTTTGAAAAAATGAAAATGGGAATTGTGCTTCCTAGCTGGATAATGCACACGGAAAATTTGGAAGCATGACATGCTTTATCTGAAAAAAATTAGGCAAAAACGAGAAGGCACATGAATCTACGAGAAGATGCAACATGGAGGGACCATTTCTATATATTGATAATTAGGAGTGGTAAAGAAACAATTTAAACCGAATCAGTTAATAAATCAAACCAAACTAAGTAAAAATAGGATTTTTTTTTCTTTTTCTAATAATTTGGTTTAGAATAAACTAATCAATAAATTTATGATTGGTATCAAACCAATCCATAAAACCAAATTAATCCATTTTCGAAAAATGTAGTAATCATTCACTTGTAACTAATTTTTTTTTATATTATCACATAATAATTAAAAGATTTTTTAAGTTTATATTTATTAAAATATATGGTTATCTAACTTTTATATCATAATCTATAAAAAAAATTAAATTTCAATGTGAATGAATATTTGAAAATTTTTAGTCTTCTTACTTGATTTGTTATCTTTTATATGGTTTAATACTTATTATATATGAGACTCCTTGGAATATGAATATAATATTATTAAATTATAAATATAATTTGATCATTAATCCAAATCAAACCAAATTATTATATAATGGTTTAAAATTTTTATAATCCAAATAAGATCTTTATTGAAGGATTGGCATGGATTAGTAAAACTAAATGATAAATTATGGTTTGGTTTTATTAGCAACAATCGAACGAAACTAATCATTGTCCGGCCTATAATGACACTTAGTGCAGCTAAGTAATATAATAACTATTATTTCTCCATTGTAATTTTTAAAAATTTTAGTTCTACTTCTATCTTATTGTCTTTTACAAATGAAATTATCATAATTTAATTCATATTAGATGTTTGCATATCAAAACGTCTTATATCATTCGAAAACAAAATTATATCACTATTTTTTGTCGTTCTTTACAAAAACTTAATATTGGTGTTGCATAAAAGTAAATATATTTTTGTAGCCTTGTACGAGCCAAGCTCGTATTCCTAAATCTATACAAATTATCGCATCATGAATCCATGATTTCCTATGTCTCTCGTGTCAGTCGTATTACTTGCTTGTTCCCATGTCGCTGCTCTTTTATGTAAAATCATTTCTGCTCACACTTGGGTTGCAAAAGAGCAATCGAGCGTAATCCACGAGGATAGGTACCTACTGTCGACTCGACTTACCATTATTATATAATTGAGTCTGAACTTTCGAGGTTATTTACTGGAAATCAAAGGTTAATAACGATATATATAATATGTATTCCACATTTCTACTGGGGAAGAAATATTGACAAATACAGGTACTAGCTAGGAATCTGACTGCTTTAGTAATAAACCCCAACTTTCATTGACATGTTATGAATATGGATTAATAATATTCATATGTCTAGGCCTTATTCAAAGATGTACAAGATTGACTATATTTTACGGACTTCCACATCAATATTTTCTTTTAATTTTGATGGAATCTTCACATCTATATATCTCTTTAATTAGTTTATTGTTAATTTATATTTTATATTTTAAAATGTTTTCTATTTATTGATTTTATTTTTCAAAATTATTTATATTTATCTTAATAGAATAAATTTCTATTTTTTGACCCAAGGTGTTTGTAATCGAATGGTATGAACATCCACTTATAACAAGATTGACCTGACTCGGGTTTTTTTCCTTTCCAAAAGTTGTGGTAAATACTAATTGGAAAAAATAGAAAAAAAATGAAAAGAACTAATATAATTAAATGCATACAACATGAAAGTTAATATAAGAATGAGAATATATTTATAAGTTAGCAAATAAATAATTCGTTCATAGAAGAACTAGTTGCCACTTCTCGACCACAGTCACATGATCAAGAAAGTCGATGCTTTCAAGAAAACAATTTAATAGAAAAATCTTGTGGAGAAGAAATCATAACGAGCTCTTTCACACCACGATGACATCGGAATTGAAAGATGCAAACATGTGCGTTTATCCTTGGATATCGGTTTTGTTTGAACGAGAGAACAAGATTAATTTCTAGATAGTTTCATAATCATTTGGTCGGCAGAAGCAAATGGTCCATATATTGATGCTCCCCTTGTATTCCCATATATATCTTATTTACAAAATAGGATTATTATATTGGGAAGCGACCACAACTTCAGCATAATAAGATAATCGCAACTTGGATCTTCTCTTTTCGATAAAGAATAGCATTGCCTAACGCTTAATTTTTTCAGACGCAATAGTCAATAGAGCTGTGCCTTCATTGTCAGCTTTCATGGGATCTTTGCCATAAAAGACCTACAAATCAACGACGATGTCACACAGCCGCACATACTTCGATTCGTTACTATTTTGATTGAAGATGCGCGAGATAAAAATACTATCTTAAGATATAGTAAAGCTGCCCATTAAACTTCAATATGCAAGAAATATGATACACGGTTAATAATTTGTTTATTAATTAAATACAAACAAATTAATAAAAAAAGGGGTACTAAATATAATACTATTATAAAGATACATATATCTTTTCACTTATTCATGCCAAAGGCCAATTGATTAAGTATAGGTACTAGGGCTATAAGATACAATTCTTTAAAAATGGAAAGAATAGAAGTTGATGGTATGTTGTTCCAGATCCAAAGCAGTCAATAGGTGACTAGTAGGTGATTTAAACTATTTGGCCTAAAAATTTTTTATTAGTGTTAATTTGTGACATAGCAGGCAAATTAAAGTTCATCACAAAGCGTTAATTCACGCATGAATACCAGAGTATAATATTCAATTACATATCGATTCTAAGATTACCTAGGTAAATGACATCCAAGTTATTGAACTTAATAGTGTAATTCAAGTTAATTGGGAAAATAGAGCAATGATGGCTCAAAATTCTATTTTAGAAATGATAATTGAAGTTTGTTTGCCCAAGAACATACATATATAAGTAGACTCAAAGCTGCCAAAAATAGAAGCATAAAAATTGCCAAAAATAAAAAAGCCATCAAACTTAAGGACAAAAAGTACATGAAATGACATACAATGCTGCAGACAGCATTAAAAATAGAAGTATCTACAACAAGTTATAAGAAAAATAAAACTTACCGAAAATATAAAACTACCTATTTAAGCGTATAAATGAATGAATTTGCCCTAAAGGCGACTAGCTCACCCCTAAAGGGAGTCACTTCTTCGTATGGGTTTGTTTCTTTTGAGATAAGGATTGCAATTATAGAACTGCTACTAGTTAGTCTTTACCCTACTTTTTCAAGTACCAGTTTGCCACTTTTTCCACTTCATCAATTTGATATTTATTATTAATTTATATCAATTTTACTCACATGGGGTATTACAGTTGCTTGCTCCTTACTAAAACAGATGACATCCTCATTATGAGACTTTAGATTGATCCTAATTATTGATCCTTTCTTAGTGTATGATTTGATTCATTCTTATCCCTGTTATTTATAGATTATCATATAATCCACCCTCTTTAACCTCTTTTCTAAATTTGGTTGAAACTGGTTCATCATGATTCTTCTTCGTACGTCTTGAAGTTTCCTACCTATTATCAAGATGATAGGAACCTCCTTAAATTTCAACCAATTTGACCACAAGAGCAAAAGATAAGGGATGAACTAGAACTTAGGTTTGGAAGATTCTCTTAGGAGAGTGCTTTAGTTAAAAAGTAGTAGTGTTTTACCTGATACAACATGCTGTGACACTTTATAGACAAAATTCACATTGCAAAACAAAAGTAAGCATTTAATACATCATAAGATGGCACTCTCAACCTATGCTGCCCATAGAATCTATTAAAAAGTTTGTACTGCCTTAATTTACATAACACCAAATCCATTATAATGTGTTTATGATTACCACATCTGATGAAATCAAACAAGAAAAACAAAAAATGTAAAACATGTAAATGAGATGACAAAGCGGTAAAGGAAACGAAGTAAGAAATCCTTCAAGTGTTTTTTCGCCCCTGTTTATGAGTGAAAGGCTTAAACAATAACCTAGATACTTATTTCTACTTCTTAAACAATAACTTAGATACTTTCTTCTTCTTCGTCTTCTTCTTTGTTTCTTTTTTGATCGAATTTAAAAGGTATGTTTAATAATTCTATCTTACATCCATTATTTTTAAGTTAATGTTTTCTGTGTTGGAGGTGAGCAAGTATAAAGTAGGTAGGCACGTACCTTAGCCTATAAGGTGCAAGGCACTAAATTTTGTATTCGAAACCTACTATGTGGTACCATGTATTCTCCATCTAACATATACCCTGTAAAACATATAAGTTACTGGCTATCCAGTAGAATTTGTAATTTTTCTTTCTTAATTTTGAAGTCTATAGTGATATATGCAATTTCATGTGACAATAAAACTATTATATTTTTATATAATCTCTATCAATAATTTGGGGATAGAAATTTAAAATGTAATTTTAATATCAATGTTTAATGATATGTAAGATTTGTTTATGTGTAAAAATTAAAATTTATAACAAAGACCTATAAAACTTGTCTAAGTAATGTCAAACAAAATTGTAGAGCCTGTAGTAAATTTTAAAATTAATAACTTTTGATGTATTTTTGTATTGATTGGTTTGAGAAGATAAACAACACTTCTAAATATAACTTAAAAGTTCGAGCATATACTACCAAAGTTTTTTCAAGATAAAAAATACCAAGTTCTTTCATAATAAAATAATACAACTTCTAACTAAAAATTTTAGAAGGTAGTTTTATAAATAATGATCTTGAATAAAAGTAGTTACAAAATAAAACAATTAATACAATATTATTATTTATCTATTTTGTATTTATTAATATTATTTCGTATTTTTTGAAATGTCAAAATACAAGTTCCAGGGAATGAAAATGTTACACCTATTTCTTACTCTGTGAAAGTAGAATCTAGGAAATTTGTATCCATACCCTATCTTATGACCTTCAATGTTCTTCTGAACTCTACCTAAGTGAGTAGGGTATAGATAGATATACTTTATATGAGGGTTACCCAGCCATCATATATGGTAAACTAAAATCTTCAACTTACCTATTAATATATATTTTTGAGGATGAGAAATGGTAATGAAAAAACATCGTACTTATATGAAATAGGTTTTAGGCCTTCATAATCCACTCAGGATTTACTAAATGGAATAGGGTATTACACACATAAAATATAATGGAGTTACCAACTCACACTTAAGAGGAGCGTGATATTTTGTCCTTATGTTCATAATACCTCAAAATTCATAATTTAATTCGAATTCGAAAAAATACTAAAACAAAAAGGTGATCTTATGCAATTGTTCATAGCTTAATATATATAGTATATATATATATATATATATTTTGCCAACCCATAGCTTAACTTTGTTATGAACATTTGAGCAATGTTATGCATTCAAATATTTGTACGTAAAATCATTATTCATTTTGAAAAATCAGTTGATATTCGTAATTTTACTTAAAGTTCGTAAGTATACTCAAATACTGGTTCAACCTCATAAAAATTTATAAATTCATTCTCATTTGTAAACTTACTCAAAATCCTCGTAACTATATTTAAAAACTCTTAAAAGATCTAGTGCCGCACACTAAAAATTAGAAGGACTCAATCTTGAGCTGGTGGGCAATCTTGATAAATGAAGGAAATTGAAAAGTTAGGTATATTTGGAGTCTTATTTATTTTGGAAGTTTAAACCAAGTTATTTATATTAATGGATTTTTTTTTATCATTATAATAAAAAAAAAGATTTAAAACTAATACATTTTATTTGAGAGATAAAAAAAAAATCTACTAGATTATATGATCATTATATTAATCGGCTTTATAAAATTATAATGAATTTGAATTAATTTTTTTTATATAGAGAACTTACAGAAATTTTTTTGGCACGTCACATCACGAAACTTACACAAGTTAATCGCAATAATTCTACAAACAATAAATAAGCTTGCCTCTTCTCCTTTTAACCGTCTGGCGTCAGCTTATTGAGATTAACGCAAACGTGCAGTTCAGGTGGCTACATTAACTCCATATGTCACGATGACGAGATCAAGACAGGGACCGAGAGAAAGAAAGAGAAAGGGTGCCATTAGCTATCTAATTTTATCTTATGGATCTCCTATATTTTTTTTATCTGAAGATTAGCCTACCCTAGCAATTAGCATCTACCGAAAGGCAGCAAGAGTTAAAAACAATGCAATGGCCAATTATGACCAGAAAAAGTGGCAATCTTTAAATCGTCTAATTTAAAAAAGATTCCTTACTTTTCTAACTTTTTTTCTGAAAGTAAAATGTAATTATTAAGTTAAAAATATTAATAGGTATCCAAAAAACTTATTAAGAGTAAATATATAACTTTTTCATAATCTTTTTATAAGTTACATAATTAATATTAAAAAACGTTTGAAAATTTTTATTTCTAGATCATGGATAGGTGCTTTAAGGGCACTTGTTAACGGGATTAAGGAAAAAAATAATCATTTTTTTAAAAAAAATTATACAAATCCATCGCATGAAAAAATAATTTCAAGAATAGGTAATTTGATCTCATCTTTCAAGAGACGAGATTGAAATGACTGATTTATAAATTAAAAAAATATTAATTTTCTTTTCCCCTTGTTAACGGATATTTATAATATCAGTACATTGTTTATTTCCACTAAGATTCTCTTCCCATGTGGTTCATGAAAGTCTAGGTTTTAATTTATTCCAAGAATGATGCCTGAAATAATAGGTGAGGAAGAGGCTTTTACGTTGTTCGCAGGCATAATTTAAAAATAAAGCCTATACGGCTAGTGGTCCACTTTAAACGGTACATCTTCGATCTTTGGATGCATAGAATCTATTCATCGGAGAGTCACTTTCTTTGGCAGTCAAAACTTTGGTTTGATACGGTAACTTGTAAACTTTTTGATTAAAGGGCCGAGCTGCAAGTCGTGTTAAAAAGCTGTCCGTCCTTTTGGCAGGTCCTATCTGAAACAATGACAAGGAGAGATCCGGACATTGGCACTAAGAAACTTGCCATGGAATTGAAGTTGCTAGAATAAACAAAAATTACCATAAATGAAGATGGAATATTCGTTGCGTATTTATTAAAAATTAACCATCCACGAAAAGGTCGAATTACACCTAATGTTTACTTTATAATCCACTACCGTGTCCTATTCAAATAAATCAAAAATATGGCTGTATTACCTAGACTAGAAAAACATAAAAGAGTGAGTTAGAAATTTAGTATGATAACATCGCAAACACACATATGTATATATATAATGACAATCATCTCATTACATCATTCACATAATATCAATATAATAAACATTTGAGATTATATTTGATTTTACCCTTATAATCATTACAAGGACAACTCAATATCCAAAAGCACATATATAAAATACATATATATGATGTTAAACACTTCTTAACATTCACACAAATCTATTTAGATTATTTTCAAGCACAACTTTACTCAGAAACAATATCGCACAATAATCATCAAAATATTGTGTTTGTAGTGTAGGTACTCTCTACTTAATAACAATAGCCATGCACATACAATAAACAATTATTGAGCCTAATAGTGATTAAGTTCATCCATATTTCAATCTTAAGCAAGCACTCTCAACATGCATGGTATAGACATATTTGATATCAAAGTCTCAAAGGGTAGTTGAATCTCTAAACTCTTAATCCTAATCATTAATCATGATAAGCTTTTCTAGTATCTACTATAGGTATAACACGCTATCAGTCAGTATTTTTCATATCTATAACTTTACTTGGCAAATCCAAAGTTGATAATTACGTTTCTTGGATTTATTCTTTCTGGTTCTAAATTAAGTGCTTATGATGTATTGAGTTGGGTAAAATTTGATTTGGAACCTTAAAAACTCATTTAAGGTAATTTTGGTAATGTCATGCCCCGAGGGTATTCTAATAATAATAATCAAGAATCACTCGATTAACATTATTAAATTACCTTCTGGGAATGGCATAATTTCTAAAAACAGGATCTTTTAGTTGCTTGGATGGAATAAACAAGCACATATAAGATGTAAATTAGTAAACAACTATTACAAACTACTATATTACAGGTCATATGCTTCAGAACTCCTTGCAACCTTAACTGATGATTCTAATGCACATTACATGCACCATAAGACTATTACAGATATAGATATTCTAATTCTATACTAAACTTTAAACTTCTGGCTTCTATTCTCTTACCGGGACCATGCTCCTGCTAGTAATGAGCCACGGTCGCAGAGTGAACCTGAAAGGACTGTGGGAGTATGAGCTAAAACACAAGCTCAGTGAATAACCAGCACTTATTACTCATAGCATACAAGTTATTTACCAATCATATGAAAGCAGCAATCAAACAAATGAACATTACAAGCTTGGATAACCCGGAATCCAAACAGGATGAAGATTTACGCCCTCCCATCGGGTTGAAGGATCACAATCTATGGTCCACCTACCCAGGAGAGACTTAAGCTTTCAGGAAATAACAATCTCAAATTAGTTATCTCTTTATACTTATCATGTTTCATTATTTATTTCCTGTTTAGCTTTAGAAACTCTACTAAGTGTTAGTTATTCTCACGTAATACCATAAGCGGCGTCCTTCGTTTACCATGTAGTTCCTATGGTATTAACAGAACAAAAGTAATCTTGCAATTAACTACTAGCCCTTTGGCCTAGATAATTCAAGCCTTACCAGAGATCCGAAACTAACACGTAGTAGGCTACCACTTACTCAATGCTTTTTATGCATAGTATGTAATGCATGATTTATTTACATTATGGTACCAGTAGTTTTTAGTCAATTTAGGGGTGATCAAGCAATACAGACACTCAACTAGATATTACATACATTATCAAGATACACACAATTTTGTTATCACTTATTTTAGAGTGACATGGCAATCAATGGAATACAATACACACTTTCACAGAACAGATCATCCATTTTTATTATCTTTTTATTTATGGTTCACTACTAGTACAAGCACAACCAATGTAATAAGACTGAGTCACTCACCTGCCCATCCTATTTAATCGTAGTAGTTTTCAGGCAGGTCCTCCCCAATACTCGAGTCACCTATCGAAATAAATCATATTATTAAAATTCCAAACTATACAAATTAGTTATTTAAGTGTCCTATTGGTCGGTTGGGTCTCTGTTTTATTCTTAGCTAATTCTTTCGAAATAGCTCTAAGTTCTAGATTCTTGTACTCTCCATTTTCTTTTAAATTACTTAATAAATTTTTCTTATAGAGGATATGTATTCCTATAGTCATAAATTTGGATTATTTAAATTTCCATTGTTATCTATTTATATACAAATATATACTTAGTATTTTACCAACTCATAGTTTATACATATATTTATTTTACTAAGAAAACATATCTACTAATAAAAGAATTTTTAACTTTAATAAAACTATTTCTGAAATTATTTTTCTCTTTTCATAAACATTAATAATTATTATCAATAATAGTATCACAACTAATTATAATATCAATAATAATAATAAATATAAAGTAATATAACAATAACATAATAATAACAAAATAATGATAATAATAATAGTAATAATAATAATTTTATTTTTAAATTTAAATAAATAAATAAATTTTGGATTTAACATTATTATATTATAATATTACTATTACTATTTCAGAAAATAATTAAATGCAGGAAAAAAGTAAACCTTCTAAAATTATTTAAATAATTAATTATTATATAATTATGTATACTTAATTTCGTTTTTCTTTTCTTCTGGCCGAGATGTGCACGGGGTTGAGTACGCCCGTACAAAGTGTTTACTACGGGGTGAACAGGTTTAAGCACGCCCGTACAACGAGCTTGCTGAGGAGTAGACGGGTTTTGTACGCCCGTACAACGTGCTGGTTGAGGGGTATACGGGTTAGTACGCCCATACAAAGTGCTGGATGAGGGGTGTACGCCCGTACACTCAGCCTGTGCTTCATCGGGAAACACTGTTCATCGTCTTCCCCGATGAGCTGTGGCCTTTTCCGGTGAATCCCGACGTCAAAACATCGTGATTTTAGTTCCAAAGACTCCTGGTGACCTAATAAACCTAAATATATAAGAATCATAACCTAAAAACAACATGCTATCCATGATTCCGAATCATTAAGCTCAGCTAGGGTTTAGGAAAAATACCTTCGTTGTAGCTTCTCAATGGAATCCGAAGCTCCTAATTGTTTTGGTTAGCTTCCTAAGATGTTTATAAGTCAGTCTCAATCCATAAAACTAGAAGAAAACTCATGGAATAAAATTGACTCACCTTAAGCTTGTTCTTGAGCGTTTTTCCCAGATTTTGTTCGAATTTTCGAACTCGATGATTATGGGCGTTTAAAAATCTGTTCCTAGGTTAGTTCTACTCCTAATGATATGTAGATGGGTTCTGGAAAGTTGGAGAAGGTTTGGAATTTGTTCACTAAGCCATCCGAGTTCGTTTGCATATATATATATAAGGTAGTGTAGTTTCCGCTCGCGTTGCTCCCTCAATTCCGAAACAAATTGCTCTGGCTTGTTGCTCATTTCACTCCTTGTTTGATTGTCATTAATGTATGGAGTGACTTGGCCAGCTTGGATTGGTTGAAGGGGATTTGTATTGACTTTAACATAACTTATTGAAGGATTTTTTGGCTCACCAAATTTGAGAACATCCCAGCCCTTCAACAATGCAATCCGTCTCCAGCAAGTTGCCATATATATATATGTATATATATTATATTAGTTAGATTTTGTTTAGTTAAATTTTCGGGTAGTTTAATACACTATTAGGGTATATTTTAGCTTATATATGTACATATACATATACAAAGGTTTTTAATGAATCCAATGAAGTGTTTAGTTTAACAAAAAGTACAAATTTAAACTTAATAATACGTATCTAATGTCTAAGAAAAATTTATCCCACGCGATTTGAGTTTTAAAAGCTTTTCGGGTCAATTTTCGTTTCAGGCCCCAAGGGCTTTAGGAAACCCTAATTCGAATATTAGTATGATTCAATTCTATATTTGAGGTCTAGATCTCAAGTTATACATCAGTTTATGTTTTTATTGGGTATTTATAATCCTAACCGTTTATCTTAAGATCACGATTTTCTATTTAAAACCCTATTGAGTCGTCTACGTAATATTACTAATAATATATAGGCTATACTAGTTATATATATTAGATTTGGATACTCACTATGAAATCTTATCAAAGTAGTTTATTACTAACTAAAACTCTCATATTTTAGGGTTCCAATCTAAATATAGGTTCATTACTAAACCTTGTTTTAATTCCCGGTCTCTATCGAATACTAAGGTAATCACTTAACATTCATATTTAGGTTTTCCTATATATTCTATCTGTTTGACAAAGATTCGGGTTTAGGATTGGAAGTTTCCTTTGATCAAAATCTGAATTATTAACTCGGAATACTAAATCTTGTTTTTTGGAAACAATTGTGTCAAAGAAGCTCTTTCATAAAGTCTATAAGTTCCAAACCGATCAAATTTAGAGTATCTATCTAAATTAGGGTTTCTAGTTAGCTCCTAAGGTTATTAGTTGACTTCATAATTTCTAAGCTAGGGTTGTATCATATGATGGAAGTTTTCAGGGTTTACAGGTAATTATGCTAAAAAAGATCTAGATTAAGTTGAAGTAGTTTGGATCATCCTATTCTAAGTAGCTTAGATACATAAGTTATTTCAAACTAACTCATACAATGCATGCCATGTAATATTCTATTTGTAAATTGATCTAGACTACCTCATAAGAATTTTAGACTTGTTAGATAGAAACCATCAAAACTAAACAGAAAACACGTGAAAACTATGTATATTTGACACCATCAAACCAAACATCAATTCAAAATTGTTTTAATTAAACCATCATTAATATTTCCATAAACAAAAAAAAAAAACATTGAAAATAAAATTTAAAACAAGATTTGAGCGCTTACTTAATTTCTTTCTTGAAATTATCACTTCAACGCCTAATTGTTCCAAAAACTATCACATAAACACCAACATTGTATCCTTAATGATAAGTAAACATCGTTATTAGTACAAAATATCCTAATTATGTTCATACTTACTCAAATGGTTTAAAGATTCACGAAGAATGCACTTGCTACTTGTGATTTGCACGGTTGCAACTCTAAAAACACTGGTTTCCATTCAAGAATTTGTTGTAAACCACTAAGAATGTGATAGAAAACTTGAAACATCGTTGATCTTGTTATAATTTTGGAAGAAAACTCCCTAATTGCCCTTTATTGAGGCGAGCATTATTGAGGGATGAAGGGTTACCGGAGGAAGAAAATGGAAATGTCAAAAGGGAAAAGAGAAAATGATATGTTGGTATCAATTATACATATCTACTTTAGTTATTGCAAAAGACTACTTTATCTCATTCATTATTTTCTTTATTATTAAATATATTTTCAGGAAAGACATACGCGAATGATTGGACAATTTTGGAGTAGGTCGGCATATAGGCCGCCAACCTATAATTCTAAGCTACCAGCCTAAATACAAAGAACGATGGCCTAAACATTAGCTTGGAGCTTCGAAGGAAAAATTTTGCGAATTGGAGAATTTGGTTGTATGTTGGCCTTTAGGCCGCCGGTGTACAAGGGTAGGCTTCCGGCATACCCAAGAAGGTTGCCAGCCTAAGTGGCGACCTGGGACGTTGTTTTGTGACCTGAGGATTTTAAGTCGCCAGCTTTGTTTTTCCTTCGTCCAGCCTATATCCCTTCGAGTTACAACCATATAAAGACATCCTATAAGCTGTCCTAACCCTCATAAACTCCCTCGAATATATAGAAACCCTAGTAGACACTCTCCAAGATGGATTTCATCAGGGAATTGGGTAAGTAATCTCTCCTAATCCTTAGCTCATTCTAGAATGTTTTCTTTCTAAGATTGTGTTGTTGTTTGGTGAAGGGAATTGATCTTTAGTGGAAATTGAAGGAAAACCCTAAGTGTAAGAATTAAGGATTTCGAATCTACAATCACTTGACTCATTCCGGAACTATAATTCATAGATCTTAAGTTGATAGGAGAATTTAAATCATATAGTTGTTGAAGATGATTTATGAATGCATAAACAATGGTGAACAGAAAACCTTGGGAATTAAGGTTTCACTTTTTCATTGGTGTTGATTGGAGATCTGGTGATTCTACGAGTTTCACAGGAGAAAGGTGTGTTAGAGATTCTAAGTTGATGCGTTAGGGTTTATATTTCTTATATTTATATCAACGTTGTAAACTTTTTAGTGGAACGAATGATTCTTTGTTCAAGTGTTTATTTGAGAATAGGATTTTGATTTCTTAAGCGAAAATAGGTACGTCCTTACCATGCTTGTTTGTTTGTGCTTGTAGGATTAGTTTATAAATGTGACCTAATTATATATGACATTAAATTAATCGAGTATTGGATGTGAGTGGCTGCAGTTAGTAAAGACCACGTAAAGTGTGATACAAATGCTGGCAACCTGATGATCTATGTGTAAGGTTAGCTCGAGTGGACTCGTGCACATAGATGATTCCGATAGTTTAGGAGTAGTGCGATTACTGCACCTAGGTGTGTGGGAGATTCTCAACACCATATATGTATTATATTACCTATATTTCCTATATTGCTTATTTTTAAAGAGTCTGAGATACTCCAAGTTTGGGATTAGTCGTGGATGATCTTAAACTGTGTTGTATATTGGATTAATAAAAAGATAATAATTGATGCTTACTACATTAGATACTAAGTCGTGTGTGAACTGTTTGATGTATGATCATATGCTTGTGTTTTTGGTTTGGATGTACTAGGCCTTTGCGCTTATTCGTTTTTATTTTTCAGGTTCATGTGAAGACCATATTGTATATGACTTATCTGGCTTTGATGTATTCATAAAGCCTGGGGAGGACAATAGTGGAATTGACTACCTAGTTGATATGTAGATAGTTGGATTGGAATTAGGCTAATAATCATGAGTTTATTAGATTTTCTTTATATTTCCAATTGTAAAGATCTTATGAGTTATTAGTTTTATGTTTCTTATGAGAATTTGATTAGTTGGATTGGTTTATGCCAACATCGATGTTGTTGAAGTTATATTATCTGAATTTTCATATTGAAGATTTCTTTATGTGAGTTTTGGAGTTATATGATAGATTATTGTGGTTTATAGATGTACTATAGCCTTTACGTGTGCCTTTCAAGAGAGGACACGTGACAGGTTGTAAGGACTTATTTTAAGGCATTACAGCTTATTTGATATCAGAGCAATAGGTTGATGATCTCTTTAGAATTAAGTTATGAACTCCTTAGGGCTGTGAGCATTGATGAATGGGGTAGAAATAATAGGAGTTGTTTATATATATAATCTATATATATATAGTTTTATGGTATCTTATACTTTATATAGCGTTTAAACTCTCAAGTTAGTTATTCCCTTTTATCTTATGTTTTGGTGTATGCTTGTGATAGAATGCCGCCAAGGAGAAGAGCCCCTGATACTGGTTCCTCTAGGAATGGTGGTGAGGAACAAGCACCTGTGAACCAACCACCCTTAAACCAAGTAGCTAGAGACATGCCTCCACCACCGCTTCCACCTGTAGGACAGTAGGTACCTAATGTTGCTGCAGGAGGACAAGTACCTGTTGATGCTACACAGTTGATGCAGGCAGTGAATGCTTTGTCAGGAGTAGTTACCCAACAATAGCAAACTTTGAGGTAGGATATACAAGTGGTGCAGGCTAATGCTAAGGCCTGAAGACAGAAGACACAGAGAAACAATGGCAATGGTGGAAATGGAGGCCATGTAGCAAGATACGCTGATGTGCTTTGTCTAAATAAGTTTGTAGACCTGGTCTACAAATTTGAGCCCCAGCCTGGAAAGCCATTGGAGGCTCAGTTATGGATTGAAGAGGTGGAGAAGACGTTTGATGCCTTGGACATACTAGATAACAAAAAGGTGGACTATGCCCCCCTATTTGCTGATTGGGAGAGCAAACAACTGGTGGATGAGCACCAAGTATCACATGACAAGAGCAATCACATGGGAGATGTTCAAATAGGCCTTTTACAGGGAGTTCTTTCCCGCTAGTGTGAAGCAAAAGATGCTTCAAGAGTATTATACATTACAGTAGGTAAGATGACTGTAGAAGAGTATGAAGTTGAGCTGCACCGATTGGTGAGGTTTCTGCTAAACCCCTTAAAGGAAAGTGAAGAGGCCAAAGCGAGCAGATTTATCACTAGTCTAGAGGCTGAAATTCAATATCAAGTCAATTTGATGGACTTGAATAACTACTCTGCTATGGTCAACAAAGCCAAGATAGTAGAGCAGGGCTGAATAAAATCAAAAGGCTTGAGACTCAGAAGAGCCAGATCTATTATGGGAAGCGACTAGCTGCCAGTGTTCTTTATTAAGATAGGGGGAAGAGACCAGTTACACAGCAAAACAGGCCAATAATTCAGGGTGCAGAAAAGAAGTGCATCAGATGCCTTGGACCTCACGACATTAAGGAATGCAAGTGGCTTGAGAACGCATGCTTTTCATGTGGCAAGGTGGGATATAGCCACATGTTTTGCATAAAGAGAAACATTCCCCAAGTCTATTACTTTAAGTGCAGGTAGAGAGGGCATAAAGCCATTGATTGCAAGGAACCAGGAAGGCTTCTAGGTTCAGTAGTGCAAATGGGTCGAACTCAAGTTGGACTAGGATAAAGGGTGCTAGCCAAGGTATATGCCCTCTAGCATCGAGACACCTTAAGTGTGGACACTATAGCAGGTACGCTTTGCATACTGCTACATAGTGCCTATGTTCTCTTTGATATTGGTGCAAGTTTTTCTAGTATATCTGAGTCTTTTTCTGTTATTTGTGGTGTGTGTGTTCAACTTATGCCTGTATGCTTGTCTGTGAATGCGCCTCTAAGGAGTGGGCCTATGCTGAATAAGATATGTAAAAATGTGGATATTGAGATTGGAGGTAGACATCTACCTACAGATCTTGTTATGCTGAATAAGATATGTAAAAATGTGGATATTGAGATTGGAGATAGACATCTACCTGCAGATCTTGTAGTCATGCACATGGTAGACTTTGATGTGGTATTAAGGGTCGATTGGTTAGTGAAACACCATGCTGTGATAGACTGCTATAATTTAGCTGTGAAGTTTAATCTGCCTGATGGAGATCAATTCGAGTATGGGCTTAATATACAAAGATCTCCAACTCTACCTACGTATGAGTTGTGGGGAAAGTCATCTTTGACAGCTATAACAGTGGAAAAGCAGCCAAAGACAGATTTTACATAGGTAGCTGTTGTGTGTGAATACCCTAATGTGTTTCCAGAAGACTTATTAGGGTTACCACTAGAGAGGAAAGTAGAGTTCTGTATAGATTTGAACCTAGGTATCTTACCTATTTCAAAGATACCTTATAGAATGGCTCCTATAGAACTTGATGAATTAAAAGTACAGTTAGAAGAATTGCTCCAAAAGAAGTTTATCACATCTAGTGTGTCGCCATAGGGAGCTCTAGTGTTGTTTGTAAAGAAGAAGGATGGAAGCATGAGATTATGTATAGATTATTGGGAGTCACACCAGGTAACGATCAAGAATAAGTACTTGTTTCTTAGAATAGATAACTTATTTGATCAGCTGATAGGAGCAAGAATATTTTCTAAGATTGATCTTAGGTCTGAATATCACCAACTATGGGTTAGAGCAAAGGATATTTAAAAAACAGCTTTTAGGACCCGGTATGGGCATTACGAATTCGTTGTTATGTCTTTTGGTCTAACCAATGCACTGGCAGTATTTATGGATCTCATGAATAGAGTCTTTATGGATCTCATGAATAGAGTCTTTAGAGAATACTTGGACCTTTTTTTAGTAGTGTTCATTGACGATGTGCTGGTGTATTCTAAGTCAAAGGAGGAACATGAAGAGCTTTGAGACTAGTTCTGACCAAACTGCAAGATGAGAAGCTATATGCTAAATTCATCAAGTGTGAATTCTGGTTAGAACAAGTGTCTTTCTTGGGACACATTGTAGATGGGAATGGAATTTTTATGGATCCTAACAAAGTGAAGTTAGTGGTTGAATGGCCAAGACCTAAAAGCGTATCTGAGATAAAAAATTTTCTAGGAATGGCAAGTTATTACAAAAGATTTGTAGAAGAATTTTCCAAGATAGCAAGTCCATTAACCACGTTGACACAGAAATGGGTGAAGTATATATGGAGTGATGATTGTGAGAGTAGTTTCTAACGATTGAAGGAGAAGTTAGTGTCTGCCCCAATGTTGGCTTTACCTATGAGTGGTGAAGAGTATACTATATATAGCGATGCTTCGATACAAGGGTTAGGTTGTGTGTTGATGTAAGGAGGCAGAATGATAGCATATGCTTCCAAAAAGTTGAAGCCATATGAGAAGAACTACCCAACGCATGACCTCGAACTAGCAGCAATGGTTCATGCAATGAAGCTTTTGAGACATTACCTGTGTGGGAAGAGATGTAAAGTGTACACAAATCATAAAAGTTTTAAGTACATCTTTACCTAAAGAGAGCTAAACATGAGACAGAGGAGATGGTTGGAACTCATAAAAGACTATGATGTGGACATACAGTATTACCCAAGGAAGGCAAATGTTGTAGCAGATGCCCTAAGCAGAAGGAGAAATGAGAATTTAGCAGCCTTAGTCACATCAGAATGACACTTAATTGATGACATGAGGAAACTTGAATTGGAAATAATCACTAGACGAGTGGGTGAAAGATTAATGAACCTATAGATTCAATCTACACTGATTGAAAGGATCAAAATAGCCTAGATAGATGATCAGAGCATCATGGAGATAAAGAGGAGAATAGAGATTGGTAGAGCACATGAGTTCTACATTGATGAAGACGGTGTGATGCGGTACAAAGGAAGACATGTGTGCCAGAACAAGGAGAATTTAAGAAGGAGTTATTGAGAGAAGCACACTATTCTAGTTATTCTATCCATCCAGGAGGAAACAAGATGTACCATGACCTGAAGAAGTTGTATTGGTGGAATAACATGAAGAAGAAAATCGCTGAGTATGTATTAAAGTGCCACACCTGTCAGATGATTAATATTGAGCATAGGAGACCAGTAGGTGAGCTAAAGCCTTTGCCAATACCCCAATAGAAGTGGGAGCATATCACCATGGATTTTGTTACAGCCCTACCCAAAACAAGAGAAAAATTTGACTCAATATGGGTGATTATAGATAGACTGACAAAGGTAGCTCACTTTATACCTATTAGGATGGGGTATAAATTGGAACGTTTGGCACGGCTGTACATCAAAGAGATCATAAGACTACACGGAGTCCCAGTGACCATTGTATCTGACAGAGATATTAGATTTGTTGGAAGATTTTGGAAGAGCTTACATCAAGCTTTAGGCACTAAAGTTGTGTTTAGTATTGCTTATCATCCTCAAACAGATGGACGGTATGAGCGGACAATCAAGATTCTTAAAGACATGTTGAGAGCTTGTGCATTAGACTTTAAAGGTA
Organism: Combretum micranthum; assembly: GCA_024138025.1. Lineage (NCBI taxonomy): Eukaryota > Viridiplantae > Streptophyta > Magnoliopsida > Myrtales > Combretaceae > Combretum > Combretum micranthum. Next base: position 330,934 of record JAMXBD010000658.1, on the reverse strand, counting down.
GCTAGGATGAGTATTTGCCTCTAGTGGAGTTCGCATATAACAACAGTTATCAAGCTTCAATTGGGATGCCACCGTATGAAGCTTTGTATGGTAGGAAGTGCCAATCACCAATTCATTGGGATGAAGTAGGTGACAAGCAGATTTTGGGACCAGAATTGATACAGGGTGTCAATGATAAAGTCCAAATGACCTGACAAAGATTGCAAGCCGCTCAGAGCCATAAAAAAAAAGCTATGCTGACAAAAGAAGGAGGCTTTTGGAGTTTCAGGTTGGAGAACATGTGTTGCTTAAAATTTCGCCAACCAAAGGTGTTGTTAGATTTGGGTTAAAAGGCAAGTTGAACCTCAGGTTCGAGAGACCATACAACATCTTAGAGAGGATAGGCAATGTGGCTTACAGGCTAGCTTTACCGCTTAGATTGGAGGGAATGCACAACGTATTTTACGTGTCACTGTTAAGGAAGTATGAGAAAGACCCCGAGCAGATATCGAAATTAGAACCTCTAGATATGCATCCTAATCTCACTACTGTTGAAAGACTTGTGAAGATCATTGATACTAAAGAGAAAATGTTGAAGAGACGGGCAATCAAATATGTGAAGGTACAATGGATGAATCAGACGGAGAGAGAAGCTACTTGAGAGCTTGAGGAGGAGATGCAAGCAAAATATCCCAAGCTATTCAATGAATTAGGTAACTTTCGAGGACGAAAGTTTCTTTAAGGGGAGAGAGATGTAATATACAAATAAATATTTCATAGTGAGGGGTATTCATGTAATAAATAGTTATTTAAAAGGGTATTTTTGTCGTGAAACAGATGAATTTGGACCCAAGAAGATGTACGCGAATGATTGGATGATTTTGGAGTAAGCCGGCATATAGGCCGCTAGCCAATAATTCTAAGCTGCCAACTTAAATACAAAGGATGACAGCTTAAACATCTGCTTAGAGCTTTGAGGAAAAATTTTGCGAATTGGAGAATTTGGCCTTACGCCGGCCTGTAGGCCGCCAACGTACAAGGGTAGGCCACTGGCGTTCCCAAGAAGGTCGTCGGCATAAGTGGCAGCCTTGGACGTTGTTTTGCAACCCCTGAGTTTTAAGTCGCCAGCTTTGTTTTCCCTTCGTCTAGCCTATATCCCTTCGAGTTACAATCATATAAATATGTCCTATAACCTGTCTTACCCCTCATAACTTCTCTCGAACGTATAGAAACCATAGTAGACACTCTCCAATGTGGATTTCAGCAAGGAATTAGGTAAGTAACGTTTCCTAATCCTTTAGCTCATTTTGGAATGTTTTCTTTTAAGATTGTGTTTTTGTTTGGTAAAGGAAATTGATCTTTGGTGGAAATTGAAGGAAAACCCTAAGTGTGGAAATTAGGGATTTCGGATCTACAATCAATTGAAGAAGGTAAGACTCAATCTGGAACTATAATTCATAGATCTTAAGTTGTTAGGAGAATTTAAATCATATATGTTGTTGAATATGATTTGTGAATGCATAAACAATGGTGAATAGGAAATCTTGGGAATTAGGGTTTCACTTTTTCATTGGTGTTGATTGGAGATCTGGTAATTCTACAAGTTTCATAGGAGAAAGGTGTGCTGGAGATTATAGATTGATGAATTAGGGTTTAGGGTTTATATTTCTTATATTTATATCAACGTTGTAAACTGATTAGTGGAACTGATGATTCTTTTTTCAGGTGTTTATTTGAGAATAGGATTTCGATTTCTTAAGCACAAATATGTTCATCCTTACCATGCTTGTTTGTTTGTGCTTGTAGGATTAGTTTATAAATGTGACCTAATTATATCTGATATTAATTGAATCGAGTGTTGGTGGTGAGTGGCTGTGATTAGTAAAGACCACAAGAAGTATGATACTAACGCTAGCAACCTGATGATCTATATGTGAGGTTATCCCGAGTGGACTCGTGTATAGAGATGATTCCATTAGTTTAGGAGTAGTACGAGTACGACACCCAAGTGTATGGAAGATTCCCAACACCATATGTAAACCCCTAATTTTTAGGATAATATCAAGTTCAAACCCTAAGTTAAAAAGTCAACCGGAAACTTTAAGTCAACAAATTCCCAGGAAACCTTAGTAGTTTAGATCCGACAATGCCACGTTCCTAAACCAAGAAGTTGAAATACGAGTAAAGAGTATAGTTTGGTTCGTAATAATATTAGAGTGCTTAAAAAGATTAGATTAGCGAATTTTCAACCTATTTCGAACCTGATCGGATACAGACTTTGAAAAGCATGTCTCAGGACTCGAGATATTAAAAATATAATATTAGTACCGTTAGACTCATAATTTCATAAGATTTCTAAATATATTAGTTATAGAATTTTTTGGGTTATAAAAGTTACTGTTATAACCTTTTTATCGTATTTTCTTTACTACCGATACTTTAATTGTCTAATCTATTTTTTGATTTCTTTTACATTATGCACAAGTACAACCACCCATACTCTACTTCTTACATCGTTATAACCTATTTTTACAATATTTCATCATTTTTCTTACAATTTACTTTTCCAATACAACTTTTACTACTTAAATTGCTTATTTAATTTTGAAATTTACACAACACAACTCATTTCTTTCTCTCTCTCTCTATAGGGCCGGCCCCTCCCCCTATTCCCTCTCTCCAAATTTGTTTGATTTTTCTTTTATTCAACTAAAGTAAACCCCAATCTCATTTTCTATAAATACCCCTCTTTGCCTTCTCCATTTCACTTTCCTTTTTTCTTTATTTACACTTTAGAAAATTTTTTGCAAAACTCTCTCTCCCTCTCCTCTAAATGTCGTGACCCTCTCCTTTAATACACACACACACTTTTGATTTTCTTCAAGTTTCTTACTCTACACATTTAATAGGTAATAGATCTACACTCTATCCTCTTAAAAACATATAATGGTAAGATCATTCATGTATGATTCTACTCAAAAATTCCCATAAGCTTAAGCTAGGGATGTGGGAACACTTGAATATGAGATCCTTGCATCATTATGTTGTGGATCTTGTTATTTAAGTTATTTTGCTATTACTTTGTTTTATTACCAAGTTATGTTGTTATTATTAATGTTTTGTGCATATATTCACCATTTAATCATATCCACATAATGATCATAGTGTTCATGCATTTATGACTATTATAATAAACTAGATCTAGTTGTTTTGAGTTCATAAATGCATTAGGCTTTTGTTTTATGCACATAAATAACTTGTAATAGCATGATGATAGTAGAAAAATGTTAGAAAGCTTAAGATCTACTTTAGTTTCAATAAAAATGATTTTTGAAAATTCAGATAAAAAGGGAACCCTATTTAGAAAAGTTATTTTTCAACTTCAAAATGAGTATTTTACATTAAAAATGAAAAGTTTAGGGAATATATATCATAAATGAGAGAACTTGATAGGTAAATCTTAGATCTACTAAAAATATTTTCAAAACAAGAAAAAGTTTACAAAAGCTATGTTTCAATCCCAATAACAAACTTAAAATTCGTCATAAGGAAAGCTTGAAGTGTAAATACCTATTTTTCAACCCCAAAACAAGATTTTTATTAAAGAAATGAAGCCTTAAGGAGTAGGTTTGATTAGGAAATAGTTTTTGAAAAATTAAATGAGTTTTACAAAAGAAACAATCTCAAATGGAAACTTCAAAATTCGGATTTGAAAATTAGCACTATTTAAACACCATTTCCAAATACTAAAATGATGATTTTCATAGAAAAATAGAATAGAGGATACATGTAATAAAACCTAATTTTGACAAGGATAAAAGAGATTTATCAAAGTATCATCCTAAACAAGGAATGATTTCAAATAATAGATTAAATAATGTTTTCATTCCTTAAAAATTTTGTAAAATTCGTAATTAGGTGGACCACCTATTTAAACATCTATTTTCTAACCCAAAAATGAAGGTTTTTTATTAAAATAATGAAGGTGTTGGGTACATAGGTCATCAAGGTTGAGTTTTGATAAAAGCAAGTGTGATTTGCAAGAAGAAAAACTATTTTTCTTAAGTCTAGTAATTTGCAAAGCAAAAGATTTTTAAAAATAATTTTTGATATCATATCATTGAGGATATATATATAGATAGCTTATCTCATGACATTCATGGTAATGACTTGTAGGTAATATATGTGCATATAATGCACTTGGTAGAAACAAAGTTAGGAAAATAATGTCTTATACATCATATTTCGCATTATCTAAGTACATAAGGAATTAGAATTACCAACACTCATGAATCATGCATGATAATGAGTTATATATATATATATATATATAATAGAGTCTTACAAGATATAATGATAGCTAAGTATCTATAAACTTTGGATTGATGCTTGGTTTGAAATTAAGAGTTGAATTGTGAGATGGGAATTTCATATAGTACTCTGTACCCTACTATTCATGGACCAAATGACCTTGTTTGTTGGAAAAAACTCTAGAAAGAGATAGTTCTCGTCGAATAAGTAGAAATCGGTATATAATAGCAAAATTCTGAGTTAAAATGACCAAGTTATGACCGTTTTAAATTGGAATTTCCTCTTGGACGAACATTGACAAATTTGTTAGAATAAAATTCATAAGTTCATTCAAACTTTATAGAAATACTCATTAGAGTTATTTCTTTTGGTTAGAAGACTTGGAAGACGGACTAGACCTTCCCGATAACTATTACGATTAAGTGGATTTTCGCACCATGGCAAAGTGAGTTCACTATCTTTAAATTATATACTTATGATTGTGCTTTTAATGATAGTGGCATTAGCTTTAGAGTAAGATAAAATTGGAATGTGCATGTGAATTCAAATTGATTGAATCAATAATAAGAATATCTGAATGGAATTGTTGTAAATATTGTATAATTTAGTATAATTAAAGTGTCTGCAATATCTGTGATCACCCATAAATCGTTACTTAATATGCCACGATCTTATAATTAAATTGACATACATACCATATGTTGAGTCACATTGCATAAGTTATTATACTTTTGTGGGAAGAAGGCATAATAGTTGGGCTACGAGGGGCTTATAAACTCGAATGTTGGCGTAATGGCCGAAATTGAATTGGTAGTGTTGTAGGCACTTGTATCAACTACAAAAATTGTGTGTGGGTGGGCACCTATATCAACCACAATGTAAATGAGAAAAATTGAAATCTATGGTCGTTTGGGCCTAAAATACCTAATCCCGAATGGGGGCGTAAATCCATTTAACATAAGACTCTCAGAAAGTTTTATGTATTATATATTTACGTGCTTGTGCATTTCATATGGTTGTTAATATAACTTTCCTGATATATATCGCTTGTTGAGTATTTAATTTTGGAAGTGAAACTTACTAAGCTCGAAAGCTTATACCCCTATAGTTTCTTGTTGCAGTATGAATATTTATGACTATCCCTAAGAGGCCACTTTCCTCAGGTACAGCTTTGGAAATTTAAGGAGTTTTTTGAAAAAGTCGGGACCTAGATGTTAGGCATAGACTTCTAATTGAATCTCCTTAATCATATATAAATATGTTGATGTAAGAGACTTTTGAGGACCTAAGAACTCTTAATATTTTGATGGGGGTATGCCCCTTAGTTCATGTAATAGATTGACCTGGATATAACTGTTATGATTTATATTCTTATCTCTATATGTCTCCTTAAGCTATTTCGATTCAAAGTATGGTTCCCTATATGTGAACGTGAGCCTTACATCTGGTGTTTAAATTCATGGAATGACTAAGGTTATGATACACGATTTTAGATATCAAGTGTGGTAGACTGTTGCGTTTAGGGTACCCTTTTGGGCGTGACACCATATATGTATTATATTACCTATTTTCCTATACTGCTTGTTTTTAAGGAGTCTAAGATACTCCAAGTTTGGGATTAGTCGTGGATGATCTTAAACTATGTTGTATGCTAGATTAATAAAAAGATAATAATTGGTGCTTGCTACATTAGATACTAAGTCATGTGTGAACTGTTTGATGTATGATCATACGCTTGTGTTTTGGGTTTGGATGTACTAGGCCTTTGTGCTCATTCCTTTTTATTTTTTAGGTTCAGGTGAAGACCAGATTGTATATGACTTATCTAGTTTTAATGTATTCATAGAGTCTGGGGAGGATAATAGTGGAATTGACTACCTAGCTGATATGTAGATGGCTGGATTGGAATTAGGCTAATGATGATGAGTTTATTAGATTTTCTTTAGATTTCCAGTTGTAAACATTTTATGAGTTATTTTTTTATGTTTCTTATGAGAATTTTATCAGTTGGTTTGGCTTATACCAACATCGATGTTATTGAAGTTATATTATCTGAATTTTCATATTGAATATTTCTTTATGTGAGTTTTGGAGTTATATGATGGATTATTGTGGTTTATAGATGCTATAGCCTTTGCGTGTGCCTTTCAAGAGATGACACGTGGCAGGTTGTAATGCCTTATTTAGAGCGTTACAAGACCTATAACTCCAAAAAAGAAATCAAAGACAATCTCTAGGGGTCATTTTAGCTATTAATATATCATATGCAAGTCAATGGTAAAATAATTAGTCAATGATAACGATATAAAGATGTTTTAGTGTATGAGCTTCTAAGTAGTGAAGTCTCAAAAGGGAAATGTTTTGCTTCAGGTAACTAAAATATGCATTTATGTTGTATATAATACATTTAACCCACAATTTACACCATTACAATCATTAAAATATTTACTTAGTTAATTAGTTTATACACATGTCAAAATACATCTAAATTTATGTTGAAAGTATGGGCAAAATAATAATTACCCACTTTGTTTCTACGATCAACTACAGAAACAAATATAAACCCTACAGTCTCTCAATCTCATTCTATAGTCACTAGCACAGACAAATCCATATGCTTTTCTCTCAAATGGGATTAATCATTGGTGGTGAAGTAAAAATCATCCTATTATATGAGTAAAGCTTTCCCTTTTCCCAATCACTTTCCATATCTTCAAGATCAATGAATTATAATCCAAATCCATTGTTCCTATAATTTTTAGAGATCATATTGGAATTCTAATAAGAGTAATAAATAAAAGGCAAGCCAAAGTTGTGCTTCTTTGTAGAATTCTTTCTTATTTAAAGAGGCTAATAATTTCTCAATCTTATGTAAGAATTTTATGAAAAATATCAAGAATTCATGCTTTCTCAAATATTTAAGATTCTTAACTTCTTTCTTTAAAACCATAAGCTTAAAACTAGAAGAGTTAATCAAACTATAGATTTATAATTAACCTAAAGGCAAGTTCACAAACAAGTGGAGATTTTGTTAAATATGTGAATGAAATTTGGATAAAATAATATAGATTACCCAAAACATGTCTAGCATTAAACGTGCTTAAAACAAAACCTTAAATGAAGACTGTAAGGAGACTATGCTTTTAACTCTAAAAAAGAGACAATTGAACCTCTTTGTGAGGCTATGATTGACTAACTAATGAGATTGATCACGTTATAGTAAATTATGATCCCTTATGATAGTTGATTAACCCCCTTGTTTTTGTCCATTTTTCATTTAGGTTTAAGTAAACATAATGATTATCTATATCTAATCTCAAGTAGTTTTGTGGCAATAAAACATATTCAACAAGTTTTGATCAAAACTATAAGTAACAAACTTACCTTAGACTTTCAATTAATTACACGTGCATGCACGCACACACATAAAGGATTATAGGTGTTGAGTAATTCCAAGATAAAAAAAAATGTGCATTATTGTTTAGATAGTTGTCGCAACATCCTTGTCCTCACTCAGCACTTCTCCCCTCTCTAAGAATGAGTGAGGATTGATTTGACTTGGTTTTTACTTAAAAAAAAAGTAAGGAAAAAAAAAAAAGATTAACATAAAGATAATAGATACTCATTGCTACATATATTCAAGAAACTAATTGTTTTTGTGGAGGAGGTTATGGGAAAATATTGACATGAAGATAATTTCATTGTTGCTACAAAAAGAACATGGAATCTATTTAAATATTATTATTATTATATATAATTCAATTGTTGTAACTTTTTAAAGGAAAAAAATGCACTAGAAAGAAAAAAATTAAAAAAAAGGAAAAAGACATTGCTCTACAACTCTCAAATTGCAGATCAAACAAAACGTTTTATGAGACTATTACATTCATAATCCATAGTCCTCTTAAAATCCAACCAATTACTAGTCAATTATCTACCAATCATTAATTAACATATTAAGTCATAATCCATAATCTTCCACAAAACCATTCAATCAATCATTTACCAACAAAAGTCATTCATCAATAAAGTGATTCACTAACAAAGTACATTAAGCAACTAAGACAAAATAAGATTTATAACTTAAAAAAAATACATTCCATGCCCTTCAAAGTTAAAAAGATTAACAAAAACAACATTAAGTAGCAAATTGGAAAATACATCTTGAATTAGGAAAAAAAAAAAGAACAATTTAATTTAACCATATTTATCAAATAACGAATATCATAACAAAACTAGAAGAATATATATGAACTTTAATCAATTATCATAAGATTTATAATTACAAGTAAAATATTATTATGTTTTCTTAAAAAACAGTTTGATTTGGTTTAATAGATTGGTTCAATTTACTCCTCTAAACAAATCATAAATTTACAGCTTGGTTTGATTGGGCATTTCTTAAACCAAATGTTAAAGAAAAAAACCATATTTCAATTTGGTTTAGTTGGTTTTTTGTCTACCATTACCTCTCTTCCACAACATGCGATGCAGCCTATGGGAATATTATCTTTTTCCTCTTTATTTTTTGTTAAATTATTGTTATTTCTTTAAAAGAAAAAATATATTCTCTTTTTTATTGTTGTTCTAATTTTTTTTTTTTTTTGTGTTTTGTTATCTTTATCAATTAGTATGTCTAGATAAATATAATGTCTTAATAAAAATTATTAATATGCTAATGTGATGATTACATGATAATGACATACGGCATTTGTGTCACATTAGCATTAATGTAGACAAATTCATGGGATATGTTCTATATTTTAAAAAAAGTGGGTCTTAATGTATTTTACAATATTCACAAGAATGGCCATTATAATTAATTGTAACTTATATCACTTTATTCAACCCAAAGCTCAATATAAATACCCTACAATTTGATATATGCATATATACACATGCATACTTGGTAACATCATAATAGCAGCATTTTTATCCTAAATCAAATTATCATTTAAGTATTAATTAATTCAAAAGGTTTCTGTCACGTCCCAGAGGAGTATCCTAAACGTAACAGTCCGCCATATGCTATATAAGACTCTCGAATTACTAACCGAGTCCTTCGGGAGTCTTGTATAGATGTAAGGAATCCCTTTACGACAATAGAATACTCTGTTCAATGGAGTTAAGAAGTTTAATATAGCATTCGATAGCCTTAGATGATAAATCAAAATACATACATAAAATTACAAAGTCTAAGGGGCATTCCCCCACAAAAGAATATTAAGGTCCATTACAGTCCTCCAGAGTCCTTTTGGTTTCCTGTGGAAGTTTAACCAAAATCGAAATAAACTTCTAAAGGAACCGCCTAGCTCCGGTACCTGAGCTATAGCCTGCCTTGGCCTAAGCCAAATGAACTCGTGCTGCAACAAGTAAAAACTATAGGGGCGTAAGCTAACTAGCTTAGTGAGTGAAAACTTCCATATCACAATTTCAACAAAATATTCAAGCAAGTGATTAATCAATCAAGTGGAATGTATCAAACACGTGAGTTCAACAAAATATGACCAGCCGAAAATCATATGTGGGTGGACTTACACCCTCCATCCTGGGATCACCTACCAAATAAAGAATATCCTAATGAGAACTTCATCACTCAACTAATTCAAACTATGCACCTAAACTAAACAAAATCGTGATTCTCACTATTTGCGGAAGTTCCAACCTAAAACGGCCATAACTTGTCATTTTAACCCGGAATTTCACAAATTTTATATTGATTTCTATCTACTTCGAAGGATCTATCTATTTCTAATATTATTTCCAAGTTTTGAAAACATTTGGGTCACAGAACAGAGGGATCAGATATGGTCTGTAACCTTTTCTATTTCCAAAACGTTGTTTTGCACTTGATCAAAATGTATCTAGTTGATGATTCATGTGTATATAAAATATGAATGAGTTCCTAATATGAATGACATGTGATGAGTTCAATATATGTATGATCTTGATGATTTTTGATAATGAACTTTAAGAACTTCTAATTCTTACAAGCTTCAACAATTTCTTCTTGCAAATCCAATTTTTCCAAATTTGCATCTCCTTAGTGTTTTGGGATTTCATTCTTAGAATTTACTTGTTATCTAAATGAAAAATGAGTCTTCATCATCTATACTATCCAAGTCCTTCATTGCCACATAAAAATTTACATTTTTCACTTTGCAAGTATGTTTTTAAATAAGCTTTTCACAAAAATCCGAATTTTAGAAAGATTTATTTCTTGCATGTTTCCTTTGAGAAAACTTGTTTAATGCATCAAAATTTAAAGCTTTACTATATCTATTACCTAAGGACTTCATTTAACACATAAAACATGCATTTTGAGCTTGAATACTAGGTGATTACATAGGCATCATCCCAAGTTAAAAATTTAACAATTTGAACACTAACTCAAAATTTTCCATCTTAATTCCACTACTTCTTTTACACATTACTCATGTCTAAACTCATTTCAACTTGTAAAAACCATTACTTAGTGATACCTATTACTTATACCCTTCATTTTTCATGTAAAATATGAGTTTCAAAGTGGTTTCAATGGTTTTTAAAATAGGTCTAGAAAATCATCCGAATTTTTCCTTGAACATTTTTAACAAAAATGTTTTCTTTTCAAGTTCCTTGTCTTGTCTTCATAAAGATCTACCAACTATCACATTGATATATACAAGGCTAAGCTTTTATGAACATTAATGCATGCAAATACAAAATATTCATATGGACATGAATGTCAAGAAAAATATGAGTGTCTAAATACTAGATCTACAACTTATATATGAAAATGAGTTTAAGACATAAATATATTTTCATGCAAGATCTCTACTTTCATATGCATGAACATAATGATACTTCAACAAAAACTCATTAAACATAATATCTACTTCTTGTGATGGCTTGATATTCATGTATTAGTGTTTTCTTATCCCTAGCATTTGCTCATTGAGATTTTAAAGTGGAAAATACACAAGAATAGTCTTGCCATTACAAGATTATGTAGTAGTAAGGCTAGAAATCATCACCTAAAGAGAGATTTGGGGAAGAAATGAAGAAGAAATGGACTTGTGAGTGTGTGTGTGTGTGTGTGTGGAGCTAGGGTCACGGCAACAATGAGGAAGAATAGAGAGAGTTTTTCACTTTTCAAAAATTTTGGAAGAGTAAAATAGAGAGAGAGAGTGAAAATGAGTTTATATATTAAGTGAATTAGGGTTTATTGTATTAAAACAAATGGAGGGGGAAAAGGGGGAGGGGTGCATGGCCAAACAAGGGGGAGAGAGAGAGTGAGTTGAATTTTGTTAATTTGTAATTTAAGTAATAAAATGGAATACATGTAATAATTTAGTAGGAAACAAAATTTTCTTGGAAAAGAAAATATAATGAGTAGTTGTAAGGATGTAAGAATAGGGTATGGGTAGTGTATAGTGTAGGTTGTACTTGTGAATAGTGGTAAATAGTAGTAGTAAAGAAAATACGGAAAAAGGCTATAACTGTAATTTTTATAGCCCGGAAAATTATAAAATCTATATTTTTGAAATCCTTATAAAATTTCGGTTCTAAGGAGTATTCCGGAATATTTTTTTGAGTTTCTAGTCCCAGGGCTCGTTTTTCCGTAATAGAGCTTAGGAAGGCCCGAAATAGAAATTTTCCGAAATTAAAACTTTCTAAGGTTGAAATATACTTTAAAACAACAATTCACATTAATTTATTTTATAAAACTTCTTTTGTTATGAAACCAAAGGAAAGCCGGATCTAGGGTTCCTAAGCTTCTCTCACTAAGCTTGAACTAAACCGATTTAGGGTTTTGCTTTTCGGTTCCTGGAGTTTACTTGACTACTTGGAAAACTGGGGTTTACAGTTTCACCATTACATACAAACTAGCTCAAGGCTTATGGAATGGACTTCCTATTGTTTCTTAACTCAATTCTCTAACATCTTAAATATTCACTACTTTGCTGAACTTTAAAACTTTTCACTATTTCGGGTTTTATGTTTGATGAATCTTTGAATAACTAGATAATCCGAAGTAATGTTGTGATTTGACAGCCATGTATGGTCAATTTATTACGAAGAACTTTTTATTGTTAGTATTAGCATCTGTAGGTTCTAGATCTATTGTATGCATAATAGAAGCATGTTTTGAAGATAAGTTGTATTCAACTTATTCATGATGATCCATTGGATGGCTTTAGATGAGTATGATTTTATGGTAATGTTATTAAAGCTAAAGACATGAGAAAAATGTATACCACAATATATACTATGAATCTTTGCTTCAAAAACAAAAGAAACATTAATTCTCTTAGTACACTTGTGACAAAAATTCCATAGCACTTGGAAATAATTAGCCATACCCTAAAAAATTTTGTTCATTCAAAAACTATAATTTACATTTACTTTTATTTAATTTGAATTCAGTGGTTATTAAACGGACGAAGAAGGCAATATGCTAGTGTTTCATTATTGAGATAGGGGAGTAAACCAATGCTTAATAAGAATTTTAGTTCCCTATCAAAGGATAACCAATTGTATCTTCATTCTACTTATATGTGCTAATCTAATCCTTAGCTAGACAAAGATATCAACTCAATGTGGTCTAGCAATTACTTGGGGATAAAGTCCCCTTCTTTATTCAATTGACATCTTGGAATCACATGGATTTTCTACACTTAGGTTTGGTGGTACATCGAGCATCCAACTAACTTTATTGCACCATTATTGGTTGGTAGTCTTCACACCCTGCTGTTTTATTGTATAGGGCCTTCATTATGGCTTTCATCAATGATCATGTGTCTTCAATTTCTGACAATTCTTGCCGGACATGCTTAATTTCATTTACGGAGAACCTAAATCCTAGTGCCTCCTCTCCACTATGATTAGTTTAAGATCCCAAATATAATCTTAAGTTCAACCTCTTAATATTAAGAGATTACATATACGTTTTCAATTTTTAGAAGAAACATATGCTAATTAGTACTAGACAGTGCAAGATTTATTGGTAATCACAAATATCCTAAAATAATGTTGAATTGGTGCAACACGCTTAGCATATACCAAGATTTTTTTCTACTGCTTTCCTAAATGAAAACAAATCATTAATGAAAAATAGATGTGATAGAGAATTTGTGCCTCCAATCTATTGGGCTTCTGTCACTTAAAATCATCACTTAAACCTCCAAAGTGATAAATTCTTTACTAAGTCCTCCATTTAATATGATGGCAAAGGAGGAGATTGACAAACAAGAGTTGATTAATTTGATCCATTGAGAGGGACATTAGATTATTTGAATCATCATCTTTATAATATCCTACTTAACATTTGAATCGCCATTTTTATAATACCTTACTCTATTTGACTGTATGTCTTCTTAAGATCTAATTTTCATATCATCCATCCTTGTTGGTCATCTTTCTTTGCATATAAATGCATGAGCTCTTGTAACATTATAACATTATTTGTTATATAGCCTCTCCATATGAAGCTTATTTGTCTTTGATTATCAAACGAGCCAAGATAGGGATATAAACAACGCATTATAATCTTTGTAATGACCTTATAAATGGTTGTGCATATTCTAATCAATTTGTAGTCCTTCAAACTCTTTGCTCTAATAAATTTAGTAATCGAATCGATTATGCAATTGAATCCTGGATGTATGGTTCCTAATAAAAAAACCTCTTAGGATATATCCAGAACCAATTCACTCACAATATCCTAATATATAGTTGGTTGATTGATGCATGAATTCCTACCAATTTTAAGGGATTTTATAAGTTTCCTTGTTTTAATGATATTCTTAACTTCTCATTTAGAAGGAGTATGTACCATGCACTCTAGTCTATAGTGGTTAACATAGGCCTAGTAATTTGATTACATATTTATTCAAGAGATACTAGTTCCATTCTTTAGTGGTAGAAGGTAAGGAAAACATTGAATAGTCAAATTTTCCACCCAAGAATCCTCTAATCCTAGATTTCTTGCTTTAGATCATCCTGTAAGTGTTGATGTATGGAAAATTTTTGGATTTCATTCTCCTCTTAAAATCCAGTTAAGTTTAAATTTTCAAGACCAAAGAATCTTATCATTGTGAACACTTAATTTAATTCTCCTTATAAGAAATAAACCTCATTATTTATTCTTTAGAGGAGTTGGTTAGGAGTTGTAGATGTGGGTTCCTACTGTTAATGGTCACGCACGTGTTGTGTGGATTTTGCACCTGGCACGTGACTTTAGAGTGCTACTGAGGCAATAACACTTGATGTCAGGATGGTTTGAGAGAATAACAAGGGAAGAGGAACAGATAGTCTCAGTATCTTAAATGCACAAGTGACAAGTAAGGGAGCTCAAGTAGACCTCGCGCGTCAACCTTACAGTTCTTAAGCAATTGGAGTAGAAATCACTTGAGTTGCCTTGTTTGATCTTCCTAAATAGAACCTCCTTTACAGATTGTTATTTATCTTTTCTCTCCATTTTTTTTTAAATGAGGAGTAACTGAGTATTTATAGCCATTTGGCATGGATGACGATAGTTAGATCACCTCGATGATTGAAGGATGAGATGGAGTAAGCTCAATTCATATTTATCCTGAATGAGCTCCTCATGGGCTAAGGCCAATAGTCATTTTCTGTGTGCATGAGCCTGCCTAAGAAAGGTTGGATGTGACGGATCGGCTTAACGATCCCTGTTCCAAGCCCACCAAGCCAAATCTCCTCAAGCCATCCCAATAGTTGAAGTAGACTCATTAGGCTCTGTCACTCAACCCATAAGTCAAGCCCAAATAAATAAATAATATTTATATTTTAAGCCCATTTATAGGAGTTCATTCTTTATAGCATCAATTATGTTAACAAGATGTTTCTTTTGCTGAGGTATTCATCAAAGATCCTAACATTCCATTCTCACACTTTTGTTTGCAAATTCTGTATATTATGAGTATGAAAAAAACAATGGACTAGAATAGATCAATTTTAGAGGTAAATTATATCGAAAGATATCAACATTTAATGATAAGTTTATTTAAGGTATCAACATTTCAAGTGATTAAAAAAAAAAAAATCAATGTTTAAAGATAAATTTGATACTTTCAAGTGGTTAAAAAAAGTTCAATGTTTACCAAAGTGATTCAAATAAGATATTAATAATTGACTATTATGAAAATTTAGGAAACTTAAATGAAAATTTATCAAAAGTTAATACCTTAAATAAACTTTCAAAATGTTGATACCTCATTTGATTCATTTTGTCAAAAGATGATTATTCTTTTTAACTACTTGAAACTTTGATATCTTAAATAAACTTACCCGCATATATTAATACATTTTAATATAATTTACTCTTATTTTTATAAATGGCTTAAAATTAGGATGTCCAGCCATATATCTTAATTGGCTGTGGCCGAAAGCTAAACGATCTTTACGAGCAAATGTTCATCCTCTTTGACCAAATAAATAAATAAATAAAAAAAGATCGGTGAAGAGGCCAGTCAATCGAAAGTATAGGCTAATGATCTAATTGATTGTGGGCTTAAATGAAACAATTTTATTTCAAAATATCCTTGAAGCAACTGAGTATTGACTCAGACACTATCAGTTCGAGTTTTGATCAAGTGAGTAATGTCTTCCATTTTACACAAGTAACACTATCAGTTCGAGTTTTGATCAAGTGAGTAATGTCTTCCATTTTACACAAGTATAAGTGGGACCTATATTGATTCACACCCAAGGTTAATATATATAATATATATATATTGTGATTTAATATGAACACTTTGCCAATATAATTTTCACTTTTTATTGTAATTTTGCCTCCTCATTTTTTCACTTCAGTGCGCAATGCCAACATAAAAATGCTTAAATGGCGTGTGGTTGGGGTTAAACAATTGTACTTTTATTATGTATTTCTATTATAAAGGATATCTAAATCAAGTTGCATTATCTTGATTGATAATTCATATTTAGGGTTTATATATTTTTAATATTGTCTGGGTTTGTGAATTTGTTTCTTGTTAGTAATGTGCCACTAATCTCAAGCAAAATTTTGAAGGTTTTTGTCAATTTGATATGATTTTCAATAATTAACCATTATTCTATATAAAAATAAAAGTAGTAGATTTGCAAGACAATGCACTACACGACATTGAAGGAAGATTCTCCATCTCATGGTGAATTGATTGTAGTGATGGTAATAAAATAAATAAATAAATAAAAGAGAGAGAAAGAGTGCAATTGCAACCATAAAATGTTGATGGTTTAGGAAACATTATTGTAATGGATAATTTATAGTAGCAAATTCTACTTATCAAAAGTACTTACTATTTTTTTTTTGGAATCGTAGCAATAGCTGATAGATGGGAATATTTAGAAAATTTTGCAATATTAAAAGACTATGCAAAATATTTGTACTATTATAGCACTTTAATAACTTTTACTTGCTGCTAGTTATCAATAGTTTGAAAGTGATAGGCAAACTACCGCATAAAAGTAGATTTTGTGTCGCTTTTATATTTTCCAAATTTTAAGAGTACTCCTTGTGTACTAGTTATTACTATACTATGAAAAAAAAAAAAATTGTAGTAGTAAGTATTTACTAAAATGAAAATTGTTAGTAATTATTTGTAAATAACTACTATTTACATAGTATAAAAGATTGTTATAGTAAGTATTTACTAAAATTAAAATAGTTAGTAATATTTTATAGTTTACTATTATTTACAGTCATAACTAGGGGTGAGTAGATATACGATAAATAAGGTATAAAGTTTTACCCCTATCCTATACGTAAGGTATATAGTACAAAATTTTATACCTGAAACTTATCTTATGGCACCATGTACCCGTAAAACTCATGCTGTACAAGTACCGTGTAGAATTTGCAGAATTTTTCTTTCTTTTTTGAATTTCAAGTTGCAACTTGTAAAACTACTTTATATATTTATATTTATTATAAATAATGTATCCAAAAAAATAAAAAATATATTGTTTTCAATACCACAAGTTTTACAATATGAAGAACTTGTTATGTATTGAAATTAAAATATGTAACAAATACTTGTAAAACTTGATTATATAATATTTTAAAAAAAAGCAAATTCTAAAATAAGAACTTTGAAAGATTGTATATATTAATTAGTTTATAACTTAGGAGATCAAGTATACCATCGAAATTCTTCTAAAATAAAAATTACAAGCTTCCATGATAAATTAGTACAACTTTTTCTAAATAGAAATTTCTAAAACGCATGCTATAGATGATAATCTAAACAAAAAGTGATTGCAAAAT
Organism: Combretum micranthum; assembly: GCA_024138025.1. NCBI lineage: Eukaryota > Viridiplantae > Streptophyta > Magnoliopsida > Myrtales > Combretaceae > Combretum > Combretum micranthum. The sequence continues at coordinate 313,374 of JAMXBD010000658.1, read as the reverse complement.
GAAAAAACATGCTATACATGTTTTGAGATAGTTATAAGGCACCATGGAACATATATAATCTATTATATAGGTTTTAGGATGAGTACATGATATGAAGACCTTATATATATAACATATCTTATAAAAGCATGTTAAAATAAAAAATACTTATCTCCTATCTTGTGACTTCGATATTTACTCAAACTCTACCTAATTGAGTAAGGTACAAGTGGATATTCTATATAAGAGGGTTACTTGCTCATCCTTAGTCCGAGTTACTTATCTTTTGTTATGCTCAATATTTCCATCCTTTTCTCTTACCTTGTCAAATCTTGCTTAAAAAAATATTTAAATATCTCACTAGATGTCAATTTATAGACAATTTCTCTCTTCCTTTTTAGTGCCAATGTATGTGATTTGCACATGTGATGTTATACTCATAATCATTATATATACATACCCACACGATGCCAATTGATTTGCAATTTGTATAATTAATTACTCGTCAATGCGCTTCCATTAATACTTTCGTGAATGATTTTTTTAGCAGGCCACCACCACCCATCATATAAAGCGTCAATTCTTTCCAACAACTGAGATTACATGTTTCCACCAAATTAAGATATACGTGAAAGTCCTTATCAAATGAACATTCGTGTAGCATCTAATGCCAACAATTTGGACCACTTCATCGTTGAAAAAGACATTTGGAATTTGTCTCCTTTCATTAAATATTCCCCGTACCTGACTCGTTCTTTGATGATAAGTGACAATATGCCCACTAATGGTCCGATGATGCTCATTAAATCGAGGTTTCTCGGCTCCTGAAATTACTCGTCACTCAGTCACGATCAAGCTTTATTCTCTCCTTCTAATGCATAACCTTGATTGATATACATCGGCCATAAATTAATTATAAGTCTGATGAATCTACTTAAATAAACTTTCACTTGCTAAACGAGAGCAAGTTATAGTAATAGGAACGGTGAAATAAACATATGAAAATTGCATTCATATGCAAAGTGCAGAAAAGTACACACATAAGTGGATAAACATCATATCCAGGATGGGTGCGATGTGGTTCAATTTTTTTTTTCCTTTCATATTCGATCTAACTATTGGTTTGGTTGTAATGTATTTTATCTGAAAAAAGTCTTATACAATTCAGTTTGCGGCTCAAACCATTTCTTATTCGTAAATAAAAATACATCCTATTGAAAAAACTTTAATTATATATTTATGATCAATAATGTAAATATAAATAATAATATTTAAAATAAATTACTTACCCAAATAAATACGTACAACTTCGAATAAGAGAAAATTTTCATTTATCATAAAATTATAATCATATGCAAGTACTATTCTCTTGAATTATCTTGAATGATAATAAGATACAAGACTCATAAAATAAGAATATGTTATCCAATAGAGAGAAAAATTTCAATTTATTGTACATTTCTAATTAACATATTATTAACTATTTAAATCAATAGGCAATTAATTAATAAAAGTGAATTAATTAGTAAAAAAAAAAAAAATAAAAAAAATGTTTGGAACGCTAAAGACTAAAATCTAAAAATTGCCTTATTTGTAGAGGCACCACAATAATTGAAATATAATATAACCAATCAATTTCATTCTTTTGAATGATATATATCGAAATAAAACATTAAAAAAATTAAAAGAAAAAATAATTTGTTTGGATTTTTTAAAAAAACATATAAAATGGTTCAGTTTGATTCAAACTATATGGTTCAGTTTAGAGTCCTGAACAAAATCACCAATTATTTAATTCTCACTGAGCCAAATTATTTTAAAAATAACCAAAATTTCGGTATGACTCAGTACTTTTATATTCTGGTGTCATTTCTTTTAGAATTTGTGGACGCAGTAGCGAAAAAATATTTAAACTATGCCATATGATAATAATGTCGAAATATCTTTAAACTATGCAAGGAGTTTAGTTCATTAAGTATATATAGAATCTAAGACTCCAGGATTACCAAATTACACAACATCCAACTCCAACAACGTGCATCCTAGTTTGTGTATTTATCGTAGAGGATTAAATTCGATGATGAGCTTCAAATACGGCAATGTCTTGGATCTATACCCTTCAGACTAAAGCAGTAGAACCTAGAAACTTATGTAATTGATATTTTAAAATAATCAAGGTGGTTAACAAATTTAGTTTTTAATAGATTTATAATTTACTCTATCCATTGTTGGGTTAACACCAAAGAAAATTTAAATTAGGTGTAATTAAAAAAAAAAAAAATACTATTTTCAAGAATACAAAACTCTAATTTCAGACAAAGCCATTATAGCACTTGTAAAAATCTGTTCTTTTGCGAGTTGCCAGGCCATTAAATCATCTTTATTGGAGTTGCTTGGCATAAGAACTAGGTTAAGTAACTTCATATTACCAATAAAGTAAGGTTCTTGATACAAGAACTAACATGAGAGTTACTTAATTAATAATTCAAAAAACGAGTTCTTAACTCATTTAAAGGCAAAATTATTAAAAAAATTATTAAAAAAATGTTAGGTAACTCTTTGAAGTAACTTATTAATAAAATGTAGAGTTATTTAGTACTAAGAGTTGCTTAAATTGTTGATATAACATTTCAAGCAACTTTTTAAGGAACCCAAAATTAAATGCTTTTATATAACTATAAATAAAGTTGCTTCCTTGTTCGATGTGAAAAATATCCTTAACAAAAGAAATTGAAAATTCATGACTTTATTCGAAAGCACAAACGCTACATCAATCCAGAACTTTCAACCTTAAAATTTTCAGAAATAGGATGACTTTAATTATTATAATATCATGGGAAAAGAAACATAGTTTAGTTTATCAAATCAAATCGTCTCTCGTGAGGACCTGTCCTTTCCATTCCCATAGGCATACTGTTATATTATAGCATTAATATTTGTCATCAAGCGTTAACCTTTAGCATGGATTAGTGTTTTTTTCATTCTTTTTTCTTTTTTTTTTTTCAGATAGCATGAATTAGTGTTGAGAAGTATGTTTGATATATTGTTACATTGGTACCTTAATAATTGTTTAATATGTAATTAACTGGTTAAATTCATCACATGCCATATTTATAAGATCATCTTTATTTTTAAAAACTTATAGATGTATTCATCACTTTAAATAACTCTTTATTTTATCCGTAAATTCTTAAATGAAGGTACTTAATGATTGTCTTTAATCTTTATAAGATCTATATTAATCGATATTAATAAAAGTTCTGAAAGTATTATTAATTTATTTAAAAAGACCAAGAGAGAAAAAAAAAAAAAAAAAGTTGAAAGAAACGTTGCAAATGCAGGCAACGGCACTTGAAATTGCAATGAAAGAAAATACAAATCCAAAGCATATTCTGACTCAAGTGTCAGAAATAGGTAAAAAGTAAATAGGCAGTGCCAATTGAAGTATCATTACTATTGACATTAGTACTTCTCCTTAGTGTATCAGGAATGGTAGTATTGCCAGCAATTGGAATTTCCGATTGGAAAACAAGTGTGGAAGATGATAAGTTCATCGAGGTAATTACAAATTAACTGTTTACGTATACGCATGTGTACGTATACAAATTGAAGAACTGGCCCTAACTCTTAGGATTCGGATTCGGAGGTTGGAAGGAACTAAGTTTAACCGGGCTGTAGAAAAGAAATTTGGCGCTTAAATGGGTCCAACACCCCAGCACATGGTCAAAATTATGGGACAGGAGCGTGGGTCAAATATTGTTTAAGATCATACCAATGGGTACACGAGGAAACTGATTTTACATAAGAAGAAAAGCAACTTTAACACAATGCTCATGCTATTGTACAAAATGAGTACAAAGGGTCAATGCGATGAATGTCGGTGCGATCTCCCGAAAAGAAATAATAGGATCCCATTTTTCACTCTTAGAATGCATACAATGATTGCTTTGTTATCATTTATAAATTGCTATTGCATATTTATGCATTGTCCAGTGTAATGGAAGTTTTAAATTTTAAGAACCTTTTACAATAGGCTAGAGTTTATCATAATTCTAATTTAAGCATCCATAATGAAGATAATTTTTAGAATAAATAACCTCCATGACGTAGTTGCAGATAGAATCGTGAGTATGTCGTACTAAAATTGATATGACCTAAAAAATTAGTCTATACATAGGAGTGAATTCGTAATCATCTTTTTAGTGGGGTTATTATTGTCTACTAAAAATTTTAATAGATAATTAGATACATTGTTTAGAAATATATTTATATTTTTCCATGTGGTGTGTCTTTCTTTCTCTCCTCTTTTATGTGGCCGAAAGTTCCTTTGCTTTCCTCCCAATCATCATCTCCGAATCTCACAGAATCTCAAACCCAAATTTGTGGTAAGTCGATATTCCTTTTTAGTTTTCTTTTCGTTTCTAATAAGACAAACACATGGGTTATGAGTTTTTCACACCATCTTGTAGGAAAAAAGCATGTTAATGTTCTTGATGTTAAAGCCTGAAATTTGCGTATCTACGTATGTAGAATCGAGAAATTCTTGAAGGAGAAAAAGAAAGTTTAAGGAATTACAAGTAAGAATAGAAGCAATTCTTGAATTATCTTCGAAAATTTTATGTTAGCTGATGTTTTGGAACATTGTAAAGTGATAGAATCAATGTAATTATGTATGTTTTGGGAAGAAATTGAAGTTTGAATAGTTTAGAAGTGTTGTATTGAAAAAAACTACAAAATTTTGTTTGTTTAGGCGAGCACAATCATGTTCAAGCTCGTGTTATGCTTCTTAGGTAAGTTTGGAAGTGTAAGCAATTCTAAATACTTTAATTACGTTGTAACTCATGTTTGGAGGGTTCTAGAGTTTAGGATGAGTCCATGTTCTAAGTATGTCTTTTTTTACCTTGTTTAGCTACTTGTGGTTATGTGGTAAGAATTCTAAATGGACTAACTTTTATATTGTATCAGAACTTAAATTACTGCATATGCTTGATTGTGATTAGTAGACCTAGAGTCATGGTGATATTAACGCATTACCCTATGATTCTGGTGTGATGTTGTTCCTATGCATCACACTTTGAGATGATTACAGATAGATTTAAGTGACTCATGGATGTTTGGGAGCACCTAACATTGTATACATGTACTATATATAAAATCATGTACTCTAGTATATCGAGTTATCCCTTGATGTTTGATTGGCTTAAATGTAAGATGCTAATTAATTAATTGTTGCATATTGATTTTTCACTTGCATGTGATCTTGAATTTTAGTTGTGTGTGTGAGTGTGGTTTGGCATATGGGGCTCCAACTCACTCCTTTCTTTCTTTTTTTTTTAATAGGTTAGGTTATAGTCCTATCATGTATGATCTTTCTAGTTGTGATGTGGTGATTAGACATGGGGATGAGACTAGTGGAGAGGATAACCCAATCAATGATTAGTTTAGCTTATGGATCTATGGAGACAAAGACTCCTTACGTGTTTATATTAATGACTCAGTTGATTATGTACTAGAGCAAACCTATAAGGCATAAACCTATATATTTATTGTGTATAGTAGTAGTTTGGTGTGGTAGATGGGCTTTTTTGAGTCACTTAGTATTCGTTGGTGTCATGTGGTATATTTAACTTGATGATGTAGACATATATGCAGCATGACAACATTTAAACTACCTATATTTATGTTTGTTTGGAGTATTAACGGTAATTATGGTAGTTTAATAGCAAATTCTAAACCTTAGCATGCCAATCTCAATTGGACATGTGGTGAGTTATAAATGAGCTTAATTTTAGGGTGTTACAAAACTTTGTAGAACTTTCATGTAGTTCTATACAGAACAAATTATATTGACATAGTTCACTAGATGATGAGTGAACTAAGTGTCACACTTCAAATGACACCTATTAAGCCTTGGGGGCACTTCTAGAGTCCTTTATATATGCTACGATCTTGGACTCATAAAATTGATTATGATGATGATGCAAGTGTTATGTGTAAAGACTTAGTAATATTTCTAATTATGAAGTGAGGTTACTCTTAATTATTGAATCGTTTAATGTAATAGCTAGAATTCATTAAAACTCCAAAGTTAATTGTGCTTAGTAGGAACTTTCCTAAGGTAACTTATTGGAAAAGTAGCTATACCAATAGCAAAATCTTATACATATTATGCCAATTCAAACAATACTTTGGTATGTAGAATTTTTATAATTACAAATGGTATTAGTGTAGTATATTAGTAGGAATGGAGGCAAAGTAGTACTCTATTGAAGCACCTCTTTAGCATTTCTAGGCTCCTTCTTGCAAAGTCTGGTACTAAATATCTGCTACAACACTACGAATGACGTGTGTTGTGAGGGGGGCAAGATATGATTTTACTTGTAGTTGTCCCATAATATGGAGAGTAGTGATAATGGTACATAAAGTCATGTTAATGAATACTAAGTAACATGAAAATCATCCTAGATTTAAAAAAAATGAATTTTTAATGAGTGCTCTTTAGCGCCTTCATAACATGTAAATGTACAACAATTTTTAAGGGGTGATTTTTTTTTTGTTATGATTTATTGAATTATTAAATTTCAAATTCATGAACTATTCAATTGTTAGCATATACTACAGTTTTATGGATTCAACTAATATGAGCTTGCTTTTCGTTTGTTAATTGTTGTGATTATAAATTATTGTTACTTCTTGTTAATGGTTTTACAAGACAAGCTAATAGATTTATACCTCTTCGAGTAAGGTTAAGCTTTAAGAAATAGAAAGAGAGGAAGAGGAAGAATACAAAGACACTGTGATTTATGGGGAAGTGAGCATACCCTTCTTTATTATATCATAATAAATGATCCTCATGTAACATGAAAAGGAGAACTATAAATATAATCTTTATCCACATAAAGAGAAATAGAATAAAGAGTAGATCAAATTAGAATACGTTATGTTTGATATGCTAAAATAGATCAAAGTGGAATTATGATTTCAGACCTATGTTTGGAAGCTTATTTATAAACTAAAATTATTATCTTCTTAAAATAGAATAATTTCACTCTGCTATTCTATATATTTTTCTTAATTACCATTTTAAAGCACCACATATTTATCATCTTTATTTATCACTAAAGACCCTTTTGACAAATAGCACCATTTATGTATTCCATTTTGTGATGTTTCCAAACATATGAATGGATCTATTATTCCCCCACTTGGTCTATTTCATTTCAAACGATTCATGTGTATCAAAGGTGAAATTAGGGTTATGAAAAACAAGACTTACTTTAGTTATGTGTTACGAGAGGAAAGAGGGAAAAGACATACAATGTCATATAAATCCCTAGAAAAATACACTTACGAACAAGGACCTATATGTGAAGCATCAAATTAGATTATACATATGTCCATTTTATATTGTCATTAACGCTGTAAATGAGTTGAATCAAGATAATATAGTATTGAGCTTGAATTCGAGTTTAACTCAAAATTTTAAAGCTCGGGTATGGTTCGAGTTCAATCGAGCTTAATATTTTAAATTTGAGTTTGGCTTGAAATAAAACTATATAATCTCATGTTGAACTTGATTAAGCTTGTTTAGGCTTAATTTATTAAAAATTATATTTTAAATTCTAATTAAAATAATATTAATACCTAAACTCAATTCGAATTTGATTAACATTTATGCTCGACTAGAGCTTGATTAGGCTCATGAACTAATCGAGCTAAATATATAAAATTCTAGTTTGACTCAATAAATTATTTGAATAGCTCGAGTTCAAGTTCGATTTGACTATTTTCAAATCAAACTTGAGTAAATCTCAGGCCGAGCTCGAATAAGTTGTGAACCAGCTTAGTTCTTTTGCGTCCTTAATTGTCATGGTAGAATGGTTTTAGGCTTAATAGCTCTTGTTGCATTTCCAAAATCCACGGAGATTGCAAGATTTAATGAATGTAATACGGTAGAATGAATTATAATTCGGAAGCTTTTAAGATCCACTGGACGGGACCGTCCCATCAACAATCTAATTATTAAAATAAATATAATAAATGGAATATTAACTATTTCAGAGATTCGATCACTGTTGGATATTGTGCGAGCCATTGGATCATGACAAAACCGATCTCATCAAAATTAATAGTGGTACCATAGAATTTTCCTTATAATTACTTCTCTTCTTTGATATTCAAAATAATGCTACTGAACAAGAATTTAGAATTTTATGTAATTCTTTTAACGATTTTGTCAAACTTGTTTCTTTATATAAAACTGGTTTTCATGAAGAATTTTTTTTGTATTTGGACTATGGAGTTCTACAGAGAATTTTATGTAAAACTGGTGTTCATAAAAAAGATTTACCTTTGTTGATTACATATCGAGAGGAATAAAAGATTAGAGAAATTACTTTTTGACACAAATCCCCTAAAAATCATATCGAGTAGTTAGGATTTATGAATGATCTATCGGAATGGATTTGAGCAAAAGTGAGAATTGCATTCCATTAATGGGTCGGGCTTTGGGATGAATATTTGTTTTGCTATATTTTTGGAGGAAGAACCATTTTTCATGATATCTTAAATTGTACTCGTTTAGCTTTTCTTATGCTCTACTTTACTTTTATTTGTATGTATTTTTAAATTTATTTTTTTCTAAACAATCGGTGTTTATAGATTAATAGGACTTTTTTTTTTTTTTTTTTAGGAAAGCAATATATTATGGTTGTGACTCCGCATATTACCGACAAAAAGATGACAATTCACATGTAAAAAATTGGGTTTAAAAATTTCAAGAGCTGGACCTTAAGAGCCCCTTGTATTGCAGAATGTTGGGCTACTCGGCTCCTAGCCTAGCTGTTACAAGTCGAACCAAGATTGCCCTCTGGATAAGATACCTTTCATCTTGAGTGCACATTTTGGGCTGAAGACCACACGTTACATTTTATGTGTCTCTATCAACCTGTAAGAGACATTCCCAACTGACAAAGGGGAGAAAAAAGGTTGGCGATTGCTTCTTGTTTTATCTTCCGATCGAAATAAGTTTCTCTTGGAAAAGGAGTATCCGCAATGGTAGGGTTAAATCGAGCCTTGCTTTTAAAAACCGAGGCTCGATCAATTTAAAAAAATTACCAAGTTTAAATCCAATTGAGTTTTTATGGAGACTAAAAATTATAAGTTCAAGTTTGACTTATTTAGATAAATAAATTTTATTTCAATTTCAAGTTAAGTCGAGCTTAAAGTGAATTAACTAAAGTAACTCATGAATGATTTGACTACTCAAGCTTAGCTTGTTGGAGCTTTAAAATATAAGATGGAGTTAAATTATGAACTAAATATACAATATATATATATATAATCAGTTAAATAATACAAACTATATTATATATAAATATATTATATACCCGTATACTATCTTATATCAAATAATATATTATTTAAAATGTAGTTTTAGCTTTATTTTTTATTTTATTATTTAATATATAAAAAACTAATGAGTCATATTACAAATTTAAACAAAAGCTTGATGTTGGCTTGTTTAAATTAGAAAGCTTTATTTTGAACTTGGACTTAACTCATTTTTAAATCAAGCTCTAAGTATGTTGAGAACTAATAGTTTATAAGCGGTTCAACCCATTTACACTCTTGGCAATTCACTGAGTAACAAGTTGAGACTTAAACTTGTAACATGGTTAATATGACTTAATAATGGATTTTACTAGGTTGACATGTTTATTAAGCATGCTAAAAGAAGTTATATATATATATATATATATATATATAATAATATACATTTACTAAATTTGTCTATTTTTCTTCATCTCAAATCTATCAAAACAACAAAAGAAAAAAAATTGCAAATGTTAAATCATTATCAAAGTAAAAAAAACAAATCTATAACATAATAATGAAGTTTAAAAAAAATTGTAAACAATGAAAGGTTTTCATTAAATTAAAGCAGGGTTAATATCACAAATAGTAATTGAATTTGGTAAGATATGCAATTAGGTATTTGAATTTTATAATTGAGCAATTTAATATCTCAATTTTGAAATTGATCGATTAAGTACTTAAAAAATTTTGAAAGAAGTATCATTGACGTACATAAAAAATTTTTTCATGTACCAAATTAATTTATTTAAAATCTATATAATTAATTATATAATTTATTAAAATTTAAATATCATTTATGATATTAACTCGGTTAAACTACCTATGCCATTCTCACTGGGCAGGGCCCTCCAGGCGGAAAAAGAAGAAGAGAAAGAGTGTGGTTTGTCTAACATTTAGGATAACGGCCTATACTATATAAATAAAATAGAAACCCATGAAAGTTTTCATTAAATAATGTCTACCTAGACATAAACAAATAAGTTTGAAAGATTGTGTATTAATATTAAAAGCTAGTTTAAGTGGAGTTAGCGAATTTAAGGGTGAGAGGTTCGATCATCCAATATTCGTTAAACTAATTTTTGGCTTCCAACTGTCACCACTCACCACCTAAAAGATGTATGAAAGTCTTTTAAAATATAAAAGAATTATTAACTTCCAAGATGAATAATTTGATAAATTTAATTTTATTACGATATTCCACGTTTCTACTATATTCACAATTAAGAAATGTCAAATAATTTTTTTTTTCTTAATCCAACTCCAATACCACTTGTTGGTAAAAACAATGTCTTACAGTGAAACAATTTTTTTTTTCGCTTATCTATTAGTAATAAATTATTACAAATAAATTAAAAATGACAAGAAAGACATAAACATGGACAATCCAACAAGGGGAAAAAACCTATATTGTTGACAAACCTTAATTGATCACGATCAAATAGGTCCAACACTAGCGAAATGAACTAGCAACAGGCCCCTTGAAGCCTATTAAGCACCCTAGACTACCTCGGCCGAAGAGTTTTAATCACTTGTTAGTCTAGAAGTCAATCTCCTTTAGTTAGTTTACATAATGACCCAAGTTGAGGTCCTCTTCCTCCTTCTTTAACAAGTTGCACTTTCAATAACATCTCGTCGGCCTTTTATATCTTCTCAAAGATACTCCAAACCTCTTTAGCGCATCATGCTTCCTCGAGGATAATTCAAAGAAATTACTCTCTACCTGCCTAGCCACTCTCTTCAGATTACCACTATCATCTTGAGTCCAGGTTAGCTGTCAACAAGGGATCCACAATTGAGCTTATTTACCTTCTTTGGAAACTTGCAACATGGACTAAGAATATTCTATAAGCCTCCTTTTGGTGTAACCATAGCCTATACACAGATACTGAAGTCACAACTTAGTGGATAATTGGTATTTGTTATTATTTACATTTTTAATTTACACACTTGTTACTCTCTTTTGACACATTATTGCTTAAGTATTAGAGTAGCCGTGTTGGACCACGCTGATCCTAATGCATCATTAACTATATTTTCTTTTATTGTGGGCCTTTAGATCTCTACTGAAGATTTTCTATCTACGGCACATGGACTATGATATAAAATCTTATAGTATTAATAAATAATATGATTACAATATTTTTCCAATCAGTGAGTCACTAACTCTTCACCAAATCACTTGATATCAATGAAATAACAAAATATAATAAAAATATATACAAATTCAATGTAAATCATTGAGAAATATTGAAAAGCAACAATATAATAACCTTTCAGTATTTTACGCTATGACATTTATGAAAATTTCGTTATGATCAGCATTTTATCGAGAAGTTGCTTAGAGAAGTTTCTTCTTACGATTATATGAATATCGTGGTCCAAATCAAAGCTTGTTGATGTTGCTGAAATTTCACAAATTAGACAAACGCGATTTTAAAGAGATTTCTGTCCTCTTCTCGCTGTTGCGGTGGCCACGAAATTTTCTTATCTCCCCACCCTTTTTTTTATTTATTTACAATATATGGATACATGTAAATATCTATAGCTCTACGAGGGTTTATTATTATAATATTCCTATACGCCCATATAGGTAGGGATGCAATCGGATTGGCTATTAAAGGGTTTCCGACCCGTCCAACTCGACAAAAACCTTATAGGATAATAGGTTCGGGTTTGGACAATGATAAAAAAAAAATCCTGTAGAGTATTTAGGTCTGATTCGGATACTACTAAAACTTGATGGATACCCGACCCGTTAGTCCTAGTAAAAAAAAAATTGTTATCACTAGTAGAAATGTAGGTAGGGGAGGCGAAAATTAAGAGGCGAATTTCGCCTCTTAAAGTATCTGAGGCGAAATTCCCCTCATTTAAACAAAAGAGGCGAATTTCGCTCATACTCACAAGGATGAGGCGAAATTCGCCTCATCTTCGCCCTATATATACCCTCCGCCCTGCTTGCACTCGCACCTCTCACATTCTCTCTCTCGCACATCCCTCGCAATCACTCGCTCCAGCGCGCACACACACACCCTCGCTCCAGCACGCACGCACACACACACCGAAACCCCCCCCCCCCCCCCCCCCCACCACACACACACACACACACACCACACACACACCCACACCCGACCGACCCACCCACACACACACACACTCACTCACGACACACTCACTTGCCACACACACACACACACTAGCTCACTGACGTGCACACACACCCACCCACAAGCACACATACACTCACGCACACACATCAGGAAAAAAAAAATATTTTCGATTACGTAAATTTAATTATACGGTAAGTTTTTATTTTTATTTAATTCTTGTAGTATTTTATTTTATAGTAAAATATATTTTGATTGATATTTTAATTTTCAATGCAGGTATCTGATAATTTGGGTGGATTTGATCGGATATTTATTGTACTACAATTACTACAAGGTTAGTTCAATTTGTTATGAAATTTTTAATTCATTTATTTAAATAGTAGTAGTAATATATTTATGTAGTAATATGTATTTAATTTTTAGTTGTGTATATTAGTGTGTAGTTGAAAAAATTATAGATTTTTAGGATATGTGATTACATGTTATTATTCAATCTATGTTTATTATGTTTAATATCATGTCACATAGATTAAATATAAATACTGAGATGTTAATATTTTCATGTATATTGATTAATGAATGTTCAATATATAGTTATGTATTTATTGTTAGAAATTGAAAAAACTATGTATGTACTTAGGATCAAGTATTTATATATTATTCAAAGCTTGTTTTATATGTTTAGATTAATAAGACATAAAATAAGTGTAAGTATTGAAATAATACTACTTATATATGTAGTATTTCCTGTATATTATATGTATACTTATATATTTATTATAAGTAAGGTAAAGATATTATATGTATTTAGGATTTAGTGATGGCATATAATTGTCTAATATATGTGTATTGTGTTTTCTTTTATGATACGTAGTGTAAATACAATTATTTAAATATTATTAATTGTATGTGAACAAAAATCATATATAGTTACAATATAACAATTGTATATTAATGTTTAATACATACGTAATATGTTTAACTTCATAAATGTATGTATGTATGTGTACAGTAGTAAATGCTCCTATTTATAGGCTTATAAATTAATTTATGTTAAATTTGTAGTAATGTATTTCTTCTTAGAGATTCAATAAAACTATACATATTATCTGTAATTGCATGACACATATAGGGTTAAATAATAAGTAATTAAACATATGGTGTTTCAATATTAGATGCTTGCATAGTTATAGGAGAGTTATCCGATGTGACTTAAATGTGGTAATTAATTAAGTGTCAATTTAGGATGTCTGAACGAAGTTGGCATATGACACGTGATTTGACAACGACGCAATATAGAAATGGGGTTAGAGAGTTTTTAGAAGCTGCTGTAAACCATAAGCGGGCAGATGGACTGATTAGATGCCCTTGTAGAGATTGCCTCAATGGTTCATGGCAATCTATTCAGATTATTGAGTATCACCTCCTCAGAAGGGGAATGGCTTGGACCTACTCCCCTTGGATTTATCATGGTGAGGATGTAGATGAATTCGAGGTACATGATAATGTTGTTATGGATGAAGGGAGCAATCCACTTGAAGACACGCACTTTGAAGATGAGGCAGATCAAAAACTTTTGGAAGATATTGCTGTTAATATAAGTGACGGCGATGGCGATGATACTGACAGCGAAGATGAAAGTAGTGGGTTTAATGGAGATGGGTGGACTGGAATGTTTGAAAAAGCAAAGAGTCCAGTGTATCCGGGATGTACAAAGTTTTCATTATTATCAGCAGTAGTGCAAATGATAAATCTAAAGATTGATGGTAAGCAGTCTGTGAAGTCATTTAACAATTGGCTTGACTTAATAAAAAGTTTGTTACCTGCCGACAATTTGTTACCTACATCATATTACGAAGCACGGAAGTTTTTGAAGCAGTTAGGCATGGATGCAAACATGATTCATGCTTGTAAAAATGATTGCGTTTTGTTTCGAAAAGAATTCAAAAATCTTGATACATGCCCAGTGTGTGGGGAAGGAAGATGGAAGCTTCATACAAGAAAACAAAAAACAGTACCGGTTAAGGTGTTGCGACATTTCCCACTAGTTCCAAGATTACAAAGGCTATTTATGTCGGAAGACGGCTCCAGAGATGAGATGGCACAAGGAAAAGTATATATCGTAGATGGTGTGTTGAGGCATCCGGTGGATTCCGAACAGTGGAAGGGATTGGATAACAAATATCCTTTGTTCGCATCGGACCCCCGAAGTGTACGATTAGGACTTGCCACTGATGGGTTTAATCCATATGCAAACATGAGCACGACATACAGTGTGTGGCCAGTTATTATGTTTGTATACAATGTTCCACCATGGAGATGTATGAAGGAGCCATATATGATGATGTCTCTTTTAATACCGGGGCCGAAATCACCAGGTAAAGATATTGATGTGTACTTACAACCATTGATAGATGAGCTACAAGAACTTTGGACAAGTGGGGTCAAAACACTAGATGTGGTCGAAGGACGGGTATTTCGACTGCATGCTGCGTTATTATGGACTATTAACGATTTCCCGGCATATGGTGACATTTCAGGTGGACGACGAAGGGTTATAAAGCATGTCCAATATGTAACATTGACTGCACAAGTGGCCATTCAAATAGTAAGTTCCACTATATGGGCCATAGACGGTTTTTGCCTTTGAGACATAGGTGGCGCCATGACAGGGTAAGTTTTGACGGCACCACGGAAACACGGGCACGACCAAGGGATTTCTCTGGTTCAGACATCATCGATCAATTGAGTCGATACGAGCATGTCATTTTAGGAAAATTGCAACAGCGCCTATGCCGTCGGAGGAATGAAGACGGGACAAATTGGTGTAAGAAGAGTTTGCTATTCCGATTGCCATATTGGAGTGAATTGCACATACGACATAATCTTGACGTGATGCATATCGAAAAGAATATATGCGATAACCTAGTGGGAACTATTTTTGGTCTTAAGGGCAAGTCAAAAGACACAGAGAAGGCAAGACTCACACTCCAAGAAATGGGTATTCGTTCCGAGCTACACCTGCAGCAACGTGGTGGACGCATTTTCAAACCACCAGCTGCATATACACTATCGACTAGGCAAATGAGAGAGGTATGTAATTCAATCAGGGATGTGAAGATGCCTAATGGATATGCTTCAAATATATCATCTTGCTTAGGCGCTGATGAAGTTAGTTTGAGAGGTCTTAAGAGTCACGATTGTCATGTCTTGCTGCAACGTATTCTCCCGGTTGTCATTCGTGGGGTCTTGGATAATCGCATTTATGATGTTGTATGTGATGTATGTCGTTTTTTCAGGGAATTGACTGCTAAAGAACTCCGTGTAAATTTGTTGGAGTCTTTGGAAAAAACAATAATCCTAACTCTTTGCAAGTTAGAGATGATATTTCCTCCTGCTTT
This sequence comes from Combretum micranthum, assembly GCA_024138025.1. NCBI lineage: Eukaryota > Viridiplantae > Streptophyta > Magnoliopsida > Myrtales > Combretaceae > Combretum > Combretum micranthum. The sequence continues at coordinate 297,509 of JAMXBD010000658.1, read as the reverse complement.
TTTTGATATTATGATACATTTAGCCGTCCACCTTCCACATGAAGCACGCATATGTGGTCCGGTCCAGTACCGGTGGATGTATCCTGTTGAGAGGTACATGGGAGTTTTAAAAGCAGATTTGCGGAATAGGGCAAGACCGGAAGGTTCAATTACTGAGTCGTATGTTGTGCGGGAGAGCACTCAATTTTGCTCACTATATTTTGATAACATGGACTCAAGAATAAATAGACCCCACCGACAGTGGGACGAACCGCTGGATGAATGTCCATCATCATCGTTTCGAGTATTCACACAGCCCATACGTTCAATAGGTGCATGCACTATAACAGGCTCGGATGCAGAACTCAACAGGTTGCATTGGACAGTATTGAACAATTGCGAGGAAGTGCAACCCTTTATAAGGTATATCATGTCTTTTCATTCATTTATGACCTGATAACAAGATATGTTCCCAAGAATGAAGATCCGCTTCTAACGAAATATCTTACAGGGAGTTCGAGCCGAACTAACTGCACGTGGAGCATGCAATGTGGGAGGAATAGTATGTAAACATTTTGCCGAGTGGTTTAGAAATAAGGTTAAAACTTGTTGAAGCCTTCAATTCCATTAATTCATCAATATCTTCACATGTAACTTTAATTGTTTACATGGTATGTAGATTATGGAGCAAACGGCTGTCCATGGACATCAGATGCCAGAAGATCTTGAAGCGTTAGCTTGGGGCCCTGAAATTCATCGATATAGCTTCAATGCTTGTATCGTGAATGGTATCCGATACAACACAGAGGCCAAGGAGGTTGGCCTAAGATCACAGAATAGCGGTGTATATGTCATCGGTGCGGATGGAGGGCAACAACTTACATTTTACGGCGTTCTCACCGAAGTTATACAACTAAATTATGTGGGGTCGAAGAAAGTGTTTTTATTCAAATGCAGGTGGTTTGATACGGAGAAGGATAAACCGGAAATTATCGACGGAGACCTCATCTCCATCAACACCGCAAGGTCATGGTACGATAACGACCCGTACATCCTTGCCGACCAAGCACAACAAGTATTTTACCTAAAGGACCCAAGCAAGCGATACGGCAATTGGAAGATTGTCCAGAAAGTTGTACACCGTCATATGTTCACACGTGCTCTCTTCCAAACTGAGAGTATAGACGATGTTGAATCGATCGAGCCACCTCCAATAGAGGAGGCAATGCAACAGACAGTGCAAAGGCCATGGACAATTCAATCAATCGCATATTTGTCGATCTAGGAAACCTTACACGCTTACCCGACCCGAGTGCGGGATGCAGTAGCATAGGCGATTACGATTTGGACGAATAGATTGTACGGATACGTTTATTTAATTATTATCTATCAATGTACTTTGTTTGCGTAATGATCTCCACGAAATGTTTAAGTAACCGGTGTTATTTTTTAACTTGCAGGATGAGTAGCTCCGATTTCATGGATCAGCTTTTGGACGACTCTGCGGCACATCCGGAGCAGTACACTGGTGGGATTTAAAGCTTCATTTGTAAAGGTTTTATCTGTCATAGCAATATTATATCTACTTCGGACTCATGCGTTTCATTTTTATTTTGTTATACAGGAGGATCGTTTACTGCCTTACTTACTGATCGGCAGGTCCGACATCCCGATGACCAGTCGGGGCAGGCGGCTGACCACAGCAGGATGGGTAAATGAGCTCGGGATCGGGGAAGAGGTGTTGTACGACCTCCCGGATGATATGCCTGCTCAGGTGAACCCAGATGACCCACAGGCCGCAGCAGTGGAGCAGGAGGAGGCCGCTGTGGCGGCTCAGCATGAGGAGGCAAACATCATGGTGACAGACAGGCGCCGGGGTATGTATAGAGGTTACCGGGCGGAGGAGGAGTATAGGCGGACAGGCCGTAGACCGACTATCACTATGCCTGATGGGTTTATGGGTCTCATATGCTCATCTCCGGGGATGGTTAGGTTGGAGTTCTTACTCCATCACAGAGCGTCGACGAAGTTGTTTGTCCCTGGTGGTCGAGGAAAGGCATGGTCAGCATTTCCCGAGGCATATCGACATGGCATCATCCGCCGTGTAATGGTAAGTTAATTTTAAATCTAAAGATATACGAAAAACCAATTTTTGGCTCCTGATACCTTCCTTTAACACTAATTTTTTTTTTTCAAATTTGCAGAACAAGTTCGAACTACCTGAAAATTGGGCAATTCATAAATGGTGGGTGGCACTGGACTTTCTAGCAAGCAAGTCGTATAGTCAGCTTCGATACAGGCTTAAGCGTTATGTCATAGCCAAGGGTGGAGGCGATGCAGCTGCTAGTAAGCCACCACCGGGTTTCGAGCACAGGATAGATGAATGGAGGGCATTCGTCCACTTCCTTGAGACAGATCAAGATTATAAGGTACGCTTCTCCATGTGGTAAATTACATATGCATAAGATATAGTTCACTTGTTCACTTCTTCGAAACGTGTAGTTGCGATCCACGGTGAATGCGGAGAACAGGAAGAAGCAACTGTCAGTTCATACAGGTGGTACAAAGTCCATGCTCCAGCATGCACTCACAAATGTAGGTATTCCAATCACAATAAATGTGGGTTTATATGCTATGTTCTTGTACTGACTTTTTTTAATAATGTATTACAGGATCTCACGCCGATACAAAACTACCGACATACCCACCTAAGGAGACAGAAAGGGCAGTTAACGGATCGATGGGAGTCGGAGGTCTCCATGCAGAATTATGTTAGTATTTTCGATTCTTAATTTTTTTTTTGTAGTAGTAGTTCATATCCATCTGTTTGTACGATTATATTCACCTTGTGCTCATGTTGTTTCAATTAGGAACGAATGGTGGAAAAAAGGAAGCATGAGGATGATATTGCTGCTGCGTCAGGTCAGCGACCTAAGGAGGATAAGGTCATTATGGAGGAGGTTTTGGGCCACCGATCTGCCTACCGACGTGGCTTCGGTTACGGCATGCCGATAGATCAACATAGGGTTGATTACTATGAGCAGCCACGGGAGGAGAATTTGGTCCACTCTGAGTATGATAGGACCAGCCAGGAGGCCAAGATTGAGAAGATGCAAGAGAAGATTGATTTGCTGATGAACTACGTCCGTCCCCCTACTACATCTTCCTCCGGGCAGTACCCTCCATACCAGCACGCAGCACCACAGATGGGGACTTCCACTTATGGCCCTGATCCTAGTCAGCCTGGCTTTACGCCATTCACACCAGTCCCACCTCCTCCGTATCCTTACCATGGGTTTTATGGGATGCCGAGCCATCCATCCATGTTCACGCATCCTCCACACGATCCAGCACATGAGTCACCAGGCAGCTCCGCACAGCAGAGAGGACCACATCCTCAGGGGTTCATCCCATGGGCAGGGGGTCCCGGTTTTTCACAGTTTGCGTCACAGCCGTCCGCGTTTGGATCGTACGCTTTTCCTGGGGCTCCTTCGTCTTCACATCCTCCTGCCTCTCAGCAGCCTCCACATACTCCGACTCAGCCGGCAGCTGTTCAGTCGACACCGGCTTCGACTCCCCCCCATACAGTATCACAGAGGACATCCGTGAGAGGATCTGGTCGTGCTCGACTCCGACAGGAGCAGCGACAGTAGCTGCTACGTGTTTTTCATTTCCTCATCGTTTTTTATTATTCAGGACATGATGTTCACGTTTTATTGCATTACTTGTTTCGCACCTTATTTGTCATGCTATTGATTATGATTACCGTCATATTTTGTCCCTTAGTACTGTAATTTATTACGACGAGTACCATGCACAGCTAATTTATATATGAAACCATTCAAAAACCCGCAGTATATCTCTATTCACCATGATCAAACATATATTAAATAAATTGGAAAGGACAAATTTATTATTTAATGTGTTACACACTGAACGAAATTTTCATAAAAATTACTGGAAAATAAACACAAATTACTAAACAGGGCAATGGTAATTACTTTTAGCTAATTCAAGCTCATTTCGTCTATTTGGTTACGTAACTATACATTACAATTTAACGTTTTCAGATTGGAAAAATGAAGGAATGGTTAACTATAAGTATTTGAAACATTATATTGCTCATGTGATTGAAAGATCATCCTAATTCATTCATCTAAGTTAATTACTTTTAGCTAATTCAAGCTCACTTAGTCAAGTTGAACTTAGATTCACTACAAATTCATTATACATGTAGGATTTATGTTAACTTGAACTTACCTTAACTTAAACTAAGTCAAAGATGGTTAACTTAACCTTAATCATTTAATTCAAAATATAAGTCAAAGATGGTTAAACTAACTCAATCTAATTCATTTTAACTCATTGAAGTCTATTTAATCAAGTTGAACCTCGGTTTGTTAACTAAATTCATTTTTTAATTAACTTTTACATTTAATCTAATTATTTGTTAAATCTATAAATGTACTGAACTCATGTTTAATTATATGAACCAGTCAACATAACACATCAAACATCACTTATCCATCTCATTATAGCTAAAAGTTATCCAATTTGTAAGCAAAAAACACATAAAACAAATAAAAACAAGTTGTTAACTTTGCATGGAAAATGTATCAGTTGAAAAGAAATGAAATTTAAGCACTGTTAATTTTAGCATTTGCAAAAGCTCAATACATGAAAGTTGTATATCTCTTTCATCTTTCCATCGTAACTTCAATCGCCTCAATCAGAGATCAGATTAAAAAATTATGGCCAAAATACGAAGAGGCTGAGAAACTGGGATTTAATTTAGGAATTGAAGATCTTAAAATACGATAGGTTATAAATTAACATCTTAAAATAAGGACTTAATTTAGGAATTTAATTTGAATACAAACATATTTAATGTGAGTTCGGGTTTAAGAACCAATATTTTATTCAAACAAATGAACTCAAATTTTAGTAAGATTTCGGAATTAGTGTTTAGGTTAAAATCAAGAGTTAATGAATCCTCTAAACTATTTTAGCGGATTTTTAGAGATTATATCCTATAATTCATTTTATTCATTTATCTATCTAAACTCAATTTATAATCTAGGTGAACATTTGGGGTATTTCAGTAACAACACCAACGTAGATAATTTCCTCAACAAACTAGCTTCCTAAAATCTACTTTTATCAAGATCTTATTTACATATTAAATATCAAGTAATCTATAAGACTATAAATCACAGATTTTAATTGTAAAAATTTATGTTCGTACGAACAATTTCATAATGAATACGATAAATATATTATTATCACAATCCATATGAAATAATTAACGGTATTGTAATTAATATATGTTAATTTTATATTTTTGTACAAAGTCGAAATCTTCTTTTATATGTTTAATATTATTAAAAATATTCTCAATATACAAAATGTCGAACAAATAAATATCTTTATAAAAATAAATATCCAACTGAATAAGATTAATTTTTAATCTCATGTACTAGTAAATCAATTGATTAACAAATAAATATTTTTATAATTATTATTAAATCTATGAAAATACTTCTTTATAATTATAACTCTCAGTCTTATCTACTAGTAAATAAATTGATTAGTATATATATTTTATAAAATAATTAATAATATAAATATTTTTGTAATTAATTTTTAATGAATAAGAGTACATTACCTATTTGAATAAGTTTTACCTTTAATCTTATCTGCTAATAAATATATGGATTAATAAATATATATATTTTTATTATTAAATATTTAATCTATATAAATAATTTTGGTATTTAATTTTTAATAAATAAAAGTATACCACCCTATTGAATAAGATTAATTTTTAATCTTATCTACTACTGAATAAATTGATTAATTAATATATAATTTAAATATGAAATATTTAATCTATATAAATATTAAATGTATGTACATATTATTTATAATTAACTTTTAATAAATAAAAGTACATTACCCAATAGAATAACAACAACTTAATTCTTGTTTACTATAAGTAAATTCATTAATAAATATATAATTTTTATAATAATATATAATCTTTATGAATATTTTTTATTTAAATATTCATAATATAAGTACATTACTCAATTGAATAAGATTTACTTTTAAACTTATATATTAGTAAATAAATTGATTAATAAATACGTAATTTCAATATATTAAATATTAATTTATATAATTATTTTATGATTCATTTTTAATCAAAATAAGCAATGAACATGACACAATTGAATAAGATTAATTATTAATCTTATTTACTAATAAATAAATTGATTAATAAAAATATAACTTTAATAATTAATATTCAATCTATATATAATTTTTTATAATTAACTTTTTAATAAATAAAAGTACATCACTTAATTAAATAAGATTAATTTTAATCTTATTTAATAATAAATATGTTGATAAATAAATAAATATTTTCAATAATAAATTTTTTAAAAATTAAACAAAATTTTGGTAAAAATTTTAGCGGGAACGACGCGGGAGAAGAAAAGCGGGGCGGGAAATTGGAATTTATTATTATGAGGCGAAATTCCCCTCATTTTATCATATGAGGCGAATTTCGCCTCACTGTCTAACTTATGAGGCGAAATTCCCCTCAGATTTCAACATATGAGGCGAATTTCGCCTCATCAGCCCAGTCACCACCCCTATAAATACACCCACTTCTCTCCTCTGCTCGCACAATTTCCCTTACAAATTTTCCTCCCTATCTCTCGAACGCTGCTCTCTCCACGGGTTAATAATTTCATCCTCTATTTTTATTTCATTTATTTAGTTTTTATATTTATTTTTTATTTATAATTATTTATTTGAATTTATTTTTGCAGGATTTTACCATTTCTCATTACAAGTTCAACAATATTAAAATCAAATATAATATAAGTATAATATTTTTATTTATATTTACAAAGTCTTTGTAATTTTTTTCAAATTTTAGATATCTACTTTTATTTTTTAACATTTATGTCAATATAAATATATTTATATATCATAATACTCTTATTATTTCAAATGTTTAGAATAACAAACTTACATAAAATATTTTAAGTAAAATATAAATATATTTGTAATATTAATTATACGTTTTTTTAAATTATTGCAATAGGTGTTATTTTTTATTTATTAATTCTGCAAAAATATATAAATTAATAAATTTTAAGGCAAATATAATAGTAATAAATTCGTATATTAATTATATAATTTTTATAATATGTGTTCATTTTTTAAAATTTTGAAAATAATATATTAATAATTAAATTAATAAAATTTAAATTCTCAAATAATATGTTACAATTATAAATCTTACGGTGGCGGGGGAGTGTTTGGTAGATGAGGCGAAACTCGCCTCCCTCTTTCTATATGAGGCGAATTTCTCCTCATGCCACGTCGGCTAGTGAGGCGAATTTCGCCTCACTAGCCGACGTGGCGCTCAGAATTTAATGAGGCGAATTTCGCCTCACTCGTGAGGCGAAATTCGCCTCTATTTCCCTAAGTGGCCGACCTTCTCAGGCGAATTTTTGAGGCGAATATTTCACCTCAATAGCATTACTGAGGCGAAATTCTAAGCTACTGAGGCGAAATATTCGCCTCTTAATGTCATTTTTTTACTAGTGTATGTAAAACATTTAAATGTAAACATAGTAATAGGTTAAATTTAAAAAAATTGACAAAAAGAAGGTGAATTACTATATATTACTAGACTATTATTTTATTAGCTTAAGTCTACTAAATCTATTAAAAAAAATCTACTAAATCTATTGAAAAAAAAAGAATAAGCGAGGCAGGTTCGGATTAATAATCATGCAGATAGTCAAGCGGATAATTGGATTGATAGTCAGGCGAGTAACTGGACGGGTGGTAGGTTTTATTCTAAAACCTGGATATAGAAGGAAAACTCTATAGAGTTATAGGGTCAGGTTTGGTATGTCTTATAATATCGCGAATTCGGATTTAGGTTCATATGATCTACCAAAAACCCAACCTAATTGCATCCTTACATACAGGTCAACTCCGAATCTCAATGAGTTTTAAGATCAAAACGCAATTATTCTCAAAGGCATAGAAAATCGAACATGAAAAATAATCTCTTTTGTCATCTTAAATCTAGGGGCGACCCTAATTGATTAGATTCAGTTGATCAAAGAAATATAGTCTAATTTTCTCATAATTTTAGCGGAAACCAACCGCTAAATGTATTTATTTATGAATTAAACTGGTAGTATGATTTCAAACAGGAAATATTATGCATAATCGACATTGGAGTGGTCGAAACCAAAGCCTCCAAGCGCTTTTATATTCAAAGTGGCAATAAAAAGGTTTGTTCATTTTATTTTTATTTCCTTTGTTGGATTAAAAATGGTTCTATTATTGCTACGATGATTTAATAATTTACTAGTGGTGAAGCACCTGCAGCATGAGTACATAAAATATACGATAATAATTTAATTTCTCATTATTATCTAGAATTATATAGATATATTTCTTTTTCTCTTTCAGAATTTAAATTATACAATTTGTAAAAGTAATTCTAAAACTTAAACTATATTTATACAAATCCTTCCCAAAATTTACTTATTTTCTTTCAACGTAGAGGACTGATCTGGTATTTTAATGTGTTATGCTAAAATTTTATATAATTAACTAGTAACTTCAGAGGAAGAGATTAGTTACCATTATATAATGAAGGAAATGCAACGAATGGATGAAGAAGTGCGAAGTTACCCGTCAAATTAATGATCACATGTAGTTGTTAAAAGAAATAATAAAAAATGTTTAAGAAAAATAACAAGAAGAATCCTAGCTCTTTATTTAAATATTTCTCCAAGTTGAAGCGATAAGATAACGAGGACACAGAAATTTCCTGCATTTCAGAATCGGCGTATAGGGGTATAAACAACAAATTAATGTCAATCGTTCTATTGCTGTTTTTATACTCATAATATAGTAATCTTACAAAACTACGAGGGTGTTTCCAAAATCCTATAATGTTTGAAATCGAGAATGAAAAAACACAAACACAAACTCCACAATAAAGGGGGAAAAAAAAAAAAAAAAATGGCAACGATCTCCATTCAAGGTGGGTCAAATAAAGATTAGACGATCGTAACATCTTTGATGGACAATGTTACTTGGTCTAACCTATCTTTTGCTTGCAATAAAGTATTGAAAGATAAAAAAAAGAGAAAGAAAAAAAAAATTATATATATTATATATATGTGTGTGTGTGTGTACATATAATATATAAAATCAGTAGTTTGAGTTTAGGCCGATTCTCGGCCGGTTGTTGCACGCAACAACTTCAGTAAAATAACGTCCATGCGTGGTTGAATGATGATCCGGTTCAACCGAATATGTTTGGGTCCAACCGGCTCTATGTAACCTATAATGACAAAAGGCAGATGAAGGGAGAGAGTGACTCAAAAACTTCATTTTATAATTTTTTATGCCCCCGCGGGATGGAGGTACGGTTAGTAATGCGGATCTTGAAACGAAGGCAAAGCAATGATTGACGAGACAACACTTTGACGAGGGTCTTGTGGTGTCACAAGCACAAAAAAAAACATAAGGACATGTCCAAGGGACGTACAGAAAAGAAATGCTTCTTTTGTAAGGACACTTCTCATATGAAGAAAGACTGCACTAAGTATCACACTTGGCGTGTGAAGAAAGGTATGTCTTTCGCTCTTGTTTGTACTGAAGTTAATATGGTTTCAGTTCCAAGGTATAATTGGTGGTTGGATTCTGGTGCAACAACTCACATAAGTATATCTATGCAGGGTTGCCTGAACTGCCGAAAACCCAATAATGATGAGAAATTCATATACATGGGGGCTGGAAATCCGGTGGAAGTTCAAGGCATAGGACTTTTAAGTTGTTGTTATCTACTGGTTTTTATTTAGAATTAAACAACACATTTATTATACCGTCTTTTAGACGGAATTTAGTTTCAGTTTCTGTATTGGACAAAGAAGGATTTATTTGTTCATTTGGACATAGAAAATGTAATGTTTATTTTAATTCTATGCTTATTGGAACTAGTACTTTATCTGATTATGACAATCTTTATTTACTTGATACAATATCTTCCTATGGTGAGTCCCACAATGTTGAAACCAAAGGCACTAAACGCAAATTTTCAAATGAAAATTCTTTCTCTTTATGGCACAAACGTTTGGGTCATATCTCTAAACAGAGAATTGATAGGCTTGTGTCGGAAGGGATTATTGAAAAGTTTGATCATTTGGATTATGATACTTGTGTTGAGTGCATTAAGGGTAAAATTACAAACAAGAGAAAAGTAGGAGCCGAGAGAGTTAAAGATGTCTTAGAACTGATACATACGGATATTTGTGGGCCATTTCCTACAGCTTCATGGAATGGTCAACAATACTTTATCACGTTCATTGACGATTATTCTCGATATGGCTACCTATATTTAATTCATGAGAAGTCACAAGTATTGGACGTTTTCAAGTCATTCAAGGCCGAAGTTGAAAATCAACTTGGTAAGACTATTAAGTCCATTAGATCTGATCGTGGTGGTGAATACTACGGTAGATATGATGGATCAGGTGAGCAACGTCCAGGTCCTTTTGCTCGTTTCTTAGAAGAGTGTGGGATTGTCCCTCAATACACTATGCCAGGTTCTCCAAACATGAATGGTGTAGCAGAGAGACGTAATAGAACCCTTAAGGATATGGTAAGAAGTATGATTTCTCGTACAACTTTACCTCACTCTCTATGGGGTGATGCATTAAAGACCGCAGTCTATATCCTTAATAGAGTTCCTACAAAAGCTATAAATAAAACCCCTTATGAGTTATGGACTGGTAAGAAACCAGTCTTAAAGCACTTACGAGTTTGGGGATGTCCAGCTGAGGCAAGGCCTTATAGGCCAAATGAAAAGAAACTGGATGCAAGAACTATTAGTAGTTATTTTGTGGGATATGCAGAAAGATCACGAGGGTATAAATTCTACAATCCCAAAACAAGAACATTTTTTGAGACGGGAATTGCCCGATTCTTTGAGGATGTTGAGTTTGGAGGGGAAGATAAGGATAATAACTTTGTTTTTGAAGAGGATTCAATAAATTTTCCTCTCTATACAGGTACTGTTGATAATGATCAGGTTGTCATACCTAACGTTATTCAACAACAACATCAAGATCCATTACAAGATAATGATGTTGAACTTCCTACTCATCAAGATCAACAGGCATTACCTGTAGATCATCCAGTAGTTCCTCAACAGATTATTTATGAGGAGCATCAAGATCAAACTCAACAACCTCAAATTCAAAATGAGTTAGAGCCTTTAAGAAGATCTACTAGAGTAAAGAGAAGTACATTTTCAGATGATTATGTATATCTCATAGAGAATGAAGAACATGTTGACTTAATGGGAGATGATCCAATCACTTTTCATGAAGCAATTGAAAGTTCTAATTCTCATAAGTGGATAAATGCCATGAGTGAAGAAATGCAATCCATGAAAGACAATGACGTTTGGGATCTTGTTTTATTGCCAGAAGGTGTGAAACCAATTGGTTGTAAATGGGTATTTAAGACCAAAAGGGATTCACAAGGCAATATAGAAAGATATAAGGCTCGTCTTGTCGCTAAAGGATTCACTCAAAAGGAAGGCATTGACTATAAAGAGACTTTCTCTCCGGTTTCATCGAAAGACTCTTTTAGGACTATTATGGCTCTTGTGGCGCATTTTGATCTTGAGCTACATCAGATGGATGTCAAAACTGCTTTTCTCAATGGAGACATTGAGGAAACTATTTATATGAAACAACCAGAAGGGTTGGCTTCCGAGGAAACTAGCAAATTGGTTTGTAAACTTAAGAAATCCATTTATGGGCTCAAGCAAGCTTCTCGTCAATGGTATTTGAAATTTCATCAAGTTGTTCTCTCATTTGGTTTTGAAGTGAACACTGTTGAAGATTGTGTATACCATAAATTCAGTGGGAGTAGATTCATATTTTTGGTCTTATATGTGGATGATATTTTGCTTGCTAGTAGCGATGTAGAATTGCTTCGGGAAACCAAGAAATTTTTATCAAATAAATTTGAAATGAAAGATCTTGGTGAAGCATCCTTCGTATTAGGGATCCAAATCCATCGTGATCGTTCACGGGGAGTTTTAGGATTATCACAGAAGGGTTATATTGAAAAGGTATTACAACGCTTTGGCATGCAAAATTGTAAACCTCATGACACCCCTGTGTCTAAAGGAGATAAGTTCAGTTTGAAACAGTGTCCAAGAAATGATTTGGAATCCAAGTTTATGCAGAATATTCCTTACGCTTCAGCAGTAGGGAGTTTGATGTATGCACAGGTCTGTACACGACCTGATCTTGCATACATTGTTGGAATGCTTGGCAGATATCAAAGTAATCCGGGAAGAGAACATTGGATTGCAGCCAAAAGAGTCTTTAGATATTTACAAAATACTAAGGATTATATGCTCACATATAGAAGGTCGGATAAACTTGAGATCATAGGGTTTTCTGATTCCGACTTTGCTGGATGTCAAGATAGTCGAAAATCAACATCTGGTTATGTATTTCTATTAGCTGGAGGTGCAATTTCTTGGAAGAGTGCTAAGCAGACACTTGTTGCATCGTCCACTATGGAAGCTGAATTTGTTGCTTGTTATGAGGCATCCAATCATGCTATATGGCTGCGTAACTTCATTACAAAACTGCGAGTAGTCGATGGCATTGAAAGGCACTCAAGCGGTATTGTGACAATCGAGCAACAGTCTTGTATTCAAATAACAACAGGAGCTCTTCTAGATCTAACATATAGATATTAAGTTCCTTGTTGTGAAAGAAAGAGTTCAGAGTGGTTTTATTAGCATTGAGCTAATAGGAACAAACTCCTTGCTAGCGGATCCATTCACTAAGGCATTGACACCTTCGACCTTTCATGAGCATGTTGCTCACATGGGTGTCGTTACATTTGATGCAGTTTAATTTAGTGGGAGTTTTGTGTCATATTATGTATTTGATATCATGATATTATTAGTTTCATATAAAAGTATCAATTTGATTTACTCTGAATTCTGATCTCATTTGGTTAAGGTTGGACTAGTTGGAAATAGGCATGTGTATATATCACATTACATGTAATTTCCATGCTACACATCCATACTTAATCTATGTCATTTAGTCAAGTTGATGTATGAGATTATTGTGGGTTTAGTTGCGAAATGACAACGACTACTTCTTTAGTCCTTATGTTAATAAGTCTAATGGACGAGATTGTTTCAGATGATTTATCTTTATTTTTTGTGCACATTTAGTAATGGTGATTTGTATATGATCAAGGTTTCTATAATATGAGCACATGGTTGTGCAATCCAAGTGGGAGATTTGTTAGAATTTGGATTGTACACTATGTGCATACATATTTATAAATACATATGGACATGTAGACGTACATGTATTGTGGCTAATAATTATATATATATTACTATTATAAAGTTTAAGGACCTAATAAGTGATATAATTTTATGTAATGGTCCATATCATCTAAAATATAAAGTGTGGTGTTAATATATGTGTAGAATTATTAGCCACAATACATGTACGTCTACATGTCCATATGTATTTATAAATATGTATGCACATAGTGTACAATCCAAATTCTAATAGGTCTTGGAAGCTAATTGATCTGCTGAGGCATGGGCATTTTCGACACAACTTTCCAATTTGGATTTATTTGCAAACAAAATGGTGGTAATCAAGGAAGTATGTGAAAAGACAGTTACTAATGATTGGATTAGAACACAAGTTCTAATGTTATTATAGAACAAGGTTGGAGTACGTGAAAAAGACATACCAGGTTCAGTGAGTAAATTACTACGCAGAAGACTTCTGATTGCATTGGATGGCCTTGTATTTGACCTTGGCACAAGATTTGTAAATTGGTTTTTTTTTTTCTTTAATAAGAAATGATATTGCCTCAAAGAAGTAAAACGTTGCCTTTAGTTGAGTAGCCTTTTAACATTTCCTACCCAATTGAAGTTAGTGAAGTTCGTGAGATTTAATGGTTGATGGCTATGAAAAAAGAGATCAAGTTGAATTGAGTCCTTGAGACTTCTAAGATAACCTCTCAATTCTTTGTCAAATGGGATTCCCCTAGTCAATGCATGAATTCAGAAAACTTAATAGTAGTAAAAAATAAAAAAAATATATGGTCGTATCATTAAAAGATAAAATGGTAGGCCAACAATCTTTTGAATGATGGAGAACGAAGGGCCTTGCAAAGAAGACTGGAGCTGTTCATTGGAATGGAAACAACATTAGTACCGCCCATATGTAGTGTGTCTGAGAAAAGACCATTTGAGGTAAACACTGCTTCAGTACCAAGAAATTCATCAAGCATGTGAAAGTCTATAAGAGGAAAATGAGCATCAAGTTGATATATAAAACCACCCAATGATCACAATGCCATCAACATATACTTGAAAATATGTTGTATTACCAAATATGCACGCAATTGAAGGTGTGAAGCCATATAAATGTGGGGAAAAACAAAAAAAGCTTGTGAAAGTGCACGTCGAAGAAGGTATTATTGACATCCCCTTGACAAAAAAACCAGCCTTTATATAATGTAGAAGTAAGGATGAGGTGTGTAGTGCAAGGTTTGGTAACAAGGCTAAAGTTTTCACTATAGTCAATGCCAAGTCGTTGATGAAAGCCTTTTGCCAAATGATGAGCTATATATTTTCTAATGGTGCCATCAAAAAGTCATTTGATCTTTAACACCCTTTTGCAACCAAGAAGGTGATAATTGCGAGGAACAAGGTCCCACGGATGATTGTGAAGAAGAGCAATAAACTCTTCAAACATAGCATTACACCAAATAGAATATTTAAGGCTTGAGTATTCGAGGAAGATGATAAGTCGTGTCATGATTAATGAATATGGATTTGAAAATTTAGAAGTTCTTTGTCTTGGTTCGAACCAGATGAAGGTGAGGAAGGAAAAAAAAAATAGTAGTAGGAGTAAAGGCAAAGGGAGTTAAGAAAGAAGAAGAACAATTGAGATTTTGATGAAGAATTGAAGAAGTTTTAGAGGATGATGAAAGTATTGTAACATAAAGTGGGGCTACTAGTATCTTTAAAGAAGAAGAATCAATAACCACAATATACAAAGGGCTACATTCACTATGATAGAGAGGAATCTTAAACAAACTCCAACACATGGTTGACCCATACTTTGTTCGAGAACAAAAGGCTTGAAAAATTTAGTTTAAAGAGTTTTATCTATTTCTATACTATAAAAGGTTTAACTGTTTATGATATACAAGTTTATTGCTATTAAAAATCAACTATGATTTTGAATTCAGATACATTTCACGAGAATATTACTTCTGACTTCTTATTTTGTTCCCACAAAGGCTTGTGGTTCTAGACTAGTTGACGATTATGCTTCTAAAGACTATGTAGGTAAGACTTATTTAAAGAAAATGTTCCAGTGGTTGAGATTATGGGAAATGAAATGTTCTAAAAGCTTAAATAATTTGAATATAGTAACTTAAACATGTTTTTTTCTTTCCTTTATTTTATTGATTTTCTTTGATGGTTATTCCATATTAGTCACTATCCAAGTATAGGTACCACATGTGTTAGGATACAAATGCGAGGTTAAAGAATTCATGTATAAGAAAAATGTGGATTATATGAAGCAATTATAAAAGGGAGGACCCATTGACCTAAGACTTTGATTATATATGGTATCAATCCTATTAGTATATTCATGTGTAAGGTCCATTTGTAGAACTTTTCCTAGTTAAAGGTTCCCCTTCCACTTAACAAGTGCTATTAAAGTCGATGATTCAATTGGGCACTCCTACGGTTGGCTTCTTCCATGTGGAAATAAGAGTCATGTGGTGTAGATCATGTGTATGAATCCCATGATATAAGGTGGGCAAGTAGGTAGTAGAGCATTTACAAATAAGGTTTGGTAGAGTTGATTTGACATGCTCTTGATGAGATTATAAGGATTCTGCTCGAAGGGGAGCAAAACATAGTTTATCTTAGAGGCTCACACATGATGAGGAGATTGTTGGGATACAAATATAAGGTTAGAAAAGTCTCATATAGGAAAAATGTTGATTATTTGAAGGATTAAAAGAGGGAGCACTCGTTCACCTAATACCTAAAGGTTTTTGGTTATATATGATATTAAACCTATTAACGTATTCTTTCATAAAGTCCATTTGTAGAATTTCTCCTCGTTAGAAACTCCTCTTCTGCTTTAAAATAATAATAATAAAAAAAAAAGAATGTAACCTAGTGCAAACATTACCACCGATGAATGATATCTCTATTTCTTTAAGTGAGATACTCTCTTTCAATGACCTCACTTTCATCAATCCCTTACAATTGTGGCAAATAAATCATTTGATATATTTTTTGCATTATATTAAACAAGTTAAGTGTGACTTGATCATTGTGGGTGCATCATATTTGTAAATGAATCATCCATATCTTCTCTAGTTTTTATGTTATTTGGGGAAAAAAAAAAGCTAAAGATATTATTTCTTTGTTTTGACTTGATGAATTATTTAATTACTCTATAATCTTTTGGTTAAATTCTTCCCAAACTAAAACATATTTGCAATATGAGAGCATACTTCCATTGGTCACGTGTTTTGAGATTATATCTTGAGTTCTTATCAGGGTTTAAGCACATCGTGATTTAGTAATAGGGCATTTAAGATTGCGATTTGGAATTGACTCAGCTCTTAGACACATCAATTCCATAGGTGGCACTGTCAAGCTATGTGTCAGGACCTTGATGTAATCATAAAATATTATAATTAAGAGAAATGCATTCTCAACAAAACACACAGGTGAGACATATAGTCACATCAGTTATAAGCCGAATGAAGTGTAATATGTTAATAATTACATGGAATAGATTGGGATCGAAGTTTAGATGGTATTAAATTAAGCAAAAAAAAAAAAAAAAAAATTTGCAAAATCATTGTGTTATGATGTATAGAGACATATGGTAAACGGGGATATGCCATTAGTTTTTAGGTATGGCTTCAACCGAACATATTCATCACCATTATCAATGTATAAGGAAAGTATGGTAATTATCACATTTAATACCAAATGTTTATTTATTTATACATTTAATTATTTAAAATTTAAAAGTATCATGCCTGAACTTTTTCTATTTCTATAGCTAAGTACATGGACTTTGCCCCTTCTTTATAGCTCTTTCTAATTTTTACAATCAACTACTTAATCCAAGTAGTATAACCGGCATTAAAAAGTTTGTAAACAAAAATTTGATATTTTTAAATTATGATAATTGGTTCCAAGAACAGGTAAAATTTAGGTATCAAATATGAGCTAAAAAAATATAGAGAGTTGATAGCATTTTATACAAAAGATTGATATTGAAAAATATAATAGCCACATGAGATTGTTTTTCCTCTTCTTTTGTTTGATATAACAAAAAGTAACCGGGGCAATGATCTACAAAAATAATAAAATAGCTAAAGCTTTCATAAGATAGCAAAACAAAACCCCCATGCATCAGAGTAAGCAATTTGCAAAAGTTACATACTTTATAAAGAAGAAATGGCAAAAGGATTTTATAACTTTTGTTATATTAGCAAGGATTAGAAATGAATTGGACATTCAATGCAATTGTCAAACACAATTCGGTGTCTTTAAAAATAAAATGAGAAACATGAAATAAACGATGAACTAAATAATTATGCCACTAGTGGGCAACAGAGACATAACTAAAGGTTATGTAGTTGAGTAGAGGTGATGCTAAGGGAGCGAAGCAATAAAGACACTTCAATTTCCCTTTGATGTAATGCATCCCTATAACAAGATCCTCAATCAAAAATGGAAAAATTTATGTTATAAAGTATTAACATTTAAGGTTAGGTTCAAATAAAGTATCAACGTTTTGAGTAGTTAAAAAAATTAATATTATAAGTGGGTGAAAAAAAAAAAAGAATTCCTTATTTACACCACCTTATAAAATATTCATCCATTTTTTTTAATTACTTATAACGGTAAAACGAATTAACACCTAGACTAAAATTCTAGATTGGGATGAATTGAGTTTTAGAACTATTTTAATCTCTTTTTTAATATAATTGCTAATGATGAAATTCTATATATATAAACTAAATAAAGTAAATTACAATAAAGTAGAGAAAAGATCATAGAAACAAGCTTAAATTTAATATAGAGTTTGGTTCACCTACTAGTATCCATGATCATACAAATGTCTCCAATGTAAGATTTCACAAACCATTTTATTGATAACTAAATTACTCCTGGGGATCTACCCATAATCACACACAAATAAATCTCATAACTCATAAGAGTTGTGTTTATGCAAAAATTCCCTACCTCACTAGGCACAACTTAATCAATCAATAAATTTACACAAAAACTCCTATGTAGCGTTCTAAAAAGAATTGCAAAATAACACTCAATGACACCACATTGTTCTCTCTCCTACAAGATAAAGCTGTTGGTCCCTCTCTTATAATTTGTAAGGGGATTGAATTAATTGTAACAATAAAACTTTCAGCCTTTAAAAATATATTTGTTCCCTATAATTAAAACGTGAGAATAAGTTGAACAAATTAAATAAAATGAAACTTGTAAAAAATTTAAAAAGTAGGGAAGAATAGCTAAGTCGGCTATATATAGAAGTTTTGCTTTGTGCGTCAGTTCTCTCTTCTAGCTCTATGACGGGGACCCTATAATTCGTATGGGTATGTTCCACTAATCTAATCAAAACTTGTTTACAAGTAGTTTAAAATTCCACTCTATTCGGTCTCCCTAGCTTTACCTTAGCTAAAGCTAACCATAGAGATTTTACTTCAAATATAAATCAAAAGAAAGATACACTACGGTTCCTATACTAAACAAATAAAAAGGAAAGATCAAATAAATTTGCAACGAGTATATGAGTACACGGAATTAGATTAGAGTTTGCAAGTAAGTTTTTCAAGAACATCTCTTTTAACATGTCTTCTCCTTTTTTGATTTGAATTCTTTGGATATATATGCTCCATGATAAGTGTCCTAAGACTCTTATTATTAGTGCATTATTGAGCATATTTCATATGCTATTTAATTGATTTATTAAAAAAAAGGATTATTACTGAACTGATTTTGTGTTTCAGGGACAATCATGGAACAATTTGGCTTTTCAAAGGATTATTAATGAAAGAAGCCATGATTTTGGAGACCCTTGGAGCCTTTTGTCAAGTTGCTGGACATACACTAGTATTTTTATACTACTAGTGTACTTTTGGAGGACGAAAATTCAAGAAAAATTTGAAGTTCCAGGATACACAACCCCACATACACCAGTTGTGTACAATAGGTCTTGTACATGTGCCAAAAAAGGAAAAATGCACAAAGTTAATGAGTACACTACCCCGATGTACACGGGTCGTGTAGGGGTCATGTACATATTAATATATATATATATATATATATATACTTGCGCCCTGAGTCGAAAGAACATAATTCATTCACTTGTTTTACCACCCAAAAACCCTAGAACACATTTTAGAGAGCTTTTTGAAGAAGAATTTGTGCTACAACTTGGAGATCCACAACAATCACTTCTACAAAAGGGTTTTATCATCATGATCTTTTCTTTTTCTTTCATTATACTTATTATTGTTGTTAATCTCTTCATGGAAGAGTAGTTGTGTATGCCCTAAGTTTTGGGAAACTCTTGCCTTCATGTATTGAGTTGATTATTAATTGAATGAAGTTTGATTTTGAGTTTGCTTCATGATTTATATTGTTGTTGTGATGATTTTAGACCGAAGTTATTACAAACTTGATTCTTGTTAATTTGAAAGAAGATTTTAATTAATGGGTTTGATCTCTCATGGGCAAAGAAATTGAGTAATCCACTCAGAAATAGGGTTTTTCCAACTTTCTATCAATTAGGGTTTATAATCTTCATGCTATTCTAAATTGATAATTGTGGAGGAAGAAATTCTCACTTTTGCAATTAGGGTTAGAGTTAATTAACTTAAAGAGAGTAAGTAATCTATTTGAGAAACCCTATAGTTCAAGATCGAGTTTCATTCAATTGAATCTATCTTTAAAGATGACGGAGGCTAGGGTTAACCAAAATTAAGGGCATTGTTTGTGAATTGATTATCTTGAGAAAATTATGCTTATCTATCATCTAAGGTTTTTGGGCTTGCTTTTAATTAGAATTGGTAGAAAGTTTAGTATTTATCTCTCAATTGATTCGGCTAAATAATAGTTAAAGGGTTATTACTAGTAGCTGCACATAGATTCCTAGGACGATATTCGAGTTAATTTCTATATTACACGATAGGTGCACTGACTTGTCTGGGTCTAGAATTAATTAGATTATAAACTTAAATGGTAAAGATCCAATGCATCACTTCACATCTTCAACAATCATTATCTATTTGTTGCAGGTTGTTAGGATAGATTTTTGCTGTAATATCTCGACAGATATCTTGAGCTTCTTATCTTGAAGTTGGCTGCATTCAAATTTAAATGTTATAAATTGATACTTGATGTTTATCTTCAAAACTGTACTTTATTCATCTTGAAGAACTCATGCAAATTTATCTCAAAACTTGTATAAGCTTATCTTCAACAGTTCACTTAGTCTCCCTCGAAAATAGAAAGGTTCGAGTCATGTTTATCTTTAAGTTTTTTTTTTTAGATCATAAAAGTTGATTGAAGTCTTCATAAAACTAACAATAAAAATGCAATAGTTGTTATTTGAATATAGAATTCTTGAATTTGTAGAAATCCTCATAAATAGAGTAAACTTTAATGAACTTAATCATATTGCTTTAATCCTCATGAATTGTAATCTTATTAGTGGAACATATGAATATATTATCCAAATGTATTCATCTTTTGGAGTTAGGCTTTAAAAACATTTAAAACTCGATTTATAGTAGTCCGTGAACAATCTGTGCTAGAATTATGATCTTAAATCTGATATACTTCTACCTTCTGGAGTTTCTTTTAGGTTGTCTTCTTATTTTAATATACTTATCACTTAACTTTCTAAACAATTCTCTGGGTAAACTAATACTATTCATTTTTCCTCCTTTTTCATTAAAATCTGTACACTTGATAATTCAATTAGTGTTTTTTAGACTTATTTTGTTGTCTTCAAAACTTAATTTAGAGAATAACAGAAGCACATAAGGACAATATTTTTCAAGAGAGCAAAACAATGATGTTAATTACAACTTTTAACCACTCAACTAACTCTTGAAATTTGCCTAACAATCGCTATTTATAGCTTCTTCAAGTCATCAGGCCATTGGACATTTTCACCCTAAAATTGTTCTTGCATTAATTGCTCCAATGGCTAGTTTCTGTTAATTATCATCCAGAAGCCACTTGCAAAACTTCAACATTGAAAATTATGGACTCAACTATTGTCTACATGCCACACCTTAGTGTACAGATGCTTGCCCATGCGTCATGATCATAAACATTCTAATCATGCAAAAAATACTTAGCGTCCAGATGCTAACCCTTGGTGCCTAAATGCTAGTTATAGTTCACAAAATTATAATACTGATCATGCTAGTGTCCATCATATTTATGATAAATTTTCTTTCACCAATATAGAGCATAATGTAATTTGTATATTTGCTAGCATTACAGCCTTTAGGAGAATAATTGCCACATGTTTGTAAAATTCCTAAGTTATCTTGGTAAGTTTATTTCATGAAAACCCTTTTTTTTGTGAATAATTTTTATGATGAGAAATGGCATTTTAATTGAAAATCAACACAAATTTATATCATCCTATATTTTGATACATTGTTAAGTTTATTGTAACCAAGCAATATAAATATCAAATATGACTCTCCTAATAAAATTGATCTGATTTGACATTTTTCTAAGAAAATTGATATAACAAAATTTAAGGTATAAGGTAAATTATACTAAAATGTCATAAAATTTAGGGGTAAACTAATTTGAGGTTATAATGTTTAGAGAAGTGGATTAATTGAGGTCACTAATGATACATATCAACATAAAAAAAAATTAATTCAAACTCAAAAAATCCGTCATGTTGCAACACATATCAATGGTGACCTCAATTGACATACATCCCAAAACATTGTGAACACAAATAAACTACTCGAAACATTGTGATCTCAAATGAACTTACCCCAAATGCTCTGACCTTTAATTTAGTTTATGTTTGTAAGCCCCGGAAAATTTCAGTGAATAATTCTAAGATGAACTTAAAAAATAAACCCTAAAAATCACTCTAAATTAAAAACCGAATTTCGACAAGTCCTAAATTACGAACGAATCCAGAAATTTCTCAATTGTGAGAAAATGAAAATCCTTAAAAATAAAATAAGAACTCAACAGTCTTCAAATTCAAAACCATGACGTACAAAAATTTCCATATTTAACTCCGACTTTTAAAATCGGGTAATATAAAGCCCAAAAACAAATTATTAAAAAGTAAATAATGATTAACCTTCGGAAATAAAACTCAATTTAAAAATTCCGAAAACGTTAAAAGATATTAAATACCTACAAAAATAAAATTTAAGATAAATTTCTCAAATCAAATATGTTGTATAAACATAAAATATCAGTTTTCAAATTGGCAATGATCTAAATTGAAAAATCACTCGGAAACCTTAAGTGGTATACAATAGCTTATGTCCGGCAATCTAGTGCCCCTAACCCTAGAGGCCAAGATGTAGTTTAAATATATAGAATAGCTCATAGTAATATAAGTTTGTTTAAACATATCAGATTGGTAAATTTTTGACCTATTTCGAACCTGTTCAGATACAGACTTCGAAAAGCGTGTCCCGAGGCTCGAGATATCAAAAATATACCATTAGTACTGTTAGACTCGTAATTTCATAAGATTTCAAATATATCAATTATATAATTTTTCGGGTTATAAAAGTTACAGTTATAACCTTTTTATCGTATTTCATTATTACGGTAATTAATTAGTCTTTTGCACTATTCATTTTATTTCATTACAAATTTTATTATTCTTATAAAGTCCTTATATTTTAGATAAATATTTTATATATTATAGAAAATTTTGTTTTTCTAAAATTTAATTAGTTCGGGCTTTTAGGATGATTCTGTTTAAGACCCGATACTAAAAATAAAATAAATTAATTTAATAATTGAAAAATATTTAAAAAATTTTTATTTTCATAAAATAATTTTTTTGAATTTTTCGGGTTATAAAAATATCATTTATAGCCCCTATTCGCGTATTTTGATCATACCGGTAACATATTTGTTAAAATACTAAACTAATTCAAATAATTATTTAATTTTAATTATGAAAAATCTGCTACAAATATTTGTAATAAATTTTCTAATTTTATTTTATTTTATTAAGAAAGTACTTTTACAACACATACCTTCAAGTACACCTTACACATATCACTTCCTTTTCACTTCAATCTTTCTACATATTATCCCACACTTCATGGAAGATTTTTCCTTCTTTATGGCTTCCATTGTCCTTCATTTAATCCTATTTTGACTAAAAATAAATGTATTTCAATTCTTCTTCAAAAAGTTACATTATACATTAATTTTACAATTCAATTTTGAGTCAAATTTCAACAAAACCCTCTCTCTCCTCTCTCCAAGATTCACGTGCAGCACACTTCTTTGGCTGCCTTGGTTTTATTTTTTTTCTTTCTTTCATTCATTTATTACACTCATTTTCTCTCTCTCTTTCATTTACTCATTTTTCCTTTTTCATTCCTTAACCTTTTCTCTCTCTTTTTCCTCTCTTTTCTTCTTCTTCTTGCTCTTGTTCATACAAGGAACAAGCTACCCCCATTCTTCCATGAGCCTCCATGCATATTTCTTGAAGATCTCTAAGCAAATCTTCATCTCAAAGCTTCCATAGGTGATATAGGTAAAGTGTAATGAAGGTTTCATGCATCAAATGACCTTCCATAAGCTTAAAAGCTTAGGATGATGATGCCAAAAAAATGAAACACTCCTCTTCTCCATTATTATTATCTTGTATCATAATTATTTTCTTGTTTAAAGTTGTTATATTTTGTAGATCTAACTTTTTATAGCTTTGATTTTTGTTTATGCCATAGATCTTGCTATTTGAGTTATTATTTTTGTTATTTCTTATGATTTATGCATATGTCCCTCATTCACATGTGTTCATGCACTTATAACTAGTTTAGAAGACTAGATCTAGTATTTTGAGTTCATAAAATGCATTAGACTTTGTTTTATGTTCATGAGCAACTTGTAATAGCATGATGATGTAGGAAAGTTGTAGGAAACTCAAGATCTATTTTATTTTCAACAAAAATCATTTTTGAAAATTCGGATGAAAAATGAACCATATTTAGAAAAGTTATTTTTCAACGTCAAAATGTGTATTTTTCATTTAAAATGAAGGGCTTAGGGTATAGATAACATAAATGAGTGATTTTTATAAGCAAAGTTTAGATCTATGAGTTTAAAGTTTATTATCATGGGTTTCATTTAGATGTATTGTCATATTAAGTATAGATATTAGTTTTGAACTCAAACAAAATTGTGAAATTCGTATTTTGGCAAGGCCCTCATTTAAAAAACCACTTTCCAAGTGTCAAAATGTAATTTTACTTAAGATAATGAAGGCTTAATATATGTATATCATCAAGACTTCTTTTTACAAGAATCAAAGGTGATTTTCAAAAGTTATTTTCAAAATAAAAATTTTATTTTCGGATTTTGGCCGAGGCATATTTTAAAAACATGTTTTCTAACTAAAAAAATGAAGTTTTTATCTAAGAAATGAAAGGCTCTTAGGATAGGATATGTAAGGAATGAATTTTCATAAGTTTAGATAGATTTTATCAAAAGATATGTTCAAAAATAAATTTTGTAAATTCGGATCTCAACAAAGACCAATTTTGAAAACCCATTTTTCAACTTCAAAACAAGACTTTTATTAAAGAAATGGAAGCCTTAAGGGGTAGGTTTGATTAGGAAATGATTTTTGAAAGACTAAATGAGTTTTACAAAGAAAACAAGCTCAAATGAATTTCTCAAAATTCGGATTCGAAAATAGCCACAATTCAAACATCTATTTCCAAATGCCAAAATGATAATTTTGATAGGAAAATGGAAGTCCTAGGGTATATATATAACAAAGACCAAGTTTTGATAAGGATAAAAGGAGTTTATCAAAATATAACCTTAGAACAACAAATGGTTTCCAAGAATAGGTTAACCAATGTTTTCATTCTTCAAAATTTTGTAAAATTCGTACTTAGGTAAACCACCTATTTAAACATCTACTTTTAACCCCAAAATGAAGGTTTTTATTGAAATAATGAAGGATGGTTATATAGATCATCAAGGTTGAGTTTTGATAAAATAAAGTATGATTTTCAAGAAGAAAAACTATTTTTCTTAAGTCTAGTATAATTCAAAGTTTTGCAAAGTAAAAGTTTTCAAAAAGGATTCTTGGTACTATATGTATACATATAGGAAGATCATCTCATAATCTTCATGAAATAGCTTGTAGGTAGTACATATATGCATGATGCATTGTAGAGATAAAGTATGAAAATTGAGTTTATCCAAAACTTGTAAATTCGGATGATTTCAAAGCCATGCCTTAAAAACTCATTTATCAACTCCAAAACTTGTGTTTTATATGAAAAATGAGGAGTTTAGGTCATAGGTATCATCAAGTGATGATTTTGATAAATTAAGATAGGATTTGCTAAGAAAAAATGTGGAACAAGGAGTAGAAATGTAGTAGGAAAAATTTGAGTTGCTAGTCAACTTAGGAAATTCGTAATTTTGGAGTGAGGTCATGAAAACACATACTTTCCAAACTCAAAATGAAAGTTTTATTAAAGAAATGAAGTCCTTAGTGGTAAGGCATGATTGAGCCTTAATTTTCTAAGTATCCAATGATTTTTACATAAAGGAATCACCACAAAAACAAGTTTTGCAAAATTCGGATTTTGGGATGAGCCAATTTTAAAAACATGTTTACAAAGTATAAAATGGGAATTCTTATGTAGAAATGAAGGTCATAAGTAATAGATATAATGAAGACTCAATTTTAATAAGGATAAGTATATTTTCTTGAGAAATAAATCCAAAACAAATGGAGATGACCAAAGTTAGGAAATTAGTTTTCTTGAAAGTAAATAGCCATGGAGTTCTACAAATAAAAAGTTTAAAATTCCTTTTAGTAAATATTGACAAAAGCATGCATACATCAAGCTCATCTCATGTCATTCATGTTAGGAAATCATTCATATTTCATGTATACTTGATTCATCAAATAGAAACATTTCAAATATTTACAAAACTATTTTTCGGAATCTAAAACCATTACTGATCAGATCCGATCTCTCTGTTCTGAGACCTAAATTTTTTCGAAACTTGAAAGTAATATTAGAAATAGATATATCTTTCGAAATAGATAGAAATCGATATATAATTTGTGAGATTCCGAGTTAAAATGACCAAGTTATGGCCATTTTAAGTTGGAATTTCCGCTTAGGACAAGAATTGCGAATTTGATAGTTTGAATAAGATAGTTTGGATTAGTTAAGTGATGAAATACTTATCAAAGTATTTCTTCCTTTTTAGGTGATCCCGAATTCGACGATTCCCTACCACCGGATTACTTGTACTAAGAGACCGGTGATCCAATGGCCGAGTGAGTAATACTTCCGATTTCATTTATGTATGCTTGTTGTTAAGTGATGAAATACTTGTACTAAGAGACCGGTGATCCATCATGGATATGCATGATGGGGACGAATGGGGATTATGTATGCTTGTTGTTGATATGAGAAATGGAATGTAAGGATATCGAAGCCGAGTGATTAACTATTGCTTGTATAGATGAATTAGAATTGATTGTCTGTGATTATTGATTGATCACTTAAAAGAATTGGTATAATTGATTATTCGGAATTGAAGATGAAATTGAACTCATTCATATCACGATGGGGATGGAGCATTAGCATTTGTTGGTTTATCGTTGTACTTTAAATGATTCTTGTCAGTTTATTGTTGTATGTTAAGCGATTTTATAGTTCAGTTGATTGTAAGCTTAAACGGCATCGTATTGCAAGATTCGTTAATCTGCTAACCCGGGATGGAGGGTGCAAGTCCATCCATATATGATTTTCGGCAAGTCATACGTTTGTTGAATTCACGTGTTTGATGCATATCACTTGTCTGACTAATCACTTGATTGTATGATGTGTTATAAATGTAATCCTGGAAGTTTTCACTCACTAAGCTAGCGTAGCTTATACCCCAATAGTTGTTTGAATGAACAGTTATCTCAAGAATGCTAAATGGGGACTGAGATGGTTGAAGTCGAGAATGACTTCAGGATTTCGGCAAGATATAAGAAAGTTTGAAGTTATCAACTAGTTTTATGATTTACCTTCTAATAGTTTACGTAGTAGAATTTTTTGATGAAGTGTAATTGAAGTTTAATGATTTGTATATGAATTATAGTGATTTGCATCTGAAGTATAGTAAATTGTATTTCCTTTATATTGTTACTCAAGTGTATCGATATAAAATGTATCTCTTCGATGAGTCTCCTCCATGTGCTAGACGCCTTGTACATAGTATGGAAGTCTTCGCGTGACTGAGGTGGTCATTCCTAGGCTTTAATATTATGTACGGCGGACTGCCACGTTTAGGGCACTCTTCGGGACGTGACAATGTTAAAGGTAAATCAATTGGAACAAGTAATTTGGGTAAAAGCGTAAAACATTATTCATCATCTTTTTGGTGATTTTATAATTTATTCAATTTTTTTTTCATGATGTTTGCTATATTTCATTAGGAAATGAAGCTAAATCCTAAATTTTAATATCATTAAAGTAAACATTGGACACATTTGTTTGATTTTTGACATAACCAATTTCATGAAATACTTAAAGTGAAAAAGATTAATTATTATAACTATTGAAAGAAGATTTCAACTACTCATCTGACTGACATGTAGTAAAGTTTTTTAAGTGAATGTAATAAACATGACATACTTTTTTTCTCTTTTTGGCCAAAAATATGATTGACTTCAAAAGAAAAATAAATTGTAAAAATAAATATGTTACAATTATAAAGAGAAGAATCAACAATTGAAGGTGTGAAGCCATATAAACATGAAAAAAAAAAGAGGTTTATGAAGTGTACCAATGAGGAATACATTATTGATATCCATTCAACAAAGAAATAAGCCTTTAGACAATGTAGGAATAAAGATGACGTGTGCAGTGAAAGGTTCAGCAACAAGGCTAAAGTTTTCATTATAGTCAAATCCATGTTGTTAATGAAAGCCTTTTCCAAATGATGAGTTTTATATTTTCTAAGGGAGCCATCAAAAATATCGTTTGATCTTTAACACTCTTTTGCAACCAAGAAGGTGGTTATGATTGTGAGGAACAAGGTAACACAGATGACTATGAAGAAGAGCAATAAACACTTCAAACATAGCATTATGCCAAATAGAATATCTATAGGCTAGAGTAATAGAGGAAGAGGATAAGCATTGTCATGATTAATGAATATGGATTTGAAAATTTTGAAGTTCTTTTTCTTGGTGCAGACTGATTGACGGTGAGGAAAGAAAAAAAGTAGTAGTAGAAGAAGAAAGAGTTATGGATAAAGAAGAAGACAATAAGTGAGAAGATGCAGAGGCAAAGGGAGTTAGGGGAGACGGAGAAGAAGAATTGAGGTTTCGATGAAGAATAGAAGAAGTTTAAGAGGTTGATGAAAGCATTTTAACATAAAGGGGTCTATTGATACCTCTAAAGAACAAGAATTGGAAACCATAATATGCAAAGGGTTATATTCATTATGATAGGGGGGATTCTTAAATAAACGCCAACACATGGTCAACACACAATTCATTATTATAAGATGCTTAAATAATTTAGTTTAAAGAGTTCTATTTATTGCTATGCTGACGAATGTTCATGGAAGTTGTAATTGTTCATGATATAGAAGTTAGTTGCTATGAAAATCAACAATGATTATGAATTCAGATACATTTGATGAGAAAATTATTTCTAACTACTAATCTTGTTCCAATAAAGACTTATGTTTCTTGACTAGTTAAAGATTATGCTTCTAAAGACTGTGGGTAAGGCTTACTTTAAAGAGAATATTCCATTGGTTAAGATTATAGGAAAGAAAATAATACAAAAGCTTAAATAATTCAAATATATTTAATTAAACATGTTTTTTATTTCATTTATTTTCTTCCATCATTATTCCATATTAGTAATTATTTAAGTATATATAAAACATGTGTTGGAATACAAATGTGAGGTTAGAGAATCCTCATGTAGGAAAAATGTAGATTATATGTGGAAATTATAGGAGAGATGGCTTATTAATCTAATACTTTAAATTTTGAGTTATATATTGTATCATTCTCATTAATGTATTCCTTCATAAGGCCAATTTGTAGAGCTTTTCCCCATTAATGGCTCCTCTTCTCCTTTAAAAGTGGCATTAAAGTCGATGGTATGATTGGATACTCTTATTGTTGGCCCCTTCCATGTGGAAAGAAGAATTGTGTGGTGTGACTTATGTATATGAAACTCATGATATGAGGTAAGCCAATAGGCAATAGACCACTTACAAAGAAGGCTTAGTGGAGTTAATCATAAATTATTATTTTTAAAAGAAATGCATCCTTATCAAAAACACACATGACAAAAGATCATAGCATTTATAAGTTGAATGAAAATTGTAATATCTTAATAATTATATGGAATAGATAGGGATTGAAGTTTATATAATACTTTATATTAAGCAAAACAAGAAAAAAAAAGATGTACATAAAGACAAGGTACTTTCCACGAGATGCCTATGGTAGCACATAATAAAATCATTGTGATATAATGTATAGAGATGTATGGTAAAATGACATATGCCATTAGTCTTTATGTACGACTTCAACTCTACATATTCATTACCATTATCAACATACAAAGAAAGTATGGTAAATATCATATTTGGTACTGTAAATGGACTTAAAATATAAATATTATTATTTATTTATTTAAGCTTGACTTGCGGGTTAGGTAATAGAGCTTATCGAGTTTGGTTCAGTTATTGGAATGGTTCGAGGAGATTTGGCTTGGTGGGCTCAAAACATGGATTGTGGGACCTGGTCACCGCATCCAACCTTTCTTAAGCAGGCTTATGTACACAAAGAAGATGACTATTGGCCTTAGCTCATGAAAAACTTTATCTGATTTGTCAATCACTATGATGATCTAACGGTCATCATCTATACCAAGTACTCCTATAAGTACTCAGTTACTCCTATTCATTTTGAACTTTTAGAGAGAGAAGTCAAATAATATTCTATAGAGGAGACTATGCTCATAGAGATCAAGTAAGACAACTCAAGTGATTTTTATCTCAATTGCTCGGGAATTGTAAGGTTGATGCTTGATGTCTACTCAAGATCTCTTACCTGTCACTTATGCATTCAAGACACTAAGACCACCTGTTTCTCATCCCTGTCATTCTTTCCAAGCTATCCTGTTATCAAGTGTCATCTCCTCAGCAACATTTGAAGTTACGTGCCAGCGCAAAAATCTACGCTATGCGTGCATGATCACTGTCAGAAGAACTCTGCAACTATATTTTGGCGACGTCACTGGGGATTAAGGAACTTAACATAGGTATGATGGCACCTCCACAAAGAAAGCAAGCTAACACCGATGACAACATGAGTCAAGATGCTAACAATGTTAACCTTAGTTTGAACAATCAAGACATGCCAGCGCAAGAAGACGTCAACCCTAACTTCAATACTAATCTAGTTGCTGATGCATAAGGCATTGTTCCTGATAATGCACAAATGATGCGTGCCACATAGGAAGGCTATGAATGGATAGAGCAAACAATGGAGGAGAATACCAGAGCCTTGAACCAATTCTTAGCTACTTTCACTCATCTCCTACCAAGGACGGTTGCTAATTGCTAATGCTGCTATGATCTAAAGTGTAGCCTTACCAGGCTTCACCCTAGTTATGTAGCATGACACCCTCTCTTTATCTGAACCAACCATTGCTCTAACCATCTAGGGGAATACACCTCAGGGGGTAAATGTGCAAACCTTACCATTATAGGTTGCAGTTGAGCAGCAACCAGCATTTGAAGTAGGTAATGTGAGATCAACTTAGCAGGTCATCATCTTCATGTGTACACTCTTGCATTAACTTGAGCGAGACTGCTCCTTTGCCTAATCCTAATCTTGTTCAAGGATCAATTCCTCTAGTTGCACTAGCTGTACTAGTAATACCAATCATCTTAGCTACGCTAGTTGTACCATTAGTGCCCATGTCAAAGTAATCCTTTATAACAAAGGAAGACTTGGATATTTATTTGAAGGAGATTCCAGCTAAGTCTTCTATGGAAGTGTTAGACTTTAAGCTTCCATACCACCATCGCGTCACTGCAAAGCTTTACCGAAGGGACTATGTCAGTCCTAAATTCATGCTATTGATGGGAAGAAAGGTAGCCTTACAGACCACCTGCTAAAATTCATCAAGATGGTGGAAGTGTACAGGTTTGATGATGACCTGAAATTGAAAGAATTTTCAAAGTCTTTAACTGAAAAGGCATGCACTTGGTATGTTAATATCCCTAAGGTCAGTTAACTCATGGAAGACTATGTGCAAGCTTTTCTTGGAAAAGTTCTTCTCTACTCAAGAGCAAGTGACCAAGTGAAGATTTGCATTCAAGGAATGTTCACTGAGTGTGCCATCCACCTAAAGAACCTAAACTTGTACTCATTTATCGGTATCATGGAGAATGCACGAAGGACCAATAATTCTATTGCAAAGCAATAAAGAGAATGTGGTAGATATGACAAGCGATTGGCATTCATTAATATAACTCATGGCTAGAGCCCCATAAGTAGCAAGAAGCACAAAAGTGAGCAGATGAGCTCCACAAGGGTGTCACCTTTCGCATGTCCAGTAAGTAAGGTACATGCCATCCTTGATCATTGGCTTTGAGATGAGAACATCAAATTGCCAAGAGTTGAACGTCAACCTATAGTCAGCAAAAGAAGAGATCCCAACTATTGTTGATATCATAGAATTATAGACTACCCCACTAAAGATTGACAAAGCCTACAAAAAAAATTCAACAAGACGGTTCAAAGCAGAAAAATTATCGTCAAGACAAGTATGTTTGAAGTAACATAATCCTAACTCAAGATGTTTAAGTGTTAGCATAAGAATCTTTTGATATAGATTGACGATTCCTTAGATGGTAAAAAAAAAAAAAATAAATCTTATTTATCTTCAAACATTAGTAGAATTTTTCATTTAGTGACATTAATTTATTTCCTTAATTATTCTCTTATGGGTATTTACTTTCCTTAAGCCTTGGCAATGCCCTGGTGCTATCATGTTTCCATACTGTAAGCCTAGGTAATGCCCTGCCACCATCATGACTTCCACATCTTAAAACTCTACAACACCTTGGCATCACAACTTCCATCCCTTTAGGCCTAAGCAATGCCCTGGCATCACAACTTCCATACCCTAAGCCTAGGTAACACCCTAGCACCATCACGACTTCCATGCCTTAAGCCTAGGTGATACCCTGGTACCATCACGGCTTCCATACCTTAAGCTTAGGCAACACCTTGATACCATCATGGCTTTCATGTCTTAAGCCTAAGTGATGCCTTAATACTATCTTAACTCTCATGCTTAAGCTCAAGCAATGCCCTGACATCATGACTTTTGCACCTTAATTCCAAACAATACCCTGGAACCATCTTAACCTTCACACCTTAAGCTTAGGCAATGCCTTAGCATCATGGCTTCTACTCCCTGAGTCCAAGCGTCACTCAACATTGTTACCTTAAGCCTATATTAAAGCCTAAGAGGTGCTTAGGGGATCACAACTTTTGGGCCCTAAGCCTAGGCGATGCCCTAACATCACGACCTTCATGCATTAGGCTCTAGTGATGCCCTAGCATCATTGTTTCCATGCCTTGGTTTGCTTCAGATGGGTCATGCACTTTGGCTTGTCAATGATGTAACCCATGTTGCACTCCATCCAAGAGAGAGTTTCTTCATGAAAGTAAAGTGTATACTAGAAAGAGGAAGATTTTTTTTCCCCACTCATTCTCAATGCATTACATTGAATCCTCCCCTGATGGTATCCTTAGAATTGGCATACAACTTAGGCTCAATTATTAGAGCTCACCATCATTAAGAAATGTCATATGTAGCTTGGTGTTGGAGGCTTTATCCCAAAAGATATCTTCATGGATGTTGTCACCACTCATTGGTCTCGAGGACACTAGGTTTATGGTAGATAACCATCCTAGCAATTGGTAAGTTTTTCTTGACAACTTCAATACTCTGAGCTTGACACTTAAATTTATTCAAGGCATCTTGAAAAATAGCATCTTCAACCATTGGTTTCAAGGATGTTGGTTTTATGGAGTTTGGGATTGGTTATATTTCATCTCTATCTACTTAGACTTGCTACACTCTCAATGAGACATGCTAGAAATGGGGGGGATGAAAGATACTAATGTGTGCAACAAATAGCACATCTCTATAATTATCAAAGTAAATTAGCATATCAACATCAAAGCATCAAGCATGTCACCTATGTATGAGCAAAACATGGACTCACTTCAACATTGTAGGTGTCGCACTTAGCTTGTGATGTGTGGCCTTTAACAAAGGGTATCTTTTGAGCTTGTGATGCTTGGCCTTTAGTAGGGGGTAGCACATTGAGCCACCTTGAGGAATGCTAAATGTTTATTGGAGAGCAGTAGTTTTCTTCACTTTTTTTTGAAGCATAACATGCAATTCCCTCTAGTGATGCTACTTCTCGTCAGTTGTTTTTGAAGTGTAACCTTAAATGCCCTTTGGTGATGGCCCTAGAACTGGCGTGCAAATCAAGCTCAATTATTAGAGCTCACTATCAATGGAGGGGTTGCATAGAACTTGAAGCGAGAGGCTTTTTCCCAGAAAGTGACTACAGAGATAATGACATCTACCTATTGGTCTTGAGGGCGTTAAACCTGTGGTAGGTTCCCATCTTGACACACCAACAAGTCCTTTTGTCTGATGACTTCAACATTTTACAGTTGATGACTCCTTGCCTCTCCTTGCTTGCTCTTGGTCCGCTTCTAGAAGCTCCAACCCTTTGTATGGTGATGACTTGAACTTGATCATACTATGTTCCTTTTGCATGGTGACCTTACACCTTGTGTTAGATTATGTATCATCTTCTTCTACTTGCTCCCTCTACTTAGTAGCACCTTTTTGCTTATTTTTTTGAAGCATTACACTAAGTCTCTCCTGATGGTGTCCCTAGAATCAACATGCAACTTGGGCTCAATTTTCGGAGCTTACCATTAGTTGAAGGTATTACGCTGAGCTTGAAACTTGGCTTTGAATGTGTCTTTAGAGACAGTGTCATCAATCATTAGTCTTAAGGATGTTAGATTCATGGCAGATTGCTATCTTGGTGCACCACCAAAAGTTTGGCTACTCTTTGTCTCCATGTACTTCATAGGTTCAATGCTTTGACTTTGACTATTCTTTATCTCCTTGTCCATCGCCATATATTGGCACGTTGTCTTTTCAAGCAAATGACCAAGATTGGTTAGAGATAGTCTTTATTATGCGACAACCACAACATAAAAAAAAAAAAAAAGAAGAAGTTAATCAATGTGGTTAAAGCATATATTGTGAACATTAAATATATGTGATGTGGACATAATGAGTGCATGACAAGAAGTGTTAATTGCTATGTCAAGAAAGATACCTTTGATGAATATAGGTGGAGATTCAAGTCACATGATGAATATAAGAATTAGTATATGTACCTAAAGCAAAGATGAAAAGGGAAGATGACACTATAGAGGTTGTTGTTGTCCACAATCATGAAACATCTTTGCAATTCTACACTTTTAAAAAAAAAAAAAACGGGGAAAAGATCTAGATTTTTTCTTTTTGAAAAAAAAAAGGAAGAAAGAAGAAAAGCTTATGCAAGATGATGAACGATGAATCATACCTTTAAGGCTGCTTGATGAAAGCAAAAAGAAAAGATAAGGATATATGCATATAAATAGCTAACATGATGAACCAAAGTAATCGATATTGAAAGGTTTAAAACTAAGATTGAAGTTATTTTTTTGATATGATGATAAGATATTCTGAAAACTATTAGATACAGAGAAGATATGCATGAAGGTATCATTAAAACTCTATCTATTGTTGAGGTTTTAACAAGATATTATGAAGATTCTATTCATTATTGAAAATTTGACAAGCTAATATGAAGATTTAAAAAGATATTATGAAGATATTTTTAATTTCTTTAAAAAAAAAAACTCTCCAACATATATGATTGACATTTTCATTAGAAATTTAATGATGCATATATCTAACTAATGGAATCATCAAATCATTTATACATGTGGAAGAAATGGATGTGTTTCTCTCAATTTTATGATTGATCAATTTTGAAGGGGCTTAACTTTTTGTATACATGGATTTATGAGATCAATAAGATGTAAAATATATATATATATATATGTGTGTGTATATATAATAATAATAATATCGATTTGAGCCTACTTTGGGATGGACTAACCGTTACATTGTTTGCCAAATTTTATGAGATCGAAAAAGATAATTTTCTATGGAGCACCGAGTCCATGACATATATTTATTATCAAGAGAAATTGTTTTGCAACCTCATTGCCTACTATTGACTATCCTACTATTATGATGTGGCCTAATAAGCATTGAAGAGTTATATAGTCACAATATGGATATCAGATAGTTCCATGGCGTAATATGGATATCAAATGGTTGTATGGAGGCAAGATCATTTAGAAAAACCTAAGGTGACATGCGCAACTGAAGTGTGTTGCAAGTTCGTGCATTATAATACAACTACATATAATAAAGCAAGCTGCAGTGCTGGGACTTGGCTTTTACTCAATGATTCATCTGAAACAAGTAAAGTCTTCAACTCTATAAGAGCACTTGGTAACATCATGTACCGAGTGTTGATTAAATTATGCATAAATGTAAGCAATGCTCAAAATACCTAAATTCTGTCTAAAGAATTTTGGTTTAGAGGCAAAATGTAAATGGACTTAAAATATAAATATTATTATTTATTTATTTGGGATTAGCTCACACGTTAGGTAATAGGTTCCAGCAAATCTGGTTCAGTTATTGGGATGGCTCGGGGGGATTTATCTTGGTGAGCTCAAAACAAGGATCGTTTAATTGGTCGGCCGCATCCAACTTTTCACAAGTAGGCTCATACACACAAAGAAGATGATTATTGGCCTTGGCCTATGAAGAATTCTATCTGATTTGTCAATCATTGTGATGATCTGACAGTCATTGTCTATACCAATTGCCTATAAATACTTAGTCACTTCTTCTCATTTCAAATTTTTGGAGAGAGAAGACAAACACATTTTACAGAGGAGATTCTGTTTACTAAGATCAAGTAAGGCAACTCAAGAAATTTCTATATCAAATGCTCAAGAACTGTAAGATTGACACGCGAGGTCCACTAAAGCTCTTTTATCTATCACTTGTATATTTGAGATACTAAGACTACCTATTTCTCCTC
The DNA here is from genome assembly GCA_024138025.1 of Combretum micranthum. Classification (NCBI taxonomy): domain Eukaryota; kingdom Viridiplantae; phylum Streptophyta; class Magnoliopsida; order Myrtales; family Combretaceae; genus Combretum; species Combretum micranthum. Next base: position 260,806 of record JAMXBD010000658.1, on the reverse strand, counting down.
CCCATTATTCTCTCCAAGCTATCTCATCATCAAGTATCATCTCCTTAGCAATACTCTGAAGTCACGTGCCGGTGTGAGATCTACATGACGGGTAGGTGACTACTATAAGGAAGAACCTTACATCTATAGGTACCTAAACTTTATTTATTTCTGCATTTAATTACTTGAAGTTTAAAAGAGTGATACTTAAACTTTTTTTACTTCTATAAATAATTAAGTGAACTTTGCTCCTTATTTGTAATTAGCTACTAAGACCTTGCCTAATTTTTCCAATCAACTACTTAATCCAAGTAGTATAAATAACATTAAAAAGTTTGTAAGTAGAAATTTGATACTTTTAAATTTTTGATAACTAACTACAAGAATAGACAAATTTAGGTATTAGATGTGAATTACGAAATTATGGTGATTTGACGCAACATTTCAATACAAATGATTTATACTAAGAAATATAATAGCAACATAAGATTTTTTTTTCCTTTTTTTTTATTCATTTGATATAACCAAATATATGAAAATATTGAAAAAAAAATTAGTCTATTACTTACACGTGGAAGCTACATGATGGGTTTCTAAACCAATTTCAATTTCACTTAATCTAAATATTATCTCTGTTGTAATTTATGCCTAATTCATGCAATTATAACAATAATAATAAATAGATAAGAAGAATTTAATGTGGAGTTTGGCCTACCTTATAAAATGTTGACTCTTTTTTTTTTTTATTACTTAAAACTATAAAACCAATTAGTACCTATGCCAAAACTCAACATAGAGGGTGAATGGAGTTTTAGAATTATGTTAATATCTTTTACAAGATAATTGCTAATTGATGTAATTCTACAAACATAGAATGAATAAGTAAATAGAGAAACAAGCTTATATTTAACATGGAATTTGGTCCACTCTTAGTATCCACAATCACACTAATGCCTCCTATGGAGGACTTCACAAACCACTTTATTAATAACAAGTAAATCGCTATTAAAGATCTACACACAAGCACACACAAATAAAGCTCACAAACTCATAAGAGTTGTATCTTTGCAATAATTCCTAACTCAGTAGGAACAATTCAATCACTCAAGGAATTTGCACAACAAACTCTTATGTAGTGTTTTGAAAAGAATTGCAAAATAACTCTCAATGGCACTTATTGTTTTCTCTATTACTAGATGAAGCAAATTAAGTGCAAAAAAAATATTTTTCAAGAGAGTAAAATAATGATATTAATTACAACTTTTAATAGCACAACTTTCTTGAAATCTCCTAGAAGGCAGTATTAACGGCTTCTTTAAGTCATTTGGCCATTGCACATTTTGCACCCTAAAATTTCTCTTGCATCAAATGCTTTAATGGCTAGTTTCTACCAACTAGCACCCAGAAGTCATATGCAAAAGTTTGGCACCAGAAAGTTATGAACCCAACTAGAGTTCGGATATCACACCTTAGTGTACAGATACTAGCCACATTATGATCATGTGAAAAATGTCTAGCATCCAACTACTAACTCTTACCATTGAGATGCTAGCTATAGCTCACATGATTAGAATCCAAATCATATAAGCACCTGAATGCCATGCCCTGTAAGATGTTTGCCATTTGCTGTAGCTAATTCATTAACTTTACAAACAAACATAATGCATAATTTGCACAAATACAAATATATCATATCACAAACACATTTGGTCAATTAAGTGTAACTTAACTCTAACAAATGAGTGATTATCTAATGTTTTCCCTTACCAAATTTCAACTTGAACTTTCCGGTTCAACAATTTCTCTTTTTGACAAAGGAAACCATTGCATAAAAAATACCTCTCAATTAAGCATCCTTGTTTAATAAAAAATTAGCAAAATAAGTTAAAAATTTAATGCTTAACTAGAGAGAATATAAGTTACACTTAATTGACCATACATCACACATACATATTCATTGTGTGACCCAAAATTTGTCCCCCTTTAGCCTCATAAAAATGACAAAAGTACTATAAGGAATTTAATTTTAAAAGGGTAAATTATGCTATAAGGTATCAACATTTAGTGACAAGTTCATTTAAGGTATCAACATTTTAAATAGTTAGAAAAAGGAATCGATTCTTGACAAAGTGAATTCAAATGAGGTACAATGTTTTGTAAAGTTCATTTAAGGTATCAATATTTAGATTAATTTTCAATTAATTTTCCTTAATTTTCGCTAATAATTAAATATTGATACCTAATTTGACTCACTTTGCAAAACGTTAATACATCTTTTTAACCACTTGAAACATTGATACCTTAAATGACTTTATGTCCAAACATTGGTTCCTTTTTTTAACCACTCAGTATGTAGATATCTTAAATAGACTTATCCTCAAACATTGATACTTTTCTATTTAATTTACCCTTTTTAAAAAACAAGCAAATTAGGATATTACCACTCTTAATGCCTTGAAGTGCCTTAAGAGTACCTATAAAACCAAGTTTCCTTTTTTGGTATCCATTTGAATTTAGGTCCATTTTGGTTCTCTACAACATAAATTTGTCCCTTATGGACCTATACAAACTTGCTTTAATGATTTAAATGCATATTATTCCTTATTATGCAATTGTATACAACATGGTGAATTCTATTGCAATAATTGCAAGTGTTGTGAGTAGCTTTCACAAAGCGGCCTTATGGAACTTTCATTTATTGTTTCTATTACGATCAATTCCATACCTATTTGAATTGCACTTTTTTTTCCTAGAAAGTGTGTTTAAATTCTTTTTACTCTCAATGAATTGAACGATAATTTCCTTTGAATCATTTACACTAGTTTTCAAAGTAGCATTTTCCATTTTTAACTCGCTTGCCTCCTTCAAAAGTTTATCATCACTTATCATATCATTGTTATCTTTTTAAAAAATTTTGCTTTCAGTATCAAGCAAATAGTTTTCAACTTTCAATGTTTCATTTAAGTTGCATGACTCATCATTCTTATTCTTTAATTTCTTAGTTTCCAATTTTAAAAATTCATTATCCTCACAAGATTTCACATTTCATCTTTAAAGGATAAATTAAATCAAAAGATATCAACATTTTAGGATAAGTTTATTTTAAGTATTAGCGTTTTAAGTGGTTCAAAAGCGGAATCAATATTTGAGGATAAATTTATTTAAAGTATCAATGTTTCAAGTGGATAAAAAGGGATTTAATGTTTTGCAAAGTGAGTCAAATAAGATATTAATAATTGACTATTAATAAAAATTTAGGAGTCTTGATTGAAAACTAATCTAAATGTTACTATTTTAAATGAATTTCACAAAATGTTGATACCTTGTTTGATTCACATTGCAAAATGTTGATACCTCTTTTTAACCACTTGCAATATTGATACCTTAAATGAACTTATTCCTAAATATTAATACCATCTAGTGTAATTTATCCCATCCTTAAACACATCAAATTCACTTTCAAAATCATCTGGTGCATCTCCGAACTTTTGTATGATGATTTTAACATGCTATTCTACTTTCTTATTTTAGCCATTTCATTGCATAGTTTATCATAAATATAAACCAATTTATCATATGAAGTTTTGAATGAAAGTGAACATACTTCATCATCTAAATTCATGAAGCACAAATCTCCATCCCATCACTCTAGGTGGTAATCATTATTTCCATCTTTAACTTCTTAACACTCTTTTTGAGCTTTAGACAACAAAGTTATATGTGGTAAGGAAAGCATGTGATGGCCTTTCTTTTCCCCTTCTTTGAACTAAATGTGCTTTGATCTTTCTCATTTTTAAACCTTTTGTTAAACATCAAGAATTTTGTGAATTTCATGGCTATCTCATTCAACACTTCATCCTCATTCTCTTCACTTTCGTCTTCTTTACTTGAGTATAAGAATGATACTTTAAAGGCCATCTACTTTCTTTGGGATTGTTCTCTTTGTCTCTTGATTGTCTCAAGCATTTTGAATATGTCAAGGAGTTGCCCCTTTGAAAGTTAGCTCAAACGTTGAGTTTTTTCAATAGTGGTCCTCTCAGATTCCCACTATCTTGGCAATGACCTAAAAATTTTGAAATTCATTTTAATGTTAGTAAATATTTTCCAAAAATCATCAACTGATTTATGATTTGTTAATTCTATATTGCATTTTGGTGAGTTTTTGCTTTTAAAATAAACATGAACCTAAAGTTTTCCTAAAATTTATTAAAAATACTAATAAGTTTTGTTTTACTTCGATCGCAGTCACCAACATAGGTAAGTGCACCTGTAAACCCTTAGAATTTTTTGTTAATTTTATAAATAAAACCCAAGAGTCAATATCAAAGGCGGAATCTTAAAGTCAAACCAAGTCAATTCTTAAACCCTAGATGGAATCATATAGTTTCTATTCTAAAGCCCTAAAATATTTAATAAATTAGAATAATAGTATTAACCTTAAATATGGTTGATTATAAGGCATATACCCTAGAGCAGTAAGTTTTTTCCTAAAACACTAATCATACTAAACCTCCACAATATCGGTTTCTATATTCGAACACCGACACGCAAAACGAGTCAAAATTTTTCAACAAACAATTTACACTAGTATAATATTAAGATATTCATAAAATATCAGATAAAATTTTATTGGCTCATAAAAACATCGGATATGGTCTTTATATATGTATTTTTTATCTCCATCGATAATTAATTTTCTTGTCAACTATTTATTACTATTCACATTACTTACCTTTTCTTACACATCTTACATCTCTTACAAACTCATAACTTTTCTTACATAGCATCCAATTTACCATATTTTATTTCACTTTTCTTAATCAAATTAATTAATTTTCACTCTCTTCTCACATCGGCTGCCTCTGTCTGTCTGTTTGTCTCTCTCTCTCTCTCTCTCTCTCTCTCTCAATTTTCTTTTTCTTTTCAAAATTTTCATACTTTAATTCATCTATTTTTCATCTATAAATACTCATTCTCTCTTCATTCTTTCCACAATTTACAAACTCTCATTTTCACAAAACTTTCTCAAAGTTTCTCCTCTCTTTCCCTCCTTATTATCGTCACCAACACCACAACCCAACTCTATCCCCCCAACAAATTTCTTGCTCCATAATTTTCTTTCATCTTTCCTACTTTAGGTAAAAGCACCAAACCATCTCCTTATATATGTGTGTGTGTGTGTGTGTGTGTGTGTGTGTGTATTTCTTTTAGTGTTTTCCATAAAAATCCCCATGATACATAATGTTAGAGAATGGAAATGCAAGACAACACATTGTTCATGTGACACAATGCTATTTTATGTTTATATTATGTTTATTTTAATCTTATTTACTAATCTAACTTTCTATATATAATTATGTATATTTAAGTATTTATAATCTTTATAGCCTATTGCTCACTAACATAACTATATTTATCTCATGCTCTCTCTCTCTCTCTACATATATAATATATATATATTTCATAAGACTAGTCCATTCTAGTCTTGGATTGATTTAAAAATCAAGTCCGAATGATAATGAAAAATTTTAAGTTTTGGGGAGTCTTGACAAAAATATAAGACTCCCATATTATTTCTTTTCATCGTCCTTTATTTTATTATGAGACTGGAATATTTCAAGTCTTAGAAAGCCTTGACATAAATGTAAGACTCTCATTTCATTTCATTTTGATTTATTTATTATACATGATGACTAGATATGATCATAGTCCAAGACTCCCATGTTTTTATTTTGATTTTCACATATAATTTCATTTATGATCTTGTCAACTTCTTATTTTGAGTTAATTCCGCTAAGCTAAATATTCCCAAGTTTAGTTTATGTTTATATATATAAGTGTTCATAGTGATGTTGTCATAATGGTAAATTGAATTCTAAAAATTTTAATGTTAATAATTCTTTGTTATGTGAACAATTTTCTAAACTTATTTTTCAAGGCCCTAGAAATCCTTGTGCAAAAGAAAATTTAAAAACTAAACCAATTCATTATTTTTCACAAATGTGATGACCCTAAGTTGTATTTTGAAAATCTTAAAACGTGAAATTCTTTTCTTAGCATCACATGAAAGACAAATGTTTTAACCAACAAGTCATCAATAAAAATATATATTTAACAATAATTTCAAAGAATAAAATAGAGAGTAGAGTTTTATTTTAAAGATCAATTCACTTATTTATAAGTGACGAATGTTCACTACAAGTTTTCAAGAGTAAAATTTTGTAAACTTAAGAAATTTCAATTGTCATGAAAATATTCAATAAAAATTATTCTTTTAAGCAACATCACTGAGATCATGCATTTATTATGAACTATTATGATTGGTTAATAATTTTAAGCAATATATATTGGATGTAGAAAGTTTAAATAAGGCAAAAATTGTAAAAGAAGTAGAACTCAAATCTAGAACATGCTTGGCGTGATTTGTCTAGTAGGTTTTTGAGACCTAGATGACCTCAAATGTTTAAAATAACTCTACAAATAAATAGAGCATTCGAAATAGGCAGAAATCAACTACTCATATACAAACTTTGGAGTTAAAATGAGAAAGTTATTACCATTTTAAGTTATAACTTTTATAATTGGGAAAAATACCACGAATAAAATTAATAGAGTTAGAAACTTAAGTAATACCCTTATGAAATACTCACTTCATGTATTTCTTTGGTTCAGGTGACGAGGAAATCAATGTTCTATTTCCCAAGGACTATTTTGATTAAGATGTTTCAACATGGTCGAGTGAGTTATTCTTCGCTTTTGCATATTCTTATTTATACTTGCAAAATAGAAGCACTAGAACTTAAGAAAAGATAAAAATGAAAATTGCATATGGGATTGTCATGGGTTTTGTATGTGTGAACCCCTAAAATTTTTGGTTAATTTTAAGTTTGATCTTATAATTAAAAGTGAATCGAAACCCTAAAGGTCAACAAAAGTCTAGTACAAACCCTAGGATTTAGATCCGCCATTACCGTATTCTTTAGCCCTAGAAAATGAAGTTAAGTTAATTAGTGTTAATAGTTCGTAATATCTTGAGAAAGCATAAATATCAGATTTGCGAAATTCAAGTGTCCTTCGGATTCAAACAGGACCTGTGTCGAAAAGCGTGTGCCAGAGCCCAGGATAGTATAAATATTTCGATAACACCATTAGGACCGATTTAATGCAAGGTATTAAAAAATATCAGTTTCGTAATTTTTCGATAACTAAAAATAATAGATATCGTATTTATACGTATATTTTCTTACTACCTGTATTTTTCTAGTCACATCTACTTTACACTACACTATTCATTACTATTCTGCACTATTTTTTTATCTCTACTTTTTCTAACACCTACTCTTACAACACCATAACCTATTATCTTTACTTTTTACCTTTTCCACAACTTTATATCATATCTATCTTATACATTATTACTTTTAATATACAAAATTACAAAAAATCAGATCTCTCCTCCCCTACACTCTACATGGCCGACGCATCTCCCCTCTCTCTTCCTCTCATTTATTTTCAATTTTTCTTTGATTAAATCACTAAAAAATCACTCCTCATTTTCCTATAAATACCCCCTTTCTCTTTCACTTCATTCACACATCTTCTACTCACAAATTTCACTCTCAAAACTCTCTTTAATTCCCCTCTCAACTTCTATCCTAAAACTATCTAAAAAATTTCTCCACAAAACCCTCTTCTTCTTCTTCTACAAACACATTAGGTAAGAAATTTCTTTAGATTTCCCTTACCATGTCATATAACTTTACATGACCATGGTGTGAATTTCCTAAATTTAATGTTAAGGAAGCTACACTATGTTCATGTATTGTTCTTGTTTATGAAAATATATTTATGTTATTATTTTACTTTTGCTCATATTATTATTGATCTTATGCTTATCTCTTATATATATGTAACTAGATATAATTATGTACTTATATATAATCTTTAGAGCATATAAGCTCATTGTTTTTTATTTACTTCCAAGTAATGCAATTTATTTATTTCATATTATTTTAAGATTAGTCTCTAGTCCTAGACTTATTATCATCAAGTCAAAACAATATATTTGCTTTCTTTTCTTATTTTTCTTTTGGGACTAGTCCATTCTTAGTCCTGGGAAATCTTGATAAAGCTAAGGTTCCCAATACTTCACATATTTCTTTACTTGCTTATTTTATTACTTATTATGTCTTTCTTATGTTTTTACAATTCCACATTCATGATCATGCATTAACATATTGATTTTGTCTCAACAAGATAAATAATGAAAAGTTTTCTTAAAATATAAGTTCTTCTCCAAAAATAAATATTGTCATGAAGGAAATGATTTTTCATAAAAACTTAGGAATTTATCTTAACAAATCTTTTCTAGAAATCTAGAGGAATTCATCATAAATTTTAAATAACCAAAGAACATATAAATTTTCCTTCAAAACATACATACACTTTAAAAAGTCATAAATGGAAAAGAATTCTTGTTCAAGCAAAAGTTTTACTAAACCTCACTTTTCATCACTACTTTGAATTTCAAACTAAACTAGTTTGACAAACACCAAGAATTTTCCTTTCATAAAAATAGGATGATCTTAAGCAATAAGATTAATGAACGACTTAGGAAATCGTTTCTTTAAATATAGAATCATTACTACTTTCAAAAAAATATTAGAAATTAAACTATAGGGAGTTTAGAAAAATGGAAATCATTCTTTTGAAATTAAAAAGACTAAGAATAGAATTAAGGAAAAATACTCATTTAAATAACTTGAGAAATTTTCTAGCAAAGCTAAGAAGAAATTGTCAAAAGTTTTACTTTTCCAAAGTTTCTAGAAGACTTTACTTTTACCAAAAATTCATGGTTGAGACAACTTTATTAATTTCATGCATTTAACTTGAGTCAATGAATATATATATATATATATATATGTATATATTACACATTTCAAAGGTCTGACAAACTACTATAATATCTATCTCTTTGATTCAAGTTTTTATAAAAAGAAGAAAATAGGTTTTGTAAAATTCGTGGTGAATCTGATCACTCCTATTTCGACTTAGTTCGATGTAAATGGTTTTAGAATTGAATAGATGTTTTCGAATAGATAGAAAACGATATATTATATGCCAATTCCACGTTAAAATGATCAAGTTATGGCCATTTTAAGTTGGAATTACCTTTTATATGAATTTTAACGATCTTATGATATAGTTTTTGAAAAGTACCGTGGGATCAACAAGAAATACTCATTAAAGGTATTCTTCTTGATTAGGTGATCCCGAGGAGGAGTGTACATATCTGGAGGATTATTATCGACTCATCCATCAGGAAATAGTGTCATCATGGCTGAGTGAGTTTACTCCCCTTTAATTCTCATACTTATGATTGTGCTTGTAAATTTAGTTGCATTAGAATTCAGGAAATATAAAATGGAAATTGTATGATAATATGTTGAAAGAATATTAAGTATATCGAAGCATGAATTGCTTGTAATAAAGTTGTATGTGTTTTATTACATTGAAGTGTTTGAAATTGGTTGCTTACTTGAAAGAAATTAAAATATAATGACTAGACTTTAATTAAGAATTTATGCATACATTTCATATGCTAAGTCACATTGCATTCGCTATTATACAATTTATGGGAAAAGTGTATGATAGTGGTGGTAGGCATAACCGATATATCCTGTAAGTGGCGAGTAGGAGCTGGTAAAAACTACATAAATTGGTAGCTAATAGGAGCCTGTAATAACTACATATTTTTTATGGCGTATAGGAGCCGGTAAGATCTATAAAAAATGTTTTAAAATGAAGTTGCGGCCGTAATTGGCCAGAAAACCTAACCGAATGAAGGGCATAATTTATTCGACATATGATTCCCGAAAAATCATATATCTTGCATGCTCATGTGTTTGTTGCATTTCATTTGCTTGCCTAATAAACTTGGTTGATCTTTTCCTTCAAGTATGAATTTTTGAGATTTACTCTCTAAGCTCGTACGCTTACACCTCTATAGGTATTTGCATTCTCAGGAACACTTATTTTTGTACCCAAGGCCTACTCATGTCCGCGTAACTTTTGAAGGAAATCTACTTGAAGAAATAGATTAGAATTCCTTTGAAATCTTTGATGTAGTATTTAAATATTGTAAAGACTATTTCGATCTTTGGGATTTAGAGGGATTATGCCCCTAAGAATCATGTAATAGACCTTTGGTTATTAATATTACGATCTGTTTTATTTCTGGATTCTTGTATGTTCATTTTTACTTGCTTAGACCACACTTCCCAAAAGCGTTTCCTATTACCGTGCTAGACGCCTTACATATAATACTAAGACTTTCGCATGACTAAAGAGGTCATTCTTAAGTCTTGATATTATATGTGGTAGGCTGCCACGTTTAGGTACCCTTCGGGGTGTGACAGTATGTATTTTGTGGTGCTTAATAAATTAAAAGTAAGCATATCGAAATTTGAATTATTGATTAATACCTTGTTTCGAATTTATGTTGATGCATTCGTATGAACTTGGATGATCACCCTAAAAAAATATAACTCTATTAAGAGATAATTAATAATTTGATCTTGCATGACATGAATTGAGTCTCATAATTTTCACTATTGTTCTTTCGTGTGGGAACGAAGATTAGTAGTGATGGCAAGTAGAAGCCAGAAAGTCTATAAAAATATTGGCATGTAAGAGTCCAAGAATTTACAAATTTATATGATAGTCAAATGAACTTGTAACAAACCACAACTCTCGATATGGAAGGCATAAATCCATTGTACATATGATTTCCGACTAATCACATGTACTTGATTGTTCATATGAATGATGCATTACATATGCTTGTATAAAACTTATTTGATTTATGGGTACGTTTTTGTGAGAATTTACTCACTGAGCTAGATGTGCTCATACACTCTTAGATTTTGTTGTAGCAAGAATATCTTTGGCTTTATCTGAGGTAAATCTTCACTCAAGTAATGATATGGGCATACTGAGAGTTTTTGAAAGGAGTTTACAAGAAGGAATTTTGGTGTAAATTTCCATAGAACCTCTATAGTAGAGTTTAGATTTTGTTTTGAGTTAAAGCTTTACTTTTAAAGACTCTATGGTTTTGTAATTGCATTATGATAGGGATACGCCCCTATGTGATGTAAAACTTGATCTTTCAATTTTGAAGTTTATGTTTAGCAATTCTTATATGCTATTTATACTACTATCTTCTTAAAATGCATAACTCTACTAGAGTCTCCTATTATCTAGGAAGTACATCTTGTGCATTATATCAAGCTTTTGCGTGACTAAGATAATCTTTTTTGTGCTTTAATATTGTGTGTGGATTGCTACGTTTAAGGTACCCTTTAGGGCGTGACAATACCTACTGAAATAGTATAAAAAATATTAGGTTGTATTCCTTAGGGATTGTTAGCATCTACTATACTCACTTTTCATCTGTCATCTAGTCAAAAGGGAAAAAAAAAATAGAAGAACATTATGTAGCAAAACACTAAGCTAGGTTAAGACTAAATATATACACGTTTTCAAGGTAATTTACAAGATATATTTGTTAATGCAAGAAAGCGCTTAGGATTTACTTCATCAAGTTCTTATCATATGATTTCTTAATAAACTCAATGAGTTGTTTGCTAGGTATACTTATATTATCGAATTCACTAAGGTAAGCTAAAGGCCAAAAACTATAGATATAGATTAGATCATTAGAATCTCTTCAAAAGCTATTAGCAACCTTGATCCATATAAAGATTAAGAATTCTTTAATTAAAACCCATTTTAATGTTCAAAATCAAGTGATAGAAAGTTTGTCCATCCATATATCTAGGTGATTATGAGCAACTTCATTAGCTACTTAGATCTATACAAAAGAATGATCTATCAATCTATTCAGTTGAAATTAGACATGAATCTACATGATGGACTTACATAAACTCATGGTTTAAGGTTTCAGCTACTAATTACAAGTAGCCAGTCAATATTCAATTAAAATGCATTGAAATCATATGATTCGGGTCTTGGATTCACAAACCCTAAGTTAAGATAATTATTTCTCCATAAATATAAACATTAAACATATATTCAAGAGAAATAACATGAAATCAAAGATGAATATTACAAATTAAGTACACAAATCTTACAAGAACAAAGTCAGGTTAAACATGAATTTATCTAAAAACTTGAATTTCTTACAAAAGAAGAGTTTTTCTCACTAGAAATTCTCACACTACTCTATTCTATGTTAAGAATTTGTTACATATAGTACAACATAATTCACAACATCTATGCACATTTTATTTATAGGTGTTAGATCACAGACAACGTGAAGATTTTATTCACTGATATAGCAGATTCTTTTAATAGAATTCGTCCTTATCCTCATGTGCAGATGTAGGGCAGCGTATTCTTAACAACGAGCATAAGGTCACTTATCATGGCTTGAATCGCAGGCTTAAAGGTTGGCAGTGGTAGAAGCCATGTTTTCTCATTAAAGACACCATTTGTGTTCAGTTTGCACTTTTCCTTGTTATGCTTTCCACTCACTCTTTAAAGGCCACAATCTGGAACTGTCTTTAAATATGTTTATTATTTCGCTCCAAATCTGGTTCAAATCATTTTATTTCTTCTTTTCTTTCTTTTCTTAATCTTAAGAGTTGAAAAACAACAATTTCACAATAAAAGAACAAAATCATAGGAATTTATCTGAAAACGAATCAAATTAAGCATGATTTCCTATGGATAGAATAAAGTATAAAAGACTTATCACATTTCATCGATTGACTCATGTGGTTACATCTTAAAGTTTTTATATTCATGCATAATTTGCTCATTTGAATATCTCTTATTCTAGATGATCCTTCGTATGTACATTACAAATCATCCCATATTTATTTAATGGCTTCACACGTATATAATATACTGAAATTATACATGTAAACTATAATATAAAATGCTTATAAATATTTCATTTAATTGAACATTTCCATCTTCAACTTTAGTGTAATTTCTTTCCTCTTTACCTTTTATTACAAAAGGACCATCACTTATTACATTCCATCCTATACTTTTAGAAAACTTTTCATCCGATATTTCTAATAAGCATAGTTATTTCCAATTAGTAAGGATAGGCTATCAATTGCTTGTCCTTCTAAGGAGTCTAGTATGTTAGTAGTCATGATCTTTACTTTAGATGCGATTAAGCACTAAAATACCTAGATACTTGCTCTAATACCAATTTTAAAACAAATTAATATCTAGGCTGAAACTCATGAAAGGATGTTAATTGAGTTTTAGAACTATTTTAATCTCTTTTATAATATGAAGCCTAACCAATGCAATTCTACAAATATAAATTAAATAAAGCAAATTACAATAAGTAAAAGAGAAAGAATTAAAGAAACAAGTCTAGATTTAATATGGAGTCCAGGTCATTCCCTAGTCTCCATGATCAGACGAACACCTCCATGGAGGACTTCACAGTTTACACACCACTTTATTGATAATAAACAAATTGGTCCTAAGGAACTATACACAAGAAACTCATTAACTTACAAGAGTTGTGCCTTTATAATAATTACCTTTCTCATTAAGCATAGCTCAATCAGTAAAGGAATTTACCCAACAAAGTCTTATGCATCGGTTTAGAAAGAATTGAAAAACAACACTTTATGGCATTATACTTTTCTTTCTCTCATAGCGACAATATTTTCCAAGAGATTAAAATAAGGATATTAATTATAACTTTTAATAGCTTAACTAACTCTAGAAATGTTCCTAATAACCACTATTTATAGCTTCTTTAAGTCATTTGTTCATTCCATATTTTCACCAAAAATTTTCTCTTATATTAAATGTTCCAACAATTAGTTTCTATCAACTAGCACCTAGGTGCCATAGGCTATAATCTGGATACCACTTGTAAAACTTTAGCATAAAAAGTTTCGAACCCAGTTAGCATTTGAATGCTACATCCTAATGTCTAAACAAACACTAGCTTATTCTACCATGATGAGAAATACTCTGATCGTGTGAAAAATTAGCATTGGAACACTAATTGCAATTCACATTATTAAAGTCTTAATTACATTCCATGCCTTGAGGCATGTCTAGCATCAAAACGCTAGTTACAATGTAACTAGCTCTTATAACTTTACAAACAAACACAATACATAACTTGCACAAACTTAAACATATTACATCATAAACACATTTTGTCAATTAAGTGTAGCTTAACTTTAACAAATGAGTAATGGTGCAATGTATTTCCTTATTAAAATTCAATTTGAACCTTCCGGTTCAACAAAACGTTAATACATTATTCACACCATTTTAAATATTGTTTATCTCTTTTTTGTCCATAATTTCTCAAAATGTTGATGCCTTATTTGAACTTACTCTTAAATGTTGATATTTTTAAAGTAATTTTCTCCTAAAAAATGAAAGGGAAAAAAAATCTAAGGAGATGTTATTATTTTCACAGTATTTGACTATAAAAATCAATATAAATATATCTTTGTGTATAAGTTATGAAGGAACACCTAGAATATTGTTTAAGCAAAAGGAGAAAGTAAAAGTCGTAGATCCAAAAGGAGTGATAAACAAACCTAAATTATCACCAAGAATAAAACTAAAATCTTAAATTCATGTTTTTATGAAATCATGTGAGCGGTTGGTGTGATTGAGTCGAAGAATAACATCATTGTCTAATAAATTGCGAGTAAGATTAAAAATTCTAAATAAAATGACTAGGTTTGTCACAAAGTTTACAAAATAAAACAAAGTTATATAATCATATGTGGTGGTAGAATAGTTGCAAGGATCAACCTTAATAGGAACAATGATGTTATTATAGGATTATGCCTTTTCTATTCAAAGTCAACTGGCTTGTCATGAAGTTCATCAAATGGTAATGAGGCATCTTGAGCATGGATTGCAACATAAATTTCATTGGAATCGCTGCTCAAACAATAGAGAATACGAAGGATTAAGTCATCGTCGTTGTCCTTGTTCAAACTATTTATACGAGCAATTTTATCATAGTAGTAGCACACATCTTTTACGAATTATCATACATATACTTGTCATCGAGAGAAGAATTCATGAGGCATTGCTTGAGAGATAGGACCTGAATTTGAGATTTATTTGCTTAAAGTTTCGCAAGATAATCTACTTTCCAGTTAAAACTATAGACATTATGCACATGTGTAATATATATCCAATAGTTTATTGACATATCGTATATTTATTTTCGGGTAAATTAAAACGAAATGTATCAACGTTTGGGGATAAGTTCATTTAAGGAATCAATATTTCAACTAGTTCAAAAGAGGAATCAATGCTAGGAAATAATTCATTTAAGGTATTAACTTTTCAAGTGGTTAAAAAGAGCTATCAACGTTTTCCAAAGTGAATCAAATAAGGTATTAATAATTGACCATCAATGAAAACTTTAGAAACTTAATTGAAAACTAATGAAAACATTGATACCTTAAATGAACTTCATAAAATGTTGATACCTCATTTGATCACTTTGCGAAACATTGGTATTTTTTTTAACCACTTGAAACGTTGATACCTTAAATAAACTTACGCTCAAATGTTGACACTTTTGGTGTAATTTACCCATTTACTTTCTTTTCCTCGTATAAATACACTCTATACAACTTGTTATTTTTGTTACAACAAAATCATTCATTCTATCCTTATCCATATATGTCATTGTCTTCTTTAAGCTTTGTTTCTATGTAGGTCTTCTTTTAGGGATAAATGTAGGCTAAGTACTCGTGCTTTCAATTTTTAGAAATTCAGTGTCTCATCTTTAGATTTTGCCAAATTACTGTATGTACTTTTAAAATATGTGCGATTTAGTATTTTTGTTAAATAATATTTGATGGACGTTTATTTTGATAACAGGATAACTATAGAACAAGTGCTTATATTTTTAATTTTTAATAATTTTTGGCCAAGTGTCTTCCATTATCCTATCATCAAATTGATTGTCCATAAAATATTATTTAATAGAGACACTAAATTGCAAATACTTTGAATATACAAGTACTAATTTGTCAAAATCTTAAAATGAGGTACTCATTTACAAAAAAATTAAAAATACAGGCACTTAGCCTACCTTTATCTATCTTCTTCTGTGTAAAAGCAAATTTCTGATTCTTCTACATTAGTTTTGGTAAGTTAGTTTTTCTACATGGTACCAAAGCATGGTTGAGCAATTTAGTGTTGTTTTTCTCTTCGTTTCAATAAAGAAATTGGAATTGGTTTAGCCAAGGTTTTTGTTTATTTTTCTCTGATCGAGTTATGACCGTGATGAATAATTTATTGAAGTAAATAGAATATGCATATGATAATTCTTTATATCTCTCAAGATTAGATAATCTTGGTACTTTGATTACAAATATGAAATTTGATGGCAATAATTTCTTCAGGTAGAGTAGGTTAGTTAGGTTAACACTTGGTGCTAAATCAAAATTAGACTTCATTAATGGAACATGTTTAAATCTAAGAATGAAGTAGACTTAGATTGATGGATTTATATGATCATAAGGTGTTGGTTGTTAAATTATATGGTTAAGGAAATATCTACTATATGCTCGCCTTGCTATTGAGATGTGGAAAGATATTAATGAAATTTTTAGACATACAAATGGTCCTCTATTCTATGAATTATAGTTTTAGGTATCAAATATTAAAGAAGGAACTTCAAATGTGACAATTTACTTTAATAAATGAAAAAAATTGTGGGATAAAATGGCAAATCTTTTAGTAGGTCTAGAATGCCCATGTGGTGTTTATGATAAATGCATGTGTAATCTGAAAGGAAAATTTCAAGAGATTCAAAATAGATTTAAGTTGATGCATTTCCTTATTGGATTAATTATGCATTTGATAGTGTAAACCCCTAAATTTTTTAGATCAATTAAGCTTAAACCCTAATTAGAAGTCAATCAGAATCCCAAGGTCAACAAAACCCTAGTCTTTTGCAACTGTTTAAGTCCGGCATTCCCATTTAAGCAACCCTAGGAAAGTTAGTAAGAGATTAGTATGCAGAATAGTTCATAATAACCTGAGAAAGCTTAAAAATATTAGAATAATTAAACCACGATTCGTTTTGAGCACAATCGGACACAGTTTTCGAAAAGAGTGTCCTGTGGCTCAGATTAGTAAAAATATTCTGAATATACCGTTAGACTCGTAAAAATATAAGGTTTTTAAAAATATCAATTTCATAATTTTTCGGTAACTAAAAATATTAGATATCTCAATATATGCCTATTTTCTTACTACCGATACTTAAATTGTCATGTCTACTTTACATTACACTATTTATTACTATTCTACACTATTTATCTATCTCTACTCTTTCTTACAACCTACTCTTACAAACCATACCTCTATACTCTTATAATTTTCATTTCCAATACAACTTCACATCTTTTATACATTACTTTTCATTAACAAAAATACAAAAAAAATAAATTTCACTCCCTTTCTATACTCCATGTAGTGCTGGCCATGCCCCCTTTCCCTCATCAATTTGTTTCAATTTTTATTTATTTAATTAACACAAATTTCCTCCCACATTTTCTTATAAATACCCCTCTTCCATCCACTTCTTTCTTTTGTTAAAATCTCTTATCTAAGAATTTTCACACCAAAGCTCTCTCAAGTTTAGTTCTCTTAGGTAATATTTCTTCAAGTTTTCTTTATTTTAATTTACTTAGTATGAACTTAGTGTGTGTTTTCTAAACCATGAAGGTTAAAGAAAGCAACAATAAGTTCATACTTTGTTTTTGTTCATGAATCAAATTTCTTTTATTTTACTTTCATATATATTTAACTAAATATATCTATGTAGCTATATATATCTTTTAGAGCATATAAGCTCCTTTGTTTTACAATTTATTTACTTTCCTTGTAATTTATTTACTACCTTGCAATTTATTTACTTTCATGTTATTTTAAGACTAGTCTTTCTAGTTTAGAATTATCCTCATCAGGTCAAAATATTTTATTTTTCTTTATGGGACTAGTCTATTCTTAGTCCCGGAATACCTTGATGAAGCTAAGGTTCCAATACTTGATATTATTTGCTAGCTTATTTCTTTAATTATTATGTCTTTCTTATGTTTTCATAATTTTATGATTCATATTCATAACCATGCATGAATATATTGATTTTGTCTCAAGAAGATAAATGAGGAAAGGTTTTCTTAAAATATAAATTCTTTTCTAGAAATAAAAGTAGGAAGTAATTTTTCATAAAACTATGGATTTATCTTAACAAACTTTTCTAAGAAATCGAGAGGAGTTTTTACTAAAACTTCATTTTTTCATCAAGTACTAGTTTGACAAAAATTCTTTTCATGAAAATAGAATAATCTTAAGAAACAAGGAAATTATTTCTATGAATATAGAATTGTTATTATTTTCAAAAAGTATTAGAAACTAAGAAAATAAAATCATTCTTTGAAAATTTAAAGGATTTAGGAAATGAAATTTACTCATTTAAAATGACTTGAAATATTCTCTAGCAAAATAAGAGGAATTTTCAAAAGTTTTCTTTTCTTTAGAAGACTTTACTTTTACAAAAATTCGTGGTTTGAGACAACTTCATTAATTTCATACATTGATATGAGTCAATAAATATATAAATATATTTCAAAGGTTTTACAAACTATTGTAATACCCATATCTTTTATATGAGTTTTGTTAAAAGAAGGAATTCAAGCTTTGTGAAAATTCGTGGTGAATCTGATCACCACTATTTCGGAACTCAAATGACTTAGTTTGATGAAAATAGTTTTAGAAATAGATAAAACTTTTGAGTAGGTAGAAAACGGTATATAATATGCGAAATTCCAAGTTAAAATGAGCAAAGTTATGGCCATTTTAAGTTGGAATTTCCTCTAACCCGATTTTACTGCGATTTTAAGATAGATTTAGAATTTTCAAAAATAGAAATTCTATGAAATACTCATTTTGGGTATTTCATCTTGTTTAGGTGAAGAAGGAACCGAGATCACTTTCCCGGAAGACTACTTCGATTAAGAGCGATCGACATGAAATGGGTCAATCATTTACTAGTTATATTTCCTTTTTTGTGCTTGTAAGTAGTGGCACTAGAAAATAAGGAGAAGATAAATGAACAATTATTGTGTGATTTGAATTTATGAATGGTTGAATATAAGTTAAGAATATCTAAAGAGGAATTGATGAATAATTTATGATTTCTTGCAATGATATGATGAATATTGATTTGATCACCTTTAACTTGAACTTGACATTAATGGAATAACCTTATTAAAAAGATTCATGCATATCATATTTGTGAGTCATATTTATTCACTACTATTCTTCGTGTGGGGAAACGAGGAGTTGTAGTGTGGCTAGTAGGAGCCAGAAAGTCTACATGGGCCAATAGGAGCCGAAAAGTCTACAGGGCCAGTAGGAGCCAACAAATCTGCAAATATTGATGGTCGTATGGGCCTGTAACCTCTCAGCTCCCGACATGGAGGGCATAAAATCCATGCTACACATGATTTCTGGTTAATCTTGTGTATTTTGTTTTCTCATATGATTGGTGCATTCTCATATGATTGTTTAAATACTTGTTTGATATATATGGAAATGTTTTGTAGATAGGAGTTATCTCACTAAGCTAGTTTTGCTTATACCCTATAGCTTTTTATTACAGTATGATTACCTATGGTTGGCACCGAGGAGCCTCGTTTGCCAGGTATGAGTCAAAGCTACTAGGAGTTTTTGGAAGAAATTATATGTATTTAATTTTGAGTATAGACTTCTAGGAAAATCTCTATAGTAGGCTTATGTTATAGATACCTTGTTAATGGTTTAGTTAAACAAGACTATTTCAGACGGGGGGATGCCCCCAAGAAGTTGTAAGAGATTATTATCCAAATGGATATTCCATGTTTATTTATATAAATTCTTGCATGCTTTTATTATCTACTTAAATGTAATACCCCTATGAGTCTTCTACTATCTTGGAAGCATGCCTTGCATGTGATATCAAAGCTCCTGCATGACTAAGTTTGTCATTCATTAGTTTTAATATTATATGCAAACTGCCACGTTTAGGATACCATCCGAAGCGTAACAGGTAGTGTTAGAGGTGTATTCTATCTATGGACTTTTCACCAAGTGTTAGTAAGGTCCATTAATTAATAAGCCAAATTGAAAACAAAAATATAGTCAGAGGAAATGTTTGGAAGTCAGGAGAATACATAAGCTTTTCTTGCATGAAATCAACAGTAGAGGTTAGTAATGAATGATAAAAAAATAGTGAAAGGAAGGTATGGTTCAAGAGTGTAGTATGTGCATTGTAAAGGTACAAGGCATTTAGTAAAGCATTGCTCTAAATTGGTTTATTATCCATATTGACATATATGTCCAAAAAACAAGTGAAATACTCATGTTTCTACTCAAGTACAGGGGAAGATTGATACTCCTTTGGATAATGTTAGTGATTCTTATTCATATACTTCTATTGAATCTAATCTTGTGAGTAGAGTTTGTCATCAAGTGTTGAAAATTTTGAAAGACAAACCTAAGATTAGAGAGCAATAACAACAAACCTGTATCAATCAATTTTGCTAGTAATTGTTCTTCTGTTTCTTAAAATGATACTTATTTTTATAATTAGTGGTAGATCTAGACTCATTAGATCATATAGCACATCAAGAACAACTTTGAACCAATGAAATCATCCTTAAATCACTAATATAAATAAAGCTATCAGATGGACAAATTAATCTTGCCCATATCATAGGAGATGTACAATTAACACAAAACCTTTCTCTTATTTATATTTTTGTATTACCTACCCTTTAGTTTAATCTTCTCTCCATTAATAAACTCTTGCTTTGCACTTCCTTATAAGCTAATTTACTAATAAATCTTGTATATTTTAGGACCTGAGCTCTATAATAATAGTTGCAAAGGTAGATTTGCATAATGAACTTTATGTGTTAAAGTTAAAGTAGCCTTTGAGTCTACTTTGTATAGTTTTTAGTTCTTTAAGTGTTGTACTAGTTAGTAATTATACACACGTCTTCTTGAGAAAATAAAATATCCTTAGAGGTATTTTATGAAAGATTAGGACATGAATCTTGGTGGGCTCTCTAATTGAGTGACCAAGTTTTAAATTTATAATCCTATAATTTCTTTTGCCAAACATGGTCAAAGCTAGCTAAGTGCACCTGTCGTTATGTAGTCTAGGATTAAGTATAGGGTCATCTCCCATAGGAAACGAATTAAGCACTAATACTAACCTTCTTTCCATTATCTAGCCTAAAATAAATCATATTTTAATGATAGTATTGAATTTCTAATTATACTATTAATTACCTAAGGATGCAAATACATATATTAACAAATAACAAAGAGATGCAATGAAAGCATAACACATATGTCTACAAACCATGATTAACATGTAATTCCACACTATCGATTTATTGTTATTAGTCTTAACCGCAAAATTCAACATACTCCTTTAAAGTCTTTCTCAAGATCAACAAGGCTTAATCTTGATTTTATCTACCACAATCACTTCCTAGGCTAATTGAAAATCAAGGATCGCATTAAGTTTAGGAATTCCACAAAAAATTGCAAAAGATTTCACAATCCTATCTTTAAGACTATTAGAAATCTCTTTCAATAGTTTAGATCTATTTACTTGGATGATTTCTCAATCTATCCAAATGAAATATGGCAAAAGTCCATGTTGTACCCTACATAAACTAATGTTACATAGATGCTACTGCTGAAATTAAGAAGTCTGATAGCAATTATGAAATTAACGCACTTATACATAAGAAATCATGAAATTTACTGAATACACAATAAACAAACATTAAGAAAAACACAATAAAAGTGAGATGAGAGATAAAAAGACAACACCCATTTCTTTCATTGCTGAAATTATATGAGGATTGTCTACAACAACACAATGAAGATCCCTCACTGGTCTCTCTTGAGTTCCATGGATGAATCATCACAAATACAACACTTACACATTACAATACACTCACAAACACACTCGCACATACAAACACTCATTCCCTTTGTAGAAGGAGAAGATGTCTACATTGTTCCTACACTAGTTGATGAAAAATCTCTAGATCCGATCTTTTTTCTGAATAGATATGTTATATTTTATACCTAAGTCCCTTCTCTAAAAGTTACAAATGAATAGATGCGACCATTCACATATGGCACCCATTAATTACGTTGTTTAAAGAAAAGTAAGAAAAGTACCTTTTCAAATCACTTTGATTTGTACCCTTACAAGCTTTTGGTGTGCTTGTAAGGTCTCCTCTACACCTTTAAAATGCCCTTACAAGGCTCTAGTTATGATTTTTTCTCCCTAATCTCCAAAACCACAGCCATATAAGGGACCTTATTAGCATTTGGAATCGAGTTTTCTCTCTCTTTACTTAGAATCATGGTTATACAATGCATTCTTCATCATGCTTTTTGTTCCTTTGCTTTATTTTTGATGAAACTCTCCTCAAATTCCTTTTAATACTTCCAATGTTCTCCAATTTGACCTGAAATGAATGTATAGACCAATTGAGTATCAATTCTACTACAAATCATGTCAATAAACTTTCAATTGGACTTAATTAGCTATTTAGAATAAGGATAAGCCATGCCTATCAATTCTTCTTCAGAACTTAAACATGTTTCTAATCGTAAAGAGTTATGTATTTCTAATTTTTGTTGTGAAACTTGTTTGCTAGTCAAGTTTCATTAGTTGCTATTCACTTCTAGCTTTTCAAATACTTCTTATTCCTTTTGATTTATTGCATATGGATGTTTAGGGACCTTTTAATATATTGTCTCTCTCTGGTGCCAAGTTTTTTCTCACTGTTATAGATGACTTTGCTTTGTGCACTTGGACATTCCTAATGTCACATAAGTCACAACACCTTGATTATTGCATAATTTCTTGGCATATGTGAAAAATCACTTTTATAAAACTCCTAAATTTGTGAGAATTGATATGGTTAATAAGTCATGAAACATATATTAAACAACTTAGGGATTTTCATCCAAAGAGTTTACTTTATACAGCTTAACAAAACGAAGTAGTATAGAGAGAGTATCAACATTTGTTAGATATAACTAGATCACTTAGAATTCATGTAAATTTACCAAAACAAAAAATTTAGGAAGGGTGTCTTTTCATAGATACTACACTTGCTAATCGAATGCCAACTAAGAAGCTTCATTGTTCAAGTCCATATCAATTTCTCTTTGGTCAAGAACCTTCTTATAATGGCTTAAGAGTATTTGATTACTTATGATTTGCATTTATAATTCATTCTTGAAGAGATGAACGTGATAATAAAAGTAGGAATTGTATGATTTTAGGATATCCTTGTGAACAAAAGGATTATAAATTTTTTCATCTCAATACTCAAGATGTGTTTTTTAGTCGAGATGTGATCTTCCTTAAAAATAAAGTTCCTCTTTATGTTCAGAAGTTAGAACTTGATACATTGTCCAAGTTTTTTTCTTTGTATTCTGTCTTTTAACATTGATTGTGATTCTTCTAAACATGTCTTCAACAAAGTTCCTGTTTCTAGTTTTAATGCTTTTGACTGCATTTTGTTTGGATGAACGTTGTTCAAATAAAATCTTCAAGCAGTAATTCTCTCCTGAGTGGTCAAACAAATTGAGAAAGATTCCAACCTGGTTAAATGATTTTATTCATCAAGTACATTATGCCAAATCTACTAATACTAATGGTCTATTAGAGTATACACCTTCATCACACATCAAATACCTTTTGTTTGCATCTACTTCTTTTCTTACTTACCTTGAGGAGTTTAATGCATCTATTGTAAATGTTTTGCTGTTCGAGAACTACAAACATATCAACAAGCAAAAGGATCTAAGGTAGATTGATGCCATGATTAAAAATTATTGGCATTAAAGTCATATATTACTTGGGAACTAGTGGCTCTTCTACCTTGAAAACTGGTTATAGGAAGTAAATGGGTATACAAAGTTAAATATAAGCTAGGTGGATTAGTTGATAGGTTTAAAGCTCAATTAGTCGCCAAAGGCTACAACTAAGTAAAGGGTAGATTATTAGAGTTGTGCAAGCAAGATAAGTTGTGTAGGCTAACCCATTTAACCCAAAAAAAAAAAAAGGGAAGTTTAAACTAAAAATTTCTACGTACGTTACCGATCGATCCTTTTTGGCTCTCCTTGCATAACTCGTGAGCTAAATCAAGCCAACCCAATGCGGGCTATGTAAGCCTCTAGATTTTTCGGTAAATATAAATAAACTTTAAGAATCGAAGTCAAACCAAGACCCCAAAGTCAACTTCGTTCTATGTTAAGTCTAAAGGATCTAGATCTTGCAATCCAGCGCGCGAAACCTAATAACGGTAAAAATAAGATAATTTCGAATTATAGTTCGAAATTATATAAGAAGGTATAAAAAGATCAGATTCGCCAAAATTTAGTTCGTTTTGGACCTGAACTGGATCGGTTTCCAAAATTAGGATCCCAACAAGTAAAATAGTGAAAATTCTCCAATAACACTATTAGACTTGTAATAATATAAGGATTTCAAAAATATCAGTTTCATAATTTTTTTGTAATTAAAAATATCAGATATAGGTCGTTTACGCCTTTTTCTTTACTACCGTATTTTAATTGTCTAGTCTACTATTCATTTACTATTCATTACTATTTCACTATCTCTATTTCTTTTTTTTTTACTACCTATTTTTACACTCTACCATACCTATTTCTTACCTTTACTTTTTCCATAAAACCTCACACATATTATATCTTACTTTTTAATTTCTTTTTATTACAAAACAACGAAATTAATCAATTTTTTCCTCTTTTTCAAGCATGGCCGACGCCCCGCCCCTCTCCTTTATCTCCCTCCATCCATTTTTATTTAATTTTAATCAAACTAATTTCTACTCCAATACTCTATAAATATCCCTCCTTCATACTTTACACATATTATAAACCCCTCAAGTTTTGAATTCAAATTAAAGCTTAAACCCTAATTAGAAGTCAACTGGATTTTTAAAGTCAACAAAACCCTAGTTCACCATAACTGCTTAAGTCCGTCATTCCCGTTTAAGAAACTCTAAGAGAGTAAGAAAGAGTTTAGTGAGTAGAATAGTTCGTAACTATCCAAGGAAGCTTAAAAAGATCAGTTTAATAAAACCGCGACTCGATTTGAACCCGATCGGACACAGTTCTTGAAAACGTGTCTCAAAGCCCGGAATAGTAAAAATATTTCGAATACACCGTTAGACTTGTAAAAATATAAGATTTTCAAAAATATCAATTTTATAATTTTTCGATAGCTAAAAATATCATATATCGCATTTATTCGCGTATTTTCTTACTACCGGTACTTAATTTGTCATGTCTACTTTACATTACACTATTTACTACTATTCTACACTATTTATCTATCTCTACTTTTTCTTACAACCTACTCTTACAACCCATACACCTATTTCTTACATATTTTTATTTCTAATACAATTTCACATCTTTTATATCTTACTTTTAATTAATCAAAAGACAAAAAAATAAATTATCACTCCCTTTCTCCTTACAAATAGTATCAGCCACCCTCTTCTTCTTTCCGAATTGTTTTATTTTTCATTTATTTAATTAACACAAATTATCTCCCACATTTTCCTATAAATACCCTCTCATACTTCCACTTCTTTCACACCTCTCTTCTACTAAAGTTACTCTACAAAAATCTCTCTAAGAAATCCCTCTCAAGAAGCTCTCTCAAAGTGTAGTTCTTTTAGGTAAATGTTCTTCAAGACTTCCATATGTTCACTTACTTAGTATGAGCTTAGTGTGTGTTTTCTAAAACCATGAAGGTTAAGAAAGCAACAATAGGTTCATACTTTGTTTTTGTTCATAATCTACTTTTCTTATGTTGTTTTTATGTTCATAACTATCTAGTATATCTATATATATTATTTAGAGCATATAAGCTCATTGTTTTGCAATTTATTTACTTCCTTGCAATTTATTTACATTCATGTTATTTTTATGACTAGTCTTTTTAGTCTTAGACTTGTCCTCATCTAGTTAAAACATTTTCTTTTTCTTTTGGGACTAGTCATTTCTTAGTCCCGGGATACCTTGATAAAGCTAAAGTTCCAATACTTGATTTATTTTCTTATTAGCTTATTCTTTCCAGTTATTATGTTTCTTTATATTTCCATAACTTTATGATTCATTTTCATGCATGAACATAATGATTTTTGTCTCAAATAAAATAAATGAGGAAATATTTTCTTAAAATAGAGATTTTTTTCTAGAAATGAAAGTAGGAAGTAAACTTTTCTAAAACTAAAAAGTCATCTTAACAGACTTAGATGAGTTCATAAGAGATTTTATAAACATACATGACATAAAAAGGACTTTTTGAAGTAAACAAGGATTTTACAACAACTTCATCTTTTTCTTCAAATGATAGAAATTCTTTTCATTAAAACAAAATGGTCTCAAGAAATCAAGAAATTATTTCTCTAAATATAGAAGTGGTGTTACTTCCAAAAAGTGTTGGAAGCTAAGTGTAGGAAATAAAAATCATTCTTTAGGAACTTGAAGAAATTACGAAAGTAAAATTTAGGAAAAGAAAAGAGATACTCATTATAAACAAATTAAGATGATTTCAAAACAAAATGAATATTCCAAAAGTTCTCAAGTTTCAAAATCTTTAAAAACTTTACTTTTTCATAAATTGAGACAACTTTATTTACTTCATACATTTGTTATGAGTCAATAAATATATGAATATACTTTCCAAAGGTTTTACAAGCTATTATATTACCTATTTCTTCAAATGAGCTTTGGATAAAAGAAGGAAAACAAGTTTACAAAAATTCATGGTGAATCTGTCCGCCACTTTTTCGGAACCCAAATGATTTAGTTTGATGAAAATAAGTTTAGAAATAGATAGATATTTTCGAATAGGTAGAAAATGGTATATTATATGCGAAATTCCGAGTTAAAATGAGCAAGTTATGGCCATTTTAAGTTGGAATTTCCTCTTATACGATTTTACCGCGATTTTAAAAAAAGTTTAAGATCTTCAAGAATAGAAACTTCATGAAAGACTCATTTTGGATATTTCATCTTGTTTAGGTGGAGAAGGACCCGAGATCACTTTTCCCGAGATTACTTCGATTAGGATCTACCGACATGGAGTGAGTTAATTCTTGACTTAAGTTACATTTCCTTGTTTTGTGCTTGTAAGTAGTAGCACTAGCAATTAAGAAAAAGATAAAATGAATAATTGTTGTGTGACTTAGAATTATGATTGATTGAATATGAGTTAAGAATATCGAAAGATGGTTTGATAAATAAATTGTGATTCTTGTATTATATGATGAAAATTGTGTTGATCGCCTTCAACTTGAAGTAAACATTATTTGGTTAAATTTATATTGAAATCAATTCATGCATATCATACTTATGAATCACATTTGTTTCACTACTATTCTTTGTGTGGGAAACGAGGAAATGGTAATGGTGGCTGGTAGGAGCCGGAAAGTCTACATGGGCTAGTAGGAGCTAGAAGGTCCACAGGGCGAGCAGGAGCCGGTAAATCTGTAAATATTGATGGTCGTATGGGCCTGTAACCTCCCAACCCTTGACATGGAGGGTGTAAAAATCCATGCTACACTTGATTTTCGGTTAATCATGTGTATTTTGTTTGCTCATATGATTGGTGCATTATCATACGTTTGATTTAAAATACTTGTATGGATTATGGAAATGTCTTATAGATGGAATTATCTCACTAAGCTAGTTTTGCTTATACCCTTATAGCTTTTTGTTGTAGTATGATTACCTTTGGTTGGCCCTAAGGAGCCCCGTATGCCAGGTACGAGTTTAAGCTACTAGGAGTTTTTCGGAGAAGCTTTATGTATTTAAGTTTTGAACATAGGCTTCTAGGAAAATCTCTATAGTAGGCTTATGTTATAGTTGTTATTATTTTGGAAAGACTTCTAAAGCGGGGGAATGCCTCTAAGATGATGTAAGATATTATTATGAAAATCTTATGAATATAAGTTCTTACTTGCTTTTATTATCTACTTAAATGTAATACCCTGTAGTCTCCTACTATCTTGGAAACACGCTTGCATGTGATATCGAAGCTCCTGCATGACTAAGGTTGTTATTCATTATCTTTAATATATATGCGACGGACTGCCACGTTGAGGGTACCCTCCGGGGCGTGACACATACTTCTCAGACCATAACAAAACTCTTGCAAATTTTTCTCTCAAATCTTCTCTTCCCCTTTTGTAAACATGAGCCTCCCCTTCTATTTCCAAACAATTTTACACAATTTTTTCTTTCATTCATTTATCACAAACCACCTTCCATCAACATAAACCTTAGGTAAAAGCTCTAAACTATCTTCATGTCATGTAACTTTACATGACGTGATGTATGTTTGCTAAACCTATGGTGTTATAAAAGCAACACTATGTTTATGTTTTATTCTTGTTCATGCACAAAAATTTCTTTACATTGTTATGTTAATATATTGTTATTATTACTCTAATCTAACTTTGTATAGTTATTACGTATATGTATATCTATATTTCTTAGAGCCTAAATGCTCATTAACTTAACTTTTATTTATGCTCATGCAATTTATTTATTTCTTTATTACAATTTATTTCATGCAACTTCATTAAGACTAGTCTTTTTAGTCTTAGACTTGTTCTTATCAAGTCAAAACAATTTTCCTTTCCTTTTCTTTTCTCTTCTTTTATGAGACTTGTCCATAATCTAAGTCCGGGAAGCCTTGATACCAATCCAAGACTCTCATGATTTTCTTGTTTTATTGCTTTTCTTTTCAAGACTAGTCTATCTCTAGTTTGAAAGCCTTGATGATAGCTAAGACTTCCAATACTTTATCATATTTATATGTTCTTTTGCTTATTTAATTTTTTGCATCTCTATTTTCCATATAAGTCATTATTCTTCTATTTAATATAGACATATGCTCATGATCATGCGTAATCACTATGTTATTATCTAAATAAAAGGAGTTTTTTCCTTTATTAAAATTTTAAAACTAAAATCATTACAAAAAAAATAATAATAATAATAATCTTTGGCACTTATTCATTTAAAACTTAGGAGTATAATTCAACAATATCCTTTTGACAAATTTAATAAGTTCATTATAGATTTTTAAGTGTTGATATTATGAAATGCTTTTCCAAACCTAGTTATAAAGTTCTTTTTCTCTTTTTTTAAAATAAAATAAATTTATTATGAAATATTAATGTTGATAATTCCTTGCTACACAAGTTTTTCTTAAAAACTTATTTAGAAGAACTTATATTAACACTCTAACAAACATTAAGAACTAGACAAATTTTAAGTCAAGTAAAATCAACTGACTAGTTAAAAAGACACTTAGAAAAGTAATATTATTAAACAATCTAGAGTAACAAGTTTCAAAAATATAAATGCTTATTTTTATAAAGTCTATGAAGTAGAAAAATGGTAGTTATGATATAAAAAAGTACTCATATAAAATAAATTAAAAATCTTAGTCTTCATTTCAACAAATTACAAAGGAAACTTGCAGATTCCAATCTTTAAATTTCTAAAGGAAATTGTTTTATGAAAAATCATATTTTGGGAACAACACCTAGATCATGCATGTAATTTGAGTATATATAATATATATATGTATGTATGTATAAAAAGGATTTTTCAACTATACAAATATCTATGTATTTTCTATGGGATTTTTTAGTTAATGAAAAGCTTGGAAAAATATATTTTAAGGGCTAAAATTTTCATGATAATTCTATGCCATACCATTTTGAAACCTAAATGTCTTTTTATGATGAAAATTGTAAATAAATAGATCTTTTCGAGTAGGTAGAAAATGATATATAATATGTGAAATTCCGAGTTAAAATGAGTAAGATATGGCTATTTTAAATTGGAATTTCTTGTAATATGAATTTGATGAAAATGATAAAATAAAATTTGATAGTTTAAGTAGATCTTGGATGAAATACTCATTTCGGGTTTTTTTTTGTCTAGGTGACGAGGACTAAGACCTTCTCTTTCCAGATGATTACTTCAACTGATAGAGATTGCCATGGTCGAGTGAGTCTTCCTTTTAAGTTTTATATATTCGTGCATGTGTTTGTAGAATAGAGCTCTAGATATTAGAAAAAGATAAAAAATTGATATGCATGTGGGTTACCATGGGAGCTATGTATGTGATTCATTATGTGTGATCAATAAAAGATAAGTATATTGGAGCTCAATTGGTAAATTAATATAAATTGCCTCTATGTATATTACTATGTGTGCAAATATTGATCGATCACCTTAAATGAATTAATGTCGGATTGGAAATCCCTTAAAACTAAATTGTTCATGCATATCACTTAGAATATCATCTTCGCATTTTGATACTACTCCTCAACATGGAACCGGAAAGGTAAGCTACCTAGCAATATCTTAAGGAATTAGGACGTTCGGGGAATATGGCCTCATAGTGTAGCCAAGATGGATCGGTCACTTTGGGTAAGGAAAGCCTAGAGACTAGTAGTATGATTGTTTGGAACCCCAAGATGCACCTAAATTTCAAAGAGGTCGATTATGACCCATTCAAAGCATTCCCTAACCCAAAATGGAAGGGTAAATCCATTCTACATACGAAACCGGATAGTCATATATATTGTTTGATTATATGGTTGTTGCACTTCATATGCTTGCTTAATGGACTTGTTTGATTTCTTTGTTATGAGTACTTTTTCATAAGGATTATGTTACTAAGCTAGTTAGGCTTACTCCCTAATAGATTTCTGATGTTGAAGGACTATCGTTTTTGTACTCAAGACTACCTCATCCGTCTAGGTAGAACTTATGCTTTTAGGAGAATTCTATTTGAAGACTTTAGATTAGATTTCCTTTAAAATGTTCCAGTCATAGCTATCTGTTAAGTAAGACTATGTTATTTTGGATTTTATTAGGAGGATACCTTGTAGAAGTTGTAAAACCTTATATCTTCATGAATTATAATAGCATTGCCTTGAATGTTCCGCTGTTATTATCTTAAAATGCATAACTCCACCGGTCTCCCTTTGTTGTGAATGTACACTATGTACCAATATGAAAGCTTTCAAATGACTAAGATAGTCATTCTCAAGTTTTAATATTGTGTACGATAGGCTGTCACATTTAGAGTACCCGTTGGGACGTGACAGGCTAGGTGGGCCCGTAAATTTGCATTTTTTTTTTTACATAAACAGTCTTGTGAAAGTTTAAAAACATTAAACAAAAAGCTAGTAATAGTAGGTAATTATATATAAGTATTGCATTGAAAAAAAAGGAAACATAACTAAATTAAAAGAATAAGAAAATAAAATTTGATATTTATATAGAATTTTTTTAATTTTAATCTTATATGTATCATTTAATCTTTATCTATTATTTATCATATGCAAATATTTTTTTAATTTTAATTGAAAATATCATTTATTTTTAGTATGATTACATTGTAATATTAAAATTTTGGAAAGAAAAAAAAAAAAAGAAAATCTTAGCAGGTTGGTAGGATAGCCCATATGACCTATTAATGTACAAGGTTGGGTAGGTTAGCCTATTTAGCCTGCTTGCCTAGCTATATGGATTATACACATACATGCTCTCCAATTGCTATATTCACAATAGTTTAAATAATTCTTGCTTTAGCAATTGAGAGAAATTGGAATGTTCATCAGGTTGATGTTAATAATGTGTTCACACAGGAGTATATAGATGAGGGATATATATGACACCACCTCAAGGATATTGTACCTAGCTTATCAATCAAATTTACAAATTAAAGAAGTCGTTGTATGCCTTGAAGCAAAATTCACGCCAATGTAACAAAGAACTCTTACGAATTTTATTGTCTTTTAGATTTACTAAATCAAATCACGATTATTCTTTGTTTAATAAAGAAAGTGTATCTAATTTTCTTTCACTCTCGGTATATGTTGATGATGTTTTGATAGCTGGTGATAGTTTAGAAGACATTAATTTTGTCAAACATGTTATTGATTATGCTTTCACAATAAAAGATCCTTATAAGGCTAGATATTCCGTTGGTATTAAGATCTATTGTACTAATAGGTGGGTTTTCTTCTTCAACAAAGGAAGTTTATTTGACAATATTGGAAGAAATGAGTTTAGCAAGTGGTAATCGTAAAAACTTTGATTTCCTGTAGGTTTGAAATTTGATAATGAAGCTTCAATTATTTTGACTGGCCCATTATTTTATATAATAATTTTGTCGCTTGCTTTATCTCACAAGTACAAGGCTCGATCTTAGTTATCTAGTTCAAAATTTGAGTCAATTTGTATTTAATCTAAGGAAAACACATCTTCAAGCAACTTTACATGTGTTGAGATATTTGAAAGGGTCTAGTTGTTTTTGCCATATATAAGTTCCTTATCTCGTCAATCTTATGTAGATGCCGACTAGGGTCTAATAGGGTTAATAGGAAGTTGTTGGTTAGATTTTATGTTTTGTTTGGTGATTCTATAATCTCATGGAAGACAAAGAAGCAAGAGACGGTGTCTTTATTCTTGGTAGAAGCAGAGTACCATAGTATTGCTTTCATGACCAAGGAAATTTAATGGCTTCCTTATATTTTGCGAGAGCTTGAGGTTGAAATATCTCTTCCAATAACCTTCACATTGATAATAAATATGCTAAAATGATAGAAGAAAACCCATGTTTGCATTGGCAATCCAAGTGGATAAAGCTGGATATTTATTTTACTTGCTACCACATCATGTCTAGTTTTCTTTAGCTTGAGTGTGTTGCTTTTAAATTCTCAATTAGCAGATTTTTCATGAAGCTAATGCAATAACTCTGGAAGTATTTTCCAAGTTGCAACCTTTACCAAGTCTAACCTGAGGGGTAGATGCTGACATGATGCACCTGTGAGTAAATACATATCCAATATTCAATAATTTATTGACATGTGTCATATTTATTTTCTTTTTTTTTTGGTATAAATACCCTTTGTACAATTTGTTATATTTGTTACAACAAAATCATTCGATTTATCCTCATTTATGGGTTTGTTTGTTTCATCTTTTTTTAGCAATTTTGGCATCTTATATTGTTTTTAAATAAATGTTTGTTAAAAAACAAATGAGATAAAAAAAATAGATATTTTTCCTCATAAATAGATCGAACAATCATATACAAAGAGGATACAAATATGATACAAATAAGATCGGATATAAATATGATATAGAAACATATCTAACATAGATAAGATACAGATGAAAATCAAACAATCTAAACAAACCCTATATCTGCCATCTTCTTCTTCTAGCTCTGTTTCTAAGAAGGTAATCTTTGGTGAATCAGTAAATTTTTTACTCTTTCACATTAGTTTTGGTTTTTTAGTTTTCTTTAGAAATTATAGAATTGTGTGGTTGAATGGAGGAAGTACAATTACCCAAAATTGCACTAAGAAAAATATTATTTTGATGAAATTACATAACATATGTAGTGATCTAAGGGTAATCATCGAAGGAAAAGATGAGGAAGAAAAAGAAATAGATTTAGGGTTTGAAGGAGGAAGACAAGTTGGAGTTGGTCGGAGTGAACACAAGAAGTGAAAGTACGAAGTAGGAAAAGGAGTAGATATGATATGGTCGCGTGTTACAATGGTCGTGTGTTTTAATGGGCTATCATGGGCCTTATCTTTGTTAATGCAGTAGCTAAATAATTAAGTAGTATTGGGTGGGTATCCTGCTAGTAAGCCCAGTAGGATAATTAGTATATTCTGTTATTGTTAGTAGGCATATTAAGTTTGTTACAACAGACTGTTTCAGAATATTCCTTTTTATCATGTACTGGCAAGCATGCCAAAATTGTGCAAGATACTAATGTAAGTATCTTGAGAATGTATAGAAAGGGATATGAGAAAAGGATCATTTTAAACACAATAGTAAATTCCTAAAATTACTCGCATTCGAGTAAATTGGTTTGCATTCGAGCTAATTGTTTAGTTACTATCACAAAATCAATCCACTACGTTCCAACTGGTATCAGAGCCTTAGTCATGGGTGGTGAGGTTCGTGATTACAAGAAATTGGAAGAGGCTATCCGGCTGATGGCTGACAAACTTGACAAGAATGATGGTTGGATCCAAATGTTCACAGACACACTCAAATCTCTACAAGCTGCGATTGACAAACACGAACAAGCATTAGAAGAAATTCGCCAGCAACTGCAAGGGAATCAAGCTAGTATTTGGTCACCTTCTAGCATTGGATTTCAAGGAAGGAAGCAACCGACTGCTCCAATGGAACCTGCACAATTAACACAAATAGGAGTAAATGGGGAGTATCAATTATCCACGAGAGGCACCAAGCTGAGTTTCTAGTTTTTAATGGGGAAAATATCAGGAATTGGCAAATGAGGGTAGAACAGTTCTTTATTCTAGATGGAACTCCTGAGCATCTGAAGATAAGCATTGCTTCCATGTATTTAGAAGATAAACCCTATGAATGGTACATTACCTATTCAAAATCTAGGAATGAGGCTCATGCTATGCCATGGGAAGAGCTTACTAAGGCTCTTCAAGCTAGATTCAATGAGAAAATATTTGAACATCCTATGGCCGATCTTAAGGAGTTGCACCAGTCTAGTACTTTACAAGAATACCTAGATGAGTTTATGCATTTATTAACTCAAGTTCAGCTGCCATAACCACATCCAGTTAGTTATTTCCTCAATGGATTTGTCACGCCCCGATGGGTACCATAAACGTGGTAGTCCACCGTACACAATACTAAAGCCTAGGAATGACTATCTCAGTCACGCAAAGGCTTTCATATCATGTACAAGGCGTACATCACAACCAAGGAAACGCATCGGAGTAGCGCAATTTATATTGATAATAAATAAGTAGCAAGGCAAAGAGAATACTTATCATGAAACATAAACATATTAAATTACAATTCTTAGGGGCATATCCCTCTATTGTCTTCAAATAAATATACATCACTAATCATATAAGTCATTACATATAAAGAACCTTACAAAATTATTTCATCTTATGATTCCATTTCCTTCATAGAAGCTTAACATCCTTCCATGACTTCCTTAATGTCATGATTCTCAATTTAAGCCACGGGTATACCTGTTTCAACAAAATCTATAGGAGTATAAGCTACAACTAGCTTAGTGAGATATTTCTTTTTATTCGCATCATATTTTCAAACAAGTTCATTTAGATTTTTACACATATGCTATGCATACAATGTTATAATCACATGATTACGCAAATATATATAGTTATCCGGAAACCATATATATAATGGATTTACCCCTCCATATCAAAGGTTAGGGAATCGGGGTTGAAGATCCTCGATCTTCTACTACTAGTCCCCAGGTCCTCACCCTCAGCGTTCAGTTGGCTCGACTCCAAACCTAGAGTCGCTTTCCCAGAGCGATTTGGATTCTCCAGGAAGGAACATGGCCCATGTCACCACACGATCACAGCCAATCCAACTCTACGCGTAGGAGTAGCAGCCTTCTGAAAGAGATGTGACTCAATGGATGCTATGCGTGACTGTTTCATTTTTTTTAAGCCAAACCTTTTTAAGGTTTATTAGAGGGTGATCAATCAATTTAGCAATTAATAAGCAGTCATACAAGTAAGTAAACAAAATTATTTAAACAAGCAGCTTGAAGTTGCGATATTCTTAATTCTCATTTCACGCATAAACATAGAATCACATATATACTCATAATCCCGAAATCCCTAAATATATATCCATTTTTATCTTCTCTTAGTATTCTAATGCTACTACTTTACAAGCACAAGCAAGGTGACGAAATTAAGAGGAATAACTCACTCGTCCATTTCGCGATATTCTTAGTCGTAGTAATCCTCGGGTAGGGTAATCCCGTATCTTTCGTTACCTAGAAAAAAGAAATACCCGGGATAAGTATTTCATAGAAATTCTACTTGAACTTTCTAATTATTATTTCACTATGTCCGTCAAAATTCGTATAGAATGAAATTCCAATTTAAAATGGCCATAACTTGCTCATTTTAACTCGGAATTTCGCATATAATATACCGTTTTCTATCTATTCGAAAAGATCTATCCATTTCTAGCGTTATCTTTGTCATATAAGGTCATTTGGGTTCCGAAAACATTGGGTACAGATTTAAAACGAATATTTCTAGATTTTTGCAAAACCATTTTCTAACTCAATCTTCATTTTAAAGAAAATCCTTTCGTAACAATATATATAAAATAAATATAAATATACATTTGATAAATACTTTGAGTATATAGGTAAGCTCACTTTATATGCAAAAATTCTAATGGTAGTGTCTCAATAATTTATTTCATAAAACAATTCATTTTGAGTTGTTAAAATTTAAACTTGATAACTTCTTTTCAAGTATTTGAAGAACTTTATATTTTCTTAGGTTGTTATAAATGAGTATATTCTTATTTTTTTCTTCATTCTTTTTCCAAAAACAAGTAAACTTTCTTTTAACCTTAGTCTTTTATAAGTTTTACTTCTAGTGATAAAAAATCAAATTTATCAAAAGTGTATTAAGTTGTTGAAAACCTTTTTGTATAATGGTTTAGAAAATGATTCTTGTCTTCTTTATTTTAAAATATAAGTTTTTGTTTCTAAAACTTGTTCTTTTATTTCCTTTGAAAAGAATTTCTTTATTGATAAAACCCTTTGTTTTTATCTTATCTTGTTTATATTATTCGAAAATAAGTTCTTTCTTTAGAGACTTGAAAATCATTATTTTTCCTAAATGGGTTTATAACTTTATGGGTTGAATTCATCTTAACTTTGAAAACTAGTTTGTTTCTTAGTTTTGTTATGGAGTGAAAAAGAGTTTAAATCTTAAGCTTTTTGTAAAAACTTTTAATATTAACAAATTATTTTACTAAAACTTAGGTCACCGTAATATACAAAGAAAATATTTATTTCTTATGTTTCCTTGGTAAACTATCTTTGTTCTTTAAGAAAACTTTGAGAAAACTTGTATTACTTTATTTTTATGTTGTTGATAATAACTTCATTATTTTGTGACAAATCACATAATAGAAAATTTGGTTTTAAGTTCCTTTAGTAAAGTAAAATTCCAATTTCAAATTAGTTGAGACAATATCATTATGTAGATGCAAGTATTATGAGCATGTAAAATAATAAAAACATAAGAAAATGCTAGAAATAAATAATAAAAAATAAAATATCAAGTATTGGGAACCTTAGCTTCATCAAGAATCCTGGTCAAGTATTGGAGCCTTAGCTTCATCAAGGCATCCCGGGACTAAGAATGGACTAGTCCCAAAAGATTAAAGAAAATAATAAAAGATTGTTTTGACTTGATATGGACAAGTCTAAGACTAGAAAGATAGTCTTAAGGAAATAACATGAAATAAATAAATTGCAAAGCATGAAACTAAATAAATAACAAGTGAGCTTATATGCTCTAAAGATTATATATAAATCATAAATATATATAGTTAGATATGAATAATAATCAACGTAACAACATTAAAATAGGAGTTTATGTGCAAGAACAAAACATGAACATGTTGTTACTTTTACTACTCATATGAGTTTCAAAACAATACCATAGTCATGTTAAGTTACATGACATGGGTAAAATAAATGGTTGGAAGAAGTTTACCTAAGGTGTTTATGTGATATGAAGATGGTAGATGAAAGGGGTATTATGTGAGTAGTGATATGTGGTAGATAGTTTATGTATAAGGAATGATTTTTGTGAGGAATTGGTTTAAGAGAGTTTTAATAGAGAGAATTCTTAAAGAGAAGATTTGTGGAGAGATTTTGAGAGAGTTTTGGTAGTTGAATGAATTGTGTGAAAGAATGAAGAAAGAATGGGGTATTTATAGAATTTTGGAGTGAATTTTAGATGTAATAAAATAATTGAAAAAGAAAATAAATGAGAGGGAAGAGGAGGGGAGTGACGCCAGTTTTGGTGCTTGTAGAGGGAGGAAATTTGATAAAAAAAAATTAATTTTAGAAAAAAAATGTAAGAGAAGTTTAATAATATGTGGTGTAGAATTTTTATGGGAAAAGAAAATTGTAAGAAATAGGTATGTAGGTGTGAGAATAGGTAGTAAGAAAAAGTAGAGATAGAGGAATAGTAATGAATAGTAGGAATAGTTCTATGAATAGTAGACTAAATATATAAAATACCGATAGTAATAAAAATACGCGTAATCGCTATATCTGTTATTTTTAGCTACAAAAAAATTTTAAAACTGATATTTTTAAAATCCTTGTTTAATTATGAGTCTTTTGGTACTAATGAAATATTTTTAATATTCCGAGCTCCGGGACATGCTTTTCGAGAACTGATCCCTTTTGAGTCCGAAGGACACTCGAAATTCGCAAATATGATATTCTTATGTTACCTTATATTATTACGAACTATTTGAATCCATTAACTTAATTTCGTTTTCAAGGGTTTGAGAATGCGGGATTACCGGATCTTAAACTCTAGGGTTTGTTATAGGCTTTATTGGCTTTTAGGGTTCCGGTTTGACTTCCGGCTTTGTTTATTCGTAAGATCATATAATTTTCGAGTTTTGACCGTTTTATATTTTTATCTCGATATCTATGGTTTATCTTATTTTATTTGTGATTATTTAATAGTTTTTAGTTCTCGGAATCATTTAACCGAGTCTAGGTTATGAGTTGACTCAGCTTGAATTTTGGTGAAAATTGAAGTTTCTGATTCTAAACTTCACCGAGGGTTTTAAGATCTTATCATTTCTTTGTTAAGCGGTATTTGGATATATCATTTTGATTTGCGTTTTAGGAATCGAGTAGATGATTTGGTTGGCGTATGGATGTTGATTCAACCAATAGTTGGATTTTATATTTTGTTTCAAGGGTTTTTGTTTTCTCAAGACTAAGAATTCTTGTGTTTGACTTGATTTAGAATTTGGTTTTAACTTGAGTCGATTTTTTGGATTTAAATTTTTAATATTAGACTTCTATGATTATTTTCTATGAATTATGAAATTTTCAGGGGTTTATAGGATTGAAACCTGAAATTCAATTTCTATTCGGGATGTTCGACCCAACACCCTTAACCAAGCTTTCACCTTAGCCAAACTTCAAGAGGCCACCACCCTATCTTCCTAAAACAACCTTATGTCCACAAAAAACCAATTCATCTCATATAACACAAATTGTCCATCTTACTACTTACCACCAATAACACACTTACCCACATGCCCTTCCTAATAAAAAACTTAAGGCTACAACCTAGCTGATCATCTAATATTGGCCAACCCTTCAAGCTTCAAACACTTACCCTAAACCAAATACCCCCACAAATTCCAGAACTACCAAAAGAATGACTCTTGAGTAATTGGAAGAGAAAGAAAAAAAAAATGATTTGCTTTTGGTGTAATGAACCCTTTGCACCAAGTCATAGGTGTAAAAATAAAAGGCTAAATATGTTGGTAATTGAAGGAGATTGGCAGGTGGGTGACGAGGGTGTAGCAGCAGAGGAGGTGGCTGAGTTGGAAGATGATATGACTATATTGACCCTATGTGCAGTAGGTAACCCTTTAGGGGGTTCAGACAATAGTATGTTGGTCCAAGGGTTCTATAAGAAGAAGAAGTAAAAAATATTGACAGAT
Source organism: Combretum micranthum (assembly GCA_024138025.1). NCBI lineage: Eukaryota > Viridiplantae > Streptophyta > Magnoliopsida > Myrtales > Combretaceae > Combretum > Combretum micranthum. The sequence continues at coordinate 221,041 of JAMXBD010000658.1, read as the reverse complement.
ATGGGCAGCTCATCCAACTTTGTCAATGAAGCCTTGGTTAGGGCTAATAATTGTGCTGTTGAAGAAATTGCTCCTATAAGGATTACTCTAGCTTATGGGACTCAATTGAGCAGCAGATACCAAGTTGTGAATTTCCAATGGCAGGATGTAAGGAATATAATTTGAGGCAACATTCTATGTGCTACCCTTATCCTCATATGATCTTATTATAGGCATGCCTTAGCTTACAATGTTAGGACAAGTTAAGTGGGATTTCCAAAATATGACCATGGAGTTTATATGGGAAGAAAGGAGTTGTAAGTTGTATAGAAAACAGGAAACTTTGAATCATATTTTGTTGGAAGTAAACTAACCCAGCTTTTGACTGCCAGTCACACAATTCCTGAAATTCACTGTTGGGTCATTAAAACCATCGAAGCTAAGGAGGAAAGACAAATAAATGGACAAACACACCCAATATTGATAGAGTTGCTTGAAGAATATCATTATTTATTTGAAGATCCAAACTCTCTACCACCTGATTGAGCTCTTAATCACAGGATATACCTTCAAGAAGGTACTACACCAGTCAACCTTAGACCTTATCGTTACTCTTCTCTACAAAGGTCTGTCTTAGAAGAAATGGTGAAGGACATGTTGACTAGTGCATTATTCAACCAAGCCACAGCCCTTTTGCTTCACCGGTAGTGTTGGCTAATAAGAAGGACAACACTTGAAGGATGTGTGGACTATAGGGAGTTAAACAAGCATACTACTAAGGATAGGTTTCCCATTCCTATCATTAAGGACTTGTTTGATGAGTTATTTAGAGCCAGTTGTTTTAGTAAGTTAGATTTGAGATCAGAGTACCACCAAATTCTATTGAACCCCAATGATGTATACAAAACAATATTTAGAACTCATGAGGGTCACTATGAGTTCGTAGTTATGCCATCTGGCTTAACTAACGTACCATCTACCTTTCAAGCACTAATGAACCAGGTATTTAAACCATTTTTAAGGAAGTTTGTGTTGGTTTTCTTTTTTATGATATATTAGTGTATCGTCTTGGTATGGATACACATGTAGAACATTTGAGGAAGGTGTTTGAAACATTGAATAGGGAGAAGTTGTGCTTGAAAAGGAGCAAGTGTGTTTTTAGAGTTTCTCATATTGAGTACTTAGGGTATATAATTACTCCACTTGGAGTAGCTACTGACCCAAAGAAACTGGATACCATAGCTGGGTGGCCAATCCTAAGAACTGTGAAGAAACTTAGAGGTTTCCTTGGTCTGGCTGGGTACTACAGAAGGTTCATCAAGAATTTTGGACTTATTGCCAAACCATTAACTCAACTTTTGAAGAAAAATCTATTTTCCTGGAATGAGGCAGCACAGTTGGCATTCGACGATTGAAGAATGCATTAGTGAACTCACCAGTCTTGTAACTACTAGACTACTCGAAGGAGTTTGTTGTGGAAACTAATGCGAGTGGCAATGGAATTAGGGCTATTCTAATGCAAGAAAGACACCTAATTGCCTATTTAAGCAAGCCATTAGCCCCTAAACACAAGGGTCTATCAGTCTATGAAAAAGAATTGCTTGCTCTTGTACATGCCATAGATAAATGGAGGCACTATCTGTTAGGTAGGCGCTTTGTTATACGTACCGATCATCAAAGTTTAAAATATTTGCTGGAATAATGCTTGGCTACTCTTACTCAACAGAAATGGCTCACTAGACTCATGGGGTTGGATTACCACATTGAGTACAACAGTGGTTCTTTCAATAGGGCAGCTGATGCACTATCTTGCGCCCCCACAGCTGAAATCATGCACCTTCACCACTCTACTATTTTACTTTTGTTTTTGTAGGAAATACAAACCAGCTAGACATTGCCTGGAGGATACAACTCACTCATTGACAAGCTGGAAAGGGGGGAATATGTTGAGAGATTCACTTGGGAACAAGGAGTGCTTAGGAGGAAAGGAAGAGTGGTGGTTGGTCTATCCTAAGAACTGCGTAACACTATATTACAGCACTTTCATGGGGGACCATTAGGTGGATATTCTGGAGCTCAAGCTACGTTTAAGAGATTAACTTTAGTTTTTTATTGGCCCAAGATGGAGAGAGAGGTGAGACAATTTATTAGGAATTGTGAAGTATGCCAAAAGCATATATTTGAGAATGTAGCTAATCTAGGTTTGTTAAAACCCCTTGAGGTCCCTAAGGAATGTTAGCAAGAGGTCAGTTTGGATTTCATTGAAGGACTACCTAAATCCAATGGTAAGGAAATAATTTTAGTGATGGTTGATAGATTGAGTAAATATGCTCACTTTGTGGCTATAAATCACCCCTGCATTTCTGTTGTTATAGCCCAAGTTTATTTGGATCATATATATAAACTACATGGGCTACCGGAAACCATCACTAGCGATAGGGATCCGGTTTTTATTAGTTCATTTTGGTAGGAATTCTTTAAATTACAAGGAGTGGGGTTCAACATGTCCATAGCTTACCATCCACAAACAGATGGTCAAATTGAGGCAATCAATCGATGATTGGGAACCTATCTGAGGTGTATGACCAGTGAAGAACCTAAGTGGTGGTCTCAATTTTTGTCACTAGCCGATTGTGGTACAATACAAACTATCACACCAGTGCTCACACCACCCCATTCCAAACGCTATATGGCTATCCTCCTCCACTACATTTACCTTATGTTCTTGGGGATTCTAGGAACGAATCTGTGGATAAACTCCTAACTACTAGAGAAGACACCCTCAAACTACTTAGATTCACTTAAAGAGAACTCAACATTGCATGAAGCAGATCGTGAATCAGAAAAGGTCAGACATAATGTTCAAGATCAGGGAATGGGTCTTACTTAAACTCCAGTCTTACAGACAACATTCCCTAAAGAAATCTAAGGAACACAAGCTAAACCCTAAGTACTTTGGACCGTACAAAATAATAGATAAAATAGAGGAGGTGGCTTACTGTTTGGAGTTACAGGCGAGTGCTGAGATCCACCCAACGTTCCACGTCTCTCAGCTCAAAAGATTCCATGGATCTCCACCATCTGAACCACCGACACTACCTATAACACAATCAAAAGATGAACTAGAGCTACAAGCCATTTTAGATAGACGGATGATCAAGAAAGGAAGACATGCAGAGACGCAAGTACTTATTTGTGGAGAAACAAAGCACCTTCGGAAGCAACATGGGAGTTCTTGACGACATGAAGCTCCATTTTCCAAGTCACTCCTTGTGGACAAGGATTTCTGAAGGATAGGAAGCTGATCTAAGGGTAATCATCAAAGGAAAAGATGAGGAAGAAAAAGAAACAGATTTAGGGTTTGAAGGAAAGACAAGTTGGAGTTGGTCGGAGTGAACATAAGAAGTGAAAGTACGAAGTAGGAAAAGGAGTGGATATGATAGGGCCGCGTGTTACAATGGCCGTGTGTTTTAATGGGCTATCATAGGCTTTATCTTTGTTAATGCAGTAGCTAAATAATTAAGTAGTATTGGGCGGGTCTGCTGCTAGTAAGCCCAGTAGGATAATTAGTACATTCTGTTATATTGTTAGTAGGCATATTAAGTTTGTTACAACATACTATTTCAGAATATTCCTTTTTAGCATGTACCGGCAAGCATGCCAAAATTGTGCAAGATACTAATATAAATATCTTGAGAATGTACAGAAAGGGATATGAGAAAAGAATTATTTTAAATACGATAGTAAATTCCTAAAATTACTTGCATTCAAGTAAATTGGTTTGCATTCGAGCCAATTGTTTAGTTACTATCATAAAATCAATCCACCACGTTCCATGTAGAATTTGAATTTCCTTCAGCAGCATCAAGGAATTCTTATGATTGATTGGTGTTTCTCTCAATCTGACTAAGAAGATCGTTACAAACCAAAGTTGAAAAGTGTTAGTGTCTCCATACAAGAAAATTTGTTAGAGTAAGCTTGGTTGGAAAATGAGTTGGTGCATGCAATGAATGATTTGGGTCTTGGATGAATTAGCCATTACAAGTTCAGAGGAAAAAAAGAGAAAGAAAGCTAAAAAGACTCATACCTTGTAATTACAAAATGCATATGTAGCAAGAAATATTGGGAAACTTCATTTATTTTTCATAGCTAATATTTATGTAGAAGAAATAAGTTGAAATTACAGAAGCTCGATGGTTTTTGTTTTTTCCTCTTGTAAACCTTGAGAACTTTTTTTTTCATACTAGTAAAAATAGATAAAAATATAAATATAGAAAATAGATGGATACTATTGAACCCAACAAAAACTCTAGAATAGAATTACGAGTAGTAATAAACATATATATAGTTTTAAACCCTAAAACAAATATTCCTAGATAGTATTAAATACTACTAATAAGATTTCATAGGGGGTATCGAAAACTCAAGATATAAGAGTGACCTGGTTAAGATATTAAGTGCAATAAAGAATAAACAACCAATTACGCTTATAGTTAGGAAATGATAACCTAAAAATAAATTGTTAGGATTATAAATGCATAATAAAGACATAAACAGATGTATAACTAATAATCTGAACTCCAAATAAATATTTGGATCACACCATTGTTTCAATTAGAGTATTCTTAAACTATTGGAGCCTAAAACGAAAATTGACCTATTAAGCTTAGAAAACCTTAATCGGGTGAGATAAAACTTTGAAAATAATTAATCACGTAAACTTTAAACTCAAAGTTGAACGTAATAATAATCTAAAAATTTTGTAGGACTTTATAAAAATACTTTTAGACAAAAACTCCCAAATAAATGATATATTTGAACTCGATTAGCTTAATAAACTACACTAAAATTTGATAATTATGTAACCAAATATTATTATAATATTTTTTCCTTAAGTTACAGTGTAAATACAATGCAAAATGAGTATTTGTACGGTGAAGATGTTCTTGAAATTTGCTTAGCCGAAATACACACACAACTTGTCTAAATAATACACATGTTGGTCAACAAAATACACAAGCAACCAATCATATCAAGCCAACTCAAACCTTCATTTAATGTAGCAAATAACACACACAAACATAGCAAGCACAATGGAGAATTCTGGAGCAAAATCACATCCTAAAACAGCTGCCTTCCTCCCTTTCTTCTCCTTCTATATATACAATAACCATTAATTTACAACAACAACTAAATCACCAAAACAATAAACTAACCAACCCTAGTTTCATCTTACAAACCAGCAGCAACAAACACAAACTGAAACTCTATTAAATAGAACTCTAAGCTTGGACTAAGGAGAAGCAAGGTGAGTTTAATCCATATTTAGTTAGTTTTTGTTAAAACAATGTTCTAAACCATGTCTTGATGAACCTAGGTTCGAAAACAACTCAAGAACAAGTCTTAAAAACATTCAAACAAGCTCCAACAAGGTAAGAGTCCATGAACCTTAGTTGCACCATTTGGATTAAAAAATTTAAAGATCATGGACATGTTATGATGTTATGAGTCGTTATATGTGTAAATATATCATGTATAAACTCATAAGAATAATTTGGAGGCATCTTTAACATGGAAAAAGCAAGGAAATTAGACAAACTCATCAGGGAAGACGATGAACAGTGCCTTCCCTAGATGAGTACGGGAGAAACACATGCGTGTTTCAACCCCGTGTATCTCGCGGCTTATTTAAAAATAATAATAATAATAATTTCTTTTAACTGATTTATTTACACTAAATAATATAACAATTATTAATATAATTAATAAAAATAATAATATTATTATTAATTTTATTATGAATATTATTATTGTTATTGTTATTATGGTAGTTGTTGTAATATTGAGTTGAAGACTAATAAAATTTTTAATATTACTAATAATATGGTATCTATGGATATTATTAGTACTATTATTAATATTATTAAAAATTAATAATAATAATATTATAGCTATTATTTAACATATATTATTGATGTCATGAAAATTAATATTAATATACTATTGTTTTCACTAAAATAGTTAATGTTAATGAGACTATTACAATTATGTTTATGGTTATTGATATTATAATTATTATTATTGGTTTAACATTAAAATTTATTTTTATTAATAATATTGTTGGTACTATTATTTTCCTCATAATGTGAGTATTAACGTTAATACTATTATTAAGTTTATCTTTGATATCGTTATTATTAATATTATTATTATTATTACTACTATTATTATTATTGATGTCACTAAAATAATTATTTTTAATATTTATGAAATTAATCTTAATATTGAAAATATTATTATTATTATTATTATTATTATTATTATGGTTAGACTTAGTATATTTTACAAATAAAAATGAAATTGTGGTAAATACTAAATACTTGTTTTATAAATATAGACATACATATAATAATGAAAATTTAAATAAGCTAAAATTATAAATAATGTAATCTCTAAATATAATAAGATAAATATATAAAGTAGATTAAGAGGAACACTACCAAACTAAACGATTGCAAATAACTAATAATCGCTACAATAGATTTACCAAGGAACAAAATAAAAATTGTTAATAATAGTAATAATAAGATATCAGGAGAAGCAAAACGAAAACAAATACAAAAAATAATTGTTATCATAGGACCGTTAAAAACCAATACAGTAATAAATAGAGAACCAAATACCAACATAAGATACTTAGATTGTTACGTCCCGGAGGGTATCCTAAACGTGGCAGTCTACCGCACATAATATTAAAGCTAATGAATGACAATCTTAATCACATAGGAGCTTCGATATCACGTGTAAGACGTGCTTCTAAGATAGCAGGAGAGTTAAAGGGGTATTACGTTTAAACAGATAATAAAAAACATGCAAGAACTTGTAAAGGTTAACATATAATAATCATTAAGATAAAAGTTTCTTACAACTTCTTAGGGGCATTCTCTCATACTAAAACCCTTACTTAAACTAAGCCATCTTAAAAAGATACATGAATATAACAAAAGTCTACTATAGAGATTTCTCTTAGAAGTCTACACCCAAAACTAAAATATGTAAACTTCTTCCAATAACTCTAGTAACTTTGGCTCGTACCTGACAAAAGGGGCTCCTTGGTGCCAACCATAGGTAATCAAACTGTAAGAAAAGCTATAGGGGTGTAAACAAAACTAGCAAACAAAATACACACAATTAATCAGAAACCATGTGTAGCATGGATTTTATGCCCTCCATGTCGGGGGTTGGGTGGTTACCGACCCATACGACCATTAATAATTGCAGACTTATCGGCTTCGACTTGCCCATGTAGACTTTCCAACCCCTACTAGTCACCACTAAAACTTCTCGTTTCCCCACACAAAGAATAGTTGTGAAAAATAAATGTGACTCATAATATGTTGTGCATGGATTATTCTTGATATTGGTTTATTCAATTATTGTCGATTTCGAGTTAAAGGTGACCAAAACAATATTCATCATACCATTGCAAGAAAACATAAGTTATTCATCAATTCCTCTTTCGATATACTTAGCTTTTATTCAACAACCACATCATTCAATCATGAATTCAAATCACACAACATTTATTCATTTATCTTTTTCCTTAATCTCTACTGCTACTATTTATAAGCATAATTAAAGAAACATAATTAGTAAGGGATTAACCTACTTCACGTCGATCGCTCATAGTAGAAATAATCTTCTGGAAAGGCGATATCGATTCCTTCTTCACCTAAAAAAGATAAAATACCCAAAATGAGTCTTTCATAGAATTTCTACTTTAAAGATTCTAAATCTATCTCTAAATAACGGTAAAATCGGATTGAAGAAAGTTTCAACTTAAAATGGTCATAACTTGCTCATTTTAACTTGGAATTTCGCATATCATATGTCAATTTCTACCTACTCGAAAAGATCTATCCATTTCTAAGGTACTTTTACTATATAAGGTCATTTGGTTCCTGGTTTAGAAGGGTATAGATCTAACACAAAAATTCTTTTATTGAAAAACAATATTTTCTAATCATTCCTTTACTAAGGCTTGTTTAAGTAAAACTCAAATACGTATATACTTGAAAAGAATTCCTTATGTATATAAATAGACTCATAATTTATGCATGATTCTATAGATATTGTCTTATTTAATTAATTTCTTAAAAAACATTTTCTAGTGTTTTGAAAAATTTGGATTTGTTAAACTTTACTTTATATGGTTGAAGTAACTTATAAATTTTTGTTTGATCAAAATCTAATATTTTATATATTGATTCTTTAGTTTATCAATTTTATTTCTAGGAATTTTAAAAATAGAGTTTTCAAAAGTTTTCTTTAGTAGTACTTAATGAGTTTATTTATTTTCATTTTCCTTGTAAATTGATTTTTCTTGAAAACTCATTTAGCTCTTGGTTTGGTAAAAATAGTATCAAGTTATTATCAAGATTTCTTTTGTCATTTGAAAATGAAGTATCTTTAGACTTTGAAGAAACTTCTTCTATTAGTTTGAAATTTCATGATGAGTTTATATAAACCTTTAAAAGAAATTTATTTGAAAATATTTTTCTAAACCTTTGGGAAAAACATTTATCCAGTGATCAAACTTTATTCCTTCATCAAAAGATTCATTTTTATTTGGACAATAACTTATTAACCATGCATGAATATAATCTTGTAGTTTATATAAGCTAAAAATATCACAAGATAAGATAGCAAAGAATATAAGAAATAAATAATTGTCAAGCATTGGGAGCCTTAGCTTCTTCAAGGCTTCCCGGGAATAAGAACAGACTAGTCCCAAAAGAAAAATAAAATTGTTTTGACTTGATGAGGATAAGTCTAAGACTAGAAAGACTAGTCTTAAAACAACTTGAAAGTAAATAAATTGCAATAACAATGAGCTTATATGCTCTAAAGATATATAACATAAAGGAAAATAGATATATTTGTTAGATATAGATATGAACAACATAAAGGAAAATATATTTATGAACAAGAATAAAGTATGAACATATTGTTACTTTCCTAACCTCTATGGGTTTAGAAAACACACACTATGCTCATACTAAAAAAATGAACATAAGGAAAGTTTAAGAGTATTACCTATAAAAGAAAAAAAACTAGAGAAACTTTAAAAGAGCTTTTGGAGAGATTTTGAGAGAGTAATGGTAGTGTATGAAAGGTGTGAAGGAAATGAAAGGAATATGTGGTATTTATAGGAAAAATAGAGGGTAAATTGTGTTAATAAAATAAATGAAAAATAAAATAGATTGAGGGAAAAGGGAAGGGGGCCGGCGCAAATTTGACAGGGAGAGAGAGAGGTTTTTTTTTTTTGTATTTTTATTAATGAAAAGTAAGATGTGAGAGATGTGAGATTGTATTGAAAATGAAAATTGTAAGAAAATAGGTGTATGGTTATAAGAGTAGGTTGTAAGGAAAAGTAGAGATAGATGAATAGTGTAGAATAGTAATGAATAGTAAAATCTAAAGTAGATATGGCAAATAAAGTACCGATAGTAAGAAAATACGTGTATAATTGCGATATCTGATATCTTTAATTACTGAAAAGTTATGAAACTAATATTTTTAAAAACATTATATTTTTACGAGTCTAACGGTATATCCAGAATATTTAAACTACTTCGAGCCTCAGGACACGCTTTTTGAAAGCTGTATCCAATCAGGCTTAAAACAAACCGTAGTTTAACTAATTTGATATTTTTAAGCTTTCTCATGTTATTACGATCTATTCTACATATTAATCTCTTACTTACTCACTTAGGGCTACTAACACGAGTTTACCAGACTTAAACGGTTGTGTCTGACTAGGGTTTTGTTGACTTTAGGGTTTTCGGTTGATCTTCTAATTAGGGTTTAAGCTCAACCGATCATACAAATTTAGGGGTTTATATAAATACTCATAGGAGTTTAAGTATATAATTTATGTTTTATTAATGAATGTATTATTAATCTCAATAGATGATTTCGATACTTGTAAAAACTTTCCAATTGACTATTACAACTAGCCAGTATGGGTGGGTAAGTAACTCAGTCTCATTACATTATTTGTGCTTGTAGCATAGTTGTATCTTAAATAAAAGATAATAACAAAATATCACTGTATGGGTTATGGAGATTATATATTGAATGAAATGTTGATTTGCTAAGCTACTATAACAATAGTGATCATGGAATATTGTATGAAAATATTGCTTGTATAGCATGTTGCTTGCATGTGAAATGATTAATTGCCTTGAACCTGATTAAAAACTATTGGTACCATAAAATGAAATGGACATGCATTGCACGAATTGCATAAATTGCATCTCTAAAAGCATGGTAGTCTACTTTGTGTTAGTATTTCGGATCTCTGATAATGCTTGGTATTTCTAGGCCTAGATGGCTAATAGTCCTACGCAAGATTACCTTTGTTTTGTTGGTACCATATGAACTAAATGGTAAAGGAAGGACGCCGCTTATGGTATTACTTGAAATGACTAACACCTAGTGGAATTTCTAAGGCAAAAACAAGAAATGTGAACTGAAAATATGATAAATTTAAAGTGATAATTAAAGGGAATGCTGTTGATTTTCTCTATGCTTAGTCTCTCCTGAGTAGGCAGGCCTTAGAACTGGTTCCTTCAACCTCGATGAGAGGGCGTAAATCTCTATCCCCTTGGTTTCCAAGTTAACCAGGCTTGTATTTGTTCATATGCTTGACTGTTGGATTTCATATGATTGCTAATAAACTTGTTTGATATATGGTAAGTTTTAGTTATTCACTAAGCCTATGGTTTCGTTCACACTCCAACAGTCCTTTCAGGTTTACTCTTAGGCCATGGCTGGTCACTTCCAGGAGTTTAGCTCCGATAAAAACTTCAAGACTGAAAGTTCAGGAAAGATAATGGGATAAGCTATTTACTTTTATTTTTTGTCTAAGCTAATCAGTATTTAAATTATTAGTTATGTGTTTAGAGACTTTTAGAAAGACAGTATGGGTTGTAATGCTATATTCAAGCACTGAGATAATTGTTATTTACTAATTTATGACTTACACGTATTTATCATTTCTTATCAAAGCAACTAAAAAATCTTGTTGTTTGAAAACATGTCATTCTCTAAAGGTAATCTAGTGATAATATTCAAGCGTAGCTTGTTTACTACTACTAGGCATCCTCGGGGCGTCACAGCTCCTACTAGAATGGAAGGAGGAGTTGAATTTGATCCATCCAGCTCAAGACACCAGTTTTAATACCATTAAATTACAATGATATTAGTAACTTGCGCTTTAAAAATGTCAAAATTCATATATCTCGAAATTTATTAACTTCCATGCGTCTCATCTCAAGTACTCGCCAGAGAGTCAAGCCACGCTCAACCAGACAGATTTTTTATTTAAAAGAAAGAAGAAACGTGATCCCATGCATCACTTGTGGCGAATCCGAAAGGTACAGCATGTGTTCTTTAATTGGCTGTAAAAGGAAAGAATCTGTTCGGTTTGCTGTAAGTCTTAGAGTTGACGACAGTGAGGACACTTCCATCGAAAATTTAGCTGAGTCTACTGTTTTTGGTCACCTAATTTGATTAGAAAGTGCGCATTCAGCTCCATACATCCCGTAGATGGTGGTAGATAAGTTTCCCTATACTTATGCCGGTTCAAATGCTTGACAAGGCTCCATACTTTTTTCTCCTATTTCTTCTCCTCATGTTAATTGACTTCTTCCCTGATTATGGCTAGGTAGAAATCAATGTCGATATTTTTAAAGGGTTTACTGATCACAGGCATGAGCTTGGTCCAGATCTCAATATTAATGGAATATTTTTTCATATATTCAAAACAATTTGCTACTAGTTTTGACATTAGTTAGTATAAATATATGACAATCCTAGTATATCTAAATATAGTTAATAAAGGACTGATTTCAGTCCAAAAAAAAAAGAGATAGTGACGAACCATGCCACCCCTAGATGTTCACCTTTCTAGACCATCTAGTCTTGCAGCAATGATTCAGAAAAGAAAATCATCTTTTTTCATTTTTTTTTTTTTGTATTTAGTGTTATTTTTTTTTAACATCCTTGCTAACATAAATTAAATGTTAGTGATTTTTTTTTTTAAATCTCAAGGAATTAAATATAAATCCTTAAAAGAGAGAGGACCCTAAATAGGTTGTGCCAATAAAATTAAAGTTTGCATACATTAATAACCATTACAAGTATTTGGCATTTGAGGTTAAACATAGCTTTAATTGTTTCATGTACTATTTTTGCAATTGATAGTATTTACTCCTTTTGTTTTCCCCACCAAAAAAGCTCCTATGAATACTTATGCGTTCTTCAATTCCTTTTTCCCTTTTAGTTATTTTACTTTGGTGTGGTGCGAATCACGATCAAATGACGAGATAAATGAGATAAATCAGGATGATCCAAAGAGAGGAAGAACGAAGCGAGGATGAAAGATTGGGTGAGACAAAATCAAAGGATGAACCTAGAAATGAGGTATATGATAGCGGACACATTCTTGAACAAGCATGAGATGTCTAAGAAGTTGAAACGGAGGCTACGGGTGAGAGAGAAGTTACACAGCCAACCTAGATGTAAGCTGACTCAAAGCTGTTGGCCAAAGCAACCCAATGATGACGTTCCAAGATTGCCTGCCCTTTACTAACTTTTATATGCATGATTTGTTTTATTGTTTTATCTTTTTATCTTTTAGGGCTTTTAAGTATTAGTATATATTGTCTCAAAAACCTATATATATATTTTTAACATGATTATTACACTTTGAAAACACTAGTTGAAAATTTTCTCAATAAAGTTGCAATCTTTTTGCAAGCTTTGATTTCTTGAAATCACTTGGTGAGATTGATTTCGTGTCTTTACGCTTTTACGCTGTGTCAGAGTGGTATTAGAGCGGTTGAATCCTGTGGGGATGTCAATAGACTGCATAATAGGAGACGGTCGTATTCTTGACGGTGTTCAGGGTATGGAAGTCCTACATTACGGGCGACCAGTACAAAAGGCAGTAGAGGAGACCATAAGTTAGAAAATCCGACGAAAGGAACAACGCCATGAAGCCCTGATCTTATTGATCCAATAGCAATAATAGCAGGTAGGATTATTGAAAACGATTGGAAGATAATCCAAGGACCAGTTTTGTTACTTATGATATCGATAATGAAGACAGGTTTTTTGAAAATTTGGCCTAAAGAAGAGGTTATGGTGACAGAAGACTATAGACAGGAGCAATTACAAGTACAAAAATGAAATCTTTTCTCCAGTTAAAAATGTTGTTTCTGAGTTTAATGGTACTGGAAATTTGGATGAGTTTTAGGTGTGGGTTGAGAAAGTTGAGAGGTTCTTTGATCATATGAGAGTTTTTAAGGGTATGATGATAGCATTGGTGAAGAGTTGTTTGCAGGGTGATGCATGGTATTGGTAGGAAAAATTTCTAGCAGTGAGACAGGAAGGTAAGGAGCCTATGAGGACTTGGTTTATGATAGAATGCCTTATGAAGCGGGAGTTCTTTCCCCTAGACTACGAGCAAATCCTTTCTTAGGAAATTCTATAGACGCCTGAACCAGTGAACCTAATTCTAGAAGTGCCTCAAGAGGAAATGGTGGAACAAGAGGAGAACTCAACCTCGAAGATCAGAGTGCTCCAATTGATTATGGTAAGGACAATGGGGAAGAAGTTGACACCTACAAAGATTGTGTTGGTGAGGAAGTCGTTGTGGAGAAGCCTTTATTGATTGACGAACAAGTGTTGATAGTTACTAAAGAGTTGGAGGCCGAAGAAACTCCAAGCACATACATTGCACCAGTGAATGAGATTTAAGATATGGCTTAGCAATTTGCTCAAAAACTTACATCTTGGCCCAGAGGAAATGCCAGAATTAGTGAGTGCATTTGTTTTATTGCTTCATATCAATATGGAAAATGATTGCCTAGTTATCACTCCAATCCATTTAGATTGGACGTGGACAAATTCAAAAGAAAATGAAGGATGAGTTTTAATCTAGTGGGGGTGAATGATGGATATGAATCATAATCAAAGGATGAGATAAATAGGATAAATCAAGATGATCCAAGAGAAGAAGAACAAAGCAAGGATGAAAGATTGGATGAGCCAAGATTGAAAGAGGAGTCTAGGAATGATGAAGACATGATAGCGGACACAATCTTGAATAAGCATGAGATGTCAAAGAAGTCAAAACGGAGGCTATAGGTGAGAGGAAAGTTGCACTTGGGCTTCAAGCCAGCCTAGATATAAGCTGGCTTAAAGCCACCAACCTAAGTTTCAAAGCCGCCTGATGATGATGTTTTAAGGCCACAGCTTTTTATGCACGATTTTTTTTTTTTTTTAACGGCATTTATGTATTAGTTATATAGTCTCAAAAATTATTCTTTTTTTTAAAACATGATTATTGAACTTTGAAAACCGTAGTTGAAATTTTTCTCAATAAAGTTACAATCTCTTTGCAAGCTTTGATTTCTTGAAAGCATTGGTGAGATTGATTTTATATTTTAACGCTTTCACGTTGCGTCATACCCTTTAAATAATTTTTCACTCTTTGTAATCTAAAAGTCATTCTCGGATTTTAATTACTTTTCAATTTGACACCTAGTGTTTGAAATAATTAGATACCATATCCAATTAGACTCTTTAGTTTTCTAATTTAGTACTTTACTTATACTAGTTTTTTTTTTTTTTTTTATCAATGATTGTTTATCACTTCATATTTTTAAAGACGATAAGTATAATAAATTTGGTGAATCAAATTTCAATTAGAAATAATATTCAATAATTTTAAATTCCATGCTATAAAATTGATAAATAAAAGATTGGTATGAGACAATATTTTTGACGATTTCAAACGTAAGTGCAATATTAAAAAAATCTTCGTAATGATTTAAAATTTTGCGACACATATTGCTATTTTTTGGACATTTCACCATGAACAGAACTACTTAATGTCTAAGAAAACCAAAAACAATATAAAATCATTAACCACACGGACAAGAAAATCAACTCTCTGTGATAATTGACTTGTATTTCTTTTCTTATTCACCAGATAACTATAGTTTTTTTGTCATCAACCCGTCTAGATACTCTCGCATCATTACGTGAAGGAAACGAGAAAACAATACAAGAAAAACTATTGAAACTTGTATTCTAAGTCAAATTTCATCATCTCTCAATCATTGTTATTTTATTATTAAATACGTTTGTATGCTTGCTGATTCTCCAATTTTGTCGTGATAATATATATAACAAAAAATTTATTAGAGTAATTTATCAAAACTTAACTTAAATTCAGGGTTTTAACTAAAATGATTAGGCATATGTCACTAATTTCATTAATATCAAAATAGTGACGAGTAAATTACATTTAATGGCAAGATTTGAAATTTTGTAGAGATTGGTGAGGGTGTACGTTACTCATATTTTGAATATATAAATGATATATATAAATAAGCTAAAGGGAGACTTTACACTCTGCAATTATTAAAAACCAATAAAAATTTGATAAATAATGTAACATATACAGAAAACTACTTGCGAAAAAGTTTATGCGCATCGCTTGCGAAGAAACTTTTTTCTTTTGTACGAGGCCTACGTGAGGGGAAAGAAAGGTTCGAGTTGTCACTCATTTGCTCCCAACGCTAACGCTAGATCTAGAAGATTCCAAACTTGTCGTCCACTATATTACCTGGAATTTTGGGCAAGCAAACGACTAAGACATCATAAATAGGCTGATTGAAGTTTGAAGAAAACCCAATTGAGTACCTACGTTATTTTTCAAAAAAAATTAAGCAACGTATTTCGATAGAGAGACTTTTTTTTTTTTTAATTAACCCAAGATTAGACTTCATCAGGAGTCGGTTTTTGAACCAAAAATCGATCCAACTCTTCATCAGCGGTTCCTGAATCGAAAACCAACCCATGAAAAGTGGGTCTAAACCAACTAAATACCTGTTGGTTCTAAACATTGTCACGATTTCAGAACCAACCGAACCAGATCGTGATTCCATGTCTTAAAATTAAAGAATAGAAACCGGAACCGTCTCACGGTTCCGGTCCGGTTCCATAGAACCGCCGGTTTGTGGTTCCTATTTTGCAATCATAGAACTTTTTTTTTAATAAAAATAAATAAATAAATTTTAATTTTTAATAAAATAAATTTTAAACTCAAAATAATTATTGGATTTAAAAGTATTAAATTATTTAAGCAAAATTTTTAAAATTTGTTTATAATGCATAATTATATGTATACAAACATATTCAATATCAAATATATTTAGTATTAAGAGATTGTAAAATACTCTAGAGGACAAAAAAAAATTACAATGTAAAAAATAGTCTCATATTATTAAGAAAATAAATTTTGCTTTTAGGAAGAGTTATTTAAACAATTATATATAATTTTAAGCTATGTTTATTTGTGTTATTGACAATAATATTAAATATTATGAATAAATAATAAATTTTAACTATTTATATGAAAATTTAAATATTAATAATTATTTATTTAATATTATTTTTTATTTTTTCAATGGAAACTAGTGGAATCGTAGTTCCATCGGTTGTAGGCCAAAGAACTATCTAAAAACATAAAACTGGCAGTTCCATAGCTGGTTCTGGAATCAGCCAACCTCTAGTTTCGATTCTAGAACCATAGGTGGTGGTTTCAGTTTGGAATCAAACCATATCTATGTCTAGTCGGTTCTAGTGGGCATTTGCATTTCTACCCTAAAGCCGCTTGACCTAGTGGTTTGGGAACCTTTGATTCAAGAATTGATTGAATCTGCGGTTTCACACCACCAAAAAAAAAAAAAAAAAAAAGGACAAAAAGAAGAAAAAAATTAAAAATAATTATAATTTTAAAAATATTTTAAATATTTTCGTGTGAAAAGTAAAAATTTATTTCCTATCAATGACATTTAATGTGTTATTATTATCAATGCAAATAATATACCTAATATCATGTGTTATTGAGTTTATATATAAACTTCTAACCTAATTAGACTTTTCTTTCTTAACAATCTGGGATTTGTTTTATATTTGTGGGACTTTGTTGTATTTTTGATATTTATAATTCTATATTGCTAACATAACAACTAAAACTATAAGTGATTTATATAAATAAATGCGGAACTATAAAATTTCTTTTAACTAATTAGTTATAAACAATTAAGTCCAATGGTATTTCCAAATTCAAAATTTGTTTTGCATTTTTTTACTTAAATTAAGTAAGTTTATTTAATTATTTTTTTTAATTTTACGGTTTTCGGTTCCAGAGGAACTGGAACCGAACCGTGGGAAGGACTGGCTCCTACAAGTCCAATTCCTATTCCACCAATTTGAAATTGGGAATTGGCGGTTCAAGTCTGGTTCTGGACACGAACCAACCTGTGATGACGTGTGCCCGAGATAATAAAGAGACTTAAGTGAATCATTATAGCTTTGGAAAAAAAAAAAAAAAAGAAGAAATGTGAACATTATAAAATTAATAAAGCTTATATACGGTTATTAAAATTAAGGTTATCAGAACCGGCCGGACCGGCGAGTTCGAACCGATTCGATCGGAACAGGCAATGAAGGCGGGCCGAGTTCGACGGTTAGCTCGTTTTTGACGAGAACCAGACTGACCCGATCGACCGCGTCGAACCAGGTTGAACTCGATCTGACCGTTGACTCGGATCTAAAAAAATAAAAATTTAAATATTTAAATATTTATTCATACTTTATTATAAATTTATAAAATAAATCATTAAATCATATTTATTTAATAATTAATTGATGAATTTGATCCAAAGATATATTTAATTGAGTAATTACACACATATTGATCTTTTATAATTAAATTATTCCTTATATTTTTATTTCTTCTGACCCCGGTTCGACCTCCGACCCCTGACTCCCTAGTCTGTTCGGGTCAAACCCCTGTCCGATTCTGACAACATTGGTTAAAATTGGTGAAATGTACTTCTGCTTCTTTATTATAATTGAAAAGTAAAAGGTTGGAATAAATTCAAATAAAGCTATCTTATAATATAACTATAAAAGAGATAGATAAAAATAAATGGATAGATACGGTTGGAACCAAACTGACTATTTCACCATGTGGTTTGAATTAGTTTCCTGAACCATTTAAAATTGTTCTTTCAAAAGGGAATAAAGCCATAAAAGAGAGTATGCTTTTATTTGACCTTAAACCATGTTTTCCCATCGTTGATGGGTTATAACCTGTAGGTATGGGTGTAAAAAATTTAAAATTAAGAATCTACCTTTTGACCCTCTAAAACGACCTTTAAAGCTAATGCTTACTAAACTTTAAATTTTTTCAATGGTGCCAAGTGATAGGGTTTTCGAGCGTGGCGAATAACAGGGAATAAGTAGATACACATTGTCCATAAGATTTGAGAATCTATAGGTACATATTTTATAAAGTGTTGTTTATTAATATTGGATCTAAAACCTATTTTACAAAAACTAAAACAATCTTAGCTAGAAAATCATAAAACTTAAAAAGTATAGAGCATTATATGAAACTTGTAATATTTCATCTTCTTCTATGATTTTCGAGTTTATGTGATATTAGAAAAGCGGTATATTTATAATGTTACAAGCTTTTTCATGTTTATGTGAATTTCCTATCTTTTCATGAACCTATAGTAAAACATGTGACATTAAACAATTTTTCTATTCTTAATTGTATTAAGTTTTTGTGGTGTTAAACAAAACATACGGAGCCTATAGACTAGGTGAAGAAGAACGGTTTAAAAAGGAAAACGCAAGGTGTAGCATTAGGTTTAACTTTCTTTATGGCTTCTCCCTTACGGGTTTCAAGCTCTTTCTATTTCTTTTTCGTTTAAAAACTTTTATTAGCTAAAAATATAATATAGTTGTTTCATATATAAATATTATTTGATAATTTATTTATAGGATGGGTATTGATTATTCTTGAACATATACTTTATACACATAATAATACAGTATCTATAATTGAATGGGGTACAAAAACCTTGTTTGATACACATTAAAAAGTAGGTTGTAAAAAATATGTAATTGCAACCTGTCTTGTGACCCTCAGTACCCATCTACAATCTGTCAAATCAAATATGATATAGACAGATACCTTAATCAACTAGTTGCTAGTTCATCCCTACCTTGTAAGAGCTTAAAACTTAAATTTTTTTTTTAAAATAAATAAAATTATTACAGTACATTTGTTCCAAAAATTATTATATTCAAATTGTAATATTACTTTTATTGAATGATCAATCCAAATGCAATGAATCTACATAAAACATAAAATAATATAAAAATAGAACAAAAATTAACCACAATCCGATTTAAACCGAACAAATGATATATTTAACTATTTACCTTAATTTTATTTAAAACATTATGTCACGAAGTTCTACCTCTTTAGTCAAATTACCATAATGATTCTAAAATGAAATTACATGTACTAGTTGTATCTTGTAAGTCGGTTTATGGTACTCTAAACATGCTATTAAGAAACTATGGACTACCACATAACTTCCATTTCATGATATAAGCAATGCAAATTGCGAAATAGGTTCCTAGCATATACTAGATCATATGCTATATCCAATTATCTCTAAAAATTTAGAATCAAGGGTCGGATATTTATATTAAAGAAGCAGTTTATTAGTGATAGATGATGTTAGAAGTATTACAAAAAAAATTAATGATATATATTTTTTATATATGTAAACAGAGAAAATAGTATATGATAAAAAATTTATTAGGTATTAAATTGATAATTTTAAAATTTAGGTATTAAATTAAATTTTCGTGCAAAATTTTAGATACCAGATTTGACATTTTTCCTTAAAATAATTAGAAAAAAATGAAAATCTTGACATTAATTTACTTAAAATAAAAAATAAAGCAATTAAATAATATTTCTCTCAAATAGACTAAATGTCGGTCAAAGGGAAGATTAGCTAGACACTAAATTACCCTTAATACAAAAACTACAAGTTCTAGGCAAAATTGAGATATTAATTTGCTCGTATAAAAACAAATTGTTAAAAATTGGTGTTGAGGATACTAAATTAAAATTAAACAAAACATATTAGGATTAAATTACAAGAATGGAAGCTTAAACATTGAATTACTTAAAGACAACATTGTGAGTAGTTTTTTTCCCAACAAAAGTACAAGTAATTAGATAGCCAACTTTTCACAAAAGGACTTATTGCCTGTTCACATTATATATTCTATTAGAGCTTTATCCTTTATAAACGACTATCACAATGTTCACCTAACAATAATAGCAATTCCATAAGAAATTTCTATTACAAAATAAATTGAATAGTTATTCATTTCTCAAACCTATGAATAACAACTTAATATTGGAATTGTTTTTTTCCCCAAATATCCCAATTTAATTAAAAAATTAAAAAAATCCTATTATAGTTTTATTTTATTTCTTTATAATAGAAATTATATTATAGCCTTATTCATTTAGTGAAGTGAACGTGAGTGTTTTTGAAAAAAAAAAAAAAACTAAATGAGGGTGATACTAATTATCATTAGGATCATTTCGTTTGTATAAATTTATGAGATTGGAATCGACAAAAATCTTAATATCTTATTCGTTTATTGTCGTGAGCTTTGACATAAGACAATAGGTCTTAAAAATATTATACAATTCTTTTTTTTTTAAAGTATCATATAAAGGGATGAATCATCCTTTTACTGAATAACTCGAATATTTTATAATATTTTTGTATTATACTTATATATATTAAATACTATACAGCACAAGAGCATAAAGTTATGCTATCCAATATTTTGTATATATTACTATCTAATGTCTTTTTATCTTACCAAGTTCCTGTAACATTATATTAATAGAAAAAAAAAAAAAAACTTCATGATACTATTCTCAAAATCGAATTTAATATACTTAAATAGCCTCTTTCACCGAAACAAAAGCAAACTAATAAATAATAATAATAATAATGGAGGAGGCCAAGGGTAATATAAGAAAAATTAGATGCGATTACAAATACGGTTACAATACGATTACAAGAGCCAAGCCATGATGACCAGACCCAACCAATTAATCAAAAGCATAGTCCCACCTTACCCCACCATTCACACCGCCACTCCAATCATACCATAAAAACTCCCCACGCACATCTCAGAAAAAACACTAGTCTTTCAAAAGTCATAAGCTCTTTCCTCCCACCACGCCCGAGGTCCCGGGACCTCCGCACACCCCCTCTGTCGGGGCTGTGCTCGGGACATCCATCACATCGTTGCCGACGCCACCACCACCACAGAATCATCTCTCATGGCACTTCCGCCACCGTCACCACCATCTATGCAAGGGTCGAAATTTCATGAGGAGCAATTTGAAGGGGATGAAATGGGTTTCTCTTTCCCAACAACAACACCGCCACGACCACCACTACCGCAACCAGCGGCGGAGGTGATGCCATCGCCGCCTCCTTCACCTCCCGGAGAGCTCGAATTGGACGATGTTGAAGAAATGGGTTTATCATTCCTGACCTTACCTCGTCTACGGCAGACAGCGGCGGCTGCGGCTGCTCCGGCGTCGTCACTGTACAAGCAGCGATCTTGGTCACCGGACATATTCAGGGAGGAGGCATGGATGAGGAGGAAAGGGAACAGCAAGAACCGGCGGAGCAAGAGCGTGACTGATGAGGATCTGGACGAGCTGAAGGCGTGTATTGAATTGGGTTTTGGGTTTGACTCACCGGAGGTGGCGGTGGACCAACGGTTGTCCGACACGCTACCTGCTCTGGAATTGTATTGTGCCGTTAACAAGCAGTATAACGACCTCGTATCGAAATCATCTCGGTCGCTGCCAGCGGTTTCCGATTGCGATTCTTCCCCGTCGTCTGCCAGCAGCTCAGCCAACTTATTCTGCCCCGGTAAGTAACTCATGGACCATAAGAGGCATTATCATTTTATTTACAGTCCTAACGGTAATAATCTAATTCTTCAGATGATTATAAGAATTGATCCAACAACATTTGTGTAGTACCATAACATGATTCAATGTATGAATTGATGTTTATCATGTTAGTATCAATGAATATATATATATATATTTTTTTTTTTTCCTTTTTGGATTGGATAGATTGGTTATGGTCTGCTTAATTAATAAATAAATTTGGATTTTTTTTTAATGGTTTTGTTGATGGGGAAATTTGGGATTTGGTGTGCAGGAGATAACCCTCAGGTGATGAAGACGAGATTGAGAAGGTGGGCACAGGTTGTTGCTTGTTCAGTAAGGCAATCGAATTGGTGAGACACCCAAACAAGCATAAAAAAAGAAAAGAAAATTAGGTTTATCAAAGTAACCAAACATCAATATCATGCCAACTTGATTACTAGATATTATTCTCACACCGAATTTGTCTTTGTTTGGTTGGAATCATTAAAGCAAAAAAAAAAAAAAAAAAAAGGATGTGCAAAGAGAGAGAGAGGGAAATTGGGTGGAACCAACTTGTTTGTACTGGGGACTATGTTGACTTATTCTCTAAGTTATGTGAGTTACTGGTTTTGTTTCGATTTACTCCAATACCTGTTTGTTTTTGTTGCTTTTACTAGGTATGGTGAGTACTAAGTGGTAAGGTTTTGTGTATGAACTGATATGGGAAAAAGTCAAAAAGTTGAGGTTTTGCTGTCTGATTAAAGAGTTTGTGCTTGTCCTGCATGGGTACCATATGTTGGTGCGAATGTCGCTTTCTCACTGTAGGTTTCAAGTGCAACAAAAAGGGCAGAATTTTGCTATTGGTTTCAACTGAAATTTTTCTTTTGTTTATTTTTGTGTTTTTTGGAAGATAAGTATCATATCTAATACAATGATATTACAAACACCAAGTTGAATTATTATATTAGTGTCAAGTTGCATAATCACTGTCGTTCCGTTATTATAAAGCAACCATAATACGCATAGTCGGTAAAAGTTATTACAAATACTGTGTACACGGTTTGTGTTTTCATTTTTATATGTTTTAAGCTATATCGGATCCTAAAGTGATCTTAAATCATGATTTGGATAAATTGATGAGTTACGTTATGACGTGTGAGTAGGTTTTATTTTCCTATATATGAACTCCTTTATATGTTAAAAAATTCATGGAGGGTCATCTTTTTTTTATTTTTTGGCCGGTCGATGGAGGCTCATCTAATGTGGTTCGTTTATGATTGATCCTTTTAAAAATTGGTCTTCTTATAGTTTAAAGAGTATCTCGATAACTTTTGTAATCGCATGATAGTCTCAGTTTTGTTTATAGTCCCTTACAGTGAGTGAAATTCTAGAGGGGATGCAGTTGTGTCATTAAAATAGGGGTGTTACACTAGTTTCTTGCATATTTCACTATTTAAGTTTAATTCAATGCTTAGATGTCCAGCTGAGCAATTGAATATAATATATATATATATATATGGATGTATAATAATTGATATATTAAGTATTTTAATATTCTATTTCCTCACCGTCAAATAATAGACAAACTGTTTCATCAAAAACATGATAAGATTATAATTTTTTTTCAAATACTTATGCTTTACTTAGATAATAGTTAAAATTAAAGTGTTCATAGTTTGGTAGTTTGGTTTAAAGGCCACATAGGCTATTCGAATAGTATTTGAAATAGTCTATTTCAAGACCTTAATAAATTAAACCATATTTAAACTAGTTTTAATGATTAAATATATACAACTTAGTTTGAACACTTTTAAGAATACTTCTAATAGTTATTGAACTTTTTATTCTGATGATCAAATTTACATTATGTAAGAATTTCGGTCTTGTTACGTTATGTCATGACAACATTGTATTTTGGTGATGGTAAAAGTGCGTAAGTTTGCTTAGACAATGAGGGGTGATGAAGGATAAGGAATGTTTGTGGATAGAAGAGAAAACGAAAAGGTGATAGAGTTAAATTGAATATTTAGAAAGTTTAAAAAAAAAAATCACCTTTTTTTAATTTTTCGATAGGAAGTTATTTGATCTGGATTCTAGTAGTTCGCATCATTTTGATACCACGATTTAGACCCTAGCAACCAAAGTTCAACTAAACAGAATTTAAAAAGAAAAAATGCATTTGCAATTCGGTTCAGTTTGATTCAATAAATAGCACTTATTGAAACACCATGCAATCTTAATTATAATAAATGAATACTTATTTACATTTGTTAATAAAATATGTACATCTCCGATTACACATACACTCATACAAATCTCGCTAAAAAGACAATAATAATTAAACTGCTATATAAAATAGAAAGAAGTAAGTTATACCATACAAATAAGAAAATAACAATTTCAAACAATCCAATTAAATAAAGAGCATTAATAATATATGATATAAAAGAGGGAAGAGAGATTTGACACATAACCTAAAGTGATCATTAAAACGGATGTGACAACATTTGAGAGCTGCCTGAAGATGTCACAGAACATAAAATGATGCTAGCGGCTTAGCCTTCTTCTAAATGACTCCGATGAGATACACAATAAGATCAAAGAGAGAGGAAGCACTGCGTTACATTTGGCATCTTAGCCTAGTTGGTTGGAATGAAATCAAATTGAAAGAAAAAAAAGGTTTTTTTTTTTTTTTTGTTAATTTATGATTAAGAGTAATTTAAAAAGAATATTATTTATAAGAAATAGTAATTTTTTCGGTGAAGAGTGTGAATAAAATTCTTTCTCTATTTGAAGTTATATAGATTAAACATCTTTATAATAAATTTTTTACAAACTAAATAAGAAAATAATTACACCATGATAATAAGACAAAATACCAATTTCATTTCTATTAATTAAATGCAACATGGATTTGGAAGGAAGGATTGTTATATGATTTTTAGTGGAGTAACTCATAACATCAAGAGTCCCCGCCCCCTATTAGAGATATGATTAATACATCAAATTCTAAGAATTTCTCCATGTATTCATAATTGAGATCAAAACCAAACTCTAAACCCAACATCTATCTAGACATCCTAGCACAACCCCACTAGATCATGGGTCCAATTAGGATGGCCTAGAAATGATCGTTCACAACCCATTCAACAATCTACTTTAAAACAAATTAAAATATAAACATAGAAATAATTTTATTTTAAATATAAATAAAATTTTAAATAAACAACTAAAATAAATATAAAATTAAGAAATAAAAAACAAAATTAAAGTTAACAATAACAAAATTTAAATTTTAACAATAGTCTCGAACCCATTTATTAAAGTAATTATTTAAGGTATGGATTCATTCATACACAAGAAAATCCACCCTTCATAGTAAACTTAACAATGTGAGATTATAAAACTCAAGACACAACCAAATCCCACAAAGGCAAATATTAGTCTCACATTACTAAAAAGCTAGATCTCCTTTTGATTTGAATGCAATATATGTCTCATTTTGTTAAGAAACAAGATCTCTTTTGGTTTTACGTCTATATAAATGAATGAGGTTCATTTGTAAATGCATTCATTGTGTGTGTATGGATTCATTTATACACAAGCAAATCCACTTAAACTTAACAATGTGGGACTGTTATAAAACTCAAGACACAATCAAGTCCACAAAGACAAATGTAAATCCCATCTTATTAAGAAACAGATCTCCTTTGGTTTGAATACAATATAAGTCCCACCTTGTTAAGAAACAAGATCTATTTTGGTTTTAAGTCTATGTAAATCAATGAGTTCACTTTTAAATGCATTTATTGCATGTGTAGTTAATGACAACAACACATAAATGTCATAAATAGATAATTAATTTTATTATTCACATGAAAATAGTTTAAACTTTTCTTTTTTTGGTAATTAAAAAACTTTCCATAAAACATCAAGAAAATACAAGCTTAAGCTGCATCCTAAGTTAAAGGATGATGAGGGACATTATTGATGGAGGGTAATCACTCTACCAATTAGGGTTAAATAATGATTGATTGTCCTTCCATTTATGCTTAAACTAAGAGATATGGTACTTAAATTATGAATATATTCATTTCGGGTATGAAAAGGTAAAACATCAACAATTGGATCATTTTGGACAAGACTTAAAGTGAAAATAAGTAAAATAAGCATCAAGGTCACATTACGCTCGTTGTAGCTTTAGTGATAGTCTCAAGTATACAAATTAGAGCTCATCATGGGCATGATTTAAGAGAAATTGTAATACAGTGGAGATCTCAGGCCTTGGTACAACTGTGACCTAGATAATGATGTCCACTGATCACATAATCAAGTTAGATATGATTGTTATCTGAAGGAGAGGAAGAGAGCATAGTAGAGATCATGGCCTTCATCATGGTCGTGACCAACAAGGGAGAAATTTGTTGTAGTAGGATGAAGGCTTTATCACGAGCGTTATTGTGATCTACTAGATAGTTAGATCTCTAAAGATAATAGCTCATAATGCAGCTGTGATGGTAGTTGTTTATGATATGTTTTTACATCATTTCAAATTTAAAATGCATTTTAGAAGGAGGTGAAGGCCAATTAACGCATATCTTTAGACAAATCCGATGATGCACGACATATAAATACCCATCTCAAACGTTAAAATCAATCGATCTTCACTTTTGTATCACTAAACCATTGTAATTATTTTGGGAAAGACATTGTTCATTATCGTATTAGACATTTTTATATCAGTGGCCAAGATCTTCCTCAATAAATTCTCAAGAGAGAAGAATGGGAGAGATTTTTGTTGTAAGAAACTTGTATCTATCATCATCAAGCAGCAGTAAAAAGGGTTTCTATGTTCCATCATCTTTATTTTTATGTTAATTGTGTTGTGTTATTTTTTGTGCATGATGTGTGAGTAGTAGCCTTGGACTTGAACACTAAATTTAGCATGTACACACATGGAATTAATGTTTAATGTTGTTAAATTCCTTAATCTCTATAGTGTATCCTAATTATTTTAGTTCTAGGTAGTGCACAACTTAAGATTAGGAAAGATTACTTCGGGATCTGATTGAGAATCAATCTATTGGATAGATCCAAACTATAGAGAGAAGTTGCTCATGGTCTTAGAGATATAGTTATGAAACTTTCTACATGATTACATAATCAAATTCACTTGAAGATGTGCCACCAATTCTTTCTCACGGAATGAGTATGATCATTTGAATTACTCTTACTTAAGCATAGTTCTAGGGTGACCTCACAAGTGATATTTTGATTAAGAATTTTAGAATCCAATGATTCCACAACAAAACAATCATCGTCATTATTCATCCTTCGTTTGGTGCTTTCTGATAGCTTTATAATCATCTTATTACCCTTTACTCTAAGTGCTAATTTTCTATTTTTCACATCCATGATATCTCCTACAATTGCTAAAAATGGTCTTCCTAAGATAAGATGAACTTCCATATTCTCATCCATGTGCAAGATAATGAAATTAATAGGGAATATAAAATCATTCACCTTCACCAGCAAGTCCTTAATAATCCTCCTAGGATATCTAGTAGATCTGTCAGCCAATTGCAAACTCATCCTAGTGGCTTTTGGTTCTCCCAAGCTTAATCTTTTAAACAAGTTGTAGGGAATTAATTTTATGCTTGCCTCAAAGTCTAATAAAGCTTTTTCAACACATAAATCTCCTATCAAACAAGGTATAATGAAATTACCCGGGTCTTTCTTTTTCGTAGATGTTGATTGGGGAGGACAACTGATCACTCTTTCCCAAGTGTCACCATGGATATCTCCTCTAGTTTCCTTTTGTTTGAAATGAGTTCTTTAAGAAACTTTGCATATTTTGGCATTTGGGAGAAGACATCCACTAGAGGTAAATTAATGTTAAGCTGTTTGAAAAGTTCCAAAAATTTCTTGAATTGCTCCTCATCTCTTCTTCTTATTGCTCTCACTGGGTAAGGGAGTGGTGGCTTATAAGGTTCCATTAGGTGTGTTTCCTTTTCCCTTTCTTCCTTCTTCTCTTCAATCACTTCACATCTTTCTTCCTCTACTTCTCTGTGTTTACTAGTTTGACTACTATCACTAATTTCTTCTTTCTTCTTTTCATCAATCTCCTTCTTGCCTTATAAGTTCTAGAGATGTTTCCCACTCCCTAAAGCAACAGCACGAACCCCTGCCTGAACTCTCTCGTTGAGCATTTCCCATCTCCAACTTCTTAAGAGAATTGGCATGGCTCTGCATCACCATCTCTATTTGTTGATAATGAAGCTCGAAGTTCATAATGAATGATAGGAACAACTCCTCCATGCAAAAATTATGTTGTTCAAAACCAGGATAAGGGTATCCCTATTATAACGTTGGGTTTGAATGATGATAACCCCTGATTTGTTGATGGATCCTCACCTTATCCGAATAGAATGGTAGATAGTTCTGGTCATGGGCCCCATAAGGGTCTTCATAATAACCAAAATGGTGTGGTTGAGGATTCCCTCTCTGGCTTCTTGTGGTTCTTCAAAGAAAGTTTCTCAAATTCATGAATCATCTATAAGATTTCCATGCCTATCTAAAATGAAAAAAAAAAAAAAATACAATCAAAGAGAGATAAAATAGAAATAGACAAAAATTAAACTAACTAAGAATATTATGCCAAAATATCTAGAATAATAGAGCTAAAGTTTTCAAGTAGTGCTTCGTTGAACTTCATATACATGAATTCAACAATGGATCCTTGGCAACGATACTAGAAAATGGTTGGTTAGTGTTTTGGAAAAAAAAAACGAAGTTAAGGTTTTCAAAATTTTATAAAAATACTAACAAGTTCTATTCAAATTTGATTGCAATAACCAACATAGGCAAGCACACCTATCGAAGTAACATAGAAATATTATATCGTATTCCTTGAGGATTGTTAGCATCTACTCTACTCACTTCTAATCTATTATCTAGTCAAAGAAAAACTTAGCAAAACGTTATGAACAACAAGAAGTTAAGCTAAGGTCAAAACTAATTATAAACAAGTTTTGTCACGCCCCAAAGGGTACCTTAAACGCGATAGCTCGCCACACGTAATATTAAGACTTAAGTATGACAACCTTAGTCATCTCGAAAGTCTCAATATTGGGTGCAAGGCATACTTTCACGATCGTAGCGAACCAAACTTTGGATCATGCTGCTTAAACAATTATGTGCAATAGCAATTAAGAAAATATATCATAACAATATAACCAAGGTTCATAAGTTTTTATGAGGAGTCTTTGCAATATTAAGAGGCATTTTCCTATCAAAGATAACTAAGTCTAATAAAGAGTCATTCATGAAACGATTTACACTTTTGAAACTTCTCTTGAAATTCCATATCTACTTCTAGCTTACACTTCTATCTATAAGATCTAGGCTTAAAAGCATTAATAACCTCTTGGTTCCAACCAAAGATACAAGAACTACAATAGATATCTAAAAGGGTATAAGCTACATGCTTAGTGAGATTTATTTCCATAATTAAACACTCGATAATCAATAATCAAAACAAGTTTATTTAGGCAACCATATGAGATGCACAAGAACATAGGCAAACAATACATAAGATTTTATGGGAATTTACATACTCTATGAATCTCCTTACTAAGCCATTTAATTTCAGACGACCCTTCGCCGCTTTATAGAATTTACAGACTCTATGAACCCCCATACTAAGCCTTTTTCCCACCAAAGATATAGTAATAAATGCAAAGAACTCACCTAATGATATGCATGAATCAATTTAATTAAGTACTCATAGCATAATCAAATATTTTACGGGTGATCATAGAATTTCTAGACAATCATTCTTACACTAGAACAAACATTCATTATAGATAATTCCTGCCTCGATATACTTAATCATAATTTCAACCAAGTATGTAAAGCACATGCATTTTTTCATTTTATCTTTTCCTAATTCTAATGCACTAATTTTACAAGCAAAATCATAAGTGCAAAAATATAAGAAATAAACTCACTCGGCCATTTGTGCAGATACTTCTAGTCAAGGAAATCCTCGAGACATGAGAACTCGATCTCCATATTACCTAAACAATAGAAATACCTAAAATGAGTATTTCTTAAAAGTTCTACTTAAACTTGTCATTCTATTGTACTAAGTTCGTCAAAATTCTCATAGAGAAAAATTTCAACTTAAAATGGCAATAACTTACTCATTTTAACTCAGAATTTCACATATTATATACCGATTTCTATCTACTCGAAAAGATATATCCATTTTCTAAGATTATTTTCTATATAAAAGGTCATTTGGCTTTCTAAAAGTCATGGTACATAGTCAAAACAAAAATCCCAGCTTTTGAAAAACAATTTTCCAAACTCATCTTTATTCAAAAATCCTTTTAGCAAAAATATAAATATGTATATAATTGAAAAATCCTTTGAGTATATATATAGACTCATACTTATGCAAAGATTCTAAAGGTGTTGTCTCAGCGATTATTTTTCGTAAAACAATTTATCTTAAGGTGTCGAAACTTAGAACTTAACAAATTCTTTTCTAAGTGTTTTAGAGAAGCTTTACAATTTCTTAGGTTATTGTAAAATAAGTATATTCTTATTTTGTTTTTTCCTAATTTCTTTTGCAAAACAATTATATTTCCCTTTAACTTTAATCTTCTACAAAATTTACTTTTTGTGGTAAAAATGAAGTTTCCAAAGCTTTTATTAAGTTTTTGATAACCTATATTAATTTGAGTTATATATTTCTCCTTTTAAAAAAATGATTTTGATAAACAAATCTTTTTCCTCTTATACTTTCATTTTCTAACTCCTTTAAAAATAATTTTATTTTTAAAACTTGGTCTTTTAAATCTTTTACAAATTTTACTTAGAAGGAAAAATCATGTTTCATTATTTTCTTAAGTTATTGATAATATCCATTGTCTTTGAAATTTATTAAGTATATATTCTTTTTATTTCTTTGAAAATGGTGTAT
Organism: Combretum micranthum; assembly: GCA_024138025.1. Taxonomy (NCBI): domain Eukaryota; kingdom Viridiplantae; phylum Streptophyta; class Magnoliopsida; order Myrtales; family Combretaceae; genus Combretum; species Combretum micranthum. The sequence goes on along the minus strand of JAMXBD010000658.1, from coordinate 190,136 downwards.
CATTTAAAAACTTGGCAACCTTTATTTTTCTAAGTGAGTTTATAAGTTGGTGAGTTGATTTTATCTTAACTTCGAAAACTAGTTTACTTATTAGTTTTTATATGAAGTTGAAAAGATTCCAATCTTGAGCTTTTTATTAAAAACTTGCATATCATAAATTATTAATACTAAAATGAAAAGAGAGTGTTGATTTTCTTAGTTAGTTTCTTTGGAAAACTATCCTTATTGACTTCTACCAAAATTCATGGTGAGTTTGACAAGGAGTTGTAAAAATCATTTTTCTATGTTTTGTTGAAAAAAAAACTTTATTTAGTAACAAAGTTACAATATAAAAGAGTTTGGTAACATTTCCTTTGTTAAAGAAAAATTTCCTCTAAATTTTTGTTGAGACAATATCATTATGATTATGCATATACATGAGCATGTAATATGAAAATAATGAAAATATAAGATAAGGAGCAAGATAATAATAATAATAATAATAAGCAAGATAATAAGGTCAAGTATTGGGAACCTTAGCTTCATCAATATAACCCGGTCAAGTCTTGGGAGCCTTAGCTTCATCAAGGCATCCCGTGACTAAAAATGAACTAGTTCCAAGAAGAAAAGGAAAAAGAAAATCAATAATAAAAGCAAGTTAGAGAATGTTAGTGAGCATTAGACTCTAATAATATATAGATATACATATACTTAATAATATATATAGAGTTAGATTAAAAGCATAATAATCAACAATAATAACATTAATAACAACTTATATGATCATAATAACAAAATAATAAATTCAGAATTTCTTGGCATATGCAAGAACAAAACATGAACATTTTGTTGCTTCTACAACTCATAGAGTTTTAAGAAACAACACCATGGTCATTCTAAGTTACATGACATAGGTAAATATATAGTGGTAGAAGTTTACCTAAAAGTGTTTTTGTAATAGGAAGAAGGTGATGAATGTAAGTTTATGTGGTTAGTGATATGTAGTAGATAATATACGTATAAAGGAGGGTTTTTGTTAGGAATTGGTGAAGGAGAGTTTTAGTGGTGAAGAATTTTATATAGAGAGTTTTTGGAGTGAATTTGAGAGAGTTTTGTTAAATGAAAGAAGTGGAGGAAGAAGGGGTATTTATAGTTGAAGATGGATGGAAATTAAGTGTAATAAAATAAATTGAAAAAGAAAAATAATTAGAGACAGAGAAGGGAGGTAGCACCGGCCATGGGGGGAGAAAGAGGGGGAGAAATTATTTATTTTTTAATTTTGTAAGGAAAATAAGTAATGTGTAAGATATGATGTGATTAAAGATGTATTGGAAAAGTAAAAAGTAAAAAAATAGGTTTGTAGGTGGTAAGAAAAAGTAGAGATAGGTGAATAGTAATGAATAGTAAGATAGGATAATGAATTGTAAACAAGACTAATAAGCTACCAGTAGTAAAGAAAATACATGTATAATTACGATATCTGTAATTTTTAGTTACCAAAAAATTATGAAATTGATATTTTTTTTACAGGCCCTTATTATGTAATTTCTTAACAAACTCAATGAGTTATATGCTCAATATACTTGTACTCTCAGCTCACTAAGGTAAGTTAAAACCTCTCTCAAAGTCAATAAATCTAGATCTAAGTCAGACAATTAGTGTCACGCCCCAATGGTACCCTAAACGTGACAGTCCGCCACACTCAATATTAAAGCTTAAGTATGACAACCTTAGCCATTCCCAAAAGCTTTTATATTAAGTGTAAGGCGTACTTTCACAACTTTAGAGGACCATATATGGAATTATGAAGCTTAAGGAGATATAAAACATATTAAGAAAAGAGGATTCGCAATAATTATTCATTCATGGCAAAGACTTTACAAACTTAGGGACAACTCCCTAAATTACTATAATATATAAATATTTGCATGCTAATACTATGCTACATACCCAAGTTTCTAATGTTCAAGAGAGATTACCTGCCCGCATGGTCCACGTGGCCTTAACCATAAGTACGGGAACTGCAAAAGATATCTATTGGGGTATAAGCTAATAGGCTTAGTGAGAACTATTTCCATAAATAACTTCTTGTAACAAGATTCAAACAAGTTGATTTAATCAAACAAATGTAATGCACAAGCACGTGGGCAAACAAGCATATAGTTTTCCGGGAACTATATGTTGAATGGATTTACGCCCTCCATTCGGGGTTTGGTGATACTTATCCTCAAAACAAGTAGTTTTAAAAAAGAAACTTTAAGCTTGCGAGCACTCATCGCCAAGCATTCATTAAAAAGTTTTAAACTTACGAGCACTCATCGCCAAGTATTCCGAATCTACTTGATTTGACCTTGCTTTCGGATCTACCGCCAAGCATATTCCATTAAGCCGCCAAGCAATCGCTTTCGGATCTCCGCCAAGTGTTGCTTTCGACATGAGCTTACTATCCTTCTCACCCAAGGATAATAACCCAACCATGCAATGTGACTCACTTCGTGGTATGCATGAGTTCATTAATTTATAAAGTCATAACATAATTATTTTCAACTTTATGGCGATCAAGGAATTTCACACAAATCAATATTAAACTAAAACAATCACTTAGAACAATTCTGGCTTCGATATTCTTAGGATTCTTTCAATGAATTATTTTACATACATATCGGTTTATCTTTTCCTAACTCTAGTGCAACTAATTTACAGGCACAACAAGTATAGCATTTAATGGAAATAAACTCACGATGCCATTGTCGTCTATTCCTCTAAGCGGATGAGTCGTTCACACACTCCACTTAATCGTAATAATTCTCGGGGTGAAGAATCCTTCCTCGGGGTCACCTAACCAAAGAAAATACCCATAATGAGTTTTCTTTGATGAATTTCTTGAATTTTGACAAAACAATGTCAAAGAACGTCAAAGTTCGTATGAAAGAATGTTCCAACTTAAAATGGCCATAACTTGGTCATTTTAACTCGGAATCGCGCATATAATATACCGATTTCTACCTACTCGAAAAGATCTACCCATTTCAAAATTATATCCAACAAACAAGGCCATATAGGCTCTGAAAAAGTAGTGACAAAATTCACCACGGATTTCCAAGTAAAAACAACTTTGGTTCAAGAAATCAAAATTTGTTTGATAAATACTTAGTTATCTATATAGTTGAAAAATTCTCTTTTTATAACTATATAACTCATATTTAAGCATGCTCAAGTGTCTTGTTGTCCAATTATTTTTCTTAGGTAAAACAATGTCGGGTTGAAGCTTTTCGGAAATTGTTTTTGTAAATTTCTTTGAAATGAATACCTTGTTTTCTTTATTTTCTAAAAATGTTTTATGTTGGTTTTATTTATCTTTTTCTAAGTGACCTTTGAAAATAAAATTTTCTACTTTCTAAGTTACATTAATACTATATTTGAAGTTTTCTAGGAAATATGCTATTCTTCATTTTTCTTGTGTAAATTCCTTTGTTTACTTGTTTTGCAAAAATCCTTACTTGATATTTCTCATTCTTTTTCTCATGTTCATATTTTTCAAAAATAATCATCCATGCATGAAAATTTGTTTTCTTCATAAAAACAATGTGGAACAATTAAGGACTTTTGTAAAAAACTAATTTCTATAATCTTATTAACTTCTTCTTGTAACTTGAAAAGAAATAACTTTATTATTTTCAAACCATAAATTTTCTTTGCCTATTTGTTTGCAAAGGTCTTTACTTAAAAATTTCCTTAGTCATCCATCTTATTTTCTTTCTTATGAAAAGAACCATTTTTGTCAACAAAATATTTTCTTTTGAAAAACAAGGTGATAATAAGGATCTAAGTGGCTTTTTAAAGTAAAAGTAGTTTATAAAATTATAGTGAGTTCTTTTTGTAACATGAAAAGGAATGAGTTTATTTTGTGTTGCTTTATAGATTTTATACTTTACATAAACTTATTTCTAAGTGACAAAATTCTTCTTTTTGTTTAAATAAAATTATGGACAACAATCTAAATGAACATGATTATGAGAATAATAATAACCAAAATAACATAAAGCAATAATAAAGTCAAGTATTGGAGTCTTAGCTTTTTCAAGGCTCCCGGGACTAAGAAGTAACTAGTCCCATAATAAAATGAAATGAAAGAAAGAAAAGCTTGTTTTGACTTGATGAGGACAAGTCTAAGACTAGAGACTAGTCTTAAAAACAACTTGGAATAAATAAAATGCATTGAAGTAAATAAATTGCATGAAAGATAAATAAATTGCAAGATTATGAGCTTATATGCTCTAAATAGTATATATAGCTATATAGATATAGTAGATAGTTATGAACATAAAAGAAACATAAATGAACATAAGAGAAACATAAATGAATGTAAAAGAAACATGAACATGAAGGAATTATGATTATGGACAAAAACAAAGTATGAACCTATTGTTGCTTTCTTAACCTTCATGGTTTTAGAAAACACACATTAAGTTCATACTAAGTAGATGAACATGGAAACTTCTTGAAGAATTTTTACCTAAAGGAGCTGACTAAGAAGAACTCTTGGAAGGAACTCTTAAGAGAATTTGAGAGAGAGATTTTCTATATAATTTAGAGAAGTGGTGTGAAAGAAGTGAAAGAGAAGGGGGGTATTTATAGGAAATTGAGGAGTGATTTTTGTGTGATTAAAATAAAGTAAAATTAAAAAATTGAGGGGGAGAGAGAGGAGGGGGCGCGGCCATGTAGGGGAGAGGGGGAGTGATTTATTTTTTTGACTTTTTGAAGAAATAAAAGATGTAATATGTAAGGTAGATGTGATATAAAGTTATGGGAAAGGTAAAAAGTTAAGATTATAGGTTATGTAGAGTGTAAGAATAGGTGTAAGAAAAAGTAGAGATAAAAGAATAGTGTAGAATAGTAATGAATAGTGTAATGTAAAGTAGATATGACAATTAAAGTACCGATAGTAAGAAAATACGCGTATAATAGCTATATCTATTTTTACTTACCGAAAAATTACGAAACTGATATTTTTGGAAAACTTATATTTTTACGAGTCTAACGGTGTATTCAGAATATTTTTACTATTCCGGGCCTCCGGATATGTTTTTCAAGAACTGTGTCCGTTCGGGTTCGAAGGACACCCGAATTTCGCGAAACTGAAATTTTTATAAAACCTATGGTTATTACGAACTATTTTAGCTAATAAATCCAACTTCGTTTTTCAAGGCCAAGGAAAACGGCAATGCCGGATTTAGTTTGATATGGTAAACTAGGGTTTTGTTGACCTTTAGGGTTCGTTTGACTTCCGATTTAGGGTTTTATGCTAAACCGATTCCGAAAATTTGGGGGTTTACAATTAGTATCTCTTCCAAGCTATCAGTAACCTAAACTCGCATAAAGATTAAGAATCCTTTGATTAAAACCCATTTTTAATGAATTTAAAACCAAGCAATAGAAAGTTTCACTACCCCTATCTTTAGGTAGAGCAACTTCATTAGTAGTCTAGATTTATTTAAAAGAACAATTTCTCAATCTGTTGAGTTACAATCAAACGTGAATCTATATGGTGCACTTACATAAACTCACGAGTTAAGGTTCAAGTTGCCAAATATAAAGTACTTAGACAATGTTCATTAGAAAAAACATTGAAACCACATGAATTAGATCTTGATTTCACAAACCCAGAGTTAAAATGATTACTTCTCCATGGATATGTATATTAAACAAAAAATCAAGAGAACTAATATGAAATAAAGATATAAATTACTAATTAAGCATAATGTTTTGCAAGAACAAGTGTTTGGTTAAAAATGTATTTACCTAGAAAACTTGAATCTCTAGCAAGAAGAAAGGTTTCTCTCACTAAAAATTCTCTCTCTACTCTATACTATGTCAGAAGTTGTTTATATGGTACAACATACATTTTGCAAGGTCTGTGCACTATTATTTATGGATGGCGAGCTTATAAAATCATGAAGATATTATCCGTTGATGTGACTGATTCTTTTTAATAGATTTTGTCCATATCTACATGCACTTTATTTTAGGATAGCATGTGCGTGATAACCAAGATAAGGTCACTTTTTGTCACCTGGATTGCGAGTTTAAAGATTGGATACAATCTAAGCTATGTCTTTTTCATTAGAGTCCCGATTTGTTTTTGGTTTGTATTGAATTTAAAATTACAAGCGTGGTTGAAGGTGTAATCTAGACTTTTGCCTTGTTTTTTCATCCTTGGTTAGAATCTTTTGCAACTGCAATTGAGTCTGTCTTAAGTTGTTATTGTTGTTTTGCTCTAAATCTAATCTTGAACACTTTGTTTCTTCTTTTCTTGATCTTATGAACTAAAAAATAACATATTTACATTAAAAGAAGATAATCAAAAGAATTTATCTAAAAGTAAATCAAATAAATCATAAATTCCTATGCATAAAATAAAGTATAAAAGACTTATCAAATTCCCCTACACTTAAGCTTTTGTTTATCCTCAAGCAAACCATCTTTAAGATCACAAAGCAATGCTTCTTGAATAAGAAAAATGAATAATGAATGGAATTTGACCAGATAAGATAAGCTCAATCGCCACTAAACTCAGCACTCTATTGCAAAAATATCTCCATACTTTCCTACTATATCAGGTGCTAAAGTTACTTTTGTTAAAATTACTAAATTTTATCAAAGTAGATCAGTATTTACCATTATTGTTTAATTGAGAATTCTAAAGCAAAAATTATTTAAAAAATTAAACAAAGTAAGAGGAACTCAATCAATCTTGTCTCTTTATACTTATAAGTATGAAGTACCTTAATCATCTCTCTAAACATCAAACTCAAAAGTGAAGGCATGCACATCAGTTTATCCCCTGAGTCTTTTTCCTTATTTGTTCTTTTATTTCATTTTCATTCATTATTTGTATACTTAAAAGCTGCATTGGGGAAGGTTTTTGCCTTTTTTTTTTCCCCTATATAGAGTGGTTTTTGTCCCTATCTTTTCCCTTTTTCCTTCATCATTCAATTGATAAATGAATCAAGCCTTGTTCTTCTTAGGGATCAGGTTCTGCTCATATTGACTAAACATGATTTTTCTTTCTTTCATGGCTCATTTATAATTATATATAAGGATAAAAAAAAATGCTCTTTCAAGGGACCAAAACCTACCCATTGCAACCCTAAGTGCATAATCATTTTCATTTTAATTTTAGATAAAGCATAAGAAAAAAAATCATCAACTTATAAACATCATTTGAACCTTCACTAAAGATTATAAAGCTCTCAAAACAATTAATTGGAAAGCATACAAATCATATTAATCTTTTAATGATTAATTGAGTAGTCTTACTAAGTACCTTGAGTCAGTTCCAACTCTAAATTCTAAATTAAATAATAATTAAAAAACTACTCTACAAAGATATCATAGAGTGATTTTAACAAAGTAAAGTTAACTTATAAGTAAGAAGATGTTGTTCTATATTAAGCTTAATTGAGTTATTTGATGGTTTTGTCTCAAAATTAAAAAAAAAAAATTTGATTAACTTTACCATTTCATTATTTTCCTATAAATGTGTGAGAAACTAATCAAAGAAAAGCATCTAATCTAAACCCGATCACTTATCATCAGTCTCAACACTTAATCTTTCTTAATCTCTTTCTCCACACTTAAACAAAACATTATCCTTAATGTTTAAACATTGTAAGACAAATAGGGAAAAATAACAGTGTAAGTGTAAAGCAAGATTCATGAAATCAACGTTTAAGTAACTTCTTTCTTTAGATTCGTAGGTTGAGATTATATTTGAGATCACAAGCTCAGTTGCCTTCTTGTTTTGAACTGCGCAAGACTACGGTAAAACATTAGTAGTAATCGCAAGCTTGATCAAAGCTGCAATTTAAGCTGTGACAAAATTAGAAAAGCATGATAATTTATTTGTGAGTCAAACTGCACTTAAAATTATCAGGTGAATGGAAGTCCTCCTTCAAACTTTTATACATAACCTTTCCTATGTTTTCCTTTGTGGCCTCAAAAATCAATTTTCATCTTGTCTTAAACATTAACCTTTGATCAAGATATGCTTTTGTCCTAAAAACTTATTAATTAACATATGAACAAGAGAGAAAAACAACAAACTAAGCGTTTGTTTAATGTTTTTAGCTCAAAAAAACCTCTTAGAAGTTTAGGGAACTTCCACTAACCTTAGCTCATGCTTCCTTCGCTACTCTTGGGGTATCCCTTGGTATAGTTTCAACCTTTATCAGTTTACCTTAAATATCCCCTTTTTAGTATATTTGACTTTAACTGCACCAAAGGGGTAAAATTTGTTCACCATGAAAGGACTAGACCACCTTGACTTAAGCTTCCTAAGAAAAAGTTTCAGTCTAGAGTTGAACAAAAGAACCATGTCTCCTTCCTTAAACTCATGCGATGCTTGACTTTTACATCAGGTCATTTTTTAACCTTCTCCTTATATAATCTATTGTTCTCATAAGCATCCAAAAGCAATTCATCCAATTCATTGATTTGGGAAAGCCTGTGTTTTCTAACAGCATTTAGATCAAGATTTAGCAATTTCATTGCCCAGTATGCTTCGTGTTCCAGTTCTACAAGCAAATGACATGCCTTCCCATACACTAACCTACAAGATGCTTTCTCTAAAGGTGTTTTGAAAGCAGTTCTATAGGCCTATAATGCATTATCCAATTTTTTAGCCTAGTCCTTCATGTTTGTTGCAACTGTTATTTTTCAAGATTCGCTTAAGTTCTCTACTAGAGACCTTACCTTGTCTTTTTGTTTGAAGGTGATAGGGTGTTGCAACTCTCTGATGTACTCCATAACATTTTAAAATCTTGTCAATTTGCGTATTGAAAAAATGAGTGCCTTTATCACTAATCAAAGCTCTAGGACATCTGAATCTTGAAAACAACCTTTTTAAGAGTTTTGTGACTACTTTAGCATCATTAATAGGCAACTTGGGCTTTAACCCATTTTGACAAGTAATCTACTGCCATTAAGATAATTTTGTTATCAAAAGAGCACATTCCAAAATGGTCCCATAAAATCAATGCCCCATACATAAAAATTTTCACATTTCAAAATGAATTTTTGAGGCATTTCATCTCTCTTTGAGATATTCCTTACTCTCTGACATTTGTCTCAATTTGCTACAAACTTTAGGACATCCATAAAAATTGATGGCTAATAGAATCTTGCTTCTAACACCTTATGAACTATTCTATTTGCACTGTAATGGCTTTAGCTGGGCCAGGATGACAGTGATGCAAAATTTTTCGACCCTCTTCATGTGATACACATCTTCTAATCATTTGATTAGAGCAAAGACAAAATAAAAATGGATCATCCCAATAATAATGTTTAAGATCAGTAAAGAATCTTTTTCTCTGATTATAATATAACTCTATGGAAAGTTCTTTATCGACTAAATAATTAGCAAAGTTAGCAAACCATGTTTTAAGATTGTCACTTATAGTGCAAATAGAATAGAGTCTCTCCTTAAGAAACTCTTCATTGACTTCTTCTTCTTTTAATTGGTCCAACAAGGGGTTGTCTCGCCTAAACAAATGTTCTATAGCAAGGTTTTCACTACCTTTATTATCCCTTATTTCTAAGTTAAATTCTTTTAACAACAAAATCCATCGTATCAATCATGGCTTAGCATCAGTTTTTGCTAAGTATTTCAAACCAAATGATAAGTATAAACAATGACTTCAGAAAGGATTAGATGGACCTAAATCGATTGAATGCGAAGATGAGTGCTAACAGCTACTTTTCGGTTATGGTAGAGTTAGCTTAGGCTGGTGACAAAGTTCTACTTGCATAATGATAGGTTGGAAATGGCGATCTTTTCATTGTCCTAAGATAGCTCCAATAGCTGCATCACTAGCATCACACATGAGTTCGAAGGGTAAACCCCTAAATTTTATGATAATCTTATAAGCAAACGGTAAAGTCAATATCAAAATTGAAACCTTAAAGTTAAACCGAATCAACTATAATCCTAAAAACCCTAGACTCGATTAGATGAATTCTGAGACCCTAAAACATTAGACAAGTTTTATAATTGATGGAAACCATAAGAATAAATCAAGTAGAAGGATTATACCCTAAAATAGTAGGAGTTTCCAAAACCCAAACCTTTTCATACCTTTCTTGATTATGGTTTTGGTATCTGATCATTGACATGTAAATCAATGTAAAATATTCTGACAAACAACTAAAAATAAAATAATATAAATTCATCTTTATAATATCATATAATATTTTATTGGTTTATAAAAACATTAGTTATAATAGAGTATTTTATTTTCTACTGGTAAACAATTTATCTTTTCTATTATTTATTATTATTCATATGAATCACCTTTTCTTACATTCTTATAAACTTATAACCGATTCTTACATACATCAAATCTACGTTACTTTTCTTAATCTTCTCTCTCTCTCTCAACTTTTTTTTTCTTTTTCTTTTATAATTATTTTGTATACTTTAATTCCCTTATTTTCTTCTATAAATACCACCATTCCCCCCCTCTTATTTTCACCTTACAACTTCCTTTTTCACTCTCAAGAGTATGGGAAGCCTTTAGAAGAAACTTATGAGAAGATTTCAGCGTAGACTTCCTTGGAAATCTCTTTATTTAATATTTAGATATTTGAGATAGAACTTTTACTTTTGAGAAGACTCAATGGTTTGTATTTCCTTAAGATTTGATGGGGGTATACACCTATGAGTTGTAAGACTTTAATCCTTTAAGTTATAAAGTTTATGTTTAGATATTCTTGAATGTTATTTATTTCTATCTTCTTAAATTGCATAACTCCATTGATGTCTCCTATTGTTGTGAAAGTACATATTGTGCATGTTATTGAAGCTTTTGTATGACTAAGGTAGTTATTCTTAAGTTTTAATATTATGTACGATGAACTGCTATGTTTATGATATCCTTTGGGGCGTAACAATTTAAGTTGGTATTAGAACAACAAAAATTGGTAAAAATGACAATAGAATTTGACTTTGATAATTAAATAAAAGGAGATAGTAAAGGGCTTAGTTTAGATATGTAAGTAATTAAGAGGATGAACTTTAAGGACTAACTTTTCTTCTTTTATAGAAAGATAACCTTAGGAGAAGTGAAAGGAAGAGCCAAGTTTTGAAAAAGTTTTGAAGAGAAATTTATCAATTATCGACTAAGACTAAGGGTTTTACGTGAAGATTTTGCTCTAGTTAGATGTCCTCACTTGAATAGAGATATGTTTGGGTTATTGAAAAAAGGACCGAGACATACTATGTGGGAAGACCTTGTAGACGAAATAAAGCACGACCCCATGAGAAAAGAAAATTGGTTAGATCTGGAAGTAATATATGGAGTCGAAAGAATAATGACCTTTTTCTATGGAGAGCCAATGCTGCAAGAAATGATCATCATGCTAAGAAATGAGGGAATTCCTACTTTTCCTAATTTTCAAACTTAGAAAGCTTTAAGCTTCCTTTTCGTTTATGCACACGATGAGCTTGACGATCACAACTAATGGCTAAAAGTTGACATGAGAGCTACTTCTACTGGTATGGAGTATATTAAAACATCCTTCCTAAGCCATAGGACTAGCATTTGCTAGCGCCTTTCAAGACAAGCATTCAATTAGACGATAATCCAAATGAAGACAAGCTCATAATGGAAGATAAAATGGAGGAACATGAAGAGGAGGACCTATAGGAAGACCCATAGGAAGAACCAAAAGAGAAACCCATGGAGTATTTGAGTGCATTATATTAGAGGACCAACTACACTCCAAGTGCATCTTCCTTAGGTCGAAGCCGATCCACTCACCTCTGCTAAGTTTGAACATTGAGATAAGGTCTCCAAATAAAGAAGTAGTAATGGTAGACTCCGATTAAGAGGATAAAGTTCTATAGTATGGAATAGATGACGAAATATTGACAGACTTAGAACCCTACCAAAAGGAAAAAGGGAAAAGGATGTTAGCAAGGAGATATTTGAAAGAGTTCATGAGAAAGAAGCACAAAGGAATGTCGAGCCATGGTTAGGAAGGCCCCGCTTCCTCTCTGTGATCAAGTGAAGAAACAAGGAAGAATGTCTCAATCATTGCATCAAGTTGTTAGAAAAGCGTTTTGTTTTAGAAATTGGAAATGGTACCAAATGTTTATGTGTCAAGTTGTAGTCACGATATAGGAAAGTGAGAAATACCACAAGCCCAATGTGTTCCTTTCTTGATGTATCCCAAAATGGTGTTAGGAACAAAGTAGATCGAACATGTCCCGTATGTCTAGGTTGGGTCTTTCTTTTATGTAGTGTGTCTTTTCCTTATGTAGTATGTTTTCTTTGTATTGTAAGGGTTTCAACCCATGATTGTTTCTTTTATGAACGAAATTTCCTTATGTTTTTATTTGAATTTTACTTCTTGTAATTTTATTTCTATGATTTCATTTCGATTTCATGAATCCCTTACCAAATTTTTATACCTTTTGTTAAAATAAATTTCCGTGATTTCCAAAAGTTTCACATCGATTTAATAATTTAAGAAAAGATCAAAACTTACACAAGTTAAACGTTAAACAATCGACCCCGAAGAAATAAGAATCGAAAACAACGCGACTCTAATAACCACTAGTAGAATAAGAAAACCAGCAAGCTGCTCCACCACCAAATCAACAAAGAGAAGGCCTTGCAGCTATAGGGCAACTTATGAACTTAATAAACACGTTCATCCAATAGACTCACAATGCTCTACCCCCAACTACCAATGCGTAAGAAGCCACACCTGAAGCATTTGCATACTTATAGGCACAATCACATATGGCTCCGCAACTGCCACCCAGACCTTATAGGAGTATTCTACTTGAATTTATCAAAAGAAATTGATAATTCAATGGGGCTATTGGCAAGCTCGATGAGGCTGAAGATTGGCTAGCATAAGTACAAAAGGTTTTTTGCTGCGTTTGAAGTACCACATCATCTTTGCCTCGACTATAGTACTATATATGTGTTTTAATGCAAGAGCATAGTAGGAGTCGAAAAGTCACGAGATGCCACCATGATCACATAGGTAATGTTTCGATAGGAGTTTCTAGAGAACTACTTTCTAGGAAGCTTACAAGTGCAGTATAGTGTAGACTTTTTACACATTTCTCAAAAAATCATAATTGTTGAACTATTGAGACCAAATTTGGTTGCTTGCTACAGTATGCACGACTCTTACAAGCATAGTAAGGAGCTAAAAAGGTAAGTTTTTTTTCCTAAATGGGTTAGATGAAGATCTATGTATAAGGCTAGAAGATTTTGACATAAGGAATTTCTGTGAGTTGGTCGAAAGAGCTTGAATTGTGAAGCATTTAAGAAGAGGAAAAAGAAGGCACCTAAGAAGAGAGTTTTTGTGCTCGACAAAAAATCTATGATAAATCAAGTTTGGGCTTTTAGGCAAACAAGTCCAAACCCTTTAGAAGTTTTAAAGAAAGTGGAAGTAGAAAGAAAGAGCACCAAAGTTTGAGCAATATGTTTAAAGTGCAAAGGAAAGCACTACCAAAGATGATGCCCTCAACTATAATGCAAGTGCTACTTTTTCAAATCCTTGACCACAAAGCCACCATCGTTTGCTTCATTTGCAAACAAACTGGGCATTTCACCAATGAATTATATAGAGGAAGAATGCCCTGACTAGGCAATCCAATTCTTCTAGAGGGTAACTTTGTGGAAAACAGAAATGGCAATGGTAATGGATATCGCATGAGTACCTCCATGCACAAAATGAAGATCTATAACCTGGAAGGCTAATGTATGTGCTAGCAGATCGACAATAAAGGGATAGCGCTTGCTACCCTAGACGAAGATGATGGCCATGACTTTAAACTAGTCATAGGTTAGCCTTGAAACCTTAGCTATAGTTTTTCCTTGTTTAAAAGCTTCATAGAAATTAAGAATAGATTACATTAGAAATCTAAAATCTTAATAGTTTAAGTCATGAAGTAGATGGGTAGCATAGCGTAGAATATGTATAAGTTAGTAACTAGTGAACACAAGAAATATATAAGTAGCTAGTTATACGCCTATGCCTTTTTTGACACGAGAGCCACACATTCGTTTGTCACTGTTAGCTTGACTAGGAGGACCGGACTACCCATAGTCACTCCTACCACCAACTTTTAAGTGAAACCCCCATAGGAAGCATCATCAACTAGTGAAATGTTGAAAGATTGCCCTTTTTGGAGATATAAGGACAACGCATGGTAAGTGATTTGATAGTGCTAGAGATGAACAAATACTAAGTGATTCTAGGTATGACTTGGTTAACACTCACTAAAGCTATAGTGGATTGTTGGGCGAAAAAACTGAGCGCGAAGGACCAAGATGGAAAGGAAGTTGTGTTTATGGGAGAATCCACGATCATGAAGGAGCAAAAGTTAACTTCGTTTGAATTGCTAATGGAGGAGGAATACACAATGGAAAATGAAGGTCACATTAATTCCATGAAAAATGAAAAAGAAAAGCCTATAATAGATGAAAAACTTGCTATCAATGAGTTCCCAAACATTTTTCTCAATAAGCTACCTAATTTACCCCCTAAGTAAGAGATCGACTTCGAAATTGATCTAGTGCTAAACATTGAGCCTATATCCAAAGCCCTTTATCAAATGGCACCAGTTGAGCTAAAAGAGTTGAAGAACTAGTTACAGGAGTTGTTGGATTAAGGTTTCATTAAACCAAGTGTCACCATGGGGAGCACTAATTTTGTTTGTAAAGAAGAAGGATGGATCCATGAGACTGTACATCAACTATCGAGAGCTTAACAAGGTCATTACCAAGAACAAGTACCCACTCGTGAGAATTGATGACCTCTTTAAATCAGTTACAAGGAGCAAGTGTGTTTCCACACATCAACTTGCAATCAAGATACCATCAATTGAGGATCAAGTTGAAGGACGTGTCTAAGATTGATTTTCAAACACATTATGGGCACTATGAGTTATTGATGATGCTTTTTGGATTAACCAATGCACCTATAACCTTTATGGATCTAATGAACCAAGTCCATAAGCCTTTGCTAGACAAATGTGTAATAGTCTTCATCAATGATATCCTGATTTACTCAACCACACAGGAACAACATGAGGGACACCTACAAATGGCATTGCGAACATTGAGAGAACATAAGTTATATACTAAGTTGTCTAAGTGTGACTTTTGGTTAGATAAGATATCCTTTTTGGGACATGTCGTATTAAGCGAAGCATATCTATAGATCTTGAGAAGATTAAAGCAGTGATAGAATGGAAGCAACCCAAGACTATGACGAAAGTAAGGAGTTTTCTTGGTTTGATTGGCTATTACAAGAAGTTTGTAAAGGATTTCTCCATGATAGCAAGTTGCTGACACAATTAACCTAGAAAAACAAAAATTTTGTATGGATGGATAAATGAGAACAAAGTTTCCAAGAATTAAAACAATGACTTATCTCCTCTCCAATCTTAGTGCTATCAAATCCCAAGAAGAACTATACAGTGTGTAGTGATGCATTTAGAGATGGTCTCGAATGTGTGCCAATGCAAGAAGAAAAGGTGATCGCTTACGCTTCACGACGGTTAAGGCTACATGAGCAAAACTCTCTAATGCATGGCCTTGAGTTAGACACTATTATTTTTGCACTTAAGTTATGAAGGCATTATCTCTATGGAAAAAGATGTGAAATTTACACAAAAGAGATGGTTGTTTACACAAAAGGAGTTGAACATACAACAAAAGAGATGGTTGGAGCTAATGAAATATTATGACCTCAGAATCAATTACTAACCGAAGAAGTAACTATCGTCACGAATGCCTTGAGTCGCAAGAATTATTTTGAGGTTACTACCTTGCTTACAGGCTAACGAGAGTTAGTAAGAGAGATCGAGAGGTTGAACATCGAGCTTGTGGATCATGATGTAGAGATGGAATTATCCAACCTAGTGATGGAATCAACTCTAGTAGAAAAGATTAAGGAAGCCCAACACTATGATGGAGTGATACAAAAGGTAAAGCAGCAAGTACAAGAAGGGAAATATACTAACTTTAAGATTGATAAAGAAGACATGGTACGAATGAAAGGGAGGTAATGTGTACCAAATTATCATTAGATGTGAAAGGAAATAATGAGTGAAACTCACAATTGCAGTTATACTATGCATGCTAGAGGAACCAAGATGTACCCAGACATCAAAAGCTGCTATTGGTGGAATGGCATGTAAAAGGACGTAGTTGATTATGTGATGACATGCTCGGTATGCTAACAAGTGAAAGTTGAGCAACAAAGACCGGGAGGTTTACTCAAGCTACTAACTATACCTAAGTGGAAATGGGATCAAATCATGATGGAATTTGTATGTGGTTTACCGAGAACATTGATGGGATATGATGCAATATGGTTCGTAGTAGATCGATTGACCAGGTATGTGCACTTCTTGCCGATCAACATGATGTACTCACTAGATAAGCTGGCAAAAATATACCTAAAGGAGATTGTTGAATTGCATAGAGTACTATAAGTATTGTTTCGAATAGAGACCCACATTTCATATCATAGTTTTGGAGTAGTCTACAAAAGTGTTTAGGTACCAAGTTGCACTTTAGCACCACTTATTACTCGCAGACAGACGGACAATCTGAAGGACCATATAGACTTTAGAGGATATGCTATATGCGTGTGTCTTGGAGTTCAAAGGAAGTTGAGATGCCCATCTATCTTTGGTGGAGTTCGCTTATAATAATAGTTACCACTCCACTATCCAAATGCCATCATATGAAGCCTTTTATTGACGAAGGTGTCGATTACCCTTATTTTAGGACAACATGGCAAAGCTTGTAATAGGATCGGATCTAGTAAAAGATGTAGCAAACAAGGTATGGATCATTCGATAAAAGATGAAGGAAGCATAAGATAGATAAAAGAGCAGGGTGGACAAAAAATGACAAGTTCTCGAATTCGCAATAGGATACTATGTGTACCTAAAGGTAAATCCTATCAAGAGCATACACTAAGTACATACTCAAGGAAAGTTGATCATGAGATATATAGCCTCTTTGAGATACTTGAAAGTGTAAGAGATTTTCCTTATCGATTGGTGCTACCACCCAATCTATCAAGAGTACACGACGTGTTTCACGTATTAGTTTTAGGAAAGCATGTGCCCAACGCCTATTAGATTATGGAGTTAGAACAAGTACGACTAAAAGAGAACCTCACTATGAGGAACAACCAATTCATATTTATATCAAAATGTATAGAAGCTTCAAAATAAAGAGACCAAGTATGTTAAGGTTCTGTGGAGGAACCATGCATAAGAAGAAGTAACCTGGGAAACCGAGGATGAGATATGGTGTAGATAGTCGAACTTGTTTGAAGAATCATGTATTTATGTCATGTTTTAAGGGAAAAACTTTCTTTAAGGGGGGTAGGTTGTAAACCCCTAGATTTTATGATAATCTTATAATAAAACCTCAGAGTTGATATTAGAATCAAAATCCTAAAGTCAAATTGAGTCAATTCTAACCTATAATCTCTTGACTCGATCAAATAGACTCTAAGACCCTAATGTATTAGAAAAGTTAGATAAGTGAAAAAATCCTTAAGAGTAAGTCGAGTATAAGGATTATACCCTAAAATGATGAGAGTTTCCAAAACCCAAACCTTTGTGGACCTTTTTCGATAACGATTTCAGTATTTGATCGCCGAAACATAAATCAATGTAAAATATTCTGAAAAAAAAAAATTAAAAATCAAATAATATAAATTCATCTTTATAATATCATATAAAATTTTATTGGTTTATAAAAATGCCAGTTATAGCAACTGATACGTGTATTTTACTTTCTCGGTAAATAAATTGTCTTTTCTACTACTTATTACTATTCACTTCAATTACATTTTCTTACTTTCTTACACACGTATTCTTACATACATAAACTCTATCTTACTTTCCTTATTATTTTCTCTTTTCTTCTTCTTCTTCTTCTTCTTCTTCTTCTTCTTCTCTTTCTCTCTCTCAAATTTCTTTTTCTTTTTCAATTATTTTTTATACTTTAATTCCCTCATTTTCTTCTACAAATACCATGACTCTCCCCTCTTATTTTCACTTTACACCTTCCCTTTCACTCTCAAAACTCTCTCATTTTTCCCTCTTAAATTTCTCTCTTATCCCTCTTTCCCCTTCTTGTATCGATACCACACCCTCTCTCTTTGTCTCTTGCTGAAATGATCTAAGTACCAATCAAAAGAAATCAAAATCAAATAAAGTCAATGGAATCCAATTGGATTTATGTACAAATTTAATATGCTAAAGTTTTTAGATTTCAAAAATTAGTCCTAAACAAAAAAACCTAGATTTATAAAATTAAAAAAAAATTCAAATATTGAAACAAAGTGAATTAGAAATCAATAATATTTCTTTAAAAGAAAATATTTGCAAGAAAAATCAAAACAATGCAGTTAAGAGCCGTGGTTTTGCAAAATTACTATTTTACCTTAAACTGAGAAAATATGCAAATTAAAAATAAAAAAAATTACTTATTAGACTTATCTGAGACATTCAAATTTTTATTTGCGCAAAGATTAATTAAAAACCTTAAACTGTAAAAAACAAGCTAAGGTTTCTACATACAAAAGATTTAGACGCATAAGATCATGCCACATGACAAAACCCTAAATGGGGATCCTTTTTCTGTTTTCTAAAACCCTAATTCTATCATTTTCTCTTCCCATATGAATACTTCTTCTTCTTTTTTTTCCATCTCCTTCTCTTTTAGGAAAACTTCCCAAGACCTGAGGTAAGGTTTTCTAAATCTCTAACCCATTCTTAGTGCTAAATAAGTGGAAGGAAACCCACCATCACAACAAAATTTGTGTCGTGGTAAGCATGAGATTTAAGATATTGTTATGTGAGTACTTTAGCATTTTAAGTATAAAAACTGACTTAAGTGAGTTAATCATGTTTGGAGTGTCAAGAAATCAAGTTTTTGAGTGATTTTGAAGTCTTAAATCTCCTTCATAGCTGATGTAAGTGAAAACTATTGTTTAGAATGAGGTAAGAGATCAAAACCAACTTATTTTCATGATATTATAGTGATTTTGAAGTTGGGTCTGCTATATTAGTGATGAATGGTGTTTTAGGTGTGTGGTTTTGTTGTAAGTTAATGTTAGCAAGGTAAAATGATGAAATCTTATATGAGCATATTGTAAAATTGTAGAAAAACCATGAAGATATTGATGTTGTTATAAAAACTAGATTTTTAAGTTTTCTAACTTTGATTAATCATGTTTTGACAAATGGGAGATGAAAATAGATGAAACTAGGCACGAACATGACCATTAGATACCTTTAAGATCACTAAAAGTTGTTCCAAAACATGAATATGACGAGAATAAAGAGTAAGGACGCAAACCATCATAATCCCAAAAGTGCACGGTGAGTACACAAGGTGTGAACCCAACCATGCTTCTCTCGTTCCTCAAAACTCAAAGAAATCAAGTTTTCCTAGAAAAGGAAGGCATGTACACAAGTCGTTACCTGCTCATGCTTCTCACTGCCTTCAAACTCAAAGAATCGAGTTTTCCTAAAAGAGCATGGGGGCATACATGTACTCGTGTTCTATCCATGCTTCTCTCTGACCCTAAACACCTTTTAATCCTGCAACAACATGGGGGAAACACGACGTCGTGTTTCACCCCATGTACCTTTCTAATCCCTAAACATAAGAGAAACACGACTGGAACACAGACTGGACCATTGAGTGACCTATCCCCTTGTGTTCCTTTCTAGTCTTAAAATTCCTTCTAACCTTAAAAGAACATGGGGGGATACATTTCCTCATGTACGCCTCATGTTTCTTTCTCTAAAAGAACATGAGAGAATATGTTTCCTTGTGTACCCCTCATGATTTTTTCTTGGCCCTTCTTAACTTTGCCTTTTCTCACTGAATCACACGAAACTTAACCCAGTTCTTCCCTTAACCTTAAGTAACCTTCTAAGACACTTCAAAATACATATTTAGCAAGTACATCATCTAAACAATTAAAGTCCAAAATCCTCACATAAATGAAAATAATTCATACTTAATAATTGGAGTTGGACAATAAGAACTAAACCAGAATAGTGGACTATGGGAACCTATTCTTGAAAAGTCAAGAATCGAGACCCACGAAGTATAGCCCACTAAGGATTGGTTAACCTAAGCCCTAAAACCAACCCTAACCTATATAATTAACTAGAAGACATGGATAAATGAAACAAAGGACCTATGGTTAGACTAAAATGACCTAGATGTAAAAAGCAACACAAATGAAATAAAGGTAGTGAATCGAATTAATTCCCGACTTCAATTATGAACAGTTTTGGATGTCAATCTTTGAAAAGGGATGGCAAGCTCAAATCGATTAATAGGCATGCAGTAGTTGTGTGTTGCTTGCTAGGATAGTAATAATAACCAGATTAAGAATTTATACTTACTTAATTGAGTATTGATTGTTGCTTGGCATCATCTAAGAGTTGCATCTTCGGGCTAGGTTGCGAGTTTGATTGCAATATAGAGATGATGTAGTAGTTTAGGCACTTAAGCCCCCATGGTACGTGGTTAGGCTCAGTGGGTAGTCGATTGGGAAATTTTCAAGATCGGGCAGTTGACTAGGAGTAGATACGAAGTTATGACCAGTTATATGATGTAATGGTGTCACACCCTGAGGGATACCTTAAACATGACAGTCCGCTATGCACAATACTAAAGCCTAAGAATGACTACCTTAGTCATACAAAGGCTTTCATATCATGATGGCAAGAAAACACATCGGAGTAGCATAATTTATATTGATAACAATTAAGTAGCAAGGCAAGGAGAATATTTATTATAAATATAAACGTAGTTGATTACCAATCTTAGGGGTATACCCCTGCTAGTTTGTATTACCTTAAAATACTAACATCGCATATACTGCATATAAGAAAATTTCAAATTAACTTCATCCTATATTTCCATTGCCTCCATAAGAGTTTAAAATCCATCCATGACTTCCTTAATGTCACGACCTTCGAGTAAGGCCACGAGTATACCTGTTTCAACAGAACCTATGGGGGTATAAGTTTTCAACTAGCTTAGTGAGATATTCCCTTTCATTTGCATCATGATTTTAGATAAGTTCATAAAAATTTCACGCATATGCTATACATGTTATGCAACAATCACATGATTATACAAATATATATAGTTATTCAGAAACCATATATAGAACAGATTTACTCCTCCGTATCGAAGGTTAGGGAATTGTTGATGGAGATTCTCAACCTTCTACTACTAGTCCCCAGGCCCCCACCCGGTTAGCTCAGCTCCGAACCTAGAGTCTTATTCCTCAGGCGATGTGGATTCTCTAGGAAGGAACAGCACCCGTGTCATAGCACGATAATAGCCCATCCAACTCTACACGTAGGAGTAGTAGTCTTTCGAAAGAAATATGACTCGATGGATGCTATGCGTGAATGTTTTATTTTTCTTAAATCAAACCTTATTAAGGTTTCTTAGGGGCGATCAAATAATTTAGCAAATAATAAGAAAGCATACATGTAGGTAAACAAAATACTTAAACAAACACTTCGAAGTTGCGATATTCTTAATTCTCATTTCATCACATAAATATAGAATCACATACATACATATCCCTGAATTTCTCATACATGTCCATTTTTATCTTTTCTTAGTATTCTAATGCCACTATCCTACAAGTACAAGCAAGTAACAAAATTAAGAGGAATAACTCACTCATCCATTTCGCAATTTTCTCAGTCGTAGTAATCCTCAGGAAGGGAAATCTCATATTCCTCGTCACCTAGAAAAAAAAAATACCTAGGATGAGTATTTCGTAGGAGTTCTACTTAAACTTTCTAATTCTATTTTACTATGTTCGTCAAAAATCGCATAAGATGAAATTCCAACACAAAATGGCCATAACTTGCTCATTTTAACTCGGAATTTCGTATATTATATATCGTTTTTCTACCTAATTGAAAAGATTTATCTATTTCTAGGTTTATTTTTATTATAAAAATTCATTTGGGTTCCAAAACTGTAGGGCATAGATTCATCACGAAAATTTCAGTTTTCAAAACATAAATTTGCAAACTTTTCTTTATCCAAAAATACTTGTACAAAAAATGTAGATATTAGTATAGTTGGAAAAATCCTTTGAATATATATATATATATATATATTATATATCAACTCATATTGTATGCAAAATTTCAATGGTGTTGTCTCAACTATTATTTTTCGTAAAACAATATATCTTACGAGATTGAAGACTTGAATCTTAACAATTTCTTTGTTGTGAAAGAGCTTTATAATTTCTTGGGTAAGCATATTCTTATTTTGTTTTCCAATTCCTTTTCTAAAATAAATAAATTTTCTTTCAGCTTTGATCTTTTACAAATTTTTCTTATAGTGATTAAATAAAGTTTTCAAGAGTTTTATTAAGTTGTTAATAATTTATAATAATTTGAGTTGTGTGTATTTTCCTTAAAACATGGCTTTGATAAACAAGTCTTTTTCTTCTTACATTCTCATTTTCCAACTTCTTTAAAATTAAACTTCATTTCCCAAAACTTTGTTTTTTAACTCTTTGACCAATTTTACTTGAAAGGAAATCATGTTTCAATATTTTCTTAAGTTTTTGGTAATATCTATTGTTTTTGAAACCTCTAATGTTTATATTCTTTTATTTTTTATTTTTTTTTAAATGAATTTATCATTTAGAAACTTTGGCAAACTTTTATTTTTCTAAGCGGAATTATCATACTAGTGGTTTGATTCTTACCTTAACTTTGAAAACTAGTTTAATTCTTGTTTTTATTATGGAGTTAGGAAAAAAAAATCCTATAATTTGTTTCTACAAAAAATTTGGATATCGAAGAGTTATTACCACTAATTTTTTTTAAGAAACTTTATGTTACTCATTATAAAAAGATAGTGTTTATTTCCCTAGTTAATTTCTTTGGTAAAAATCATCTTTATTGCCTTTAAAGAAAATTTATGATGGTTTGTCTAAATTTTTTAAAAGAATTTATAAAAATACTTTTTGTATGTTTTTGGTGACATCTTTATTTAGGTTCAAAGTTGTATAATAAAAGAGTTTAGTTCCATTTTTCCTTTATTAAAGAAAATTCTACTTTAATTTTGTTGAGACAATATCATTATAATTATGCATGCAAATGATTATATAGTATGAAAATGATTAAAATATAACATAGTAATGTATGGAAGATATAAGAAGCAAAAGTATGCAAAAGAATAAGATCAAGTATTGGGAACCTTAGCTTCATCAAGTTATCTTGATTAAGCATTAAGAGCCTTAGCTTCATCAAGGCGCTTTGGTTAAGTATTGGTAGCCTTAGCTTCATCAAAGCATCCCAGGACTAAGAATAGACTAGTCCCAAAAGAAAAGGAAAAGAAATAAAAGAAAAAGCAATAATAAAAGCAAGTTAGTAAGAGTTAGTGAGCATTTAGGCTCTAATAAATATATGATGTACATATAGAAAATAATATATAAAGTTAGATTAGGAGAAATGGTGATAATAGTAACATAATAACAATATAATAACAATAATAACATAAAGGAAGTGTAGGCATGAATAAGAAAAAAAATATGAACATATTTTTGCTTCCATAACCTTATAGGTTTTAGGAAACACACACTATGGTCATGTTAAGCATGACATGAAAAAAAATAAATATGAGAGGTTTTTACTTAAGGTAGTGTATTTTGTTGAAGGAGAAGAGATGTGGTTGTAGTAATATGTGGGCAGTAGTTAAAGAAAGGTTTTGGTAGTAATATGTGAGAAATTTGAAAAAGTAAAGAGAAGTTTTTGGAGAGAGGATTTGAGGAGTGATTTTGGGAGAAGTTTGTTATGGTAGATGAGTGTATGAAAAAGTGAAGGGAAATCGAGTAATTATAGTTTAATATGGAGGGAAATTGTGTGTGATAAAATAAATTGAAAAAGAAAAATTGAGAGGAAGGTACGGGAGGGAGGTTGAATTTGTATTTTTATAAAAAAATAATTAATATATAAATATGATTTGATATTAGGTATATTGGAAAAGGTAAAAAGTAAGAAAATAGATGCATAGGTAGTAAGAAAAAGTAGAAATAGATGAATGGTAATGAATAGTAGAAATAGTATTATGAATAGTAGACTAGACAAATAAAATACTGGTAGTAATAAAAATACATGTAAACGAGCTATATAAGATATGTTTAAATATCAAAAAATTATGAAGCTGATATTTTTGGAAGTCTTATATTATTACGAGTCTAACGGTATTAATAGAATATTTTTACCGTCCGGTGTATTAGGGCACGGTTTTCAAAAACTGATCCCATTCGGATCCAAAAGACACTAGAAATTTGCAAATAGGATATTTTAAGCTTCCCTATATTATTACGAACTATTATCAACAATTGTTTCAGTTCTGTTGTTTAGGGTTTAAGAGCGTAGGATTACCGAATCTTAAAGTCTAGGGTTTGTTGTAGACTTCATTGACTTTTAGAGTTTTGGTTTGACTTCCAGCTTGTTTATTTTATTTGTAAGATTATAAAATTTTAGGGTTTTGTCCGTATTATACTTTTAGTTCAACATCTATGGTTTATATAATTTTTTTCGTGATTATTTAATTTTTTTTTTAGTTCTCGAGGTCATTTAACCGAGTCTAGGGTTATGGGTTCACTCAGTTTGACTTTTGGTGGAAATTGAAAATTTTTATTCTAAAAAATATCGAAGGATTTAAGGTTTTAGTATTTTATCGTCTATGTTAATTGGATATATCATCTTGATTTATGTGTTAAGGATCAAATAGATGATTTGGTTTGTGTACGGTTGTTGAATCAAACGATCGTTAGATTCTCCATTTTATTTTGATAGTTTTCATTTTCTTAAAGTTAAGTATTTTCATATTTGATCTTATTTAGAATTTGGTTTTAACTTTGGGTTGGTTTTCAGGGTCTCAGATTTAGTGTTTGACTTCTAGAATTATTATGAAAAATTCAGGAGTTTACAACCTGCCCCCCTTAAAGAAAGTTTTGTCCTCAAAACTTGTTACGTGTACGTAGACTTGTAAAACTTGGTGAGACATTTTATGTTGTATTTCATTAGCATTCTCAACGTATGGAATTCATCGCACTTTTATTTGTTAAGTCTATTTAAAACGGTATTATGATTACATTGTGTTGTTTTTTGCCCCCATTTATTTGATCCTTTCTTTAGTTTCATATCCACTAAAAAGGTTTTGGAAGTTTATCGTTGTTTTAGTGTCTCTTCTTTCATAATTATTATTTTTCGTTTATTCTTGGTTAGTGGTATTGAGAATTTTCAACATTTCATTAATTATGTGTGTTTAATATTCTATGCACTATAACATTTATATAAAATCAATAAGATTTGGTTCAACAATTTTCAACCTTCACTTTACTCGACCCCTTTGAAGAGCCTCAAACTTAACCAAGACGATGGACGACGAACGACGGACGACCGACACTTGACTAGATTCGACTATGGACCGATGACGACACATGATGACACGATACTAATACATCCATATAACAAAAGAATGTTGTGAATTCACTTTTCTATTTTTATGTGAGTATATATATGACATGCACAGATAAGATACGTGATGTTCTTACTCTTTCCATTCTTAAGGGTATTAGTGTTTTATTATTTACATGATCATCTTGACAAGATTTGAGATCAAGATGTTTCCTTAATTTTGAGGGAATTTTGGAAATTATAGGTTGAGATTTTTTCATCACTGGTTCTAGCTTTTAATATATTTTGCTTTGGGTGTTTCAGGGTAGATGGCGTTTGATTTGATTTCTACTTTGATATGTGTTAAATTCTTGCCGTCCATATATCTATCCATTTTGCATCAAGTGATGATGATTATGTATTCTATTGTCATTACTAACAAACTGTTCCTTTAGTCCTAGTGGCATAAAAAAGACATTCTAACATCTAAGGGTATGATGCTAACTTGATATGGAATCGTGTTCACGACTATCCTCCTCTCCTAGGGTAGCGAATTCTTTCTCCTTGGGGATGTCTTCCTCGCGAACCCACTGTCCTTAGAGGTTATACACACATATTCCTTGTGGGGGTATTACCGAGAATCTCCCATTCCTACCGTCGTTTCCATTCTTATCGTTGTTTGCACCTTTCTTTAAGGCAATTTTTAGCAATTTCTGGTTTCTTACAGATGAGACAGATGGTAGTGGTTTTCTTTGGATGACTTTGGACTTTGTGGTTTGGACTTTCACAATAGTAACACTTATGTTGTACCTAGAGATATTGTCTTAGATGATGTCCCCCTCTACATTTCCAACATCGGATACCTGGTGTCTTCTTATCCTTCTTTCTGTTCAGATTGCCTGAGGGTTTGAACTCTTTGACTTTGAGGCTTAATCTAGGTCTACTTATAGGTTCCTCCTCCATTATCATGACATTCCTTTCCATCATTCTCTTTTCTTAGCACCTTCCACAATTCGTGTTTTTTCTACTAATTCTTGAAAACCTCTTATGTCAAACTCTTCCAACTTGATACGAAGGTCTTCGTCCAATCCTCCTAAGAATACTTTCCTTTTGAGTTCCTCACTATTCTTATATGATTCAAGGGCATATTGTAACATCATGATAAACTTTGTTTCATATTGCTCGAGACTATGGCCTCCTTGAGAGATACGTAAGAAATCCGCACTATATTGGACTCTAGCTTTTGAGGAAAAAGTTCTCCAAGAATTCATACCTAAATATCTCCTATGTGATTGGCGGTAGCAGCTCCCTACTTCTAGATTCCCACCATATTCTCGCATTTAATCTTAGCATATAAGTACC
This sequence comes from Combretum micranthum, assembly GCA_024138025.1. Classification (NCBI taxonomy): domain Eukaryota; kingdom Viridiplantae; phylum Streptophyta; class Magnoliopsida; order Myrtales; family Combretaceae; genus Combretum; species Combretum micranthum. The sequence continues at coordinate 163,255 of JAMXBD010000658.1, read as the reverse complement.
AAAAACAAGCTTAAGGCATCGTGGTACTTAAAAATTGCTAAAAGATCGCTTTATTTGTACTAACCAATCCTCGGTTTCATTTGGTTTTCCAAAATCTCCATCAAAATATCAATTGCACTTTATGAAATCAGGCAACATACTTTGATAAGGTCTTGGTGATAGCGGCTCAGCTAGTGCCATTTCAATGGGTGGTGTTGAATCCTCTATTGCTGCTTCTTCCGCATGTGTGGCTGGTATAGGTGTTGGTATAGCATGAGCTTGTTGCATGAAATCTCTTATGAGGTTGGCAAGTTGTTCAACTGGGACTTCTCTTCGTTGATTTGGTTTGTGAAGTTCTTCCCGATTCTCAAGTTCTATAAGGGGTATTTTTGGTTCGCGTCGTGCACGAGTGCATCTCTTATTTGCTCTACAGGTTTTATTAAATTTTATGTGAGATTCTTGGATTTTATTAAGTCTTAAGCGTTTCGGAAAAACTTTGAAGGATCATGCTAATAGCGATCAAGTACGGAAATGCGTAAATATTTGTGCATAAGAAATATTGAAAATTGACTTAAATCAAAGTAATAAAAGGAAATCTATATCATTATAGCAAATACATGAAAACAGGAGGAAGGCTTAAATTCTTCCTTTACAAAAGTTCAAAGAAAGGATGAAAAACATTATTAAAATTTCAACTCGTTACCTAGACAATGTTTACAACATCGTTAATCCTTTAACAACGGCGTTACTCCAAATAAATTTTTTTAAAGGCTTTACGGAAGATTTAGTTTCCATCTCGGATTCGGATTGCACTTCATAGGGTAGGAACATCTTCTTGGCATGCTGAGCCTATTGATTCCTTGTCTTCATTATTAGAAGCTTCTTCCTTTCCTGTGTGGTGAGGTATTGTTATAGGATCTTTAGATAAAGTTCTATATTCTTCCTAGGATGGGTCATCTCCTTTGGGAGATGAGATGGGGTTGACCCATAAACCTTGCGAATTTAGATTCTCACATACATAGAGGTGCTACATGTTGCACATAAAGCACGTCACTATGGCATTTCTGGGGTAACTTCTAGCTTGACGGATGGGGCGTCTGCATACATAACATTCCCTCAGTATTGTTAGGCGATTGTTGGCATTGTATCTTTCCTTAGCATAACCAAAATAGATGATACCCTTCTTTTTAGGGCAATCATGAATCTCATGATTAGGGTTTCCACAAAAGTCACACTTGTTCTGCAGTCGTGGGCAATTTTTGGGGAAATGTCTTCCTTCACACTTCCAACATTTGACCTTAGGAGCTATGGGATCCTTCTTCATAAAAGGTTCGTGTTGTTTATGCCTCTTAACCTCGAGTTCTAGATTAGTCATGAAGAAAGGCACTCACAATATTGGTGTTGTTCCATGTTAGGATCACATAATTAGAGCGGATGCAAAAGTCGTAAGTACTTGTTGTATGTATGCTCTTATCATCTCTTCTAGACGTCTCATAGTGGTTAAGATTTCTTGAGTTTTATCTTGTGGTGGGGTTGCTTCTTGTTCTTGTCGTTCTTCAACAGGGATGTCTGATCGTGGCATAGTTTCCTCGAGTAGCTTCCTAGAATCAACGAAACAGTTTCATTAGATTATTCTTCTTAATTTAGGTTTTTTACACACATGTTATCTGCTTTTAAAGGAAAAGAAGCATTATATGCTTTTATTCGTTCGATTAAAAGGTTAGCATAGGCACTTAATATTACTCATCCAAGGGTCTTATCTATAAAAGGGGAGTTATACTTATCTTATTTCTAATTGGTCTCGGCTGGGAGTTGAGTAGGATTACTATGCATCGAGTCTTATTGGATGTACTAAGGCAGACTTACACTATTCATCCTATATCTAAATTCTTTGTCTTCTTCATGTTTTTCCTACATCATCTTGCTATGATCATTCTCCAAATCATTACTACTTTCCTCAAGATCGAGATAAATATTCTCAGGTAAATATTTTCGTTCATTGCTAGTATCTTCCTAAATATCCTCCAATTCTTGTAGACTTCGTTGATTTTAGAGTTCTGGTTTGATTTCCAACTTGTTGATTTTATTCATAAGATCATAAAATGTTGGAGTTTTGTCCGTGTTATATTTTTGGTTCAACATCTATGGTTTTTTATTTTATTTGTGATTATTTAATATTTTTTTAGTTCTCGAGATCATTTAACCGAGTCTAAGGTTATGGGTTCACTCAGTTTGACTTTTGGTGGAAATTTAAATTTTTTATTCTAAAATAAACCAAAGGATTTAAGGTTTTAGTATCTTGTCGTCTAGCATTAATTGGATATATCATCTTGATTTGCATATTAAGGATCAAAAAGATGATTTGGTTTGTGTATGTTTGTTGAATCAAACAATCATTGGATTCTCCATTTTATTTTGATAGTTCTCATTTTCTTAAAGTTAAGAACTTTCATATTTGATTTTATTTAGAATTTAGTTTTAACTTTGGGTCTGTTTTCAGGGTCTCAGCTTTAGTGTTTGACTTCTAGAATTATTATGAAAAATTTAGGGGTTTACAAATGGGACCCTATATAAAGTGTCATAATGGACCATGCTCATTGGTGGTAGCCTATGAGGAGATGACCCATATGAGACTATTTTTTTATTTTCTTTAGGTAAGTATTGGAGACTTATCGAACCCCACACTTTGGTAGGTGATCTACTATGACAGGCATGAAATGTACATAATCTTAATGGTTGATTAAGTAAAATCTTGGGCTTAATGTTATGTTCCTATTCAAGAATTGATACTTAATTTAGCAATATTTTCAATTCAGATGATTTTAGACTATAACAACTCATTTTAGAGCAATTAAGAGGAATGAGAACTCAATTATTTCCAAAGCAATAAGGAACCAAGACATATCATGGGTGAGATAGGAAAAAAATTATTGAAGACAGCAAGAATCACACCCTTTGGTCGCCCATGATTGAGCCCGTGATAGGAGAATTTCAAACAATCACTCCTTTTTAGTCGCCCATAATTGAAGTGGATATAAGAAGAAATTTAGCCACAACAAGAATCACCCCCTTTTGGTCGCTCGTGATCTAAAGCTTGAAGAGGTGCAATAACTTAAGAGGCACGAATACGACATTTATGTTTCTTTTCACTAAACAGTATGTCTTTTACTTTAGGTCATATATTTTCATTAGATGCCTTTTCGAGAAATTGTGTGATTATAAATACACACATCCATTACAACAGCAAAAAAAAAAAAAAAAAAAATACAGACATTATCGCACCCTCTCATCTCTTCATTGTAATTGTAGGACCTTGATATCTTGTAGAACCTCTCCTTCCTACAAGGAGAGAGAGGGTTAGTTCATAGTGATTGTATCTGTTCATAGTATGTGTTAGTGATCTCATATTTGTTTGAAAGTTGTAATTTTTCCTAAAGAACTTAAAAAAGTCAAAGGATTCATGTCGTCCATGTGTGTGCAAGACTCCAAATCGTCATTCAAATTCAGCAAAAGGGGTTTTGTCTTTTCTCTACTCTTTCTTCTCTTCTATTGTGTTTATTCTTTCTATTCTTGTTTATTTATTATTCTATCATTATGTATAAGTAGAGAATAGGATTTATTCATGGGATTAACTTGAATTTGATCATTAAAGTTCAATTCATCTAATAATTATCTAGTTCTAGTAAATAGAATTAATAATCTCAAGAAGTAGTGAAGGAGCAACACCTCCTTGACCAGATTTCAATGGGAGACATCGAGAGATGATTCCATTGAATAGATCTTGTTTACTAGGCGAGTCACTCATAGTGATAGAGATATCATGGTAAGGCTTTCTACATTTGTTTAGAGACGTAAAAAATAATTTAATCTTAATGCAATATTCAAGTGACTGTTAATCAGGAAGAGATTTCGGTAGACACACTTTTTCTTAGATGCAAATGCTTATCAGAAGAACATTCACTTGCTTAATGGATTCTTACAGATAGTAATCATTAGAGAAACATATGTGTGAATTCATGTTAAAGAAATGAATGAATCTGATTGTGTTTGTTGTGTTTTATCTTTGTGTGTTATGCTATTTATATAACTTCGTGTAATTCTTAATTTTAGATTAATTAACTTTCATCCAATCTATTCTCTTATTCGATCTGCTAGATAATAGAAAGGTTAGAGTAGTACTAGTGCTTCAAAATGTTCCTTGTGGAGATGACCCTATACTCTACTCTATGCTACTAAAACGATAGGTGCACTTGCCTATTAAAACCGAGTTTAAGAGTAGAATATTAGGTTTATAAATCATAGAACTCGACAATCATGCTAAGGGAAGCCTACCCCTTTTGTTTAGTGGGAGTCCTGGTACTCTTGTGCTTATTAATATTTCTAGGACACTAGGGATACCTTGTTTAAGGACTTTAATTTAAATATCTCAAACTATAATTGATGTATTAGACTAGGAGCGTGTGACATGCGGTGTGTACTTGTATTACTGTATACTGGGCTTTGTAGCTCATTTTATTAACCTTTTAGGTCCTAACAGTGATTCAACATGGAACAAGAGATACATAAGATCACCTAATTAGATGACGATTTACGAGACATAGATTTTATTAATTTTCTAGAAAATTTTTAATGTAATCAATAACCAATTAAGTATCAAATGCTTTCGTTTGATTTAATATGGACCTTTAAGTCTAAAAATTTTGTATTTGAGTTATAACTTCTTGATGGGACCTATAGGCAATATTCATAGACAATTATTTGTTATACTTATTTTCCAAACAAGTTGAATTTATGGGTTTTGATAAAACCAAACTATAGATAAACAAATGGCACTCTGCTGGAATTTTTATAAAAATTAATAATAAATTCTCAAATTAAAAATTAGTTAGAACGTACTCAATAATAGAATGTGTCACGCCTCGACGGGTACCTTAAACGTCATAGCCCGCGGTACACAATATTAAAACTTGAGAATGACTACCTTAGTCACTCAAAAGCTTTCATATTAGCACAAAGCGGACGTTCACAACAAAGAGAGGCTGGTGAAGTTATGCATTTTAAGATAGTGGTAGTGGAACAATCAAAGCAATACTATTATGATTTATCAAAATATAAGGTCTTACAACTTTTCTGCGGCATTCCCCTAATAAACCTCTATAATAACATAGTCTTCATAAATCAAATAACTAAACTAAAAGATTTCTGAAGGAAATCAAATCTAGAGTCTTCAAAATAGAATTTCTCCAAAAGCTCCCTAAAAATGTAAGTTATACCCGGATGGTCATGGTGGTCTTGAGCATAAAAACAATAATCCTGCAACATTAGAAATATATTGGGGAATAAGCATAACTAGCTTAATAAGATATTCTTTACGCAAAACGTACTCATCACAAAGCAATCAAACAAGTCTATTAAGCGAACATATGAAAAGCAACAACCATATGATCAAACAATACATACGACTATCCAGTTTCGTATGTAGGTTGGATTTACCCCTCAATCAGTAGTTAGAGAATGATTTGAACTGGGCGCCAATTGACCTCCTTAAAATCTTGCGCGCATCTTAATGAACTGTACTACTAGTCCTCGGGCTTTTCTTATCCAAAGCAATCAATCCGGCTCGACTATACCTTGAGGCCGTATTACCCGAACATCTTAATTCCTCAAAATGTAGCTAGGCAGCCTACCTTTTCGATCCCACATTGAGGAGTAGTAGCAAAATACGAAATGATATTCTAAGTGATATGCATGAGCAATTTAGTTCCAAGGAATTTCTGATCTGTCATTAATACATTTAAGACAATCAATCAATGTTCGTACACGTAGCAATATACATAGAGGCAATTATAACAATCAACAAATCGAGTTCCGATATACTTATCATTCATTGATCACACATAACAATTTACATACATAACTCCCATGATAACCCGCATGCATATCAATTTTATCTTTTCCTAATATCTAGTGCTCTATTTTACAAGCACATGCATGAATACAAAATACGTAAAGAAAAAACTCACTTGTCCATTTCGCAATCTTTTTAATCGTAGTAGTCCTCTAGAAAGGAAATCCTATATTCTTTGTCACCTTGACAAAAGAAATACTTGGGATGAGATTTCACGGAAGTTCTACTGAAACTTTCTAATTCTATTTTTCTATGTTCATAAAAAATCGTATAGAAGAAAATTTCAACTTAAAATGATCATAACTTGCTCATTTTAACTTGAAATTTCGCATATTATATACCGTTTTCTACCTACTCAAAAAATATCTATCTATTTCCAAGGTTATTTTTGTCATAAAAAGTCTTTTGGGTCATGAAAAAGGTCGGTACAGAATCTCCATGAAAATCCCAGCCATTGAAACATAATTTTTAAACTTTTCTTTATCCTAAAAATCCTTTAGAAAAAGTATAGATATTTATATGATTGAAAATCCTTTGAATACATATATATGACATATATTGTATGCATGATTTAATGGTGTTATCTCAATGATTATTTTTCGTAAAACAATTTATCTTGTGGTGTTGAAAATAGGAATCTTTATAATTTATTTTCTAAGTGTTTTGAAAGAACTTTATAAATTATTGGGTTATTATAAATAAGTATATTCTTATTTTGTTTTCCAATTTCTTTTCTAAAATAAATAAATTTTCACTTAACTTTGGTCTTGTACAAATTTTACTTCTAGTGATAAAAATGAAGTCTCCAAAAGTTGTTAATAACCTATAATAATTTGGGTTGTATATATATATATATATATATATTCCTTTTAAAATGGTTTTGATAAACAAATCTTCTTCCTCTTATATTTTCACTTCTTAACTTCTTTAAAAAAATAAATCAATTTTATTTCTAAAACTTGGTCTTTTAACTTCTTTATCTTTTTACTTAGAAAGAAATCATTTTTAACATGTTCTTAAGTTGTTGATAATATCTATTGTATTTGACTTCACTATGTTTACATTCGCTTTATTTATTTGAAAATGGGTTTATCAGTTAGATTCTTGGCAACCTTTATTTTTTTTCTAAGTGGGTTTATAATTTAGTGAATTGATTTTATCTTAACTTTGAAAACTAGTCTAGTTCTTGGTTTTATTATGGAGTTAGAAAAGAAATCCTATAATTAAGTTTTTATGAAAAATTTGAATATGAAAGAGGTATCAACTTTGGTAAAAATCATCTTTTCTTTTATTGAAGGAGGGTTTGTGTAAATTTTTTAAAAGAATTTATAAAAATACTTTTTCCATGTTTTTGATGATAAAATCTTTGTTTAGTTCAAAGTTAGATAATAAAAGAGTTTGGTTCCATTTTCCTTTATTAAAGAGAATTCCATTTTAAATTTGTTGAGACAATATCATTATAATGATGCATGCACATGATTATATAGTATGGAAAAGATGAAAATATCACATAATAATATAAGAAAGATTATAAGAAGAAAAAATAAGCAAAATAATAAGATTAAGTATTGGGAATCTTAGCTTCATCAAGGTAACCCGATCATGTATTACAAGCCTAGCTTCATCAAGGCAACACGGTCAAATATTGGAAGCCTTAGCTTTATCAAGGCTACCCGAGACTAAGAATAGACTAGTCCAAAAAGAAAAAGAAAGAAAAGAAAAGCAATAATAATAATAAAAGCAAGTTAATGAAAGTTAGTGAGCATTTAAGCTCTAAGAAATATATATATATATATATATGCATATAGGTAATAATATATATATATATATAAGGTTAAGTTAGAAGCATAATAACAATAATAACAACATAATATCATCATAATAACAAAATAAAAAAATCGAAATTCTTGGCATGTGCAAGAACAAAACATGAATATGTTGTTACTTCTACAACTCATACGAGTTTTTAAGAAACAACACCATAGTCATGCTAAGTTACATGACATGAGAAAGTAAATGGTTAGAAATCTTTACCTAAAGGTGTGTTTATGTTGAAGGAAGAAGTGATAGATGTAGGATTATGTGGATAGTTATTGTGGTGAATGGTTTATGTGTAGAGAAGGACTTTTGGAAGAATTTGGTTGGAGAGAGTCTTTGTCACGCCCCGGAGGGTACCCTAAATGCAGCAATCCACCGCATATAACATTAAAGCTAATGAATGACAACCTTAGTCATGCAGGAGCTTCGATATCACATGCAAGACGTGCTTCCAAGATAGTAGGAGACTCACAGGGGTATTACATTTAAGTAGATAATAGAAGCATGCAAGAACTTATATAAATAAACATGGAATATTCATTTGGATAATAATCTCTTACAACCTCTTGGGGGCATTCCCCCATCTCAAAAAGTCTTGTTTAACTAAACCATGAACAAAATATATATAACTATAACATAAGCCTACTATAGAGATTTTCTTAGAAGTCTATGTTCAAAACTAAATACATATAACTTCTCCCAAAAACTCCTAGTAGCTTTGGCTCATACCTGGCATACGGGGCTTCTTGGAACCAACCATAGGTAATCATACTGTAACAAAAAGCTATAGGGGTATAAGCAAAACTACCTTAGTGAGATAACTCCTATCTATAAAATATTTCCATATATCAAACAAGTATTTAAAACAATCATATGAGAATGCACCAAACACATGAGCAAACAAAATACACAAGATCAATCGGAAATCATGTGTAGAATGGATTTTACGCCCTCCATGTCAGGGTTTAGGAGGTTACAAGCCATACGACCATCAATATTTATAGATTTGCTGGCTCCTACTCGCTCTGTAGACTTTTCGGCTCCTACTGGCTTATGTAGACTTTCTAGCTCCTACTAGCCACCACTATAACTTCCTCATTTCCCCACACGAAGAATAGTAGTGAAATAAATGTGACTCACAATATAATATGCATGAATTATTTTCAATATAAGTTTAACCAAATAATGTTGAGTTCAAGTTATAGGCGATCAAAACATATTCATATCAATGCAAGAATCACAATTTATTTATCAATTCCTCTTTCGATATTCTTAACTTATATTCAACCAATCATAAATCCAAATCACACAATATTTGTTCATTTAACTTTTCCTTATTTTTTAGTGCTGCTACTTACAAACACAAATAAGGAAATGTAATTTAGTAAAGAATTAACTCACTCCATGTCGGTAGCTCCTAATCGAAGTAGTCTTCCGGGAAAGTGATCTCGGTTCCTTCTTCACCTAAACAAGATGAAATACCCACAATGAGTCTTTCATAGAATTTCTATCTTTGGAAACTCTAAATCTATCTTAAAATTGTGGTAAAATCGGATTGGAGGAAATTCCAACTTAAAATGGCCATAACTTGCTCATTTTAACTCAGAATTTCGCATATTATATACTGTTTTCTACCAACTCGAAAATATCTATCTATCTCTAAAACTATTTTCATCAAACTAGGTCATTTGGGTTCCGAATAGTGGTGATCAGATTCACCATGAATTTTCACAAAACTTGAATTCCTTCTTTTAACAAAACTCATATAAAAGAGATAGGTATTTATAATAGTTTGTAAAACCTTTGAAATGTATTTACATATATTTATTGACTCATATCAAATGTACGAAATTGATGAAGCTGTCTCAAACCATGAATTTTCGTAAAAGTAAAGTCTTCTAAAGAAAAGTGAAACTTTTGAAAATTCCTCTTATTTTGCGAGAGAATATTTCAAGTTATGAGTAAATTTCATTTTCTTAGTCCTTTAAAGAATGATTTTATTTTCTTAGTTTCTAATACTTTTTGAAAATAATAACAATTCTATAGTCATAAAAATAATTTCCTTTTTTCTTAGGATTATTCTATTTTCATGAAAGAAATTTCTTGTTTGTCAAACTAGTATTGATGAAAAAGTGAAGTTTTAGTAAAACTTTTGTTTACTCAAAAAGTTCTTTCTATGTTATGTATGTTTGTAAAAGAAAATTCCTATGAACTCCTTTAGATTTCTTTAAAAATTTTGTTAAGATAAAATCCTTAGTTTTTATGAAAATTACTTCCTACTTTTAGTTTTAGAGAAAATTTTTATTTTATGAAAACTTTTCCTTATTTATCTTATTGAGACAAAAATCATTATGTTCATACATGAATATGAATCACAAAGTTATGAAAACATAAGGAAACATAATAACTTAAAGAAATAAGCTAGTAAAGAAATAAATCAAGTATTGGAACCTTAGCTTCATCAAGGTATCCCGGGACTAAGAAAAGACTAGTTCCATAAAAAAAAAAAATGTTTTGACTTGATGAGGACAAGTATAAGACTAGAAAGACTAGTCTTAAAAAACAACATAAAAGTAAATAAATTGCAAAACAAATGAGCTTATATGCTCTAAAAGATATATATAGCTACATAGATATATTTAGATAATTATATACATAAAGGCAACATAAAAGAAATTTGATTCATGAACAAAAACAAAGTATGAACATATTATTGCTTTCTTTAACCTTCATGGTTTATAAAACACACACTAAGCTCATATTAAGTAAATGAACATAAAGAAGACTTAAAGAAATATTACCTATGAAACTAAACTTGAGAGAACTTTTGGGAGAGAATTCTTGTAGAATTTTGTGAGAGTAATTTTAGTGTATGGAAAGTGTGAAAGAAGTGGAAGGAAGATGGAGTATTTATAGGAAAATGTGGGAGGAAATTTGTGTTAATTAAATAGATGAAAATTGAAACAAATTGGAGAGAGAAAGGGGGCATGGCCGGTGCAAAAATGAGTGTAGAGAGGGAGCAAATTTTATTTTTTTGTATTTTTGTTAATGAAAAATAAGATATGAAAGATGTGAAGTTGTATTAGAAATGAAAATTGTAAGAAATAGAGGTATGGTTTGTAAGAGTAGGTTGTAAAAAAAAAAGTAGAGATAGATGAATAGTGTAGAATAGTAGAAAATAGTGTAATGTAAAGTAGACATGATAATTTAAGTACCGGTAGTAAGAAAATGCATGTATAATTGCAATTTCTGATATTTTTAGTTACCGAAAAATTATGAAATTGATATTTTTGAAAACATTATATTTTTACGAGTCTAACGGTATATTCAGAATATTTTACTAGTCTGAGCCTCGGGACACGCTTTTCGAAAACTGTGTCCGGTTGTACTCAAAATGAATCGTGGTTTAACTAATCTGATATTTTTGAGCTTTCTCAGGTTATTACGAACTATTCTACATACTAAACTTACTTACTTTCTTAGGGTTGCTTAAACGGGAATGTCGAACATGAACGGTTACAAAATACTAGGGTTTTGTTGTCTTTGGGATTCCAGTTGACTTTTTAATTAGGGTTTAAGCTTTAATTGATCTCAAAACTTTAGGGGTTTATAGTTTTGGTAGAGAGGAATTGTGCAGAGAGGAATTGAGAAGTGATTTTGAGAGAGTTTTGTTATGGTAAATGAGTGTGTGAAAGAAGTGGAGGGAAATAGGGTATTTATTGATAAATGTGGAGGGAAATTAGATGTAATAAAATAAATTGAAAAAAAATAAAATTGGGAAGAAGAGAGAGAGTGTATCACCGGTTGGGAAAAGAGAGGGAGAGAGTCATTGATTTGTAATTTTTGTAATGAAAAATAATAATATGTAAGATATGAAAGATATAAAGTAGTATTGGAAATATAAATTGTAAGAAAATAGATGTATAGGTAGTAAGAAAAAGTAGAAATAGTACTATGAATACTAGACTAGATAAATAAAATACTAGTAGTAATAAAAATACACGTAAATGGCTTATATCTGATATTTTTAGTTACCAAAAAAATCTAAAAACTGATATTTTTGAAAATCTTATATTTTTACGAGTCTAATGGTGTTGTTAGAATATTTTCACTATCTGGTATACCAGGGCACGATTTTCAAAAATTGATCCTGTTCGGATCCGAAACATACTGGAAATTAACGAATCTAGTATTTTTAAGCTTTCTATATTATTATGATCTATTATCTTCAATTTTCTCAATTTCATTGTTTAGGGTTTTAAGAGCGTGAGATTACCAAATCTAAATACTAGGGTTTGTTGTATACTTTGTTGACTTTTAGGGTTCCGGTTGACTTCCGGCTTTTTCATTTATTCGTAAGATTGTACAATTTTGGGGTTTTTGGCCATGTTATATTTTTGTTCAAAATTTCTATTTTACTTTATCTTTATGATTCATGTTATATTTTTCAATTACATAGATTGTTCAATCGAGTCTAGGGTTGTGTGATTGACTCAGTCTAACTTTCGGTATTAATTTTTATATATATTTTTATTTCAAATTTAACTGAAAGGCTTAAGATTCTATAATTTTTTTGTTGAATATTATTTAGATATTCCATCTCGATTTATGTGTTAGGGATCGGATAAATGAAGTGTCTCATATTCGGGTTTTGAGTTGATCGATTATTGAATTTCTATTTTTGTTTTTGAAGGTTCTCTTTTTCTTAAGGCCATGAAATTCCAGGTTTGATATTGTTTAGGGTTTGGTTTTAACTTGGGTCAGCTTTTAGGATTTCGATTTGGTATTTTAATTCCAAGATTATTTCCTAAGAGTTATGAAAATTCGGGTTTTTACAGAATGCCTTGCACATATCATTTGGAGGTAATATGTGCGGCAAAACTATCATGCCCTAAGGCCTAGGGGTGGGGCTGTTACACTCATACTTTCATAGGTAAATACACTAAACCACTGCCCTATATTATGATATGTGACATTTATGTTTGTCTTGATTTCATTTCTGTAAAATCTCCCCATGATGCCTTAAGCTAGGGATGAAAAAATGTAAGACAACGTAGTATATTTTATGGCATGTTCATGTTTATATTTGTGTTACATATTTCACTCTATGTTCTCTTTAACTAATCTAACTTTGGTATAAGTATTTATACATATTAGTATTCATATATTTTTAGAGCCTATTGCTCTTTAATCAAATATTTATTTCGTGAAATTTATTCATTTATTTACATGATCATATGACTAGTCAATTCCAATCTTAGGCTGGTTGATAATCAAGTCCAAATGAGATTGGATCATTTCAAGTCTTGGGGAGTCTTGACTAAAATCTAAGACTGCCACTTGTTTTTATTTCATCTTACTTCGTTTTACTTATTTTATACAGTAATTGAATTATTTGTAGTCCCGAGAAGCCTTGATCGTAAGGCCCATTGTTTCTATTTTTTGTTATACTTGTATTTTTTATTTTAATGTTTGACCTTGTCAATTTTCATTTTTAAGATTTCCCTGTTAGTAAAATATTCATGATTTTAGTTTTACATTCATGTATAAAAGTGCTCGTAGTGATGTTGTCATAATGATAAGATAAATTCCTAAACCTTATATACTAACAATTTTTTGCTATGTAAACATTTTCAAAAATTTATTTTCAATACTTAGGAAAATACTTGATAAAAAGAAAATTTAGAAAAGAAAATCAATTTCTTGTTTTCTTAAAATGCTGAGACAAATGCATCAACTTGTAGAATTTTTGCAACTTAAAATTCTTTTCTTAAGAACACATAAAAATTCAACGTTTTGAAAAAAAAAAATTAAAAATGAAACTTGTCTATAAATTACATGAGTATGCCAAAAATTTTAAAGGAAATGAAAAAAAATGAAAAACCTCATTTTTTTGGAATCAATACTTTGAGAAATAATGTCAATAAAATTTTGCTACAAGGTTTCCAAGTTTACTACCATAAATTAAAATATCTTCACTTTATTATAAAAAGGCCATTTCACGAATGTATCACTTTAAGCAATATCACTAGGATCATACATGTATTACGAAATATTATTATGTTTCAATCAAGTTTAAGTATAGGAATGACAAATACATGACCTAGAGAGTCCATATAAGGTGAAATTTTTGGAAAATGTCAAATTGAAATTGAGGATAGGTCTGGATGTAATATGACATCATTGTATGAAGACCTTTATAACCCTATATAGTCAAAATAATCTTAAAAATGGGTAAAGCATTTGAAGTAGGTAGAAATCAACTACTCATATGTGGAAATCTGAGTTACAATGTGAAAGTCATGAACATTTTAAGGTCAAAACATAGTGATCGGGAAATCTACTGCAAATAGAGTTAGTAGAGTTAGAAAGGTGAGTAAGACTAATATGATATACCGATCCCGTATATTTCTTTTGTTTAGCTAACAAAGAATAGGAATCTCCATTTCTAAAGGAGTATTTCGACTAAGAAAATTTCTAATAGCTAAGTGAGTTTATTTCCTTACTTTACGTATTCTTGTATGTGCTTATAGAATAGTAACACTAGAAGATAGGGAAACAATAAAAATGGAATTACATGTGGGATCATTATAGGTCATGTTTGTGTTTCCTGGTGCTTGATGAATGAAAGATAAGTATATCAGAACTTGAATTGTTGATTAATGCTTTTGTTTCAATATCATGCTGGAATGTTTGTGTGAATTCTACTGGTCACTCCTAAAATGATAGCAGCATAATTGGGAATTAAATTAATAATTTGCTCATGCATCGCACAAAGTTGAGTCACATATTTTTCACTATTACTCTATGACTAATACACTTCTTGTTTTTGTTTTTGAACTCTTTTTATAAGCGCAAAAATAACTAGCCAATAAACCAGGTGCATATGTAGTTATTAAAAATACTAATGAGAACAGTACGATCCACAAGGAGCTAATGGCTGAGTAATAGGTATTTGAGTTCTTCCCTAAGTTAAGCTATTGAAAAATTGATTTTAACTAAAAACTAAACTAATCAACTAATTGAACACTTTAAATCGAATTTCCTAGCAACACGATTGAGGGTTTCGAGGACTATGACATGCCAAAATTAAATTAAAGAATGCAATTATATTCTCATTTGAATTAACGCTATGCCTTCGATCGATATGTGAAATTGATTAATTAAGATTTAACTAAACTCACTGGAACTCACCCACCTCTTGGAGTAAAAAAATTTCAATTATAGCATAAATTATCTCGTTAAGGTGATTTATTTATAATTATCAAGTAAATAGCAATTCACTCTCATCGAAATTACTACTTTAGTTGAAATTATGGACTAAGCACCATCAAGTGGCCCAATCTATATTTCTAACCGCATGAAGTGCATGAGTTCATGAGTTTTGTTAAAACTCGCATATCCCTATAACGAATCTTTTTCAAAAGCCTAAGATGTTCTTGTATGGATTATTAAATCCTTTCCGAGTATCTCTAGTCTTATCTAATTAGTGTTGGCAAAGAACAAAACAAATAAACTAAAGCAACAATAGCTAAATATCCAATTAATCATAAATCAACATCGAAAGAAGTCATTTAATCATCAGTTTCATTGAAGCTATCCTTGCAAAACCCATAAAAATGTAAATCACAACACCATTATAACACAATCAAGCAAATATCAATATAGGGCAAAGGTTGGAAAACATCTCAATTGAAATTTTCTCATGAAAGTCTTCAAAAACCCAAAATCCCAATAAAAATTGGGCATTACTTGATTGCATTTAACCCCAAAAATCACCTCCAAGTGTTACTAGAACAATAGGGTTTTAGTGCCCTTTGATTGAAATAAACATACTCATGTTTTTAAAGAAAAAACAAAGGTGTAATATTTTTTTCCTACTTCTACTGTTGTATTCTATCTGCCCCTTCATTTTCTCTATTTCTATTTCTTTTGTATCTTCTTGATATGGGCTTCCTCAAAATTGATAAAAGACAGCTAGCCCAAGCCTTCTTGCTGTTTCTCTTTCCTAGAATGTGGATGCTAAATAAAATTTGATTTCATCTAATGACATGTGTTGCATTGGACTTGCCAAGGAAAAATCCCTGTACACGAGTCAAAAAATCCTACATGAATGTCGGCCTCTTAAAGAAATGAAAAGTGTTGGCCCAATGTAGTAAAGTTTCCAAGTCAGCTTTATATGTGATAAAAGGCATGTGATGCTTCTCATTTAAGCTTATTTCTATAATTCGGCTTGGTTTGACAATACTTAAGTTGTAATTGGTGTATTATTACGAAGTGTGCCATGGTATGGTTTTTTACAATATCATTTCGTCTTGGATATTATCTTGTTTACTCACTAATCAAACACATCAACACATAATTTCTAAGAGTAGCAGCAACATAATTCGATCTTCAAAGTAGTTAGGATCAGGGTTTTGCAATTTGGATGTAGTCTTCTCAAGTGTGGATGCTTTCTTGGCTTTATGCTGTAACTTGAAGCTTCCTCTCAAGTTTGCGCTTAAGAATCATAGCTGTTGTCTTGATAAGCTTTGTATAACAACTTCACTATAATTTTCAACCCAAATTCATTTAGAGTTTCTCAAAACAAAAAACACCAAGTTGTATATCTCCCTCTTATCTTTACATGGAATTTTGAATCGCTTCAAATGGAGCTTAGACGAGGGAGATGCGTGCAATTTACAAAACAAGGTAGAAACGCAAATTAGAATGCCTCACCTACACTTGTAATAAATTCAAGACTGATTTTGACCTTTATTCATCTAGATTTCTGAAAAAGGTCAAATATCTATCTCTTATCTTTTTATAGCATCTTGAAGCATTTCAAAAGGACCTTAGATGAGAGAGATATCTGCAATTTACCAAACTCTGTCATTTTCCAAAACCTGAACACCACCACTATAAGTGTTACAACTTCATGACAAATTTTAACCTTGATACATTTCGAATTTTGCCACACCCAAAACATAAAAAGTTGAATATCTCTCTCTTAGATTTTATTATCATTTTAAATCATCTCAATAGGATTTTGGATGAGAGAGATGCATTGAATTTACAAAACAGCACTAAAACTATCTTGATATGCTCACTTGTGTGCAAATGGACTGCTTGGTGATTTAGACTCCATCAACAGCTTGGATTTGATTTGCTACTAAAATCCATCTTCAAGTGAGCTTTGTTTGCTGCAATTTGATATGTTGTTATATGGATTGAACTGTTGTAGATAGCTTGAAAATTCTACAATTTTGTTCATTCAACATAAACAAGTCTAATAGGCTGCAGTTCTAGCTTTGGTGGAAGAAAAGCTTGGTGTGTGTTGTCATATGCTTGTGTTGCTCCCATATATAGCTTATATCCTCTTGTACATGATTGGCTATATACTAATTTTTATCTCCTCAAATCTAGCGTAAAGAAGAGCATATCCCATTATTATTAGCTTAGTAGTTAATTTTGTTCAAAGAAATCATTCACAAGTTCTTCCAAATTTGCAATGATGACAATAAGTTCCATTCAATGCTATCTAAATGTAAAAAAAAACCATGTAAGTTCATAACTCAATCTCCATTTACTAAAGACAAATAAAAAGAACTCGTTGCTTGTAATTACCATTAATTAAAAGAAGAAATTCATTTATCTTAACACATTGAACTATCATTTACTCATATTTGTGTCTTGACGCATGAAATGAGCTATTTACCCAACATTCTTGATCCTTTTTCTCATGTTTGCAGACATGATCTAAGTACATGTAATTTTCATTGGTTTGCAACAAGATAGTGCCGATACATGTAGACAATGTGCCATAAACATGAGATGAATGTGTTAAAATAAACATTTATCGCTCTCTCACGTAGGACCGAAGATTAGTAGTGGTAGATTGTAGGAGTTGGAAAGTCTACTATAATTGGTGGTTATAGGAATTGAAAGTCTACATAAAATTGGTGGTCGTATGGGCTTGTAACTGTCCCTAACCCTTGATATGGCGGGTATAAATACATTCTACATATAATTTTTAGTTAATCATATGTATTTTTTGTCCATACAGATGATACATCTTGTATGTTTGACTAATAACTTGATTGATTATATTCGATGTATTGATATGTTATTGTGGGAATTTACTTACTAAGAAAGTTATGCTTATACCCCATAGATTTTTGTTGCAACAGAAATACTTGTGGCTATACCTAAGAGGAGTTTTTCCATGGGCAATGAACCAAGAGTATAGGGTGTCACGCCTCGAAGGGTATCCTAAACGTGGCAGTCCGCTGTACACAATATTAAAACCTAGGAATGACCGCCTCAGTCATGCGAAGGCTTCTATACTATGTACAAGGCGTCTAGCACATAGAGGAGACACATTGGAGAGATACAAATACACTTGAGTAACAATGTAAAGGAAATACAATTCACTATATTTCAGATGCAAATCACTATACTTCAAAATACAAATCATTAAACTTCAATTACATTCATCTACAGACTTCCCTACATAAACTATTACAAGGCAAAACATAAAACCTAGCTGATAACTTCAGACATTCTTATTCTTTGCCAAAATCCCAAAGTTATGTTCGGCTCCAACCATCTCGGTCCTCACTTTGCATTCTTAAGATAACCTGTTCATTTAAATATCTATTGGGGTATAAGCTACACTAGCTTAATGAGAATTCCCTTAATTCTGTACCATAACAAGCAAGTTATAATCTACCATATGCTATGCATGAACAAACACATGACCAAACAATTATGTATAGGTATTCGGAACCCACACACAGAATGGATTTACGCCCTCCGTATCTTGGGTTAGGAATGGTATTGAAGTCTACACGACCGCTGCTAGTCCCCAAGCCTTCGGCTCATAGCACTCGACTCGGCTAGGCTCACCCATGGAATGCATCCCCATGCTTCTTAGTTCCCATGAATGAGCTCTAATACCGACCTCGTTATCCAAATGAGTAATCATCGGACCATACCGATCGACTTGCATAGGAGTAGCACGCTACTAAAATGCAATATGTCTGATGCGATGCATGACCAATTTAATTTTTGCTTAGGTCAAAATATTCATACATTCTTTAGAGTGACCAACCAATATCACACATATAACAGAAAAAATATGAACAGTGCAATTATCCAATCAAATCGTGGTTTCGATATGCTTTAGTATTCTTTGGCATACATTCATCATAGTCTCATCATATATCCCATCCCCATTCATATCGATTTTTATCTTGTTCCTATACTTCTAATGCGACTAGCTACAAGCACAAACAAGGTAACAAAATAAGAAGAAAACTCACTCAGCCATTGGATCACCGGTCTTTTAGTAAAAGTAATCCGGTGGTAGGGAATAGTCGATTTCGGGATCACCTAAAATGAAGAAATACTCTAATAAGTATTTCATCACTTAACTAATCCAAACTATCTAATACAAACTATCAAATTCGCAATTCTTGTCCTATGCAGAAATTCCAACTTAAAATGGCCATAACTTGGTCATTTTAACTCGAAATTTCGCAAATTATATATTGATTTCTATCTACTTCAAAATATCTATCTAATTCTAATATTATATTTAAGTTTTGAAAACTTTGAAGCTTCGAAAAAGTCGGATCAAATCAAAACAGTAGCAAGTACTAATTCCGAAAAAATAGTTTTGTAAATGTTTGTAATGTTTCTATTATATAGATTAGCTATACATGCAATATGAATGATTTTCTAACATGAATGACATGAGATGAGCTTAATGTATGCATGATCTTGATGATTCTTGCTAAAACAAAATTTTATAACTTTATATTTTGCAAGACCATAATAACAACTACATATGAAAAATCTAGTTTTCTAACTTTGATTATTTCCATTTGTCTTGGATTTATTCCTTAAGAAGATATAATTATCCTTGTTAAAATTGAGTCTTCATTATGTATATTCCCTAAGGCCTTTGTTTTTCAATAAAAACTCCCATTTTACACTTTGTAAACATATTTTTAAAATTGGTTCATTCCAAAATCCGAATTTTTGTAAGAAATGTTTTTGAGGTGATTCCTTTAGGAAAAAAATCATTTGATACTTCGAAAATTAAGGCTCAACCATCCATAACTACTAAGGACTTCATTTTTTACATAAAGATTTGCATTTTACACTTTGCAAATATGTTTTCAAATAGGATTGACTCAAAATTCTGAATTTTTAGAAATCCACTTTTTGAATGATTCCTTTGAGAAAAACTTGTTTAATGCATAAAAACTTAAGAATTTTTGGTACCTATTACTTAAGGACTTCATTAATTACATAAAACTTTCATTTTGAGCTTGGATAATAGGTGTTCTTATGGCCTTCATTCAAAATTACGAATTTCATAAATTGACGACTAACTCAAAATTTCCTATCTTGATTCTATTTCCTGTTTTATACATTAATCTCATCAAAACTCATTCCAACTTGTAAAAATCACTATTTAATGATACATATTACCTATACCCTACATTTTTCACATAAAACATGAGTTTTGGAGTTGACAAATGGGTTTTAAAAATTAGTCTTGGTTGAGATCCGAATTTACAAATTTATTCTTGGACATTCCTTTTGATAAAATCTATCTAAACTCATGAAAATCCATTCCTTACATATCATATCTTAAGAGCCATTTATATCTTGAATAAAAACTTCATTTTTGAGTTGGAAAACATGTTTTTAAAATATGTCTTGATCAAAATCCGAAAATGAGATTTTTATTTTGAAAATAACTTTTGAAAATCACCTTTGATTCTTATAAAAAGAAGTCTTAATGATATACATATATTAAGCCTTCGTTATTTTAAGTAGAAACTTCATTTTGATATTTGGAAAGTGGTTTTTAAATAGGGGTCTTGCCAAAATACGAATTTCATAATTTTTGTTTGAGCTCAAAACCAAGATCTACTCTTAATATGAACATAAATATAAAAAGAAACCCATGATAGTAAACTATAAACTCATAGATCTAAACTTTACTCATCAAAATCACTCATTTATGTTATCTATACCCTAAGCCCTTCATTTTAAATGAAAAATAAACATTTTGAAGTTGAAAAATAACTTTTCTAAATAAGGTTCATTTTTCATCCGAATTTTCAAAAATAATTTTTGTTTAAAATAAAATAGATCTTGAGTTTTCTAAAACATTTCTACCATCATCATGCTACTACAAGTTATCTATGAACATAAAACAAAGTCTAATTCATTTTATGAACTCAAAACACTAGATCTAGTTTACTATACTAGTTTTAGATGCATGAACACTAAGATAGTTATGTGAATGATGAATATATGCATAAATCATAAGCAATAACAAAAATAATAACTCAAATAACAAGATCTATGGCATAAACGAAAATCAAAGTGTTAAGACTAAACCGGATTATTAAATGAAACCGAAACTCATTTAACTGAACCGGAAAGATTTCGGTTCGACAAACAGAGGAGAATAATGTTCGCTAAAACGGATTGAATAATACTTTCGAATCCAAAGTAGGTGGCTAGGGTTTCTGTCAACACTTCTCTGTGTTCTCACGCGTATCAATCAAAAGAAGAGAAAGTTAATTTCTTTTGAACAGAGGAGAAAAGTAAAACAGTGAGGCTAGGGTTTCAAAAAAATCCACCGATCTGTTTCTATTGAACTCCTCAGATTTGAGACTCCAAAATACTTCGAGAGAATGTGTTTCTTCTTTCTTACAACATGCAACAGAAATCATAGAGAGCAAAATGATATTATGTATCTTAGATCTGGTATCTAACATGCAACAATCAGATCTGATACAGTATGACAGATCTTATCTCGTTTGAGAGTCCATGCGAACAGATCACGGAAAACAAAGAGACTCCAGCTCCAGATCTGGTATGATATTCCTTCCTGATCTTTATTTCCGATTCAAGTAGTCTTGATCTCTTGATCTGTAAGAAACAAAAAAAAATTAGCAAAACCCTAACTTGTTTTCTCTCTGTGTTTTTGTGAGTGAATGAGGATCTCTCAAGGAACAGAATGCTTACTGGATTTCGAGCTCCAGTCGACTCCAACCTCAATCAAGAGGGTCAAGAAAACAGGGTCTTATTTTTTTCCCAAGCTTACTATTTATAGATTTCTGTTGTCTGTTGTTTAATTGTTTCGCTGTGAAAAGATTTGCTGTCATACAGCTGTCCTGAGAAAACTATCCTCATTTGTTCGTTCCAATGTCCGTAATATTGTCAGATGTATATTTTGAGGTTATTAACTGTTGTAACAGAATAACTATTCTCATTTACTGAGAATATAATCCTTCAATAACATAGGTGGACCCTTTAGTCTGTTGGGTCTAATGTTATTCATAACATTTACACCCTGGTGGAAAAATTGACCTTGTCCGCAAGGTCAGAATCAGGATAATCAGACTGAAACTCTGATAAATCCATCCAAACCGCATCCTTAGGGGTATAAGACTCCCACTGAACCAAAACTTGAGCCACCGAAACCCCATTTCTTAAAATTTGTCGAGTAGCCAAAATGGCTAAGGGTTTAACAAGGGGATTTCCCAGAGACTCCTGAGGTAGATCCACCATTGGCCAATTAGTACTAAAAGCTTTCTTTAACACAGAAATGTGGAAAACTGGATGAATCTTAGAATTGTCAGGCAATTGCAATTTATAAGCCACAGGCCCAATTTTATCCACAATTCAAAAAGGTCCAAAATATTTCCGTGAGAGTTTGTGAGTAGACTGCCCTGACAAAGAAGTTTGTCGATAGGGTTGTAATTTGACATAAACAAATTCTCCAATATCAAATTGCTTGTCAGATCTTTTCTGATTAGCAACTAATCGCATCCTATCTTGGGCTGCTTGTAAATTACTTCTGAGATGACGTAAAATCTCATCTCGAGAAGCTAATTCCTCATCCACCGCTTCCACCAAAGAAAATCCTCTCACATAATCAGGAATTGCTGGTGGTTCTCTGCCATACAAAGCTTGGAAAGGAGTGAATCCAGTACTAGTGTTAAAACAAAACTCTGCCCAAGTCAAGAATTTTGGCCAATTCTTTGGAGCATCCATAACAAATGCCCGAAGATAATGTTCTAAACATCTATTGAAAACTTCGGTTTGGCCATCTGTTTGGGGATGATAAGCTGAACTCATCCTCAAAGTCGTACCACTCAATTTCAATAATTCTGACCAAAACTTACTAGTGAAAATCTTATCCCAATCAGAAATAATTGATTGAGGTATTCCATGATGTTTTACCACTATATCAACAAACAATCTAGCCACTTGAAATGCAGTTAAAGTGCAGGTAGAGTCCCAAAGTGGCAATATTTTGTAAGCGATCAACTACTACCAAAATAACAGAAAAACCTGTGAAATAGGCAATCTAACAATAAAATCCATAGAAACATCTTCAAATACTTTCTGTGGAATTGGTAAGGGTTGTAATAATCCAGCTGGTTTGGTAGTCAGATACTTGATTTGTTGACAAACATGACATTGTCAACAAAATTTCAATGTCTTTCCTCATAGACGGCCAAAAAAAAGATTGAGCAATCCTCTTAAAAGTTTTCAATTGTCCCAAATGGCCACCTAAAGGAGTGGCATGAAATTCAGTAATAATCAGAGAAATAAGAGAAGAACCTGGGGGTACAAATATACGAGAACCCATATACAGAAGTCCATTCTTCAAAACCAAAGGCCATTGTAAAACTTCTCCCTGAGTCACCTTGTTGTGCCACTCCTGAAAAGAGACATCAGAAGTGAAATCTTGCTTTAAATGTTACAAAATCATAAGAAGGAAGGATATAGCCAAAAAAGAAGGCTCATCAATAGGAACACAGGATAAAGCATCAACTCCTCTATTTTCACTGCCAGGCTTGTACTGGACCTAAATTAAATCCCAGCAACTTAACTAAAAGCTGTTGTTGGTCTGGAGTTTGAATGACCTGATTCAAAATTTCTTTGAGACTTCTTTGATCAGTACGAATAATGAAATGGCGTCCCACTAAATACTGTCTCCATTTCTTCACTGCTGCCACAATGGCTAGTAATTCCCTCACATAAGTACTGGCTTTTTGTAATCGACTAGGGAATTTCTTACTGAAATAAGCAATGGGATGAGACCCCGGTGCAAGATAGCGCCCATTCCCTGTCCTGAGGCATCAGTTTCAACAATAAATTCTTTAGTGAAATCAGGCAAAGCTAAAACTGGGGCAGTCACTAAAGAATTCTTCAAAGAAAGAAAAGCCTCAGTAGCAATATCAGACCATTGAAAACTGTCTTTTTTAAGAAGATTTGTCAAAGGAAAAGCGATCTTAGCGTAATTCCTGACAAATTTTCTATAATAGCCAGTAATACCAAGAAATCCTCGAAGTTGTTTAATAGTAACAGGCTGTGGCCATTCTTGAATTGCCTTGATCTTGTCTGGATCAGGGAATACTTGTCCAGCCGATACAATATGGCCTAGATAAGCAATTTGAGTCTGGCCAAAAACACATTTAGAGCGTTTCAAAAAGAAACTGTTGTTGCGTAAACAGAGTAAAGCTTGTTCCACATGAGTCAAATGATCTGTCAATGTTCTGCTATAGATCAAAATATCATCGAAGAACACTATAATAAATTTTCGTAAGTAAGGACGAAAAATAGTGTTCATAACTGACTGAAAAGTGGCAGGGCATTGGACAAGCCAAAAGGCATCACAAGAAACTCATAATGACCATCATGAGTACGAAAAGCGGTTTTGTGAATATCATCAGGGAACATTCGTATCTGATGGTAACCAGCCCGTAAATCCATTTTGGAGAAAACAGTAGCTCCTCCAAGCTCATCCAAAAGTTCATCAATAGTGGGAATAGGAAATTTATCTTGAACTGTGGCCTGATTGAGAGCTCGGTAATCAACACAAAAGCGCCAGGAACCGTCCTTTTTCTTAACCAGCAAGACAGGAGAGGAAAAAGGACTGGTACTAGGCTGAATGACTCCCTGTTGCAACATCTCATCTACCAATTTCTCAATTTCAGATTTCTGAAAATACGGATATCTGTATGGACGAACATTAATAGGCTCTGTTTCATTCTTAAGATGAATATGATGTTGTACCTCTCTCAAAGGTGGCAATGATGAAGGAGTCTCAAAAACATCATTGAATCTGCCCAATAGTATCCAATGCACTGTTGTGAGTGGTACAAGGTGATGAATCATACTCCTGAGCCATAATTTGAAAACAACAGGCCACAGAACTGTCGTGAACCAATGTCAACAGTTGTTTTGTTGTTAATTCTTTACAACTGATGTCTGTCAAACGTCAAACAAATAGGTGTGTTATTCCAAACAAACTTCATAGTGAGTTTAAGATAATCCATCGTTACCGGTCCTAGTAATTTGAGCCACTGAATGCCCAGAACCAATTCTGCCCCTTGAATAGGTAGAACAAAGAAATCCACAGAAAAATGACACCCTCCAAATAAAGAGGAACCTGTCGACACACACCAGAACATACCAAACTATCTCCATTCCCAATTAAAACCGAAAATTGGGGAATAACCTCAACAGATAACTTCAAACGTGTTGCCACATCAACTTGAATGAAATTGTGAGTACTACCAGAATCAATCAAAACATGTAAAGAGTGACCACAAACAGACCCTTTAAACCTGAGAGTTTTAGGAACATGATGTCCCGATAAAGCATGATAGCTTATCTCAGCCTCCTTAGTGGAAGAATTGTCCTCTGATAAAACAGAATCAAAAGATAAACAATCTTCAAAACTTTCCTCCACGTCATCAGTTGGATGAATCATTAACAGAAATTTGGATTTACACACATGACCCCTATGATATTTCTCATCACATGTATAGCATAAACCTTTTTCTCTGCGAGTGGCCAAATCTGCTTGTGACATGTTGCGAATAGCCAAAGTTTTTTTTATTAGAACTAGAAGAACCTGGAACAACAGCAGTAGATTTGGACTGAAGACCAGAAGAAAACACCTGAGGTTTCAAAGAATATGGCCTAGTATTAGGCATAGATTTAGTCGAAGTAGAAGAGGAGGAACATTGAAGTAAACAATGTAACTTGTGTTCCTGTAATTTTGCCAAACTCATAGCTTCTAATAGAGAAGTCGGTTTGAAAGACAAAACCTCCTGTTGTAAAATTGGTTTTAAGCCAGATATAAAACAACTAATAAAAAATCCTTCAAACAAACCAGTAACTCTGTTGGAAAGCTTCTCAAAAGCTAATTGATAGTCTGAAACAGTACCAGTCTGCTGCAATTTAGCCAGTTGTCCTTGAAAATCTTCAAATAAAGAAGGACCAAATCTAATGTTAATAGCTGATAGAAAAGCTTGCCAAGTAGAAACCAAACCATTATTAGAGAGCCACTGAAACCACTCTAAAGCATCACCTTCCATAGCAAGAGAAACTAATTTCATGCGATCAACAGCAGAAACATGATGAAAATCAAAAAACTGAGTGGCTTTAAAGATCCAACCAGTAGGATCATTGCCGGAGAATTTAGGAAATTCAAGTTTCATACTCTTGAAAAAGTTAGGCTCTTAAAATCATGAGAACATGAGGAATTTGAAAAAGAAGGCTGATTCTCATGAATATCCTTATCCATCTGTTTCTTAACATATTGCACAACAAATTGCATGTTATCATCCAACTGAGACATACGAGAATTCATAGAACTAAGTTGAGAAGCCAATTCTTCGATACGAGCAGCATGAAGAGTTACTTCTTCATTCAACTTCACTACACCTCTAGTACCATCAGCCATAGTGAGAAAGAACAAGAGCACCAAAAATGTTAAGACTAAACCGGATTATTAAATGAAACCGAAACTCATTTAACTGAACCGGAAAGATTTCGGTTCGACGTACAGAGGAGAATAATGTTCGTTAAAACGGATTGAATAATACTTTCGAATCCGAAGTAGGTGGCTAGGGTTTCTGTCAACACTTTTCTGTGTTCTCACGCATATCAATCAAAAGAAGAGAAAGTTAATTTCTTTTGAACAGAGGAGAAAAGTAAAACAGTGAGGCTAGGGTTTCAAAAAAATCCATCGATTTGTTTCTATTGAACTCCTCAGATTTGAGACTCCAAAATACTTCAAGAGAATGTGTTTCTTCTTTCTTACAACATGCAACAGAAATCATAGAGAGCAAAATGATATTATGTATCTTAGATCTGGTATCTAACATGCAACAATCAGATTGATACAGTATGACAGATCTTATCTCGTTTGAGACTCCATGCGAACAGATCACGGAAAACAAAGACTCCAGCTCCAGATCTGGTATGATATTCCTTCTGATGTTTATTTCCAATTCAAGTAGTCTTGATCTCTTGATCTGTAAGAAAAAAAAAAAATTAGCAAAACCCTAACTTGTTTTCTCTCTGTGTTTTTGTGAGTGAATGAGGATCTCTCAAGGAACAGAATGCTTACTGATTTCGAGCTCCAGTCGACTCCAACCTCAATCAAGAGGGTCAAGAAAACAGGGATGTCCTTATTTTTTTCCCAAGCTTACTATTTATAGATTTCTGTTGTCTGTTGTTTAATTGTTTCGCTGTGAAAAGATTTGCTCATACAGCTGTCTTAGAAAACTATCCTCATTTGTTCGTTACAATGTCCGTATTATTGTCAGATGTATTTTGAGGTTATTAACTGTTGTAACAGAATAACTATTCTCATTTACTGAGAATATAATCCTTCAATAACATAGGTGGACCCTTTAGTCTGTTGGGTCTAATGTCATTCATAACACAAAGCTACAAGAATAACATAGAGAAGAGGAGTGTTTCATCTTGGCATCATCATCCTTAGCTTTTAAGCTTATGGAATGTCATTTGATACATGAAACTCTCATTATACTTTGCCTATATCACTTATGGAAGCTTTGAACAGAAAATTTGCCTAAAATTCTTCAAGAAATATGGGTGGGAGCTAATAAAAGAATTAGGGGCAACTTGGTTCTTAGAAGAACAAGAGCAAAAATAAAGAAGAAAAGAGAGGAAAAGAGAGAGAAAAAGTTAAGGAATGAAAAAGGGTAAAAGGAGTAAATGAAAGAGAGAGAGAAAATGAGTGTATTAAATGAATGAAAGAAGAAAAAAATAAAACAAGGCAGATTTTGGGGGGAGGGGGTTCACGTGAATTTGGAAGAGGAGAGAGAGAAGAATTTGTTGAAATTGACTTGAAATTAAATTGTGTAATTAATGGTATGTGTGGCTTTTTGAAGGAGGATTGAAATATATTTATTTTAGTCAAAATAGGAGTAAATTAAAGGAAAATGGCAGCCATAAAGGAGGGAAAAATCTGCCATGAAGTGTGGGACAAAGTGTAGAAAGATTAAAGTGAAAAGAAAGTGATATGTGTAAGGTGTACTTGAAGTATGGGTTGGAAAAAGTGCTTTTTATTAAGAAAAATACAAAATAAAATTAGGAAAAATATTTTTAAATAAGTGGCAGAATTTTCATAAATAAAATTAAATAATTATTTGAATTATTTTAGTATTTTAACAAATATGTTATCGTATATCAAATACGCGAATATGGGCTATAAATGATATTTTTATAACCCAAAAAATACTAAGAAATTATTTTATGAAAATAAAAATATTTTTAAAATATTTTCCAATTATTAAATTAATTTATTTTATTTTTAGTATCGGGTCTTAAATAGAATATGATCTCGTAAAAGCCCGAACTAACTAAATTTTAGAAAAACAAAATTTTCTATAATATATAAAATATTTATCTAAAAATATAAGGCTTTATAAGAATAATAAAATTGTGTAATGAAATAAAAGTAAATAGTGCAAAAGACTAATTAATTACCGGTAGTAATGAAAATACGATAAAAATGTTATAACTATAATTTTTATAACCCGAAAAATTAAATAACTGATATATTTGAAAATCTTATGAAATTACGAGTCTAACGGTACTAATGGTATATTTTTGATATCTCGAGCCAGGGGCACGCTTTTCGAAGTATGTATCCGAATGGGTTCGAAATAGGTCTAAAATTTACCAATCTGATATTTTTAAATAAACTTATATTATTACGAGCTATTCTACATATTTAAACTACGCCTCGACCTCTAGGGTTAAGGGCGCTAGATTGTCGGACTTAAGCTATTGTATTCCGATTAGGGTTTCCGGGTGATTTTTCCGGTTTAGATCTTTGCCAAACTAGAAACTGATATTTTGTGTTTATACAACATATTTAATTTGAGAAATTTATTTTAAATTTTATTTTTGTAAGTATTTAATATCTCTTAATGTTTTTGGAATTCTTGAATTGAGTTATATTTTCGAAAATTTCATTATTTATTTTTTAATAATTTGTTTTTAGGCTTTATACTACCCGATTTTATAAGTCGGAGTTACATATGGAATTTGTCGTACGTAGTGGTTTTGGAATCGAAGTATGTTGAGTTCTTACTTTGTTTTTAAGAATTCTTATTTTTCTCAAGATTCGGAAATTTCTAGATTCGCTCGTGTTATTGGACTAGTTGAAGTTCGGTTTTAATTTGGAGTGATTTTTAAGGTTTATTTTCGAAGTTCATCTTGGAATTATTTACTGAAATTTTCCAAGGCTTACATAGGGGGTTTTTAGAAGAAATTTACGAGAAGACTTTGCCATAGACTTGCACAAAAATCTCTTTATGCAATATTTAGATATTTGAGATAGAACTTTTACTTTGAAAAGAATCAATGGTATGTATTTCCTTAAGATTTGATAGAGGTATTGCTTGTGGTTGTTTTTTTTATAAAAAGCGAAGCCTTTTAAATTTATAATTTTCTAAATTGCTCTTCTAATTATGGTTTCCACAGGGCAAGCACACCCATCAGATGTAGTATAGTGAAAATGATATAGGTCGTATCCAAGGGGAAGTTGTAAGTACTTCTACTTCTGTCCTTTTCCCATTATCTAGCCGGTGAAAGACAAGGGGGAAAATCTATCAAACTAAGAGCTAATCTAAACCTAAACTTAAAAAATCAGCAATCAAAAGCAGGAGATCTTACAACAACATACAAAACTGAAGATAAATCAATTCACAAAGTTGCTTAGGTCATGCTTCACCTTAGATTTATTTAAGCACCTTAAGGAATTTCTTACAAAAATGGTTTTGTTGATTATTGAATCGTTGGATTACCTAATCTAAATTAAAGCTTCTCTCGAAGTTGATAACTCTAGATCTAGCCGAAACCAGTAATCTGAAATTCTAATTAGATCTGCGTAAAGCTCAAGAACCTGTTGCTTTAAAAACACAACTCGATGAATTTTTAAAACAAGTGATGGAAGATTTTCACTCATCCTCGACAAGAGGTATCTAAGATCAATCTTATCAATAGCTTAGATCTATCAATTAAAATGATCCCTCAATCTATTTTATCGAAATCAAACATGAACCAATATCGTGCATTATACAGATTCAAGATCTATTAAGCTCGAGCTATTGAATCCAATAAATCAATCACGTTTTCAAAAAAAGCACAGTTTAGTTACATGAAATCGATCAAGGATTCACAAACCTAAGTAAAATAAAACTACTTCTCCATGAATACGGCAATACAAATCAAAGATTCAGAGAAATAGCATAAACCCATTAGTAGATAAAGCAATTAAGAATAGAAAATTCTTGATGAATTGAACGTTGAAGCACAAGTTGCTATGAAATTTTAAGAGTTCTTATGTTTCTCTCTCTCTTTAACTTCTCTCTCAAAATAGGAAAATTCGTTCTTCTAATAGGATTTTTAGTAAAACCCTTCTAAAATCCTAAAAAAATGTCTCTCTTTTGGCTGCTAGCCCTCTTGGGATTTGTGTCCCCTCTTTTTAATGATAGCAAGATGGGCTTTTATATGCTGTTAATTTCATCCCTCCCTATTCTGTCCTTGCTGTGCTGGAGGGAGGGCTAAAAATATAATGCTTGTTCCTTGTAAAGTCCGGCGCAAAACTTGCTTTATTTGCTTCAAATCATCATATAATCTTTCAAATAAGCCCGTGAATTGGGAAACAAATTTTAACAAAATAAATGTCCTTTTCTTGATCAAATTATAAAAATTACATAATAAATATGTACAAATAAGCACACAAATTAAGGATCTATTGACACTTATCAGGTATACACCTATTAGTTGTAAGATTTTAATCCTTTAAGTTATGAAGTTTATGTTTAGATATTATTGAATGCTATTTGTTGCTATCTTCTTAAATTGCATAACTCTACCGACATCTCCTATTATCATGAAAGCATGCCTTGCGCATGATATGAAAGCTTTTGCATAACTAGTATAGTCATTTCTAAGCTTTGATATTGTATGCGATGGAATGTCACATTTAGGGTATCCTTTAAGGCATAACACATCCCCTACTCTAAGTGCTAACTTCCCATTTTTCACATCTATGGTAGCTCCTGCAATTGCCAAAAATGGTCTTCCCAAGATAAGAGAAACTTCCACATTCTAATCCATGTCCAAGATAACAAATTAATAGGGGATATAAAATCCTTCATCTTTACTAGCATATCCCCAATAATCTCTCTAGGATATCTAGTAGATCTGTCAGCTAATTGCAAACCCATCTTAATGGCTTTTGGTTTTCCTAAACCAAATCTTTTGAATGTGCTGTTGGGCATTAAATTTATGCTTGCCCCCAAAAATACTAATGCTATTCCAATAGGTAAATCTCCTATTAGACAAGGTATAATGAAACTATGAGGGTCTTTCCTTTTTCTTGGAAGTTGATTGAAAAGGATAGATGAGCACTCTTTCCTAAGTGTCACTATGGATATCTCCTCTAGTTTCCTTTTGTTTGAAAGGAGTTCCTTTTGGAAACTTTGCATATTTTCGCATCTAGAAGAGCATCCACTAGAGGCAAATTAATGTGCATTTGCTTGAAAAGTTTCAAATATTTCTTGATTTGCTCCTCATCTCTTCTTCTTCTTGCTATCGTCGGGTAAGAGAGTAGTGGCTTATAAGGTTCCACTAAGTATGCTTCCTTTTTCCTTTCTTCCTCCTTTCTTCAATCACTTCATGTCTCTCTTCCACTACTTCTTCGTGTTTAGTAGTTTGACTTCTATCACTAATTTCCTCTTTCTTCTTTTTGCTAGTCTCCTTCTTACCTTCCAGGTTTTGGAGTTGTTCCCTACTCCTCAAAGCAACTACATGAACCCCTGCCTAAACTCTCTTCTTAAGCATTTCAACCACATGACTCATTTACGTCTCTAACTTCTTGATGGAATTGGCACGGCTCTACATCATCATCTCTTTTTATTAATAATGAAGCTCAGAGTTCTTAATGAATGATAGGAATAATTTCTCCATGTAGAAATTCTATTGCTGAAAACTAGGATAAAGGTATCCCTACTGCAACGTTGTGTTTGAATGATGATAACCCTAGTTTTTTTTACAACTTCTCACCTCATTCGAATAGAATGGCAGGCAGTTTTGGTCAGGGTCCCATAAGAGTTTTCATAACAACCAAAATAGTGTGGCTGATGATTCCCTCCTACCTTTCCGTGGATCTTCAGACAAAGTTCCTCAAGTTCACGAATCATCCATTAGATTTCCATGCATATCTAAAGTAACAAAAACAACAACTAAAGAGTATATCAAATAGAATCAGGCAAAAATAAACTAACTGAGAATATTATGCAAAAACGACTAGAATAATAGAGTCAAAGCTTTTAAGTAGTGCTTCGTTGAGCTTCATATTGATAAGTCATTTTTACTATATATTTTTCATAGGATTTTGAGCTTAATTTGCCAAGAATTTTTGATAAAATCCTGCAAAAATTATGTTTTTGATAAATAATGTTGTTTTAAAGCTCTTAGAACCAAATAAAGAGTAATAAAGTGTTTTTATTCAAATTTGGAGGAAAAACAATAATTAAAGTCAAGAATGAAGAAGTCGAGCCTTGTAAAGTCACAATCGAGGCTAAACAGAGAAAGAAGACAGCAAAAATTGGTCTATCGAGCCTCAACTACAAGCCCTTGACATGATCCTCGACAATTGTATTGAACAGACCAATTCTTCATCAGAATTACCTCGAGCCTCAACAATACGACCCTTGACTCTCTCGATTTTATCTTCGATAGAGCAATGGACAAAAATGCATAGTTTACTAAGGAATTTCTAAGTCGAGCTGATTTTGCTTAATACGAGCCTCCACCAATAGATCACACATGACCTTCAACGAATATTTTCATAGATCATATGCACGCATGAAAAATTATCAAATTCTATTAGAAAGAATCTACTGAATTTGCCACATGTCAAATAAAGTAAGCTATGTTTTCTGTGCCTAGTAGTCTATAAATAAACGTGCAAGCGAGCATTGTAAAGTATGTACCAACAGTGTAAATTAGTATTGACGCAGAGTAGATTTCTGAAAGATTCTTGGGTAAAAGAATTTCCATTTTTTTTTATTAGAGAATTTCTTCTGTTTTCTGGGTAAAATCAATTTAACCCAGTGCTTGTAACTTCTATGAATTTTTGAGCAATTATTTGATTAATCTTTCGAATTTGTTTTGTTTCTTCTAATCTATGCTTATTTTGATAAATCCATGGAGAAATAAACTCCTGCAGCTTAGGGATACAAATTCAATTCCTGATTTAATTTGATTTTCCGCTCTCAAGTAAATTTGATTAGGTGTTTGTAATTAATAACTTGAACTTAACTTGTGGTTTTTAAAGGAATGGTGCATTCTTTTAGATCCACAATTAATTTTAATTGAATAGATCAAGAAATCATTCAATTGAATACATTTGTGGTTACTAATGAAGTTGATCCTGACTACCTTTTGCCAAAGAATAGGTGAAAACTTTCTGTTACTTGTTTTAAAAATTCATTGAGTTGTTGTTTCAAAACAATGGATTCCTATTCTTTATGTGGGTCTAATTAAAACTTTATATTACTAGTTTTAGCTAAATCTAGAACTACTAACTTCGAGAGAAGCTTTAGTTTAAATTAGAGAATCCAATGGTATAAACATACCATTCAAACAGCTTTTAAAGAGTTTGTTGTTCTCAAGAAATCTTCCGATAAGGAATTAGTTAAGTAACTCGGAGCTACTATCTCATAGAAGTTACAAGCTTATTTCTCATTTTATCCATTAAACATTTGTGAATATTCCTAACTTAGCATAGTTCATCTTTCTTTATACTTTTCTAAACCTTTCTTTAGCTAGACAATTAATGAGATTGAGAGTATACTAGCTGTCAACCATTACCTTAGGACCGACCTAAATCATTACCTATACTACATTTCATGGGTGAGCTTGCACTATGAGATCATAGTTATCGAACCTGATTTAGAAAATATTTATAAATTTAAATAACTTGGTCAATGATCAGTGAGAATTGAAATCAAATCTTCCACAACACAACCACATATACATTAATTCAATGTCGATTCCTTCGCAACAACGCCAAAAAATGCTTGGTCGGTGTTTTGAGAGAAAACATTAAGGATAAAACATGAAGTTGAGGTTTTCAAAATTTTATAAAAATACTAACAAATTCTTTTTTATTTCGTTGCAATTACCAACATAAGTAAGTGCACCTATTGAAGCACACAGAAAATATTAAATCATATTCCTTAAGAATAATTAGCATCGAATTTACTCAATTCTAATCAATTGTCTAGCCAGAGAAAAACTTACCAAAACATTATGAAAACATTAAGTTAAATCGGGTTAAAACAAATTATAAACACCATTTCGGGGCAAAACTAAAATTTAAGCATGTTAATGCAAGAATGAGCTTAAGGTTTGCTTTCCAAGTCCTTATCATGTGATTTCTTAACAAGCTCAATAAGTTGTATGCTAAGTATACTTATATAATCTGATTCACTAAGGTAAGTCAAAGCCTCTCTTAAGGTTAAGAACTCTAGATCTAAGTTAGACCACCATAATCTCAAAGATATAAGCAACCTAGAGCATAAAGATTAAGAATTCTTTGATTAAAATCATTTTCGATGAATTTAAATCCAAGTGATAGAAAATTTCACTACCTCTAGCTAGATGATTATGAGCAAACCATTAGCAGTCTAGATTATTTAAAAGAACAATTTCTCAATCTGTTCAGTTAAAATCAACATGAATCTATATGGTGTACTTACATAAACTCATGAGTTAAGGTTTAAGCTACCAAATAAAAGTACTTAGACAATATTCGTTAAAACACATTCAAACAACATGAATCAGGTTAGTTCACAAACCCTAAGTTAAAATGATTATTTCTCTATGGATATAAACATTAAACACAAATTCAAAAGAAATAATATGAAATAAAGATATAAATTATTGATTAAGCGTAATTTCTTACAAGAACAAACATCTGATTAAAATGTATTTACCTAGAAAACTTGAATCTCTAGCAAGAAGAAAGGTTTCTCTCACTAAAAATTCTCTCTCTCCTCTATACTATGTCAGGAGTTGCTACATATGGTATAACATACGTTTTGCAAGGCTTGTGACTATTATCTCGATGTGCTTTATTTTAGTGTAGCATGTGTGTAACAACCAAGATAGGGTCACTTTTTACAGCTTAGATCATGGGCTAAAAGGTTGGCCACGATCTTAGCTATGTTTTTTTCATTAAAGTTGCGATTTGTCTTCAGTTTATATTGTGGTTAAAACTGTCGACATGATTGTTAGGCACGATTGGAGTTGTATCATAAATCATTTGGTTTGGTTGTCTTTGCGCAAACTACAGTGAAAATCGAGGGCATAGTTGAGGGCGTGATTTGAACTTTTTCCTTATTTTCTTACCTTTGGTTAGATCGCTAGCAGTAGCGATTGTGTCTATCTTATATTGTTATTTTTGTTTTGTTTTCTTCTTTCTTTGATCGTAGGAGCTGAAAAGCAATATTTTCGCAATACAAATACATAATCATAGGATTTATCTAAAAATAGATTAGATAAAGCATAAATTCCTATACATGGAATAGAATATAAAAGACTTATCAAAGTGAATGTTAATGAATTGGTGAAGCATGTCTAATTTGTGTATTGTCTATTTTAGTAATATCAATTTGATGATTGCATTCATAAAAAGTAGTTAGCTTAATTGATTAATCATAATTACTTAAATTCAATTCTATAGACTAGATAATGAGTAAGAAGGAATACGTCCCTATAAAGGCTATAATTCATTCATGTACTACGTGTGATAGGCACACTTACCTAGCACTAGCTAAGTCATAGGAACAGATCATAGGACTTAATTGATTAAAACTAGGTCAGAATTAACTCAAACCAATAATCAAGTACAACATCATGTTTGTCATAGGAACCATAAAGGACATCAAAACTAGAAACAAAGAAAGGAGTACAAGAAGAAAGGTTCAATCTGGCCTTAGCTAGTTGATCAACTTCAAAATGGGTCTCTTGAGGAGAAAAACAGACTTGTACTCCTACAAATCACCTCATTTTATTCCTACAAAGAGACAAGTGATTAGAGTAATTAAGTGTTCTATCTAAGTCTTCAAAGTTGATAATTTAAATAGTAGACGAAGAATCATATTCCACTATTAGATGATTTATTTTCTCATTTAACCCTAAGGTTAAACTTTCTATTATTATAAGTACTTCAGCTTCAGGGGGAGAAGCTTTGGCAATTTGTTTAGAGAACATGAAGAGGGTGGATCTTGTGGAGTCTCGACATAAATCACCAATTGTTATCGTACCCATCTCGTCCACTAGCGCGTCACAATTTAGCTTTAGCTAGTTCAGAGGGGAGGGGATCCAATTAGCTTTAAAAGAGGCAAGCAATGTTTTTCTTTCTTTTTGAGGCAACACTCTTGCAAGTTGAAGCCAATTCGAGAATATGTTCTCAAAAATCTTCTTATTCGTATGTAACTAGATGCTTGAAAGAGCAAAGATGAAAACACATAACCAAGGCTTGGTTGGGCATGTGCTAGATCTACAAGGTACAGAACCATTCCACTTCAGCTAATTTAGAAGGAGTAGACTAAAGGAGGATTTGAAATATGTATTTTTGTTTAGTCTTGTCCATCCAAGTTTAATGGTTGGGTACGACCTAAAAAAGTGGTCAATCATCTTTGGTACGCTCTAACAAAGCAAGAAAAGAGGATAATTTGGATGCACCATACGTCTAGTTGGTAAAGTGTTATATGTTCTTCCAAATGAACTCCTTGGTTTTTGGGTATCAGATAGTTTCCAGATGTAATCCTATCATGCCCAAATGGTACCCTAAACGTGACAATCTGCCATACTTAATATATAAACTCAAGTATGACAACCTTAGTCATCTCATGAGTTTAAACACTGGGTGTAAGCTTACGTTCAACATATAGGGAACCATACTTTGTCGAAATAGCTTAAGAAGACATTCATAGCAATAAGAATGTAAATCATAACATTTATAACTAGATAAATTTATTACATGATCTAAGGGGCATACCTCCATCAAAATATTAAGAGTCCTAAGCCGACAAAAGTCTCTTACATCAACATATATATATATATATGTATAATTAAGGAGATTCAACTAGAAGTCTATGCCTAACATCTAGTCAGTCCGACTTCTTCAAAAAGCTCCTTAAATTCCAAAAGCGTGTACCTGAGGAACGTGGCCTCTCGAGGATAGCCATAAATAATCATACTGCAACAGGAAACTATAAAGGTATAAGCTTTCGAGCTTAGTGAGTTTCACTTCCAAAATTTAAATACTCAACAAGCAATATATATGAGGCAAGTTATATTAACAACCATATGAAATGCACAAGCATGTGAGCATACAATGCAAAAGACGTTCTGGGAGTCTTATGTTGAATGGATTTATGCCCTCCATTCGAAATTAGGTGTTTCAGGCCCATACTGTCACACCCCATAGGGTATCCTAAACGTAACAGCCTGCCACATACTATATAAGACTCTCAAAATTCTATCCGAGCCCTTCGGGAGTCTTGTATAGATGTAAAGCGTCCCTTTACGACAATAGAATACTCAATCAATGGAGTTAAGAAGTTTAATGTGGCATTCATTAGCCATAGATAATAAACCAAAACACATATATAATTTACAACGTCTAAAGGGCATTCCCCCGCAAAATAATATCAAGTCCATTACAGTCATCCAGAGTCCTTTAGTTTCCAACGAAAGTCTAAACAAAATCGAAATAAACTTCTAAGGGAAACTCCTAGCTCCGGTACCTGAGCTGTAGCCTGCCTTGGCCTAAGCCAAATGAATTCATGCTGCAATAAGTAAAAACTATAGGGGCGTAAGCTAACTAGCTTAGTGAGTGAAAACTTCCATACCACAATTAAGACAATCATTCAAGCAAGTGGTTACTCGAGCAAATGATATGCATTGAACAAATAAGTTCAGCAAACATATGACCTGCTGGAAATCATATGTGGATGGACTTGCGCCCTCCATCCCGGGTTAGCAGATTAACGATTCCTGCGGTACGACGCCGTTTAAGCTCACGGTCAACTGAACAATAATTC
This sequence comes from Combretum micranthum, assembly GCA_024138025.1. Taxonomy (NCBI): domain Eukaryota; kingdom Viridiplantae; phylum Streptophyta; class Magnoliopsida; order Myrtales; family Combretaceae; genus Combretum; species Combretum micranthum. The sequence goes on along the minus strand of JAMXBD010000658.1, from coordinate 125,071 downwards.
ATTTTATGGATCACGATTAACTAACAATTTCGTTTTATGGATCACGATTAACCAACATATTCGTTTTATGGGTCATGAAAAACCAACAAATGCTAATGCTCCATCCTCGTCGTGATATGAATGAGTCCAATTATAATTGAGGTCCAATAATAGATTAATCCAATTCTTTTAGGTGACCAACAATTATTCGTAGACAATCAATTATAACTTCTCGCTAAACAAGCAGCAGCTTAACACCTGGTTTCGATATTACTTAAGTTCAACTTCACATATCAATAGCAGAAAAGTATATAATTCCCATATACCCCATCATACATAATCATTTTTATCTTTGCCTAAACAACTAATGCCACTATCAATACAATCACAAACAATAATTGAGAGCGGAAGTAATACTCACTCGGCCATGGTATGCCGGTCTCTTAATAGTAGTAGTCGGGTGGTAGGGTATCGTCATGCTCGGGATCACCTACCAAATAAGAACAACCTAATAATAATCTCATCGCTTAACTAATTTAAGCTATGTATCTAAGCTAGACAAAATCGGAATTCTCGCTATTTGCGGAAGTTCCAACTTAAAACGGCCATAACTTGGTCATTTTAACTCGGAATTTCGCAAATTTTATATCGATTTCTATCTACTTCGAAAGATCTATCTATTTCTAATATTATTTTCAAGTTTTGAAAACATTAAGGTCATGGAACAGTGGGATCAGATCTGATCTGTGACTTTCCTTTTTCCGAAAAATTGTTTTGCAATTGGTAAAAATGTTTCTAGTTGATGACTCATGTATAGATGGTATATGAATGAATTCCTCATATGAATGTCATGTAATGAGTTCAATATATGCATGGTCTTGATGATTTTTGATGATGAACTCTTATGAACTCCTAATTATCATAAAACTCCATGATGGTCACTTCTAAAAATCTGTTCTTTCCAACTTTGCATTCCTTAGGGTTTTTAGGATTCTATTCTTGGAATTTACTTGTTATCTAAATAAAAATGAGTCCTTAACATTTATACTATCCATGACCTTCATTTATGTATAAAAATCCACATTTTTCACTTGGCAAATATGTTTTTAAACAAGCTTTTCACAAAAATCCGAATTTTGGAAATTTTCTTTTCTTGCATTTTTCCTATGAGAAAACTTGTTTAATCCACCAAGATTTGAAGCTTTATTATATCTAGTGTCTAAGGACTTCATTTAACTCATAAAACATTCAATTTAAGCTTAAATACCATGTGTTTATGTCGGTATTATTCCAAATTACGAATTTAACAAACTAATCACTATCTCAAGATTTTCCATTCTAACTCCACTACTTGTTTTGCACATTACTCATGCCTAAACTTACTTTAACTTATAAAAATCTTTCCTTAAAGATACCTATCACACATACCCTTCATTTTTCATGTAAAATATGAGTTTCAAAGTGGTTCTAGTGGTTTTTAAAATAGGGTTCCAAAATCATCCGAATTTTCATAAGACATTTCTAGCAAAAATCTTTTCTTTTTCAAGTTTCTTGTTTCATATACATGAAGATCTATCATCTAACACATCTATACACATGCAAGTCTAAGCTTTTATGATCATTAATGCATGAAAGCTCAAAATAACCATATGAACATCAATGTAGATGAAGGCATGATTGTCTAAACACTAGATCTACCATATATAGTGCATGAATCATGAGTTTCATGGCATGAACATAACTTTCTATGCTAGATCTCTACTTTACATGCATGAACAAGATGATATTCTAACAAAAACTCTTCTAAACACTAGATCCACTTCTTGTGATGGCTTGATATTCTTGTATTAGTATTTTCATGTCCCTAGCATATGCTCATTGGGATTAAAAGTGGAAAACACTCAAGAATGGTCTTGCCATTACAAGGTTTAGGGATAACAAAGCTTATAATCATCATCTAAAGGATGATTTGAAGAAGAAAAGAAGATGAAACAAACTTGTGGAAGTGTGCATGTGTGTGTATGTGTCACGGCAATAGCAAGAGGGGAGAGAGGGTTTCAACCTTTGTAAAAAATTTTGGAAGAGTGAAAATGAGAAGAGAGAGAAAATGAGTTTATAAATGAATAGATTAGGGTTTTAATTGATTAAAAATAGTAAAAATAAAACAAAAAGGACAGGAAATTGGGGAAGGGGGCACCAGCCGGGGGGGGGGGGGGGGGGGGGGGGGGGGGGTAGGGGAGAGAGAGAGAGAGGATTTGAAATTTGATAAAATTTGTATTTTATGTAATAAAATGTAATAATTGTATTAATTAATTAGGAAACAAAATTTCTTGGAAAAGAAAATTGTAATGAGTAGTTGTAAGGATGTAAGAATAGGGTATGGGTAGTGTGTAGTGTAGGTTGTACTTGTGAATAGTAGACAAGACATCTACTTTACCGGTTGTAACGAAAACACGGGAAAAAGGCTATAACTATAATTTTTATAGCCCGAAAAATTATAAAATTGATAGTTTTGAAATCCTTATAAAATTTTGGTTCTAATGAATATTCTGGAACATTTTTCTGAGTTTGTGGTCCCAGGGCACGTTTTTCCATAATTGAGCTCGGGAAGGCCTGGAATTAAAAAATTCCTGAATTTAAAACTTTCTAAGGTTTAAAATATACTTTAAAACAATAATCCATATTCATTTACTTTATAAAACTTCTTTTATTATGAAACCGAAGGAAAATCGGATTTAGGGTTTCTAAGCTTCTCTCACTAGGCTTAAACTGGACTGGATTAGTGTTTCGCTTTTCAACTCCTGGGGGTTTACTTAACTACTGAGAATACGCGGCTTACACATACGACCAAAGATTTCAATTTTTCTTCTTTATATTGTGGTTGATACAGGTGCCCACCCACACACAATTTGTAGTTGATACAAGTGCCTACACGATTACCATTTCAATTCTGGCCATTATGCCAACATTCGAGTTTACAGGCCCCTCGTTGCCCATTATGCCTTCTTCCCACAAAGGTATAATAGCCTTATGCAATGTGACTTAACATATGATATGCATGTCAATTTGATTATAAGATCATGACATATTAATTAACAATTTATGGGCGATCACAGATATTTACAAACACTTCAATTCTATACTAAATCATACATTATTTACAACAATTCCATTTCCGATATTCTTATCATCGATTCAAACAATTTGAATGCACACTCCAATTTTATCTTCCCTTAAAGCTAATGCCACTATCGTTACACGCACATTCATAAGCATATAATTTAAAGATAATGAACTCACTCTGCCATGGCACGAAAATCCACTTAATCATAATAGTCCTCGGGAAGGTCTAGTCCGTCTCTCAAGTCTCTTAATCAAAAGAAATAACTCCAATGAGTATTTCTTTGAAGTTTGAATGAGCTTATGAATTCTACTTTAACAAATTCATCAAAGTTCATCAAAGAGGAAATTCCAACTTAGAACGACCTAGAACTTGGTCATTTTAACTTGGAATTTTGCATATTATATACCGATTTCTACCTATTCGATAAGACTATCTATTTCTAAAGTTATTTTCGTCAAACGAGGTTGTTAAGTCCATAAGAAATTCCCATCCCACAATTCAATTCATAATTTCAAACCAAGCATCATTCTAAAGCTTTGATAAATACTTAGCTATCATTATATCTTGAGAGACTCTATTATATACATAGGTGACTCAATATCATGCATGATTCATGGGTGTTGATAAATCCATTTCCTCATGTTCTTAGAGTATGTTTAATAGGATGATAAGAAATATTTTCCTAACTTTATTTCTGCCAAGTGCATCATGTATATATGCAATACCTACAAGCTATTGTTATGAATGTTATGAGATGAACTATCTTTATATATATTCTTAATGATATAATACCAAGAATTCTTTTAGAAAACTTTTGTTTTGCAAAACTTTTCAAATTACTAAACTTGAGAAAACTAGTTCTATTTCTTGCAAACTCACACTTACTTTTATCAAAACTCAATCTTGATGGTCTGCATGCCTAAACCTTCATTATTTTAATAATATTCTTCATTTGGAATTAGAAAATAGATGTTTTCATAGGTGATCTACCTAGTTATGAATTTTACAAATTTTTAAGGAATGAAAACATTGTTTAATCTATTCTTTGAAATCATTCCTTGTTCAAGGATTATACTTCGACAAACTCCTTTTATCCTTGTCAAAATTAGGTCTTTATTACATGTATCCCCTAGGACTTCTATTTTTCCATAAAAATCATCAATTTGCATTTGGAAATAGATGTTTAAATAGTGGTCATTTCATATCCGAATTTTGAAATTTTCATTTGAGATTGTTTCTTTTGTAAAACTCATTTAATCTTTCAAAAACCATTTCCTAATCAAACCTACTCCTTAATGCTTCCATTTCTTTAATAAAAACCTTGTTTTGGGGTCAAAAATAGGTGTTTACACTGCAAGCTTTTCTTATTACGAATTTCAAGTTTGTTATTGAGATGAAACATAACTTTTGTAAACTTTTCCTTTTTTTAAAATATTCCTTAGTAGAGCTAAGCTTTGCTCATCAAGATCACTCATCTATGATACCTATTCCCTAAACCTTTCATTTTTAATGTAAAATACACATTTTGAAGTAGACAAATGGCTTTTCTAAATATGGTTCATTTTTTATCCGAATTTTCAAAAATCATTTTTGTTGAAACTAAAGTAGATCTTAAGCCTTCTAACATTTTTCTACAATTGTCATGCTATTACAAGTTATTTATGTCCATAGAACAAAAGCCTAATGCATTTATGAACTCAAAACAACTAGATATAGTTTATTATACTAGTCAAAATGCATGAACACTATGATCTTTATGTGGATATGGTTAAATGATGAATACATGCTCAAAACATTAATAATAACAACATAACTTAATAGTAAAGTAAAATAATAACAAAACAACATGAATAACAAGATTTATAACATTGTGATGGCAAGGATCTCATGTTCAAGTGCTTCCACGTCCGTAGCTTAAAGCTCTTGGGGATTTTTGAGTGAAACCACACATGAATGATCTTGTCATTACATGTTTTTAAGATGGTAAAGTAACCTATTTACCTATTAGATGTGTGGAGTAAAAAACTTGAAAGAAAAACAAAAGTGTGTGTGTGTGTGTGTGTATTGAGAGAGGAGGGTCACAACACAAAGAGAGGAGAGAGAGAGAGTTTTGCAAAAAAATTTCTAAAAGTGAAAGTGAGAAAGAAAGAAATGAAAAGGTGAAGGCATAAACGAGTTTATATAGAAAAGTGGATTAGGGTTTGCTTTAATTAAACAAAAGAAAAATAAAACAAATTAGAGAGAGGGAATAGAAGGAGGGGGCGCCAGTTTAGATATAGGGAGAGAGAGATGTGTGTTGTGTAAGTTTCAAAATTAAATAAGTAATTTAAATAATAAAAGTTGTATTGAAAAAGTAAATTGCAAGGAAAATGATGAAATTGTAAGAATGAGATGTAAGGATATAAGAGTAGGTTATGAGTACTTGTACTTGATGAATAGTGTGAAAGAAATCAAAAAGTAGATTAGACAATTAAAGTACCGGTCGTAATGAAAATACAATAAAAGGTTATAACTGTAACTTTTATAACTCGAAAAATTATATAACTAATATATTTGGAAATCTTATGAAATTACCACTCTATCGGTACCAATAACATATATTTAACATCTCGAGCCCCAAGACACGCTTTTTGAAGTCTGTATCTGATCAGGTTCGAAATAGGTTGAAAATTCACTAATCTAGTCTTTTTAAGCATCCTAATATTATTACGAACCTTACTATACTCTTCATTTCCATTTCGACTTCTTGGTTTAGGAACGTAGGGTTACCGGATCTAAATCACTAGGGTTTCCTGGAAACTTGTTGACTTAAGGTTTCCGGTTGACTTTCCGGTTTTAGCTCGAAATTACCTTAAAAATTAGGGGTTTACAAATCTCATTTATCTGATAATCGGAAGGTAGTCGTTAGATTAAGAATGCATTCATAAATGTTTTTCTTGGACAAGTCTCCACCATTATAGGACTCTAGTCTTTCATCACTACCGTTTGCATCTAGAACAATGTTTCTAAGATAATAAACAAGTAGATTATCTAAGGCATATCCAAGTAGGTTTTCATTCCATTCGCTGATACCTTTACACACTTCTGCTAGATTCCTACAAGAAGCATGAATGGACAAAGGGCCATGGAGAAGGCTCCTCAAAAGCCAAAGGTACCGACCTACATCATTTGTCTTGCTAAGCATTGATACTTCTACCACTTTTCGAGCGAACAATCATACCGCTGTTTAAACGGTTCCATTTCTTAGCCATTTCCTAGACAATCATGGAACCTCTAATCCTCGGCTTAGTAATACCTAGGCGATAATGACTTTTGATGAAGGAAGACCATCAAAAGTTGTTACTCTTGATTTTCCATGTGAGTTTGATTATAGAAGATTTATTTCTAGCTCTAAGGTCTTTAATTACTAGACCACTATTTCTCTTGCTTTATTTCATTCAATCCTAAGAAATCTAGTAAATCTTATGCCATTCACCATTTAAGCCCCAGAGGAAATTCCTTTCCATTTTCTCAACTTCATCAAGGATTTTTTTAGGTGAAGGGATAATTTGGCTATAATAAGTCTATCATGCCCCAAAAGGTACCCTAAATATGGTAGTCCACCACACATAATGTTAAAGCTAATGAATGACATCCTTAGTCATGCAAGAGCTTCGATATCACATGTAAGGTACGCTTCCAAGATGGTAGGAGACTCAAAGGGGTATTACATTTAAGGAGATAATAAAAGCATGCAAGAGTTTATAAAGATAACATATAATAATCATTAAGTTCAAATTCTTACTTCTCAGGGGCATTCCTTCGTTCTTAAAGTCTTACTATTCTAAGCCAACTAAATAATATATATAGACGTAATAAAAGCCTACTATAGAAATATTTCTTAGAAGTCTATACCAAAAACTAAAATATGCAAACTTCTTGCAAAAACTTCTGGTAACTTTAGCTCGTACTTGACAAATAGGGCTCCTTGATGCCAACCACAAGTAATCAAACTAAAACAAAAAACTATAAGGGTATAAGCAAAACTAGCTTAGTGAGATAACTCCCTTCTTCAAAACATTTCCATAAAATCATATAAGTAATTTAGATCGGCATATGTGTATGCAACAATCATATGAGCAATCAAAATACACATGATTAACCAGAAACCATGTGTAGCACGAATTTGTACCCTCCATGTCGGGGCTTGGGTGGTTATCGACCCATTCAACCATCAATATTTATAGACTTAAGGGCTCTTACATACCCATGTAGACTTCCCGCCTACTACTGGCTACCACTACAACTCCTCGTTTTCCTACATGAAAAATAGTAGCAAAATATAAATGTGACTCACAATATGTCATGCATGAATCATTTTTTATATTGGTTTACCCAATTATTGTTAATTTCAAGTTAAGGTGACCAAACAATTTTATCATACCATTATAAGAGAACATATATTATTCATCAAATCTTCTTTCGATATGCTTAGCTTTTTATTCAACAACTACTTCATTCAATATGCATATAATTCACACAACATTTCATTCTTTCATCTTTCTTAATCTCTAGTACTACTACTTACAACCACATTTGAGGAAATGTAATTAGTAAGGGATTAACTCACTCCATGGTAATCGCTCCTAATCGAAGTAGTCCTCCGGGAAAGTGATATTAGTTCCTCCTTCACCTAAAAAAGATGAAATACACAAAATGAGTCTTTCATAGAATTTCTACTTAAAGTTTCTAAATCTATCTTCTAATTGCATTAGAAATCGGATTTGTGAAAATTTCAACTTAAAATGATCATAACTTGCTCATTTTAACTCGAAATTTCAATTATTGTATATCGTTTTCTACCTACTCAAAAAGATCTATCTATTTCTACGGTTATTTTCATTGTAAGAAGTCATTTGGGTCTCAAAACAAAGGGATACAGCTTCATCATGAAAATCCCAACCTTTTAAAAATAATTTCCCAATCCTTTCTTCATTCAAAAACTTTTTAAGCAAAACTTAGATATGTCTATAGTTAGAAAATTCTTTTGGTACATAAATAGACTCATAATTTATGCATGATACTATAGGTGTTGTCTAATTAATTATTTTCTCATAAAACAACTTTTCCTATGGTTTGAAAAATTGGATTTGTTGTTAAATTCTTTCTTTTTTTATGTAGCTAGAATAAAACTTATAGTTCCTTGGGTTATCATAATTTAGTGGTTTATATTTTTTATTCTTTAGTTTATTAAAGGCGAGTTGATTTTAAAAATAAAGTTTGGTCTTTTTAAGTTAACTACCAATTTTATTTCTAGGAATTGAAAAATAGAGTTTTTAAAAGTTTTCTTAAGTTGTTAGTAGTACCTAATGTTTTTTTATGGTATATTTTCTTATTATATCTATATTCTTTTATTATTTAGAAAAATGATTTCACTCTTTAAAAATATACTTTCTTAGGTTGTTGACAAATTTTTATTTTTCTAAGTGGGTTTCTTAACACTCGTAAGTAGATTTTTACCTTAGCTTGAAAACTTGTTTAGTTCTTAGTTTTTATTAGGAAGTTGGTAAAAATTGGTATAGTATCAAATTATCATTTTTATATCAAGATTTTTATGTTACCATTTGTTGAAAAGAAAGTTTTTAGACTTTGAAGAAATTTTCTTTGTCAATATTTTGAAATTTTATGATGAGCTAATATAAATTTTTTAAAAGAATTTATTAAAAACAATCTTCTAAGTCTTGGTGGAAAATAAAATATTTGTTAAGTGATAAAATTTCTTTTAACAAGAGTCTAGTTTTTTTTTAAAGAAAAAATCTCTTTTTATTTTTATTCGGACAACAACACATTAGTCATGCATGAATATGATTATGTAGTTATAAAACCATAAGAATATTACAAGGTAAGATAATAAAGAATATAAAAAGAAAATATGCATAATAATAATGTCAAGTATTGGGAGTTTTAGCTTCATCAAGGCTTTCTGGTCAAGCATTGGGAGCCTTAACTTCATCAAAGCTTCCCGGAACTAAGAATAGACTAGTCCCAAATAAAAAGAAAAAGAAAGAAAGAAAAAATCATAATAACAAGAGCAATAACAATAATATGAGCATAATAGTAAAATCATAATAATAAAACATAATGTATGAACAATGAACAAAACATAAACATAATGTTGCTTTCTTAACCTTCATGGGTTTTTAGAAAACACACACTATATTCATATTAAGTTATATGAATATAAAGATTAATCTACTAACAATATCATATCATAGAATTTAGGTATGAACAAGAACAAAGTATAAACATATTGTTGCTTTCCTAACCTCCATGGGTCTAGAAAACCCACACTATGTTCATACTAAGCTAATGAACATAAAGAAAACTTGAAAGATATTTACCTATAGAAGAAGAAGAAAGTAGAGAGAACTTTTGAGAGAATTTGAGATAGTTTTGGTTGTGTAAGAAATGTGTGAAAGAAGTGGAAGGAAGGGATGGTATTTAAAGGAAAAAGTGGAGGTAATCTGTGATAATTAAGATAAAAATAAATAAATAGAGAGGGAGGGGAAGCATGGCCGATGCTACATACATGAGAGAGAGAGAGAGAGATTTAATTTTTTGTATTTTTGTTAATGAAAAGTAAGATGTGAGAGATGTGAAGTTATATTATAAATGAAAATTGTAAGAAAATAGGTGTGTAGGTTGTAAGAATAAGTTGTAAGGAAAAGTAGAGATAGATAAATAGTGATGAATAATAATAAATAGTAAACAAGATAATTAAAGTACCTGTAGTAAAAAAAAAAAATTTGTAAAAAGGCTATATATGATATTTTTAGTTATTGGAAAATTCTAAAACTGGTATATTATAAATCCTCATATTATTACAAGTCTAATGGTTTTATTGGAATATTTTTACTGTTTCGTGTGTTCGGACTCTAATTTTAAAAACTGATCCCATTCAAGTATGAAACAAACTTAATTTTGTCAAATATGATCTTTTTATGTTCCGTTATTTTATTACAGATCATAATTTATGATTATCTTGATTTTATCGTTCTAGGGTTAAGAGCGCGAAATTGCCGAATCTAAACATATTATTTTGATTGTGATAGATATTAGGGTTTTCTATTTTATTTTCGGCCGTTGAAGATTAATAAAACTATTAAAAAAAAAAATCTAAGGGCTTACAAAGTCAGGATGCCTTCTACCTCTAAGCTAATCACAAGTCTCCTACTTTTCATGCTAAGAAACTTAACTTCCTTTTACAACTTTTCTTGCAACCTTCTGAATAATAAAATTCAGGTCACTCGCTTTTAGACCCCGCCCCCACCTTCTTTCATTAGGAGCCCCAAATACTCCCCATTTTTATAGAGGGGTCAATACCTAGAGTCCTCTTGATCTCACTTTTCATATTTTCAGGCACGTTACGAGAGAATAAGATGACGAACTTTCTGATGTTCACTTTTTGTCTTGACATGAGGAAAAAAGGTCGAAAACCCCCTTGATCATTTTAACATTTTCATTTGAAGCCTCCCCTAAGAGAATGATGTCGTTTGCCAAGAGAAGGTGAGAAAAATAGGACCTAGATTCTCTAAAATGATTTGGTTTCCACTAGCCCTTATCACAATAATAATAAATAAATAGGCTAAGAAACTCCATAGCAATAATAATAAGGTAGGAAGAAATCCGGTCTCCTTGTCTGAAGCCTCTATTGGCTTGGGAAGCATCCGGTGAGGCGCCATTGAATAACACCTCATAGCTAACAGTGGCAGGCATAACCTAATCAGCTTAATCCAATGATTCGGCACTTCTAATGCAATTAGTGCACTTCTAACAAAATGCCACTCTAAGTGATCATAATTTTTTCCAAGGTCTAACTTGATAACAACCCCACCCACCTTACCTTTCTTTGTCTTGCATGCATGGATGATTTCGTGAATAGAAGCATATTATCTGCTCCTGTTCTTCGCGGAATGAAGTAGGATTGTTCCTACCAAATTAAGGAGATAAGGAATGACTTGAGCTTATTTAGAAGAATCTTTGTGACCACTTGTATAAAGTGGAACAAAGACTGATTGAACGAAAATCATTCAGCTTACTCGCCCGAGTAACTTTTGGTAACAGGACAATGAAAGTCCTATTAGTCTTATGGGATAGAACCCTCCTCAAAGATCTTCTTGATTAGCTCACAAACAAAGGTTCCTACAATATCCTAGCATGACTTGATGAAGAGGGTGTTGAAACCCTCATAGCTAGGGGCTTTGTTGCTTATAATACACCATAATGCTTTTCTGATCTCGTCTCTAATTACCTCCTTATCTAGGATAACCCTGCCCTAAGACTAAACATTAGACTACTTCCTTCCTAGTTAACCACTTTGTTTGTGTTTACTACTTTCTCAAAGGATTATAGTTTCATGAAAAAACCACACAGAAAAAACTAGTATTCTTTTTCCTCTTTGACCCACTCTCTTATATCATTCACAAGACATATAATCGGGGTCTTTGATCGTTGTGCAATTACCATAGCGTGGAAAAATCTGGAGTTGTACTCTCCTTGTACAATCCATTCCATCCGAACTTTAGAAGCCCAAATTTTCTCTTCATGCTTTAATGTGGTTTCAAGCTCTGACCTTGGTCGCCATTCCTTATTAAGAAGAGGTTAAGAAGGCTTAGCCTTCAACATCCTCCCCATTCCTAATGATTGTATATAACTTCATTAAAGTCACCAATCAAAACTAATGGGCCCCTCACAACCTCACTGATACACATAAGGGAATCCCAACATGGTTAACAAGATTAAAAAATGGGGCCGGCACAAATAGAGTAAGAAACCAACAAAAGTTAAGTTAATTACCTTAACTTCAACTTAGATGGCCTAGTTAGTGGTCATTCACTCCGTCACATGCATTATTTCTAGATTCTAGAGCATCATAATACCTCCATTAAAACCCTAAGCTTCAGCATAGATCACCTGACCATGCTAGATGGTTTCTCTCAAGCTCTCCACATGAGCCCTATTTAGTCTGGTCTCGGTGAAGACTAAAACATCCAGATGGTATGCAACAACCAATTCAAAAATAGCCTGTTTCCTCATATTTGACACTACGCTTCCAACATTGCAGGCAAGGAGCTTAAAAGCATTAACGGTTGATTTAGTGGATAGTGTATCCTCCATATTATTCATCCCTGCAAAAAAAATTCTAAAGAATTCTTAGTCTCCTGCTAATAGTATACTATAGATGTCCACTTTGATATAGCATGGTCAGAACTTCACCCACACCATTACCTACCCTCTCCCATGACGACGTCAATAATTGTCGCATTTGGTTCTCCTCCAGGGTTTAGATAAGAGGGATGTGATTCCAGACCTTCTCGGTTGCCGGTTCCATCATTATATTTTTCACCACCATCTGGATAGTCTATTGCAACATCTGAAGGGTTTCCCATGCTATCATGTCCCTCCTAAAGAGCCTTTCATCAAGGACATGGCTCCCTCATTGACTGTCGCTATTAGCCTCACTCTAAAAGGCTTCACATCCCTTCTCTCTTCTTGTCCAACAAATGTTTATTCTAAATAATCTCTCCCATGGCCTCTCCACTTGTGACTCTTCCCTTCATGGAGTTCTACTAGTACTTTCATTTTGTACTCTTCTGTCAGGAAGGTCCATATTACTTGGTCTAGGTACAGTATCGTGTTAGCCAAGCAATAGCTGATCACTTTGATGAGTACTTCCAAATTAAGTTAAGCTTCCATTGTTAGCGAACGGGTTAGGAAGACGGAGGTTAACAAGGGGGTGGTTGCTCTTGTTGGGCAAAACACTACTCGATGTCGAGGATGAAGCCAAGAGGACAAAATTTCTTTCTTCATTTAGGTTATCTTGGTGAGCCCTTTGGTTAGTCTTATAAGGGAATTTAGAGATCCCTGGATTTTCTCTTTTCATTTTGGGAACCGATTCTTTTTTAAATTTAAAATAACTTTTATTTATTAGCTACCTAGGGACGTGACACTTGGTATGTCTATTTTCTTCATGAGGGTCAATCAACCAAGCAAAATCCTGTTAAGCAATACTGTCAGCTAAAACATCCACATATGCACCAACCCCTTATTTTGTTTACCTTCATTCCTCAATCTGTATTTATTGTTTCTAGTAGGTTGAACTTTGCCTTTCCCCTTCTTTTTGTTTCTCTTTACATGGATCCACTCCCATAAGCATTAATGTCGCTATTATTAAGGTTCAATTCCGAATGACTGGAACTTGCCTCACCTACTCCTGATCTGTTCGACTTCCCCATCTCATTTCCTTGATTCACATCAAGACTAGGATTCTCCCAATTTCCATTCATTTCCTTCATATTTTGGTTGAGATTGCCAGACACAGCTTTTCCTCCCTGCGTATCGTTTGAAGACCCTTCTTGCCCGCTTAATTGGGTAGGGCGCAAGCCGTAAAATGGTCTACTCTTCCGCACTTCACACAAATCTGTTTGAGCCCCTCATATTGAAACTGATAATAGCAACACCTAGTAACTATGGAGTGCACCAATGGTTCATTCAAATTTATTTGCACACAAATACGTGCAAACTTGCATCTATCAGTACCAACAGTAAGCGCATCATACTTAAGAACTAAGCCAATGGATTCACCAATCTTCCTTATTGCAATAAGAGAATAATAATCAAGAAGTAGGCCATGGATTCTAACCTAAACCGCTATTGCTTCCATCATCGTATGGGAAGGTTGAAAATTCGGCTTCTACTTCCTAATGGCTAGGTAAGTTCCATTAAGGAATCAAGGACCATTATATATGATCCGGTTTAATTTCATCAGGTTGGGGAAGGAAACTAAGTAGAAATCCAGTCCCACATGGACCATCTTGAATCCCCTCACTACATTCTAGAGTCTTTAGAGCTTTACCTCCATGAGTTTAAACCCTAAGTTCATGCCAACCAATTTGATAATGATGGTATTCCTCCATAACTAGCTAATTAAGTCCGATTTAGAGTTTATTTACATGATCTACATTAGAATTGGTGCTTAGTTGGTACATATGTTCATTTTAGGTCAAATTGGAACTTAATGGAGACATTAGAAGGAGTCAAAGAAGAATTATGGTCAAAAAATGAAAAGTCACAAGGCGTGATTTATGGGAAATTGGAGAAAATCATAAATCGGTGGCTACCCAGCACAAAATCACGATCGTGATTGCTGATAAGGTGCTATATTTTGCTCTTGAATTAAGAATCACGAGCGTGAATTGGATGAACCAAGCAGCATTGACAGAACCAGAATCTACCTAGAAGAATATCATGGTCATGATTTGAAGTAAAGGATCGAAATAATTCCTTAGGAGAAGGAGAATCATGAGCGTGATTTGAAAGTGCCAAAGAACTTTTATCAACTCAGTGGCTACCTAGGGAAGAATTACGACCGTGGCTAGTGCTTGATGATTGAAATGTCATTGACGAATCAAGGTCACAGCTGTAATACTTGGAAAGGCACAATACGAATTTCTAGTGATGGGACTCATAAACATTAGGAATGAAGTGCATAACATGATCCTACGCCAAATCTTGATAAATATGTTGAGAACTAGTTTATTGAGTAGATCTAAGTCACTAAGACAAATTACTCCTATCTATGGAGATATTTTTAGGAAATTTGTTGCATGTTTTAAGAAATTTAAGGATAGCGAAAGAGTTTTAAGGCAATTCTAATTTGTCCATTCACTTAGGAGAGATTCTAGTGAATGCAGCCAGATTAGAATTGGCTTATTCTAAGAAGAAGGGCCATGAATTGAGAATTCCAACAGATAAATAATTCATAGGATGAAATGTTTTTAACTCATGTTAATATGATGGAGTAAACCCATTGTATTATGTGATATTGTTTGTGTTAAAATTTTGTTGACTGTGTTACTTTGGTGTAATTCTAGAATTAATATAGTCTAGTTGTTAACTATGGTTTAATTCATTTAGTTCCAATTATTCAATTGCTAGATAATAGGAAATTTAATTTAGTATAGTGCTTGAAAACGTTCCCTGTTGAGACGATCCTATACTCTAATCTATGCTACTAAAACGACAGATACAGTTGCCTGTTAAAACTAAGTTTAAAAGTAGAATATTAGGTTTACAAACTATAAAAACTTGACACCAATCTCCTTTCTTGAAAAGGAAATGGCACAAACAATTGGACCTGTAGCATTAGAGATCTCGATTACTTTGGTTCATCATTGTTTAACTGGTCACCTTCCACTTCCATGGTTTCTTGCTCCATTTTGAGTGATAATACTCTAGCATATGCACCCAAATCATTATTCTCACTACCTCCCTATAACCTCTTGTTGCCACCATTTTTCCACCCTCTATCCAAGAATTATCGATTTTTCTTGGTTTAGGATTGTCTAGAGCATTTTTTTTTATGTCTATGTTGTGTTTCATTTTCCTTGTCTTCGGATGTAGCTCCAAAAGAGGTTTATTGAAAGCTCATCATTTTTATTTTTTCTCATTAAACCTTTCTTTCTTATTTATATTTATTTTTTAACATTTCTTTTTTTTTTTCTTTTTGTGACTCGAACTAAACCTAGCAAGTTAGCAGGTCGAAGGGAATGACCCGCCACCAATCTGGCAACCTACTGGGTCTTTGATGGGTCATGACTCATATAATTAGGTGAGGATAAGGGCCATGCTCGTTGGTGCTGGGCTAGCCAATGCTGACCCAACCGTGTTGATGTCTAAAACTAGCCCACATCAAAATCTAAAGGTAAAAACTCCAACGTAAAATAAAATGTTTTAGATTGTAACAAAGTAAATAACAAAGGAAAATAAGGAAAGAAAAAAGGAAAAAATTGTCATTAAACATAAAATACCAAGAACATATAATTAATTAGTGACATTTTAGTAAAAACAATAAATTTTCCCAAAACTATAATTATAAATCCAGACAAGTATCATATTTGGTACATGAATTTAGAGTTAACTATCTTAAATTTAAATGTCTTGATTTGAGATTTAGATTTGTTCTTTTTTTCTCAATTTACTATATGAACATTATCTAATTTTCTAATTAACTATCTAAATAGAGTAACTCTAATTATTATAATAGACCTCAAAACCTTTATAACAATAAATTGACACTTTTAAACTTTAGATAATGAATTATTAAAATGAGTAATGTTTAGTAGCATATTTGCCGTTTACATTTCTTAATTAATCTAACAAGTTAGCCTCTAACTTTCTTAAATATAACATCCTAGGTTAATAATTATGACCTAGGTTTTTAATGAAAATTTTAAATTAAGTAATTAATCTTTTCTAAGCCCTAAAAATGATAAAATCGCAAAAGCCTAAACCTATTTTATAAAAAACAAGACTTTAAAGTGCAAAAAACAATTGAAAAATATTGAACCATTTCAACCTACAGATGTTGAGCTTCTTCATAATCTAATTAACCATTTTAAGGATGCAATCAAGTATTGTTAAACTTTAGTAGACTTGTTTACTTATTCACCCATACGGTGCACTACCTTGTCTTTTTGGTGTTTGTTTAGTTTACCAACTTTCTGTCTGTTTGAAATTGTTTGTATATGGATATTTATGAAAAAATAAATAAATGGAAGAACAAACAGAGATTTAATTATTCATATATAAATTAGATATAAATACAAATCAAATACAAATACAAATATAGATTAAAAAAAATAGACAATCTAAATAGACCCTTAATACATAGGTTATGAATTGGGTAGGCAAAATAACAATTTCATCTCCCTTTTATTCAGCGAAACAAACAAATAGTGAGTGACCTTTTAATAATATGTAAATTTATTATAAGATTTACTCATTTTGAGTAAAAGCACCTCTTTCTAGTCTATAAACACTTTTAAAACTTTTTACTATATTGTTAATGTGGTTTGGAGGTATGAATTTGTTAATCAATTTGTCTAGACTTAGTTAGATCCTAGGAGATTGTTGTGAATTGGTCTCCAAATTAAGTGTAAGACGTATAAATTTAAGAATAATGTCTCGATGTTTCTTTATCTTAGAAATTAAGAACAATGTCTCAATGTTTCTTTATGTCATGTCACATTTCAATTTTGTTCATTTCTCATTGCTTCTTATATTTAAGATTCTAAGAGACCATTTATCTTAGCCCTTAGATTAACCAAGCCTACATGAGGACAAGATCCCACAAAAGAAAAACAAAAAAAAAATTCCAAATACCAACTTGAAGGGTACACGAGACCTAGAAAGATTTCTTCGCACAATAGGTCTTTCACATGGTCGTATATATCATAAATTTGTGATTTGAGTTCAATTTTTGTTTTGCACAGAGATGAAACATAAGAGGAAACACAATCTGGTGTTTAAATTGTGTTTGAAATAGAAAGTAGAACATGAGTGTAGCACGAGCTCATGTTTGAGTTGCGTTTTCCAAAAAGTTAAAAGAAGCCTATGGTACAAGTACAAACACGAATCCGTGTTTGAGTTATGTTAAGCATATCCATGAAGATATATTACAAGATTTGGTTAAGCACAATTTTTTATCATTGTTTGTTAATACCCATGTTGAGTTGTTTATCGAGTTTTATGATTTATAAATCTAATATTCTACTCCTGAACTCGGTTTTAATAGGCAAGTGCACCTATCATTTTAGTAGCATAGATTAGAGTAGAGGGTCATATCCACAGGAAAATTTTCAAGCACTAGTACTACTTTAATCTTCCTATTATCTGGCAGATCGATTAAGAGAATAGATTGATGAAAGTTAAGCAATCTAAAATTAAGAATTGCACTAAGTTATATTAATAACACAACATACAAAGACAAAACACAACAAATATAATCAGATTCATTCATTTCCTTAACATGAATCCACATATGTTTCTGTAATGATTACAATCTACAGAATCGATTAAGTAAGTGAATGTTCTTCTCAGAAACATTCATATCTAACAAAAAAGTGTGTCCATCGAAATCTCTTCCTGATTAACAACAACCTTAATGTTGCATTAAGATTAAGTTATTTTTGAATTCTCCAAACAAATGCAAAAAGTCTCACCGTGATATCTCTATCACTATGAGTGACTCGCCTAGTAAACAAGATCTATTCAATGGAATCATCTCTCGATGTCTTCCATTGAAATCTAGCTAAAAGGTGTTGCATTCACTACTTCTTTTGAGATTATTAATTCTATTTACTAGAACTAATAATTATTAGATGAATTGAACTTTAATGATCAAACTTAAGTTAATCATGTGAATAAATCCTATTCTTTACTCATACATAATGATAGAACAATAAATAAACAATAACAGAAAGAATAAACACAATAGAAGAGAAGAGAGAGTAGAGAAAAACAAAACCTGTTTTACTGAATTTGAATGAAGATTTGGAGTCTTGTACACATATGGACGACATGAATCTTTGACTTTTTCAATTTCTTTAGGAAAAATTACAACTTTCAAACAAATATAAGACCACCAACACATGCTATGAACAGATACAATCACTACGAACTAACCCTCTCCCTCATTGTAGGAGGGAGAGGTTCTATAAAATGTCAAGGTCCTACAATTACAATGAAAAGATGAAGGGTGTGATAATGTCTCTCCTTCATGCTGGAATGGGTGCGTGTATTTTATAATGATAGACATGAGTTATATATGATATTAATGGCTATTTAAGTATAATTTAGGATTTAACTATTTTTTATTAAAGAATTGATACTTAATTAGTAATATTTTCAATTAAGGTAACTTTTAATCAAAAAAACATATTTTGGAGCAAATTGGAGCAACTTGGATGCAAATCATGAAAGATAGAAACACAACAATGGCCACAGCAAGAACCACAAGACTATAGTCACTTGTGAATAAGAATAAATGAGGATCAGACACAATTCGGTGCTTTGGTCGCCTGATTGAGGATTTTAGGAGATTAGAAGAAATCACAGAGCTTTAGTCACCCGTGATTAGAAGAAAGGAAGAAGAAATTTAAACACAGCAAGAATCCAGCCCCATGCTCGCCTGTGAAATGGAGAAAAATGAGAAATAGTAAGAATCACGGTCTCTTGGTCGCCCGTGATCTGTCTGGTTACTTGAGGAAATTTGCTCACAATTTACATCACTCCTCTTTGGTCGCCCTGATATATTATTTGCTATTCGACACTTTTGGTACCTTTTCATTTAAGTGTTGTATCAATCGGATAAAAGATACAAATTTCCCCAAGTGTTGTACTGTTAAATAATTCCTTTTTAGTTTTGTTGGAAAATTTTCTTAAATTATTACACATGAGGGTTCCTTCTTTTAACTTCATTTATTAACCTTTGAGAATATTTAAAATTTCTAAAAATAATTTTAGTCTTTTTAAGATTCCTACAGCTCCATTCTAGTAGTTGAAAAATGTAGTTTTTCTAAATATTTCTTGGTAGTGATTAAAGTTTCTTAAAGTAGTTATGTTTATGTTTCTAAAGTTTTCCTAAAGTTAGTTTCACTTTAAATAATAAATGATCTTCTAAATCATTTACTAATTTTACTTCCTAAGTACGGTTTATCTTTGAAAAGGTTATTCTTTGATAATTTTATAAAACTTGTCTAAACTTTAGTATTTTAGAGTGTTGGTGGAAAATTCGATAAATGAGTTTAAGAAAACCTTTGTTAAACAAATAATTAGTAATATTAAGTTTTAAAGAAACTTTTCTTATTTCATTGGCTTGAAAAGAGAGTACGTAAAAATTCTAATTTGTGAAATCTCATGTAGTATTATTAAAAACTTGTGATGAACATGTCTAAATTTTAGAAAAAAGTTTGTTAAGATGAAACTTTAAGTTCTTATGGAAAACTTATTTCCTAGATCACAAAGATTTATCTTTTAAGAGAGTTCCTATCTTTCTTTATTTTAGAAAACTCATCTTATTTTTGTTGAGATAATACCAACATATTCATGCATGAATATGTAGATATGAGAAATATGACAATGTTAAATAATAAGAGAAGAAATATATAAGAATAAATAAGAGCATAATATTAATGTCAAGTATTGAGAACCTTAACTTCATCAAGGTATCCCGGGACTAAGAATAGACTAGTCCCAAAAAGAAAAAGAAAATTATATTGACTTGATGAGGATAAGTCTAAGACTAGAAAGACTCGTCTTAAAATAACATGAAATAAGTAAATAAATTGCAAAGCATAAAAATAAATAAATAACAAGTGAGCTTATATGCTCTAAAGGATATATAGATACATAAAAATATTTAGTTAGATATAAAAAAAAGTTAACATAATAACAACAATAATAATAACATAATGGAAAATATAAACATGAACATATTGTTACTTCTTTAACTCTCATGAGTCTAAAAAACATACATTAAATTCATGCTAAGTTAGATGAATATGATGAGTGTAGGTAAGGAGTTTTACCTAAGGTTATGTGTATGTTGAAGAGGAAAAGAAATGGTTATAGTAATATGTGGGAAATGGTTTTGTGGAGAGAAGAGAGAATTTTGGAGAGATTTTGAGAGAGGAGTTCGTGGAGTGATTTTGGTATAGTTTTGATATGAAAATAGTTGTGTGAAAGAATGAGGTATTTATAGAATTTTGGAATGAAACTTAGATGTAATTAAATAAAATGAAATTGAAATAAAATGGGGATGGAAATGACAAGGGAGGCTATCATTCATGCTTAGAAAAGAGGGAAAAATTGATTTATCTTGTTGTTTTGTAATAAAAGAAGTAATGTGTAAAGTGTGATGATTAAAATTTATAGGGAAGGTAAATTGTAAGGTATCGATATGGTAGTATGTAACAATTGGTTTAAAAAAAAGTAGAGATAAATGAATAGTGATGAATAGTATAAAAATACTATAAATAGTATATTAGATGATTAAAATACCGATAGTAAAGAAAATACGCGTAAACAGCTTATATCTGATATTTTTAGTTACTGAAAAATTCTAAAACTGATATTTTTGAAATCCTTATATTTTACGAGTCTAATGGTATTGTCGGAATATTTTCACTATCCGATGTACCGGGGCATGTTTTTCGAAAATTGATCTCGTTCGAATCCAAAGGACACTAGAAATTTCGCGAATCCGATATTTTTAAGCTTTTTTATTATTACGAACCATCATCCACAATTATCTCAATTTCATTATTTAGGGTTTAAGAACACGGGATTGCTGAATCTAAATTCGCTAGACTAAACACAAAACCCGGTTAACTTCAGGGTTCCGATTTGACTTCCAGTTCTTAGGGTTTACTATATTTACCAAAAAAATCTCGGGGCTTACAACCTATCCCCCTTAAAGAAAGTTTTGTCCTCAAAACTTGACTACCGTACCTAATTCTTTAATAGATTCGAGTGTATGCGTCGAATCTCACTCAGCCTCCCAAGTTGCCTCGTCATAGGTGTGATTTCTCCAAAGAACTTTGACATATTTGATCTTCTTATTCTGTAACTTTTGGAATTTTCAATTCAAAATTTGCATCGGGTATTCCTTGTAAGTAAGGTTCTCTTTTAGCAACACTGGCTCTAATTCCACTACTACTCGATCTGGATCGACTACATGTTTACGCAAGATGGACACATGAAACATGTTGTGTATCCTGATAGGTTGGCGGTAAGGCTAGGTGATAAGCTAAATCTCCAACTCGTTCAAGTACTTCGAAAGGTCCGATGAATCGTGGGCTCAACTTTTCTTGTGAGCGTACTTGATATATACTCTTGATTGGATTTATCTTTAAATACACATGGTCTCCCACCTAAAATTCTAGAACTCAATTTTTCTGATATGTCTAGCTTTTCTGTATATCTTGGGCCTCTTTTATCCTTTGTCGGATTATTCTTACTTTGTCTACTGCATCTTGCACCAAATCTTGTCTAAACAGAGGTAACCTACAGCGTCATCTGTACAAAGCTTCATATGGTGGCATTGGTATGGTAGAGTGGTAGCTATTGTTATAGGCAAACTCTATTAGCGGCATATGAGCATCCCAGCTTCCTTTAAATTCCATGACACAAGCACGCAACATGTCCTCAAAGGTTTGGATTGTCCGTTCCCATTATCCATCGGTTTAGGGATGATAAGCCGTGCTAAAATGTAACTTTGTCCCCATACACTTTTGTAAACTTGTCCAAAACTTAGACACAAATCTAGAGTCTCGATCTGACACAATCTCGGTGGGTACTCCATGAAAACATACTATTTCATTCATGTATAGCTTGGCTAGCTTGTCCATCGAGTACGTCATGTTGATTGGTATGAAGTGAGCTGATTTGGTCAAACGATCTACCATGACCTATATGGCATCATATCCTACCGATATTCTTGTAATCTACATACAAAATCCATCGAGATTTGT
The DNA here is from genome assembly GCA_024138025.1 of Combretum micranthum. Classification (NCBI taxonomy): domain Eukaryota; kingdom Viridiplantae; phylum Streptophyta; class Magnoliopsida; order Myrtales; family Combretaceae; genus Combretum; species Combretum micranthum. Next base: position 102,616 of record JAMXBD010000658.1, on the reverse strand, counting down.
TCCCACTTCCACTTGAGTATCGGCAAAGGCTTTAGCAACCCTCCTGGTCTTTGATGCTCCACCTTTACCTATTGACAAGTTGGACACTTCATCACATAATCAGTTACATCCCATTTCATCCCATTCCACCAAAAGTCGCTCTTAAGATCTTGATACATTTTAGTCCCTCCTGGGTGTACTGTATCCCGAGCTATGAGCTTCACTCATATTTCCTTTCTCATCTCCTCATCATCGCACACATAATCTCCCTTTCATTCTCACCATCATCCTCATCTATGGTGAAGTCAGTATACTCTTGCTTGTACTTCCCGTTTGATCCTTTGTATGACTTTATCATACCTTGAGCTTTTTAATATGTTCCACGAGGGTTGATTCCATCACCAAGTTAGATATTTCTACCTCCACATCCCATCCCATGAACTTGATACTCAACTTTTCGAATTCTCTTATCAATTCTTTTTGTCAGTTAACAGAGCGGCAACTTCCTCATAATTCTTTCGGCTTAAGGCATCGGCGACGGCATTGACCTTACCCGGACAATAATTAATTCCAAGTCATAGTCCTTTATGAGTTCCAACATCTTCGTTGTCACCTATTCAACTCCTTTTGAGTGAATAGGTACTTGAGTTTTTGTGATCTATAAATATTTCGCATCTCTGTCCATACAAGTGATGCCTTCATATCTTGAGTGAAAACAACAGTAGCTAGCTCCAAGTCATGCATCAGATAATTTTATTCGTGTGGTCTCAATTGTCGAAGCATAAGAGATCTCTTTTCCTTTTTGCATTAGCACACATCAAGACCATTTCTTTGATGCATCGCTATGCTTTGTATTGGCTTCTCAGGGTTTGGCAAAACAAGTATCGTACGGATACAAGCTTTTGCTTGAGCTCTTAGAAACTCCTTTCTCTTTTATCGGTCCAGATGAACTTCTCATTTTTTGAGTAAGTTGTGTCAAGGGCTTCGCTATGGTCAAGAAATTCTTTACAATCATTTGATAATAGCCAGCTAGACCAAGAAAGCTTCTTACTTCAGTCACCATCTTCGGTGTTTCCACTTCGTCACTACTTATAATCTTTTCAAGGTCAATCGATATGCCATCTCCGAAAACATGTCTTAAAAAGGATATCTTATCCAACAAAAGTTGCACTTTGACAATTTGGCATACAACTTATGTTCTCTTAACGTCTGAAGCGCCATACAAAGGTGTTCTTCTGTTGTTCCTCTATAGTCGAGTAGACCAAAATGTCATCGATAAAAACTATAACGCACTTATCCAACAAAGGCTTATAGATTTGATTCATCATATCTATGAAAGCGACAAGTGCATTTGCCAAACCAAAAGACATTACAAGAACTCGTAATGTCCATAACGAGTCTGAAAAGCAGTCTTTGGTACATCCTTCGACTTTACTCTAACTGATGGTATCTGGACCTCAGGTTGATATGAGAAAACACACTTGCTCCTTGCAATTGATCAAAGAGGTCATCAATCCTGGGAATGGGTACTTATTGTTGATTGTAACCTTGTTCAACTCTCGTAGTCTATATAACCTCATAGACGCATCCTTTCTTAAGCGAACAGAACTGGTGCTCCCCATGGCAATACACTCGGGTGAATAACCCTTGATCCAAAAGCTTGTTAATTGCTTCTTAATTCCTTCAACTCTACCGGTGCCACGCAGTATGGAGCTTTCGATATTGGCTCGGTATTTAGCATCAAGCTAATCTCAAAATTGATTTCCCTCTTTGGTGGCAATCCAGGTAATTCTTCAGGAAAAGCATCAGGAAATTCATTTACTATAGGTATATCATCCACTTTTGGTCCTTCGCTTTCTTCTTCTATGGCATTGATTTGTTGGTCAATCTCCCCCTCCTCCGTCACTAACTTGAGCGAACTTAATCCCTTCGCCCTTATCTTTCCCATCATATATCCTTAAAGTTCACCTTCTTCTCTCAACAATCTACCGTGGCTTTAACATGGGTCAACCAACTCATGCTAGAAGAATCACTTCATACTTGTTCATCTCCAACACAATCAAGTCACTTGTCATATGATGTCCTTGGATCTCTAAGGAACATTCCTTTAACATCTCTTAGGTGGTTATAACACTACTCGTGGGTGTCTTTATCTTGAAGCTGGTAGTGGTAGTGACTATAAGTAAACCGGTATTTTTGACAAGGTTGGGGGATAGACGAATGGGTGGCTCCGGTATCAAACAAGGTATAAGCAGTCTCACTAGCTACCCATATATTTCCTACATTGAACACGCACTAGTCACTAACCATACTACACTTATCTAAACTATTCTAAAGCTTTAGGCTAAAGAGATGTAGGGATTCTATTATTACGGATTCGACAACATAAAAAATGCTATAGATAAACAAAACAATAGCTTAAGGTTAGGGCTAATTACAACAGTCAATGATCATAGCCTTCGTCTCCCTCCAAGGTAGTAAACTCACATCCTTCTCTCATCATCGGCTTCTTCACACATCCACTGGCCTTCCAGGTTGTAAATTCTCATCCCATGCATCGATGTGCTAGAGCGGTTTTGTTCCCATTGTCCGTTATTGGTTATGATAAAGGCGAACCCTCCTGAAGCACTGGACGGCTTCACTAAGCATTTTTACTCTTTCGGGCATTCATTTGCAAAGTGCCCTAGCTTCTTACACACATAGCAAACACTGTGTTCTTATTGACACTCCAAGATTTTATCTGGGCTTCCGCAAAAATAGCACTTGTTTTGCAATTGTGGGCAAGACTTTGGATAATGCCTGCCTCAGCATTTCCAGCACGTCATCCACCTTAATCACTTCCTTTGACCGCCTCCACTTCCTTTAAATCTTCCAAATGTCTTAAACCTCTTATTCTTAAATCTAGAACTTTGTCCTTCATAAGGCTTCCTTCCAAACACAAACGCCTTCCTTTCTAGAGTTTTTGTCTTCATCTTTTTGTCTCCTTCAATTATCCAAGCCCTTTCTACTAGCTCCCTAAAATTCTGATGTCAAACTCCACCAAACAATCCTCAGGTCCTCATCTAATCCACTCAAGAAAACTTTTGTTTTTTAACTCCTCGCTATACTTATAGGATTCAGGAGGATACTGTATAAGTGATTGAACTTGGTTTCATACTGCTCGATGGTTCTCCCTCTTTAAGAAATATGTAAGAAGTCAGCACTGTACTAAACTCTGAGACTCCTAGAAAATAGTTTTCTAAGAACTCTTCTCAAAACATATCCCAAGTAACTAGAGCCGGCAACTCTCGCTTCTTCGATTCCCACCATACTCGGACATTAAATCTCAACATGCATGTCCCAAAACTAACTCTCAAATGGGCACTTCATAAGTGTCAAACGATCTCTCAACTTGGGCCAAGCAGTCTTCGGCGTCGTCTGGCTTTCGAAAGGCTCCATCGAAGTAGCTGTTACTTTTGATGAAGTCGGGAGCATGTTTCGGTATGATCTCAGCAGTAGCGATGGTGGAAATAGCACAGCATGTGACTGTTTATCGGGTGCTTCCATCGTGGCATCAAGATCATTCTGAGGTAGAGCAAGAGCTGGAATATTTTGATGTTGTTGCTGAATCAAAATAGTCAACAACGGGTTTCATCTGTCCAAGAGCAGCAATAAGTCATTTTTCTCATTCAAGGCAGGAGTAAGGTTATTCTCTCGGTTGGTTTTGCGGAGGTACTCCTTGTTCAGCTAATATTTCGTTGGAATCTCATTGCTTCTATTCTTATGTCTTCTTGGATGATTGTTTAATCGTTTAGATTACGTAAGCTTTAGTTTTCTTTTATATCTCTATAATAACATTTACGAAATAACAAAATCTTAAATATAAGGATCAAAAATCAAAACAAAACATATGGGAATAAATTTGCAAAATAGAAGTTAACATAAGCTTAATAAGAAATCAAGAAATTTAAATTCATGTTACAAGGAAATCACAGGTAAAATCAAAATTAGGAATTTTACTCACAAAAAGAGATAATATAAATGCCATAAAAACAAACAAAGGGATCACATTATTAAGAAATCAATAGATTACTTGTTATCTTTTAAACACTTAACTACATCTTTTAATTAGTTGTGATTTAATAACTAAGGCATTACGTCTTGGGTAAATGCGACACTTTCTTCTCATTGTGGCTCCTCACTTCTTTTCTCAATCTTTCCATTGAGATTTGAGGGAATCCAAGATTGGCTTCATCATTTTCCAATTTTCATTTCTTGAAAGAACATCCTTGCTTTCCATCTGTGATGGGAGAGTCTTTCCGATGTTACCTAAGGTTGGTTGCATAGTCTTTTATGAAAGCATATTTTCCTTTTAGTTCCATTCAAAAAGCCAGTTAACTTTGTTTTCTTGCTATTTGCAACTCAAAAGTTGTGTTTTCTTGAGGCTAGAGACAGCTTGAAATCCACCTATTCATTTAAGGGCATAAACTAGTTCTAAGGCATCTATATTCTTAGGCATGGTCATAAAACATATAGTCTCCCATATATCTCCCACTTTCTATATTCTAGGATTTTTCCTAAAACTCTTATGGCTTAATCTTAAACTTATCATGTCTCTAAACTTCTACTTCTAAACTTACTGTTTTCTTCCCTAATCTTGATGCTCTGATAACAATGTAAACTATCGCGCCCCAACGGGTACTCTAAACATGACAGCCCGCCATACACAATATTAAAACTTAAGAATGACTACCTCAGTCTCTTGAAAGCTTCCATATTGGTATAAGACGTACATTCATATCAAAGGGAGATCGGGAGTTATACATTTTAAGTTAATGGCAACAGAACATATGAAATAACACTTAATATATTTCATTAGAATATAAGGTTCTACAACTTCTACAGGGCATTCCAATGATAATCTCCATAATAACATAGTCTTACTAAGACAAATAATTAAAGCTAAAATATTTTAGAAGAAATCTACTCTAAGACTTCAAAACAAAGTTCCTCCAAAAGCTTCCCAAAAGCATAAGTACTACCCGGACGGATAGGGTAGTCACGGGTGCAAAACAAAGGTCCCGTAATATCAAAAATCTATTGGGGAATAAGTATACTAGCTTAATGAGATATTCCTTAGGCAAAAGTACTCATAACAAGCGTTTAAACAAGTTCATTAAACAAGCATATGAAATGCAAGCAACCAAATGATCAAACAATATATACAACTATCCGGTTCTGTACGTATGATGGATTTACCCCTCCATCGGTTGTTAAGGAATGATTTGTGTCACGCCCCAAAGGGTACCTTAAACGTGACAGCCCACCGTACACAATAATAAAACTTAAGAATAACTACCCCGGTCACTCAAAAACTTCCATATCAATACAAGGCATACATTCACATGAAAGGGAGACCGGTAAAGTAATGCATTTTAAGATATTGGCAGCGGAACATACAAAATAACACTTAATATATATTTCATTGAAATATAAAGTCTTACAACTTCTAAGGGGCATTCCCCTGATAATTTCCATAACAACATGGTCTTATTAAGATGAAGATTTTAGAAGAAATCTACTCTAAGACTTCAAAACAAAGTTTCTCCAAAAGCTTCACAAAATAAAGATTCTACTCGGATGATCAAGATGGTCTCGGGTGCAAAATAACAATCCTGCAATATCAAAAGTCTATAGGGGTATAAGCATAACAAGCTTAGTAAGATACCATTTACGCAAAAGTACTCATAACAGGAATTCAATCAAGTTCATTATATAAGCATATGAAATGCAACAACCATATGATCAAACAGTACACACGACTATCCAGTTTCATATGTATGATGGATTTACCCCTCCATCGGTGGTTAGGGAATGATTTGAACTGGGCCCCAAACGACCTCTTTAAAAGTTGCGCGCGTCTTAGGGTTCTAAAGTACCGTACTACTAGTCTCCAGGCTTTCCTTACCAAAAGTGATCGATTCGGCTAGGCTACAACTTGAAGTCGTATTCCCCGAATGTCTTAAATCCTCAAGATGTAGCTAGGCAGCTTACGTTTCCAGTCCCATGCTGAGGAGTAGTAGCAAAAATTTGAAAAGATATTCTAAGTGATATGCATGGGCAATTTTTTATGGGGTATCCAATCCGACATAAATTTATTCAAAGCAATCAAGCAATAATTGCACACATAGCAATACATACATAGAAACAATTATATCAATCACAGATCGGGTTCCGATATACTTATCGTTCATTGATTGTACATAACAATTCACATACCTAATTCTCATGATAACCCGCATGCATATCAATTTTTATCTTTTCCTAACATCTAGTGCTCTATTCTACAAGCACATGCGCAAATACATAAACATAAAGGAAACTCACTCGTCCATAGCGATCTTCTATGAGTCGAAGTAATCATTGGGAAAGAGAAGATATTGGTCCTCGATGCCTAAACAAAAGAAATACTTGAAATGAGTATTTCGTCCAAGATCTATTCAAATTCTCTAATTCTATCTTATTAAATTCGTCAAAATTCGCATGAATGGAAATCCCAACTTAAAATGGCCATAACTTGCTCATTTTAACTCGGAATTTCGCATATTATATACCGATTTCTATCTATTCAAAAAGATCTATCCATTGCTAAGGTCATTTTTATCAAAAGAAGTCATTTAGGACTCGAAATAGTGACGTACAAAAATGTTGAGAAAATTCCAGATTTCAAAACTCAAGTTTTTAAACTTTTCTCCATCCAAAAATCTTTGTACCTAAAATATAGATATTTGTTTGGTAAAAAAAATCCTTTGAATATATGTATAGACTCAAATTATATGCATGAATTTAGTGGTGTTGTCTCAATAATGATTTTTGTAAAACAATGTGTCTTAAAAGTGAGAAAGTACTAAGACTTGAAAATTCCTTTTTTAGTTTTGTTGGGAAATTTTCTTAAATTATTATAAGTGAGTATTTCCTCCATTTCTTAATATTGAGAATAATTAAATTTTCAAAAAGTAATTTTAGTCTTATTAAGATTCCTACAACTTCATTTCTTAGTACATTTTTCAAAATATTTCTTGGTTATGTGTTCTATAGTTTTTCTAAAGTTAGATCCACTTTAAATAAATAATATCAATGATCTTATAAGTTATTTATTATTTTTATTTCCTAAGTAAAGCTTATCCTTAGAAAGGTTATTATTTGATAATTTTGTAAAACTTATCTAAACCTTAGTATGTTGATGAAAGCTTTACATATGAGTTTAAAAAAACTTTTGTTAAACAAAGAATTTAATTTAAAGAAACTTTCTTATTTCATTGGTTTGAAAAGAGAGTTTGTGATAACTTTATTTTATGTATTCATTGATAAAATCTCATATAGTATTATTACTAAAACTTGAGCTAACTTATCTAACTTTAAAAAAATATTTGTTAAGATAAAACTTTAAGTTTTTATGGAAAAATCATTTCTTATATGACAAAATTTATTTTTAAAGAGAGTTCTTATTTTTACTACTTAGGAAAACTCCTTTTCATTATGGTTGGGACAATATCAACATGTTCATACATGAATGAGATTATGTAGATATGAGAGATATAACAATATAACAATATCACATAATAAGATAAGATATATATAATAATAAATAAGAGCATAATAATAAAGTCAAGTATTGAACCTTAGCTTCATCAAGGTATCTCGAGACTAAGAATAGACTAGTCCCAAAAGGAATAGAAAAGAAAAAAAAAATTGTTTTGACTTGATAAAGATAAGTCTAAGACTAGAAAGACTAGTCTTAATAATAGCATAAAATAAATAAATAAATTGCAAAGCATAGAAATAAATAAATAACAATGAGCTTATATGCTCTAAAGAAATATATATACATAATATACATAATACTATATATAAGTTAGATTATAACAAATAATAATAACAATAACAATAATAACAACAACATAATAATAACATAATGGAAGACATGAACATGAACATATTGTTGCTTCTTTAACTCTCATCAGCTAAGAAACATACACTAAGCTCATACTAAGTTACATGAACATGATGAGTATATGTAAGAAATTTTACCTAAGGTTATGTGTTTGTTGAAGAGGAATAGAATGGGTTGTAGTAAATGTGGAAGATGGTTTTATGGAGAGAAGAGAGGACTTGGGAGAGTATTGAGAGAGAGTATTTTGAGTAATTTTGATAGAGTTTTAATAGGAAATGAGTTGTGTGAAAGAATGAAGGAGGAAGGGGATATTTATAGATTTTTGGAGTGGAAATTAGATGTAATTAAATAAATTGATAGAGAGAGAGGGGAGGCACCAGTTTTGGCTTGTAAAGGGGGGGAGGAAATTATATATTTTGTTTTTGTAATAAAAAGAAGTAATGTGTAAAGTGTGATGTGATTAAAGTTGTATGGGAAGTAAATTGTAAGGTATAGGTATAGTAGTGTGTAAAAGTAGAGTGTAAGAAAAAGTAGAGATAGAGAAATAGTAATGAATAATAGAAATAGTACTATGATTAGTAAACTAGACAATTAAAATACCAATAGTAAAGAAAATACGCATAAACGGCCTATACCTGATATTTTTAGCTATTGAAAAATTCTAAAACTGATATTTTTGAAAACCTTATATTTTTACGAGTCTATTAGTATTATCAGAATATTTTCATTATCCGTTGCATCGAGGCACGGTTTTTAAAACTGATCCCGTTTAGATCCAAAGACGCTAAAAATTACGAATTGGATATTTTTAAACTTTCCTATATTATTACAAAATATTATCCATAATTATCTCAATTTTATTGTCTAGGTGTTAAAAACGGGATTAGGATCTAGATTCATTATATTAAACATAGAACTAAGTTAACTTTAGGGTTTCGTTTGACTTTAGGTTCTAGGGTTTACTTATATTACCGAAAAATCTAGGGGATTACAATTTGAACTAGCCCCAATCGACCTCCATGAAATTTTGCGCACGTCTTGGGATTCCAACAATCCGTACTACTAGTCCCCAGGCTTTCCTTACCCAAAGATCAACCAGCTCGACTACAACTTGAGGTCGTATTCCTTAAACATCCTAAATCCTCAAGATGTAGCTAGAGCTTATCTTTCCAGTCCCACACTAAGAAGTAGTAGAAATGATATTCTAAGTGATATGCATGAGCAATTTAGTTTAAGGGAATTTTCAATCCGACATTAATTCATTTAAAGCGATCAAGCAATAATTGCACACATAGCAATACATACATAGAAACAATTATATCAATCATAATAGGGTTCCGATATACTTATCGTTCAATAATCGCACGTAACAATTCACATACATAATTCCATGATACCCACATCATATCAATTTTATCTTTTCCTAACATTTAGTGCTCTATTCTACAAGTATATGCAAGAATACATAAACGTAAAGAAACTTACTCGTCTATAGCGATTTCCTATCAATCAAAGTAATCCTCGTGAAAGAGAAGATCTTGGTCCGTGTCACCTAAACAAAAGAAATACCCGAAATGAGTATTTCATCCAAGATCAACTTAAATTTTCTAATCTTATCTTATTGAATTCGTCAAAATTTACATGAATGGAAATTCCAATTTAAAATGGTCATAACTTGCTCATTAACTCGAATTTCACATATTATATACTATTTTCTATCTACTTGAAAATATCTACCAATTTCCAAGGTTATTTTTATCAAAAGAAACCATTTGAGTCTCAAAGCAGTGACGTATAGATTCATCATGAAAATTCCATATTTCAAAACTTAAGTTTTCAAACTTTTCTTCATTCAAAAATTCTTATACAAAAATATAGATATTTTTATCATTGAAAAATCTCTTGAATATATATATATATATATATATATTCATATTATATGCATGAATTTAGTGGCGTTGTCTCAACAATAATTTTTGTAAAATGATGTGTCTTGAAAGTTAGAAAATGCTAAGACTTGAATAATTCTTTTTAGTTTTGTTGGAAAAATTTCTTAAATTAAAATACGTGAGTGTTTCCTTCTTTTAACTTCATTTATTAACCTTTGAGAATACTTTAAAATTTCTAAAAATAATTTTAGTCTTTTTAAGATTCCTATAACTCCATTCTAGTAGTTGAAAAATGTAATTTTTCTAAATATTTCTTGGTAGTGACTAAAGTTTCTTAAAGTAGTTATGTTTATGTTTTCTAAAGTTTTTCTAAAGTTAGCTCCACTTTAAATAATATCAATGATCTTCTAAGTTATTTACTAATTTTACTTCCTAAGTAAGGTTTATCTTTGAAAAGGTTATTCTTTGATAATTTTGTAAAACTTGTCTAGACTTTAGTATTTTAGAGTGTTGATGGAAAAATTCAATAAATGAGTTTAAGAAAACCTTTGTTAAACAAAGAATTAGTAATATTAAGTTTTAAAGAAACTTTTCTTATTTCATTGGTTTAAAAAGAGAGTATGTGAAAATTCTATTTTATGAAATCTCATGTAGTATTATTAAAAACTTGTGATGAACTTATCTAAATTTTGGAAATAGGTTTGTTAAGACGAAACTTTAAGTTCTTATGGAAAAACTCATTTCCTAGATCACAAAGATTTATTTTTTAAGAGAGTTCCTATCTTTCTTTATTTAAGAAAACTCCTCTTATTTTTGTTGAGACAATATCAACATGTTCATGCATGAATATGTAGATATGAGAAATATGACAATGTTAAATAATAGGAGAATAAATATATAAGAATAAATAAGAGCATAATATTAAGGTCAAGTGTTGGAAACCTTAGCTTCATCAAGGTATCCCGGGACTAAGAATAGACTAGTCCAAAAAAGAGAAAGAAAATTATATTGACTTGATGAGGACAAGTCTATGACTAGAAAGACTGGTCTTAAAATAACATGAAATAAGTAAATAAATTGCAAAGCATGAAAATATATAAATAAAAAGTGAGCTTATATGCTCTAAAGGATATATATAGATACATAAATATATTTAGTTAGATATAAATAAGAAGTTAACATAATAACAACAATAATAATAACATAATGGAAAATATAAACATGAACATATTTTTGCTTCTTTAACTCTCACGAATCTAAGAAACATACACTAAGTTTGTAAACCTCTAATTTTTAAGGTAATTTTGAGCTAAAACCTTAAGCCGGAAAGTCAACCGAAAGCCTTAAATCAACAAATTTTTCCAAGAAACCCTAGCATTTTAGGTCCGGCAACCTCACGTTCCTAAACCAAGAAGTCGAAATGCAAGTGAAGAGTGTAGTTCAGTTTGTAATAATATTAGGGTGCTTAAAAAGATCAGATTAGTGGATTTTCAACCTATTTCGAACCCGATCGTATAAAGACTTCGAAAAGCATGTCCCGGGGCTCGAGATATTAAATATATGTTATTAGTGCCTATAAACTCGTAATTTCATAAGATTTCCAAATATATCAGATATATAATTTTCGAGTTATAAAAGTTATTGTTATAAATTTTTATCGTATTTTCATTACTACCGGTACTTTAATTGTCTAATCTACTTTTTAATTTCTTTCACACTATTCATCAAGTATAACTACCCATAACCTACTCTTACATCCTTACTACCTATTCTTACAATATTTCATCATTTTTCTTACAATTTACTTTTTCAATACAACTTTTACTACTTAAATTAATTATTTAATTTTGAAACTTACACAACATACATCCCTCTCTCTCCTTTATGCAAACCAGCACCCCCCTCTACCTTGCTTTCTCTCATCTGTTGATTTTTCCTTCTTTTGTTTAATCACACAAACCCTAAATTCTCTTTTCTATAAATACCTCTTTATGCCTTCACCATTTCACTTTCTTTCTTTCTTCATTTTCACTTTAGAAAATTTTTGCAAAACTTCTCCTCCCTCCTCCAAATGTCATGACACTCCCTCTCTCTACACACACGCACACTTTTTTTTCCTTCAAGTTTTCTTGTTCCAAACCATTATAGGTAACAGATCTATACTTTGCTACCTTAAAAACATGTAATGGCAAGATCATTCATGTGTGATTTCACTCAAAAATCCCCATGAGCTTAAGCTAGGGATGTGGAAACACTTGAACATGAGATCCTTGCCATCACAATGTTATAGATCTTGTTGTTTAAGTTAGTTTGCTATTACTTTGTTTATTTACTAAGTTATGTTGTTATTATTAATGTTTTGTACATATATTCATCATTTAATCATATCCACATAAAGATCATAGAGTTCATGCATTTATGACTAGTGTAATAAACTAGATCTAGTTGTTTTGAATTCATAAATGCATTAGGCTTTTATTTTATGCACATAAATAACTTGTAATAGCATGATAATAGTAGGAAAATGTTAGAAACCTTATTTACTTTAGTTTCAACCAAAATGATTTTTTTGAAAATTCGGATAAAAAATGAACCATATTTAGAAAAAGTCATTTTTCAACTTCAAAATGTGTATTTTATATTAAAAATGAAAGGCTTGGGGAATAGGTATCATAGATAAGCGATCTTGATGAGCAAAGCTTAGATCTACTAAGGAATATTTTCAAAACAAGGAAAAATTTACAAAAGTTATGTTTCAATCCTAATAACAAACTTGAAATTCGTAATAAGGAAAGCTTGAAGTGTAAACACCTATTTTTCAACTCCAAAACAAGATTTTTATTGAAGAAATGGAAGCCTTAAGAAGTAGGTTTGATTAGGAAATGGTTTTTGAAAGATTAAATAAGTTTTACAAAAGAAACAATCTCAAAAGGAAATTTTAAAATTTGGATTTGAAAATGACCACTATTTAAACATTTATTTCCAAATGTCAAATTGATGATTTTTATGGAAAAACAGAAGTCCTAGGGGATACATGTAATAATTTTGACAAGGATAAAAGGAGTTTGTCAAAGTATAATCCTAGAACAAGGAATGGTTTCAAAAAATAGATTAAACAATGTTTTCATTCCTTAAAAATTTTGTAAAATCGTAACTAGGTAGACTACCTATGAAAACATCCATTTTCCAATTCCAAAATGAAGAATGTTATTAAAATAATGAAGGTGTTAGGCATATAGGTCATCAAGATTGAGTTTTGATAAAAGCAAGTGTGATTTTGTAAGAAATAGAACTAGTTTTCTCAAGTTTAGTAATTTTAAAAGTTTTGCAAAACAAAAGTTTTCTAAAAGAACTCTTGGTATTATATCATTAAGAATATACATATAGATAGTTCATCTCATAACATTCATGAGAATAACTTGTAGGTATTGCATATATACATGATGCACTTGGTAGAAATAAAGTTAGGAAAATAGTGTCTTATACATCCTATTAAACATACTCTAAGCACATGAGGAAATAGATTTACCAACACTCATGAATCATGCATGATATTGAGTCATCTATGTATATAATAGAGTCTCTCAAGATATAATGATAGCCAAGTATCTATCAAAGCTTTAGAATGATGCTTGGTTTGAATTTAGGAGTTGAATTGTGGGATGGGAATTTCGTATGGCATTCGTACTCTACTGTTCATGGACTTAATGACCTTTTTTGACGTAAATAACTTTAGAAATAGATAGCTCTCGTTGAATAGGTAGAAATCGGTATATAATATGCAAAATTCCAAGTTAAAATGACCAAGTTATGGCCGTTTTATGTTGGAATTTCCTCTTAGACGAACTTTGACGAATTTGTTAGAGTAGAATTCATAAGTTCATTCAAACTTCATAGAAATACTTGGAGTTATTTCTTTTGATTAGGAGACTTGGGAGACGAACTAGACCTTCCCAAGGACTATTATGATTAAGTGGATTTTCGCACCATGGCAAAGTGAGTTCACTATCTTTAAATTATATGCTTATGAATGTGCTTGTAACGACAGTGGCATTAGCTTTAGGGCAAGATAAAATTGGAGTGTGCATGTGAATTCAAATTGTTTGAATCGATGATAAGAATATCGGAAATGGAATTGTTGTAAATATTGTATGATTTAGTATAGAATTGAAGTGTCTGTAAATATCTGTGATCGCCCATAAATTGTTAATTAATATGCCATGATCTTATAATCAAATTGACATGCATACCATATGTTGAGTTACATTGCATAGGCTATTATACCTTTGTAGGAAGAAGGCATAATAGTTGAGCAACGAGGGGGACCTGTAAACTCGAATGTTGGCGTAATGGCCGGAATTGAAATAGTAGTGGTGTAGGCACTTGTATCAACTACAAATTGTGTGTGGGTGGGCACCTGTATTAACCACAATATAAATGAGAAAAATTGAAATCTATGGTTATATGGGTCTGAAACACCTAACCCCAGATGGAGGGCGTAAATCCATTCAACATAAGACTCTCAGAAAGTCTTATGTATTGTATGCTTATGTGCTTATGTATTTCATATGGTTGTTAATATAACTTGCCTGATATATATTGCTTGTTGAGTATTTAATTTTGGAAGTGAAACTCATGAAGCTCGAAAGCTTATACCACTATAGTTTCCTATTGCAGTATGATTATTTATGGCTATCCCCAAGATGCCACTTTCCTCAGGTACAGTTTGGAATTTAAGGAGCTTTTTTAAGAATTTGAGACCTAGATGTTAGGCATAGACTTTTAGTTGAATCTCCTTAATTATATATATATATATATATATATGTTTATGTAAGAGACTTTTGTGACCTAAGGACTCTTATATTTTGACGAAGATATGCCCCTTAGATTATGTAATAGATTTATCTGGTTATAACTATTATGATTTACATTCTTATTACTATGAATGTCTCCTTAAGCTATTTCGATTCAAAGTATGGTTCCCTATATGTTGAACGTGAGCCTTACACCCGGTGTTTAAACTCATGGGGTGACTAAGGTTGTCATACTTAAGTTTAGATATTGAGTGTGGCAGACTGTCCCGTTTAAGGTACCCTTTGGAGCATGACAGTTTAAGTCCGTGCTAAGGTATATGAACATGACGATTGTAGGTAAGGAATCTTACCTAAGTTTATGTGTATGTTGAAGAGGAAAAGAAGTTGTAGTAATATGTGGGAAATGGTTTTGTTGAGAGAATAGAGAATTTTGAAGAGAATTTTAGAGAGGAGTTTGTGGTGTGATTTTGGTAGAGTTTTGATATGAAAATGAGTTGTGTGAAAGAATGAAGGAAGAATGGAGTATTTATAGAATTTTAGATTAAAAATTAGATGTAATTAAAAAAATGAAATTGAAATAAAATAAGGATGGAAAGGACAAGGGGGACCGCCGGCCATGCTTAGAAAAGAGGGAAAAACTGATTTATTTTGTTGTTTTGTAATAAAAAGAAGTAATGTATAAAGTGTGATGTGATTAAAAGTTGTATAGAGAAGGTAAATTGTAAGGTATAGGTATGGTAGTGTGTAAGAATAGGTTGTAAGAAAAAGTAGAAATAGATAAATAATGAATAGTAGAAAAGTACTATGAATAGTAGACTAGCCAATTAAAATATCGGTAATAAAAAAAATACGCATAAACGGTCTATATCTGATATTTTTAGTCACCAAAAAATTCTAAAATTGATATTTTTAAAATCCTTATATTTTTACAAGTACAATGGTATTGTCAAAATATTTTCATTATCTGGTGTACCAGGGCACAATTTTAGAAAACTGATCCCGTTTAGATCTGAAGGACACTAGAAATTTGCGAATCTAATATTTTTAAACTTTCCTATATTATTACGAACCATCATCCACAATTATCTCAATTTCGTTGTTTAGGGTTTAAGAGCACGGGATTACCGGAGCTAGACTCGCCAACTAAACATAGAACCAGGTTAACTTTAGGGTTTCGGTTTGACTTTCGGTTCTTAGGATTCACTATAATTACCGAAAAAATCTCGGGGCTTACACTTAATCCCTAAGTTCCATATCCTAATGCAATAAGTACACTAATGCATCTTGCTAATAATACAAGATTTGATATAGCCTTTTTAGTTAATTTGTTAGTAGGATATGGTTATTCACCAACCCAAAGATATTGGAATGACATTAAGCATATACTGTGATATGTTTAAAGAATTGTTTATTTGAGATTTTTTACACAAATGAATTTAGACATCAATTAATTGGTTATACAGATGTAGGATATTTGTTTGATCCACATAAAGGTCCATCACAAATAGGTTACATTTTTACTTATGGAAAATTAACTATGTCTTGGAGTTCTACAAAGCAAACGATAGTTGATATTTCCTTAAGCTATACTAAGATAATAGCTAGTCATGCAGCAAGTAGAGAATATATTTGACTAAGATCAATAACCAAACATATTTGAGAAATATGTGATCAATCTTCAAATAGTGAAATCTCAACAATAATTTATGAATAAAACGCAACATGCATTGCTTAGTCAAAGGAGGGATATAAAGGCAGATAGAACAAAACAATTTTTTTTTTTTTTTGTGAAATCAATATTCAACAAATTCACTTAAGTGATAATCTAATAAATTTATTCGCTAAGGCATTGCCTACTACAACATTTAGAAAATTGGTTTATTGTGTTAGAATGCGACTTAAAGATTTCCAATAATATTGTAAATAGGGGGAGTTTAGCATTGTGCTTCTCTTTTTCTTAACCAAAACTTTTATCCTACTGAGTTTTACTTGGCAAGGTTTTTAACGATACCATAGCTAGTTGCATTTGCAAAATGGACATCTAAAGGTCAATGTTCTTAGTATATGGTTCTATATGGATGGGCATTCTATTTCTTATAACCTTTATTTATCCCATACCTTTTATTTCTCATGTCCATTTATCTACTATATTTCTATTTAGATGGTCTATGTTTCATCTATCTCTGTATCTGATATATTATCTTATTTGTATCAAGTCTGTTTAATCTATTTATGAGTAAATATTTCTAATTTTCATTAGTATCTGTTTCTTAACAAATTTAAGAACGTTTGTGTGTCGTCTACATACCAACAAAACAAACATCAAGATCTGCTTGTTTTATTTTTTCTTAGTTAATTTGACATCTTATTTTTATCATTTTCAAACAAATATTTGCCAAGAAATAGATACATATGAAAAATAGATATTTTTTACTTATAAATTGATCAAAGAAATAAATACAAATAATATATAGAAATAAAAATCAAATAATCCAAATAGACTGATACGACCTAAACAAGAAGGAATCGAAGGAAACCAAGGTGGCTCAAGGATTATAACTAAATAATCTGAATAATCAGTTCATGTAACAGATTTACTTGTATACATTCAGCTCAATACAGGTAACAGCATTGTAATAGGTGCAAAACAAAATAACAACGCCACTAGACAGCTGGCATAATAGAAAGTGTATAAATACAAAGATATAATGAAAGGGAAAGGCATCTGGTTACTTCCCAAAATTAGACAGAGTGTCTAAAGGAGTTTCTTGGTGACTCGAACTACCAAGCACATATCCTCTCACGTACATCACCTGCACTTACACAAACAGTTAGAGTTAGGATTTCATACACGAGAGAAAGAGAGACACAACACGAGAGAGAGAGAAATATCAATTAGGGTTGAGAGTTATCTGAGAAGTGGAGAGCGTGTTTGAGAAGCCAGCAAGTTAGGGTTAGAGTTTAACTCTGTGAGTGGTGGACCGAACCAACTTATACTAAGGCCTTATCATTTGGTGCTCTCGCATCCGATCTTCAACCTCCATTGTTATGGCTCCAGAACTTCGTAGTTCTACTCAACATGATTCATATTTTGTTAAACAATTATTGCTTGCAATTCAAGAAAGTTTAGGATTGCTTACATCGTGTATTGAAAAGTTGGAAGTCGATCACAATTTTGATGAAAATTCTTCAAGGAATCAGAATCAGAATGATTCATCATATTCCAAACATGGATCTGCGCTATCTGATTCTTTACTCAAGGGGATCAAGTTAGAAATCCCCAAGTTTACCAGAACAGATGTTTTGAGGTGGCTGTTTTAGGAAGAACAATTTTTCGAATTCCATGAAGTTCAAGAGGAACAACGCATTACTATTTGTTCTTTTGCACTAAAGGGGGGTGCTCGTGAATGGTATAAATGGATGTTCAGAAACAAGCAATTAAGTTCATGGAAGAAATTTATAGAAGCATTGACTTACAGATTTGGCCCATCTCCTTATGAAGATGTACATGGATTATTGTCCAAATTGGTACAAACTACTACTGTAGCATTGTATCAATCACAATTTGAAGCCCTAGTCAACAGAATCGAAGGCTTATCAGATGTTTTTCTTCTCAGTTGTTTCATTTCTGGATTAAAACCTGCTATCAAGAGAGAATTACAATTAGCTCGTCCAAAAGATATGATTGAAGCCATTTGGTTAGCTAGAATGCACAAGAACAAACTGAATGATCAAATCAAGCAGTACAAGCCATATCATTTTCAACCTCCACAATCTTCTTCTAATTCTGGTACTCTTCAATTTTCTAAACCTTTTACTTCTAATGTTTCAACACACAAACCATCACATTCACTTCCTATTAAACAATTGACATCTGAAGAAATGCAAGCCGAAGAGAGAAAGGATTATGCTTCAATTGTGATGAGAAATTTCATAGGAACCATAAATGTAAAGCCAAATTTCTCATATTAATGTCTTCATCTGACACTATTCTGAAGATAATGATTCTGTTGATGCATCTGATGTTGAATATGCAATGCATGAATGATTCTTGTGCAATTAGTTATCATGCTCTCAATGGATTTCATGTTCCTAGAACTTTACGTTTTTCTGGCCAAATTAATCAGAAACTCTTAATGGTATTGGTTGATTCGGGTAGTACTCACAATTTTATTCAGACTAAGATAGCAAGTCAAGTGGGTTACCCATTCAACCTACTACTAGATTTCCAGTGGTTATTGGCAATGGACAAAAGCTTTATTGTGAAGTGTGTGTAAGGATGTTATGTTGCACATTCAAGGGTTGGAGTTTCTGGTCAATCTCTATGTATTACCTATACAAGGCTCAGAAGTGGTATTGGGTGTGGACTGGTTAGAGACCCTAGGTCCTGTAACCATTGAATATAGTACCCTCACGATGCAATTTTTGCACCAGGGACACTCAGTGGTGTTACATGGATCAAAATCTAGCTAGGGGGTCAGATTTCTTTCAATCAACTCCAAAGATTACTTAAAGATGATTCAGTGGCTTCATGTTTTTCTTTGGAGGCTCAGGTGGACAGTACATCACTTCAATTCACCAACAACACACTTGTCGAGCAAGTGTTGGGCAAATATAATCATATATTCGAGCCACCCTCATCATTGCCTCCATTACAATCAGTGCAACATCGAATACACTTGAAGGAAGGAATCTCAGCTATCAATGTGAAACCATACAAATATCCTCATTTTCAAAAGGCAGAAATTGAGAAACAAGTACTTGAGATGCTAGAGCAGGGCATTATTCATAATAGCACATCACCTTTTTCTTCTCCAGTTCTTTTGGTGAAGAAAAAAGATAGTAGTTTGAGATTTTGTGTAGATTATAGAGCTTTGAATGAAGCTACTATTAAAGATGAATTCCCCATTCCAACAATTGATGAGCTATTGGATGAATTAAAGGGAGCCACAATATTTTCCAAGCTAGATTTAAGGGCGGGTTATCATCAGATTAAAATGTATCCTTCTGATGTTGAGAAGACGGCATTTAGGACTCACGAGGGCCACTACGAATTTTTGGTTATGCCTTTCAGCCTTAGCAATGCTCCAGCAACTTTCCAATCCATCATGAATACTATTTTCAAGCCTCACTTGAGAAGATTTGTTATAGTCTTTGATGACATTCTTATCTACAGTGAGACACTTGAATTACATCTTACACATTTGGATAAGGTATTGTCAATTCTTGCTAAACATACCATGTTTTTAAAAAAATCCAAATGTGTCTTTAGACAGGGATCTATAGAGTATTTAGGACATGTGGTGCATGCGGAAGGTGTATCACCTGACCTAGGGAAATTGGTGGCTATTGAAAATTGGCCAGAGCCAACATCACTAAAACAACTTAAAGCTTTCTTGGGATTGGCCAGATACTATAGAAGATTTATTAAGTCTTTTGCTTCTATCGCAAGTCCTCTGACTGATTTGTTGAAGAAGGACAGTTTTCAGTAGGATAGCACTGCTTTACAGGCTTTTATTGCTCTCAAACAAGCTTTGAAACAGGCTCCTATCTTGGTCTTACCAGATTTTACCAAACATTTTGTCATTGAGTCAATGCATCGGGTACTGGTATTGGGGCTGTATTACTACAAGAGAGTAAACCTATTGCTTTCTTTAGTAAGAAATTACCTACTCATTTAGTCAAAGCATCAGCTTATGTGCGTGAACTGTATGCAGTAGTGGAAGCAGTCAGAAAGTGGAGGCAGTATTTGTTGGGGTCACATTTCACTATCAAAACAGATCACAGAAGTCTAAAAGAATTACTCACTCAAGTAATTCAGACTCCTGAGCAACACAAATATCTGACCAAGTTACTTGGATATGATTACTCTATTGAGTACAAGGCTGGGAAAGAGAATGTGGTGGCAGATGCTCTTTCAAGACAACATGAGTTTAGTTATCTTGCTTTTCCATGCCACACTTCACTTTTGTTGACAAATTGAAACAGGAATACACGACTTTACCAGCATTTATAAAAATTATTGCTGACTTGAATGCTGGTCATCCTCTAAAATGGAATCTAGATGGTTCAATGAATAATTTTCAAGGATCATCAATTATTTCTGGTTCCTACATCCTCACTGATTCCACTCATTTTAGAGGAATTCCATAGTATTCCTACAGCAGGACATTTCGGGGTCAAGAAGACATATCAGAGAATATTGGCTCAATTTTTTTGGCCTAGGGTTAAGCATGATGTGGAATTGTTTGTTCGGGGCTACTTAACTTGTCAACAAACCAAGTATAGTACTCAAAGTCCAGCTGGTTTACTACAACCTTTACCTTTACCCGAGTTGATTTGGGAAGACTTATCAATGGATTTTGTTATTGGTCTTCCAAAATCTCAGGGGTACACGGTCATGTTAGTCATAGTGGACAGACTTTCCAAATACTGTCATGTTGGTCCACTTGACTCTCATTTTACTGCAACAAAGGTGGCTCAATTGTTTTACAATTGGTAGTCAAGTTACATGGCTTTCCTAGGAGCATTGTCAGTGATAGAGACAGTATTTTCATGAGTAAATTCTAGCAAGAATTATTCCGTTTGAGTGGCACAAAACTCTTCACGAGTAGTGCTTATCATCCTCAAACGAATAGACAGACCGAAGCTTTGAATAGGGTACTGCAACAGTACCTCAGGAGTTATGCTATGGATAGACCACAGGATTGGGTTTCTTATTTTCCTTGGGCAGAATTTGCCTATAATGTCTCTTATCACTAAGGAGCAGGGACTATACCATTTGAAGTTGTCTATAGCAGAAGTCCACCCACCATTCCAATGTACTTGAGGGGTAGTTCAAAGCTAGAAATTATTGATTATGAGCTGAAGAATAGAGATGAGAATTTATCCCTTCTTAAAACTCATCTATTATCAGCTCAACAGAGGATGAAGGCTCAGGCTGACAAACATCGCACTGATGTATTTTTGCAGAAGGAGACATGGTTTTTGTAAAGCTTCAGCCCTACAGACAGGCATCATTAGCAGGGGATTATCACAAATTATCAAAGAAGTATTACGGTCCATATAGGATCTCTAAGAGATTGGTCAAGTTGCATATGCTTTGCAACTACCTGAAGGCTCTAGGATCCACAACACTTTTCATGTCTCTTGTCTAAACCAGCCTATGGATCAGTACTACCAAGTCTAGAGTTACCACCTAGGGTTTTTTACAATAACCCTATTTTAGAACCTCTACGTATTTTGGATTCTAGGGTTCTTTTGAGACATGGTCAACACATCGACAGATTTTAGTACAGTGGTTGAGACTACCACAAGAAGACACAAGTTGGGAGGATCTTAATCTGTTCAAACAACTTTACCCACATTTTCACCTTGAGGACAAGGTGTTATTTCAACAGGGGGAGACATCTGATACGACCCAAACAAGAAGGAATCGAAGGAAACCAAGGTGGCTCAAGGATTATAACTAAATAATCTGAATAATCAGTTCATGTAACAGATTTACTTGTATACATTCAATCAATACAGTAACAGCATTGTAATAGGTGCAAAACAGAAATAACAACGCCACTAGACAGCTGGCATAATAGAAAGTGTATAAATACAAAGATATAATGAAAGGGAAAGGCATCTGGTTACTTCCCAAAATTAGATAGAGTGTCTAAAGGAGTTTCTTGGTGACTCGAACTACCAAGCACATCATCCTCTCACGTACATCACCTGCACTTACACAAACAGTTAGAGTTAAGATTTCATACACAAGAGAAAGAGAGACACAACACGAGAGATTGAGAGAAATATCAATTAGGGTTTGAGAGTTATCTAAAAAGTGGAGAGCGTGTTTGAGAAGCCAGCGAGTTAGGGTTAGAGTTTAACTCTGTGAGTGGTGGACCGAACCAACTTATACTAAGGCCTTATCATAGACCCCAGTGTTATAATGCTTTATTAACATGTAAGTTATGATGTATCCGCACTATCAATACAGTATCATTCTCTCTTTATGTGATTTTACATTTTTTATGTTGTGTGTTTTTAATTATCAAATCTGAACAAATATAGCTGGAGCTTTAAAATTTTTAAGTTTTCACTTTGGATGCTAAAATCAATTCCAGAAAGCAACTTGAAATTTAAAAGTTATTTCGGCCAAAAGGGAAAAATTAAATTGGAATGAGTATAATATGTTGTTTCAGTTGTTTTGTTTATGTAATTACTATATACTTGCGAAAACGATTGCATTATATGGTGAATGGAAGATCCTATCCGAAAATGGCAGCCCGTTTTATATATTAAAGTTTGGAGAGATATTTACACTCTTTTTACCGAATAGGAAATTTTAAGAAATTATGTACTTCCTTCAATATTCTTGAAATATTTTAGAATTTTCTTATATTTTTTTTATGGGATCAATTCTATCAGTAATTAAATGATTTAAATTCATACTTAATTATGATCAAATTCTTAAAATATTTAATATATTTTAATAATTAGATCACGTAAAATGTAAAATGTAAAATGTAAAATGTAAAGTAAAACAAACCGTGTGGTGCAGCTCTTTTTCCTTTTCATTTCCCACAGATATTTTGCGGCACACTAGATTGAATTCAACTACCGTCATGCCACACGCATTGAATCTCCATTAAAATGTGGAAGCTAGCTGGCAACACGTAAATAACCAATATCTACATTAACCTTAGTCGGTGCATGCAAATCAAGAAAAAAAAATTATTAAAATCATATTATTACTGTTTTTCAAATAAATATTTATCAAGAAATAGATATCGATAAAAAAAATTGATAATTTTATTTATAAACTAACTAATCAGATATAGTATAAATATGATATAAATATAATATAGACAAGTTACAAATACAGATTAGATACAAATACAATAATGATGAAATTCAACTATCTAAACATTTTCACATATGCTCAAAACTGACATTATTAATACTTGAAAAATAACTAAAAGAAAATGCAACGAAATGAAATCATTATAGATGATATGGACCCCTTTCAACTTTATTAATATTAACAAGTCCTTTCATGTCCAACCAACCAATAACTTCTTTAAAAGTTTCCGTTCCCTTATTATTTTGCGTTTTTCTATGACCAGTTGGGTGGAGGCAAAGAATTCAACTGATGGGTATCTATCTCTTTCAAATAATGCTAAGAGGTTTTTAGACCAAAATTGTCACATTTTCAACCATGGATTTTGCCACTGAATGCTTATCTCACTTTCTTTATAGAAGTATGTAAAATTTTTAAGTAAATCCATCATATTTACTAATTAGTGGTGATTATCAAGTTGAATAGATACGGACATAGGGCAGATCTATTTCGTGGCTCGGTTCTAACTTGTCCCATTTGGTTTTAGACTCAGATCCTATCTGGAGAAGCGAGTTTAGACCCTTTAATCTTTGGATACAATGCTCATGGCTGTACCGACATATAAAATTAAATAAAAAAATTAATGTATCATCTTCATTTCATTATTATAATTTTGAGAATGCTATGTGTAACTTTAGAAAGCGATAAGCACAACCTAAAAGGCACTGAAAATACTTTTATATTTAATTTTTGTTAATTTAGTTAAATTTTTAAATACAAGATTTTTATGTAAATCTATACCAAATCAATCAAAAGCCATCATTATAGAGAGAAATTACCTGAAAATTAAAAAAAAATTGATATTTGCTTCTAAAGAGGAAATCTCAAGATTAATCAAATCTGATTCAAGCACATCTACAACTTGTAATATGAGATCTACGAGTAGCTAATCTTGAAAGACATGTAGAAAATAAAACTAGTGAGTCACTGTTTCAAGGGCGGATCTTCTTCACCAAGTACATTCTCTCTCTAGTCTCACTCACTCTCTAAGCCCACTAAACTCTTAGTTACGAGCCTACTCTCCACTTCTATCATCAAAATTGCTATCTCCAAACAAACCTATCTTCTCCATCATCTGCAATCACAGTAGTAACTTAGCATGAAGTCGACTCGCACTAATTTATATCCATGGTGGAAGTTAAAACATCAAGTTGCCACATTCCATCTTAAACCAAAACTGAACTCCACCATGCCAACCACATTGAACCAACATCTAGCCACGCATCAATCTTCTTCACCACATCTCAATGCACCCCAGTGAGTCAACTCAATCATTCACCATCACCTCCACACAACTCACCTAACCAACACAATGACTCAAACAATTCAAACCAGACACCCCCATCAATTGACTAACATATGCATAGCAATATCAAAAACTCAAACCCACAACTTGAAGTACAAGCACTGCTCAAGATCACCAACTGTCTTTGAACCCATTACTTATACGAACTCGGAGACATCCCACCAACCACCATGACTACAATTAGTATTTATGATTAATGTGTACCTTTGGCTCAACTACAATTACATTTTTGGTTTTTTACATTAACAAGCCATTAATCCATGTGGCATTTTATTTGGGTGGCTAAGTACACGTGTCACACAACTATAGGCCATTAATGTTGGCTATGCTAACGGAGGTAGCAGAGTTAGGTGAAGTATTGTTTATGACCTCAAAGAGTTGATTTTAATAGTAAATTGACTAAACCAAAGTTAGGTAGTAATTGAATATTCCAGCAATGTTGTGATAGTGTTCATGACTTTAGTCGTACTATTATTATCATATAAAATTAGTAATTTTAGGTAAATTGTAAGTTGATGTGTGTCAATTAATTAATAATGATCAATAGAGACAACATAGATATGAAAAAAATCATAAATAAAGATGATAAATTACACCAATGGATATCAACATGTGGGAATAAATTTATTTATGGTGTTAATGCTTTAAGTAGTTAATAAAAATAGTCAATGTTTCATAAAGTAAGTCCAACAATATAGCAACTATCAATATTAGAATAATCAATGTATTTCTATATGCGAAATCCAAGATTTCATGTATGAAATTAAGGCATGGTGGAAAAAACTAAACAAGTGTGGAAGTGTACCTAGGTCTATAGAGAAAACCAATTCATATGACTGTTTTAGTCTTCCGGTCTAATATAGTGTTTACTCTCTTGATTTTTCTAATGGATGCAGGAAAAGGCATATTGGGAAAACTCTTACTACAAACCCCAACCTTATTTATAGTCTTTATCATCTTATTTCACTATGATCTATTATAATAAGTAAAATAAAATATATGAGTTTCTGCACATTAAAGTATATACTTAAAAACTTAAAAAGATAAATTTTAAAAGATTTATCCAACAATAACCAAATGATTGCTTTTATTTAAAACACTTATTTTCTTAACTTAATTATACAATCTACGATATACAATTAATCAATATATTGGCCAAGAAAACTGTAAGAGTCAATGTTCCAATATGCTCATTGTGTCAATATTGAAATTCTTTTTTTGTTTATTAATTTTCTTTTTCTTATTTTTTTCTCAAGAAAGCTTTATGTTTGACTAATTTTATGAAACATTAATAATTTTTTTAATCACTCAAAATATTAATATGTTAAAGAAACATACTCTATTATATGTTGCCAAAAAAATATATAGAAATCTAAAATTTTCATGAAAAACCTTAGGTATGAAAGTAAGTTTATCCTAAATATAACCATTAATGAAATAATAATAATAATAGTATACCATTAGAATGGTGTCGTAATTTCTGCAAACTTATATGCACTCTATAGTTAGACTATCGATTTCGGCCATTATTACAACCTTTGATACTCTATAATAAATATGAAAATCTGATACTTCACGACGTGATTCTAAAGGCAAAATGACATTCAAGCCGCTGGACGCAAGATTTTGACGTGAATGTATGAAAAAACGGACTGCTAAGGGTTTAGCACAAAAGTCAAATTTATTCAATATACGTGTTGGAAGAGACCACTGATATCCTATTCAACTAACACGAAAAGGACCATTCATATATATTTCTTCTACTTTAACCAATGAGATTGCTCTAATCTTTCGTTTAGTCCATTGGATGGCTAAGAATTTCGCTTCCAACAGGAGAAAAAAAATGATGGAAGAATGTTTCCAAGAGTTGGAATAATTAATTCACTTTTTGAAAAACTATTTTTTATTTATATTTTATTTTTATTCTGCAAACAAATTATTTTTAATAATTCTGCTTCCATGATTATGTGATAAGGGTAAGCAAATAATCTCATTGTATTACTGTTCCCTACTCAATCGTAAAAGTTTTAAGTAGGTGTAGAAGGTCACATCATAAATTCCACATAAATTTTTTAGACTTGCTCTCACAAAGTCGCATTTTAGTATAAGATCGTCATGTACTATATTAACCATGGAATCTATACACTAGTGTATACTGAGTACGAATTTTAGTGTACCTAGTATTCATCCTTAAAAGAGTTATAAAATGATGTTCATAAATGAAATATAGAACAATAATTTTATTTTTTTAACCAAAAATTGTTTAAAAAATTGAAGAAAGAGCCCCCATAAGTTAAGCAGCCTATATAGCTAATTCTAAGGCAGCCTCTCACATTCATATTTTCCTTCCCCTTATTCTTTCTTTTTTTCTCTTAACTAATTTCTCAAGTGGAATAGAGGAGAAATAAAAAAATTATACTTTAATAGTGGTTATTAGGAAGAATTGGTTAGAATTTCATATTCTAACTTTTACTTCATCTAAAGTTTTATTATAGGCAATATTTATTACATTTTCTTTTTTTGCTAGAAAATAGAAACATATTCCATTAACAATAATATAGATTGACTCCACAAACAAGGTATGAAGTCCAAACAAAACAATTAAGAGATGGGGGTCTAAAGACCTAGTATAAAATAAACACATCCCTTTTACAACTAAGGATTGAAATATGTTTTTTATAACATGAATTCTATTAAAAAAAAAAAGAATGAAAAAATTAGCACTCTCATCAAACAAAATCCCATGAAAAGATGAAAAACAAACAAACAAAAAGAAAAGGGAAAAAAACCCACTTATTTTAAAAACCACCAACACTCCAATATTTGCACAGTCATCATAGTTTCATTCTAAGTGGATTTGTATATGTGAGGTTGTGAAGGTAGAAACATAATATCAATGGTTTAATTGTTACACCCTAAATAGGTCTAGAGCATCAATAGTTCCGCCACATATAATACTTAGGTGTTATACACAAATGTTAACTTCATCTACGTAAGTTTCTAACAAATTTTAGAATAGCAAATTTGCATTTAAATTTATTAAACAATAGAATTGTTTCTTATACTTATTGCAATGTTTACTTCACTTTACTATTTGCAGTATTAGGAATATAACATGAAATATTAAACTTTATTTGTTTGCATTGGAATATAATCAAATTTATTCAACTTCAGTTGTTCTAATAACCCTTACCCCTGAATACACATTTGGCACTAGCATATAGATTATATATGTGTTGTGTATGTGTATGTGTATTTTTGTATATTATATTATACATACTATAAATATTATATTTAATTATATTCTCTCTATATGTTATATCTAATCTATTATGATATTGCTCAACTATAAGGAGATAGAATTCTAATTATCAAGGCGTCTTTTAGTGTAATGGCTTGGGGATTATTAGAACTATAAAGTTAAGCATATTCAATGAAGAGCACTTACAAGATGAGTAGCCTCCTAAGTAGCAGCTAAAATCAAGGACAAAACTGTGCACAGTATTTCACCAAAGTGGATAATATCTCAATGGGTGGGAGTTCTACGGATTAAATCAATTACATACTTATCATTATGTTATATATAATTCATATTATATACATAACCTACTAAAACCACCTCTCTCATTCACTTTATATTTCCTTTTCTTTCCACTTCTTCTTCCACTAATTCATAAGTTTCTAATATTCTTTATATATCATAAGATGTTAGAATGATGAAGAGAGAAATTTATTTTTTTTTTTTAGTATAACAAGTTTTGCTACAATTTGTACATATATTTTTGCTATAATTTCCACAATTTGTGTATACACACACAAATGTCTTTAATATATAAACTCAAGATTTATGAAAAGATATGATAAAATTTATAGATTCCATTGATCACTATAGTCTATAGGTTTTACAAAATACATGATTAAAAATAGTTTTGAGGTGTTACAAAATAGTTTTTAAGTAAAAAATTTTAAATTTTATATGTTATAGTGTATGATGCAAGACCCCATACCTACCCATTCTATTTCTATGTATCTCTATTGTGCATAGCTATGTTGAGGAAATGCCTTGCAAAGATGAGATAAGTAAAATCTCGAAGCAATATATAGATTTTGTAACATTTACATCTCGAAATTTACTTAACAACATGAAGTCTTAGATGAAGAAGTTGAAAATTTTCTTCATTCCACATGTAATAGACAAAACGTTGTAATCTAGTAGTACAAAGATTGGTTTTTACTTAGGGATGCAACCGGGACGGGTTTAGGATGGGTCATGCAAAACCCAAACCCGACCCGATTAGATATAAGATGTCCCAGAACCTGACTCAACCCGATAGTGATGAACCTGATTCCGACCCAACTCGATAATACAAGTGTTTTTTTTTTTTAAGTTTACATTGAAAATAAATTTATCAACTTTTTTCTTTAGATAATTTTCCTTATAATTGCATGATTTTTAATTTTATATATTACATTTCCCAGCTACCACCATTTTCAAAATAATTATAACAAGCTAAAGATATAAAATTCATCTAAATTTCAGGTTTCCATACCAGGGTATGAAATAATTGAAATTAAATATATATATATATATATATTTTGATAGCTTTTTAATCATCAAACTTTAAAGCACATAAAAACTAAGTGTGTGGATTTTAAAGATAAGTTTAAGTGGTAGATATAATATTCAAAATGCTCAACAACTTTATCCCATCAATTTAAAAAATAATTAAAGTCGATCCATGGATGAGCACGACAGCACGAGTGAACTTTTTTTAAATTTTATGGAGTATCGTATGTGTGTTCTATGAATTTATGTATGAAATGCGGCTAGGGTTGAGGAAGGATTGTATGTGTATATGTGTATTACTGTTAGTGTTTTGAAATTTTCTTAATTTTATCGAGTCGGGTCGAGTTTTTTATTGGGTTTGTATACTTAATCCAAAACCAGACCCAAAACCTTATATGATCAAACCCTATAGGGTTTTTAACAGGTTTGATACCCTCTAACGACACGCCTGATTGCATCCTTATTTCCACCTGAATAAATCTGGCTCGAATCACTTCCTCTTAAGGTGTACCATGTAAAAGGTAGTTTCCCAAAAGAATGTATATATATTTTTATGTATATATTATATATGACAAAAAAATCCTTTGTAACAAAAGTTGTTTGGTCATCTATCAACATTTCTTATACAATTATTTTAATTTTAAAAAAATTCAAATTTGGTACCTAAATTTTTTAGTTAATTTAATGCTTCATCATTTTTTTTTTTTGGGTTACTTTTACTATCTCAGTTTACTTTATTTCTTCATGTGAAAAAAGAAGTTTATTAGTGCTAAACAATATTGAGAGAATTAGTGATTTCAATGGTATACTATCTCTTTCAAGTCGGTAAATTAAGTAAATCATTATAAGGAGATAGCAAAAATAGTTACAAAAAAAATGATTAGGTAATAAATTGATATTTTAAAGTTTAAATATTAAATAAAATTTTTATGTAAAGTTCAAGTACAAATTTGATAATTACTTTTTATTTTAGGTACCATATGCAAATATTATTATGTACTAAATGATCTCATAGGTACACAATCCTGTGCATATTTAAAATATATAATTTCAATGGTAAATGGCCTTAGAGTTTAAAATTGAAATGAGATAGACTTATAAAGTAGAGTATATAATTTTGGTTTACAAATGCCTTGCCAACCTCCTACTTCTTGCTGAATCCTAGTTAAAAATAGCAAAAAAAAAAAATGGTACTTGAATTTTAAAGTTTTCAATTTAATATATAATCAAAGCTTTCGTGTGACTTTTACTACTTTACTAACACCATTTATTCTATTTTCTAACATAGAAAAAACAATATATCGATGCTAAATGATGTTAAGAAAACTTGTAAAAACTCGATAATAAAATGTCTTTTCCATGTTTTTGTAAACATAGCAAACAGTTGCAAAAAGATAGTGAAAATAGCCACACAAAGTATAATTAAATTTAAATTGACCTTGTTGAAGTTCATATTAAATTAAGTTTTCTAGTAAAGTTTAGGTACTCCATTTGATATTTATCCTAAAAATATAGGAAATAGGGCTTATATACTATTTTAGCATTTTTTTTTCCGGTGAAAAACATTTGTACCTTTCTCATGGGTATTTTAATTTTTAAGTGCATAATATATCACGCAAACAAATATCAATGGATATCAACTGCATTCATCGCCATCTCTTCCATTCTCGGTCATGGAATAATTACGAATAAGAAATGTCTACTAATAATCATATTAAAGCACACTTATATATATATATATATATATATGTATGTGAGTGTATGTGTGTGTGAAAATTCATGACAAAAATAAATACCCAACTTAATTCAAATATTACCAATAAAAGGGAAATAGATGCGCTTGGCATGTGGGGCTTTTCATGTTGTTTAGTCATTTATTTTAAAGGGGAAAATTGTCACTTAAATTATAAATTATCTTCTCAAGTAATTCACCAAACACGGTAAAATAAGAAGGATCTGTCCAGCTTTAACATTCGAAAGGTGACATGTCATCACTAGAACTGGCACTTCACAAGAAATGGATAGCTACTAATGAGCTACTGTGAATTGAATTTTTTTAAAAATATATATATAATTTGAGAGTCGCGTTAAAATATATATATATATAATTAAAAAATGAGAAAAAGGCTGATTGAACATTTAACATTAATATATAAAATTGGAAATATATACTTACGCTGCTTAAAATTCCTTTTTCTACAGCTTTTAAAAGTTAACATATTAACCTACTATTAGGTGTAATAAATGATAAAAACTATAGAAAAATATAAAATCATAATAATATTATATTATATTCTAAAAGTTTATTTAAGAGTAAGTTTAAAAGATAAAAATTAAAATTTGGTGCAATTTCCTGAATATATATTTCTTGACCGCTTCTGACTGGACGCGGTTACTTCATATAGAGTTCACGTAAGCCTCGGTAATAAGTCCACTAAACAGACTTCTCCTATACACAAATTCTTGATAGTAATAACGCTAAATTCCAATATTTGTGGCGGCAGTTTATCCAAAAGTTTGCGTAGACAAAATGCGAATGACTTGCTAATAATTTCGGTTTTGTCAACCGAACATATCTAACGCCAAAACGTCACATGACTGTTTGTTCGTGTGCCCAGCGCCTGCCCCCACACCGTAAGACTTTTTGCCTCTCCTTTTCTATACGGCAATTTTGGTGAACGTGATTGATAAATTTATACAGTTATCTTTCATCTATAAATTTGATGGAACCGTTACTAGGGTTATAGGGGACCAAGGATAATACATGAGTGGTGCAAGGAGTCTCTAAAGTTAGGATGAGCCACTTAGTGATCATATGGGAGATGGAAGTAGACAAAAGTATGGTTTGGTTTCAAACAGAAAATCGAATTAGAATTGTCATTAGCAGTTTCAGAACTGGCTATC
The DNA here is from genome assembly GCA_024138025.1 of Combretum micranthum. Classification (NCBI taxonomy): domain Eukaryota; kingdom Viridiplantae; phylum Streptophyta; class Magnoliopsida; order Myrtales; family Combretaceae; genus Combretum; species Combretum micranthum. The sequence goes on along the minus strand of JAMXBD010000658.1, from coordinate 70,334 downwards.
AAACCACCGGTTTCATGATTCTTAAACGATTTTTTTATCTAGAACTGGGAAACCAGCAGCTTCACCCAGTTTTATCGGAAAAAAAGTGAAAATAAAAAAATATTATTAAATATATCATTATTAATATTTAAATTATTTTATGTAAATAGTAAAATTTATTACTTATTCACAATATTCAATATGTTGTTATCAACAACATAAATAAACATAGCTTAAAATCATATATAATTAATTTAAATAAACTTTTTTCTAAAAGCAAAATTCATTTTTTTAATAATGTAAGATTACTTTTGCATTATAATTTTTTTTATATTTTCGAGTATTTTACAATATCATAATACTAACTATAATTGATATTGAATGTTTTGTATGTATAAATGTCCATTCTAAATAAATTTTTAAAAATTTTGGTTAAATAATTTAACACTTTTAGATCCAATAATTATTTTGACTTTAAATTTTATTTTATTATTAAAATTTATTTTTTATTTAAAAAAAAAAGATAGTTATGCAGTTCTAAAATCGGAACTAGGAACTAGCGGTTCCATGAACCGGACCGAAACCATGAGAAATGATTCGATTCTGGTTTCTCAATTTCAAGATTCAGAACCGGTGGTTCCGATTCCAATTCTGTTCGGTTCCGAAACCATGATGATGTTGCATGGAAAGTTGGGAGACAGCAATGGATAGTTATGTATTGATATGGTGCTGGGTAGGCAATTGCTGCATCGAATCGGTTACAGAAGATGACACATGGATGAAGGTGCAGCTGGAGGTAGATATATATGTAGGTCGTGAATAGTATAACATGATTACTATGGAGGTGGTGCGAACATGGTACATCGCCACTTCCAGAAAACCCTTGACCCCATCTAATTCTCTATTAAGGCTCAACTATAGGTTATATACCACATTCATATCGATGTCCTAATACAATGAGTTGTTATATACCATGTTCGTATCTACAATGTGCTATCAATTAGTATATGTAATAGTGACAAGCACATACTAACTATACGTATTAAAAACTTGTGCATATACATATTTATATGTTATGGAAACTGAAATATCCTGATTATTGGAATAAATATTTTTTGTTTTTAATGAGGGATAAAAGTATAATTTTATACGTTAGATAAAGGGCATGCTTGACAGAGTATCTTAAAACTTAAAAGAGATGTAGTATAGTTGATAACGTATAAAATCAAATCAAAGAGAAATAATTGTCCGCTCCAATCGTCTCTTGATAATCCGAAAGGACAAAGGACCCAACAAGATGGCAGGGTGAGAAACAATTCCTTTATCTTTTATCATCATCTCTAAGATATTAAAAACATATATAATACAAGGCATAGTGTTCCTGTATCTTGGTAATGTTTAGCAAGAACATACACCAAGTTTAGGATAAACTTTTAGGAGTTTGTAAGGAGAAGTGGAGGAAGACATGCAAAAGGAGAAAAGCCGAAGACAATTTCAAAAGGTAACATGTTCACAATGGTTGTTTACTGCATCAGATTAAGTATGTTTATGAATGTTTGTGTTCTCATGCGTGTACTTGTAGTGATATCATACTAAGCTCTAGCTCACCATTTTTTCTTTTTAGGTTTAGGTAGTGCTCCAGCTATGTTTGATCTAACGATATTCGATGTAGCTGTTGATTACGGGGATAGCGATAGTGGAGATGACATTTCAACATATGATTGAACTAGTTGACCTTTGGAAGCATAAGACTTCTTTTCATGTGTCTATGTTTCCTATCTTTGTTCTAGTTCCCTTAGTAGGGCATAGACCCCGTTTGTCATAATGGTTTGTTTATTAGGCTTATATGATGTCAATAGCATTGTAGCCTAGTGACATCTCCATATTCTCTCAAGTGAGAGGTCCCAAGTTTGAATCCCCATTCCCCATTGTAATGGTAAAAAGAAATTAGGCTTAGATGATGGACTTTATGAGCCAGTTAAGGTAATGATGTTATGGTTGCTTTCATATGTGAAGCTATGTAGTTATGAATGATAAATTGAAGACTTGAGTAGTTATTGTGTGTTAATGGTTGTCTTGGATATTAATTGTGGTTTTTAGCAAGTTCTAAGTCTTAATGAGCCTATAATAACTATAGACATATGGCGGGCTGTAAATAACCTTAACAATTAGGGCGTTACAAAAACTCAAAATGTTAATATTTCTTTTATATGTTTCAATATAATTCTTAAGTTCACTGGTAATTATTAGGGTTGTGTGTTAAAAAAAAAAAAAAAGAATCATAGTATGGACCAAATCAAACCAAAATTTAGGTTTTTTTTGTTAATGATTTGGTTTAGTGAAAAATAAACAGTTCGCCATTTGGTTCAAAACTCGAAACCAAATCATATGGATTCGAATTGAACCAAATAGTTTTAAATATTAAAAAAAAACTCAAACATATTGCTTTTTAATTATTTTATTTAAATTTTTTAATTATTTTTATATTTTCTATTTAGATATGTATTCTTCATGAAAATGGAATTAGATAGTCATGTCATATTTGATTGTCATAATATATTTATAAAGTATTAATGCCGCGAATGGTAGCTAAATTTTGAAATTGATCAATTTAGTATATAAAAAAACTTTTCATGTATATTAATAGTATTTCCATCAAATTAGTTAACACCATCACTGAACATGGCATTTTTTATTAATATGACGAAAGTGTTGCTATCATGCACAAAAAGTTTTTTGAAGTACTAAATTGATTTACTTCAAAATTTAGGTATTAAATTGATCAATTTCAAAATCCAAGTACCTAATTGCATATTTTGCCAAAATTTAGGTACCATTCGCAACATTTACTCGTCTACATATAAGTTAGTTTTTATACTTTAGCCTCTATTATTATGAACATTTTTTTTCTTTATCTAAACAATTAGTTCACTTCTATTGCCTACTCATTGGTTTCCCATAACTAATAATTTGTTGAATGGGAGCACAATGAGTTTACATTTTTCTTTTTATTAGGATAACATATTCTAATTTTATTAAGTTCAATATATCATTGTAGTATTAAATAATTCAAAAGAATGAGACTAGTATATGGTCATAGTTTTATGATGGATGAAATATTTCCCTACTATAAGTTTTACATAATTAATTAGGTAAATAATTAAGGATTAATCTCACAAATAAGTTCCTAAACTTTGGCAAAATATGTAATTAGGTACTCAAACTTTGAAATTGATCAATTTAGTATCTAAATTTTTAATTGATCAATTTAGTTCTAAAAGAACTTTTCATGCATGCTAATAGTACCTCTGTGATATTGGTTAACATATAAAAAAAGTAATTTTGGATACTAAATTGATCAATTTTAAATTCAGGTATGAAATTGATCAATTTCAATATTTGAGTACCTAATTGCATATTTTGTCAAAGTTTAAGTACCGTCTGTTACATTTACCTAATAATTAATTTCAAATATTATTATTTGTATTTACCCTAGCAATAAGAAATATATAATTAAAACCTCTCAATAGGATGTACTTTATTTTAAGAAAAAAAATGGTTTGAACTATAAACTAAATAGTACCTAACCATTTTTTTCAAATAGAAAAAAAATTACAAACTGAATCATATGGTTAGATTCAAATTTAAAAAATATATATTAAAAAGCAAATCGAACCGAACCGTACCATGCTCAACCCTGGTAATTATTTAAAATTTAAACAATTTGTTATTTTAAAAATTTTGACAAATTCACATTTTTCAATAATATATAATACATAAATTTAATAATTTCTATTATATTAATTATTAAAATTTTACTCAAAATCCTAATTTTCAATTTACCTTTTAAAAATATTTTATAAAATATAATTTTTACAATTTTGATAAATTAATTTTTATTAAGAAAGTTTAAAATTGTTATAGAATTCAATAAAATTTTATTGAAAAAAAGAATTGAGATAAAGAAAGGATAATATTTTAAAAAAATTACAAAAATGTTGTCAAGATGAAAATAATCCAGAAAAAAGGTAACTTGGACTAGTCTCTTATGAATAATTTTTTGAACTCATCTCTTGAATAGAGGAGTTTAAGTTAAAATAAGCAAATTTCAACAAGTGAAATGTCTAGACTTAAAAAAAAAAAGACGAAAAGGGAAAAAAATAACGAGGAGGGAATCATAAGTCTTTCTGGAAAGGACAAATAGAAATATGCATCTTATTGTCTTAGTCTTACCTTCATTTATGCATGAATCTAAATCAAGAAAACAATTATTAAAAAAAAAGGTAATTAAGGTCGATGTTGCTATATTAAAAGGGGGAATTTGACAAGACAAGAGCCAGTGTAATGACTGCCTTCAATCACGCACACCATTCTCACATTCGACTTTACACATTGTTTGCTCGTTCCTCACTCACTCTCTTTAAACAAGAATGAACCAAATTATCTTAAATAGTGTCTTCGTATTAGTCTTATGTTTTGTTGAAAGCTGCATGGACTTCGTCTTTTCTATAGATAAGTTCAATATGACTATTTTTTTGGATCATTTTACATCTAGTGGCATTTTTATAATTTTTCATTAAAAAATCATATTTTGCTTTATCCTAAAAATTTTTAGAAATTAAAATTTTCAAGAACTTTACACTACTTCATCTATGGATTACACCCTTTTAACTCTCATCATTGCCTTACTCATATTTAGGCTTCAAGATCTTAGAATACAGATAAATTTTTTAAGAAAGACATCAATTAGTTTTTCATTGTTTTTGTGAAGGAAAATGTTGATTTATATGGATTTACAATGCTCACGCCCATATTTGTGGTTGTGAACAGGCACATGGGCATGTGTACGGCCATGTAAATGGTTACATTCTTTTAGGGAAATTTCTTCTAATCACATATTAGTACAGGACTCAATTTACAAGCTCATGAATCTGTTGTGCTTTTCCAAAGTTTGTATTTTGTCATACCATAGAAAGATACACAACCTATTATACAGGCATTACCTAGGTTGTGCACTTCAAGAAATTTATGTTTTTCCCATCAAGAAGTGCACAACCTAATGCACGAGTTGTATACTTCCAATTTTGTTTCTTTCGTAAATTTTTCTTTCATTTGCAACCAAAAACATGTTTTAACCCTTCTAAGCTTGTTTGTTCACTTCAATACCATATTATATGCACTTATCGAATCTAATAAAACCAATATTCACAAGATCAAGTAGTTTATATTAAATATCATTACCTTATCAGAATTTCATTCTTTCAATTCTTTGCCTTTGTAAATTTCCTACGACAAGAACCTGTTGTTTCTTTGTAAACGATCGTCGCCAATACTTAATTGCCAAGATTTCATTATCTAAGTGTTTAGCTTGTTGGAGACAGTAAGAAAACGTTACAACCCAAACTATAGAAGACAAGGATAACTAGACAAGTAGATATTATTTTAGTAACAAATAGTAGTTTCATAACAGAATTACCTAAATTTGAATATAACAGAATAACAATCAATCAACTAACTATCATGTGAACATCTATAAATACATGAATGAAAGAGAAGGAAAGCATCAAAAACTCTTTTTGGAAGAAGTATCTTGTGGAGTGATTGGTTGACTCCAAAAGCCAAACATCACCTCTTTTGTTGTTCCTAAGCAAAATCAAACAAGAAGAATCAGTAGTAGAGAACCTAGTTCAAAATCAATGAAAGTAGATAATGTTCAAAAGAGATACCAACCTGATTGAAAGAGAGGCAAAAGTATTGGAGTAGGGTAGAGTGAAGCTTAGAAGCTTCATCATAATGTATTTCCTATAATGGAAAACTTATAATGAAAGCAAGAACACATGAACAAGAATTGTATGCTTTGCTTATTAAGGTATTTCCTAAACTAGTGACTCAAGTAATGTAGCTCATCACTTAAATCGTCACTTGATACTTTAAGTGATGAAACATGGCATAACTAATAGGTTAAGAAAATATTGTGCAGGAATTATTTCTTATTTTTTCACTATATAAGGACTCTCACTACCCATTTTAATTTATTTGATATAAAAGAGATGTTAAGTAATTATGTGTAGACTAACTTTAATTGCCCTTTGATTGATGTTGCCTTGAATGAGATTTCCCAATCTTTTCAAACTGCTATCATTAGTAATTATGTGACAGATGCAGGTAACTAAAATTAGAGTGCATTTCAACATTTGCTACCTTCATGTGCTCTAATGTGTATTGCTGCTATTCCACCCCCTGATGTTAATGTTGACTCTAATTTTTTTTATTGAGGTTTATCTTCATTGGGCAATGTAAACCCTCGTTTTCTTAGCAAACCTGAGTTCGATTTCGAAAAACTTAAAACTGGAAACCAAAACCCTAAAAGAATACCCCTGGACCAGTCGGATCTGGAAATCTTATGTCCAGCAATTCCAAGAATGAAACCTCGGAACAATGGAAACGAGTTAACTCCAAAATAAAACCCTAAATTGGAAAGTCAACCGGAAACCCTAAGTCAACAAAACATCAGGAAACCCTAGCAGTTTAGATCAGGTAATCCCGTGTCTCAAACCAAGAAGTCGAAATATGAGTGGGAAGTGTAGCTTGGCTCGTAATATTAGGGTGCTTAACAATATCAGATAAGTGGATTTTCGACCTATTTCGAGCTCGAACAGATACAGACCTTGAAAAGCGTGTCCCGAGGCTTGCGATATTAAAAATATGATATTAGTACCGTTAGATTCATAATTTTGTAATATTTCTAAATATATCAATTATATAATTTTTCGGGTTATAAAAGTTATAGTTATAACATTTTTATGTATTTTCATTACTATAGGTAATTTAATTGTCTAATCAACTTTTTGCTTTCTTTCACACTATTCATCAAGTACAACTACACATACCCTATTCTTACATCATTACAACTTATTCTTACAATTTTACATCACTTCCTTACAAATTTACCTTTCCAATACATTTTAGTACTCAAAGTTACTTATTAAGTTTGAATTTCATTACACAAATTAAATCAAAACTCTCTCTCTCCCCTTTACAAGAACCAGCGCCCATCCTTTGCTCCCTCTCTCTCATTTGTTTGATTTTTTTAATTAATTAATCATACAAAACCCTAAATTCTTTTCTTATATAATTCATTTTCATCTTTCACTTTTCACTTTTCACTTCTTTTTCAAAAGATCAAACTTTGGAAAGCAAATTTCTATCCCTCCTCCCCTCTTGTGCCGTAAGCTTTCTTTACACACACACACACACACACACAAATTTTTTTTCTTCAAGTTTCCTTCTCCAAACACTAAATAGGTAATGAATCTTGACTACTATAATAAAAACATATAATGGCAAGGTCATACATGTGTGGTTCCACCAAAAATCCCCATGAGCTTTATGCTAGGGATGAGGAAACACTAAAACATGATATCATTGCCATCACAATGTGTAGATCTTGTTATTAAAGTTAATATACTAGTATTTTGCTATATTATTGTTATGTTTTTTTCTTATGAAAATTTTATGCATATATTTTCATATTACTCTCATTTACATATAGTCCATGTTGCATCTACATCCATAACATCAGTAGTATAGTTGATCTATTTGTCTAGAGTACTTTAAATGCCATAGTCACTTGTTTTACATACATAAAGGATTTGCAATATGATAGTCTTTATGAAGGTGTTGCCAAAACTTAAAGGTCCATTTTGTTTCTATCAAAAAAGTGATTTTAAAAGTTCGGATCTTGAGAAAGAATCATTTAGAAAACCTATTTTTCAACTCCACAATAAGAATATTACATGTAAAATGAAGGGCTTAGGTAATGGGTATCATAAGGTAGTGATTTTATAAGTTGATCATGGTTTTACTCAGAGAAATTTTCAAAACAAGAAAAGAGTTACAAAAGTTACGTAAGATCTATGCTTTAACACCAATAAAAATGTTGAAATTCGTAACTAGGGTGAAATGCCAAGAAAACATATTTTCTAACCCTAAAATAAAATTTTTATTAAAGAAATGAAAGCTTTAGGGAGTAGGTTTGATCAAAACCTAATTTTAGAAAGATTAAATGAGTTTTTCATAAGAAATAACCGCAAAAATAATTTCCCAAATTCGGATCAAAAAATGATCCCCATTTAATCACCTATTTCCAAATATCAAAATGATGATTTTAATAGAAACATAGGAGCCTTAGGTATAGATATAATAAAGACCTGTTTCTTATATGAATAAATGTGTTTTATCAAAGTATAAACCTAAAACAATGGAAAGGTTTCCAAACTTGAATCAAACAAATTTTTTTTATTTCCTAAAATTGTGTAAAAAATTCGTCACTAGGCAAGACCCATATGTAAACATCTATTTTCCAACCTTTAAATGAAAAGTTTTGTTAAGATAATGAAGGTATTAAGTATATAGGCAATCAAGGCTTTATCCTAGTAAAAATATAGATGATTTTCAAAGAAATAAAGCTAGTTTTTCCAACCAAGTGTTCTTGAAAATTGTTGCAAAGTAAAAGTCTTCCAAAAACTCTTTTTAGTCTAAAATCATTAAGTATTCACATGTGGATAGCTCATATCATGTCATTCATGATCATAACTTATAGATATTGCATGCATATATAATATACTTGATAGGAATAATGTAAATTTCACAAAACAATTTCGGAAATGCAAGTTTTAGCTACTGATCAGATCTGGTATGACATTTCGAGACCTAAACATTTTCAAAACTTAATAATAACATCATAAATAGATAGATCTTTTGAAGTAAATAGAAATCGATAGCTTATTGACGAAATTTCGAGTTAAAATGACTAAGTTATAGCCGTTTTAAGTTGGAATTTTCAATTATCACGGAAATTACGAACTCAAAGAGTTTTATTTGAAAAGTTGGAATTAGTTATGGCATGAAATACTCATTGAGGTATTTCTTTTGTTTAGGTGATTTTGGAATCGAGGGAAAATTGTGTTTTTGGATTACTACCATTAAAGACCGGAGACCATGGCTGAGTAAGTTCACTATTTTTAAATGATATGCATATAATTGTGCTTGTAATGATAGTGGCATTAGATTTAAGGCAAGATAAAATTGGAATGTGCATGTGAATTCTATTTGATTGAATCGATGATAAGAATATCGAAGTGGAATTGTTTTAAATGTTTGAATGATTTGGTATAGTTGAAGTGTCTATAATATCTATGATTGCCTATAAATCGTTAATTAATATGCCATGATCTTATAATCAAATTGACCATACATACCATATGTGGAGTCACATTGCATTTGTTATTATACTTTTGTGGGAAGAAGGCATAATAGCTGGGCAATGAGGGGCCTGTAAACTCGAATGTTGGCATAATGGCCGAAATTGAAATGGTAATGGTGTAGGCACTTGTATCAACTACAAAAATTGTGAGTGGGTGGGCACCTGAATCAACCACAATATAAATGAGAAAAAATTGAAATCTATGGTCATTGGGCCTAAAACACCTAACCCCAAAATGGAGGGCGTAAATCCATTCAACATAAGACTCCCGGAAAGTCTTATGTAATGTATGCTCACGTGCTTATGCATTTCATATGGTTGTTGATATAACTTACCGGATATATACTACTTGTTGAAGTATTTAATTTTGGAAGTGAAACTCACTAAGCTAGCATAACTTATACCCCCACAGTTTCTTTCTAATTCAGTTCCCATACATATGGCTGCGTCTCCGGACCTGGCTAAATCAGGTAATGCAAAACTAGGAGTTATCTCCTTAGAAGTTTATGATTAGTTTTGTTTAGTTTTTAGTTGTAAAGACCCGACATGCTCAATTCTCAAATTAAGCACACCAAGTCCCCAACCACGTATAACTCTTACGAATTATACGTAAGGTTGTCTTAAAAGAAGGTGTTTATGTTGAACATTGCTAAACCAATTTTAGATTGTGAAATCGTTTAGTTAGATTCTGGCAACAACTGGATTTAGCAGCGGAAAAATAAACTTTAATAAAAACGTTTCTATATAAAAGCATTTCAAACTTCTACTATTAAAAGTGGAAAAACTTTCACTTTGATAAATATTTACAAAAGCTTATTTACAAAAACATGGGCACTAACAAGCCCTTAAATGAAAATACAAATTTATAATTAAATCCAGTCTTTATAGAACAAAACAAAAAAGAAACAAAATACAAATATATCTCAGTCCTATTACATTTCACTCATCTCCCAAATCTTCAAATTCGCCTGATGCCTGAGACAAACATCATCACATCAACAACAACAACAATAACTCATCATCATCAACTTCATCGACATCATCTTATCAACAACAAAACCTGTAAAAAGAATAACAACAAGGATGAGCCGAAGCCAGTACACAGTAACACAATCACACGTGGAGTGGCACGCGAGCTTAACTAAATGCAATGCATCAATCATAAGTTATTATCTTTTCATTAAAATAAACAAATAACAATGGAGCACTCAACATCCGAACAAGCCAATAGGAATCTAGGGGTCCTGAGTAACAGCAGCTGCTCAGGAGTTGATATAGATAGACCAGATATCTATATCTCTCTATCTAACCGATAAAGAATATTAATAGCATCATCTAGGTTCACACTCCTTTATACACTCACTTATCCGGTTTATAACATCAATTAGTTCAACGGTCCATACTGTGAACTAAAATTATTATTTTCTCCCAGCCTAAGTAAAAATATACGATACTGTTAACCCTATTAGCTACCCACTTAGCCAATAAAAAAAAAACCACCATTACATCATGTTGAACCATTGCATCATAGATTTGAGTCATTGCATCATGACGAAGGATTGGGCTAAGTGCCTAAACTACCGTGCCATTGCATCATGACAAGGCTGTGCTCCCGGTTCCGGATTCAAAACGTAAAACACAACCAACACTTCAATTATTAAGCCGTCTTTAAGTTTTTAATCCTTTTAGGATGCCTATCCTATCAATCATCACGCAAGTTACTGCGCACCTTGAATATGAAATCCAAAGATAGCCTTGGAAGGAATTCTAGAAGATAAATCAGGTATCCACTTCTGTTAAGGAAAAAACTCGTATAAGAAACTAAACTAAACTAATCATCTACTTCATCGAACTCATATAAGAACTTAAGCTATTTATCCATTCATCTCAAACTCATTTTATTAAACCTTATTTGATCAGACACTAAATAGGAACCCCATATGGCTGCGAAGATCGCCCCACCAAAATATGGAAGTTCTTTTGTCTGTCAAAGAATTTCTTTTCTCTTTATTTATAGTGTTTATTACAAAAGCATTAACAAAGAATTCATAAACCAAAAACATTCATTTTCCAATTAAACACACATTTGAAACAACATATTCCCTATATTATTCAAAGATCATCCTAATTCATTCATCTAAGCTAATTAATAGCTATTAACCCATTTTAGCTTAACATTAGCCAAATTGATTATAATTAGTCATTTGATTCATTTACTAAGTCAAGTTGATTAAACTTAGACAATCTAATTCATTTTAGTTTAGTAAAGTTCATTAAGCCAAGTTGGACTTAGACTAATTACTAATTCATTATATATCTAAGATCTAGTCACTTAATCCCAAGTTAGCTTAAACCTATCCAAATTCATCAAAGTTAAACAATAATCCATTTTAGTTCATTCAAGTTCATTTAGTTAAGTTGAACCTAGGTTTGTTAACTAAATTCATTTTATATCTAACTTCTAGATTTAATCTAATTATTTGTTAAATCTATAAATCTACTTAACCATGTTTAATTACATGAATTAATTCACTTAACACATCAAATATCACTTATATCTCATTTTAGCTCAAAAAGATCCATTTTCCTAAGCAAAACACATTTAACAAACAAAAACAAGTTTTTGACTTTGTTTGAAAAATACAATGGCTGGAAAGAACTAAATTTAAGCATCGATAATTTTCAAATTTTAAAAACTCAAACATTAAAAATGTAGATCTCTTTTCAATCTTTCCAATGCAACTTGAATCACTCAATCGGAGGTTGGATGAAAAAGTTACGGTTAAATTACAAACAGGCTGCGAAACAAGAGAAGGTTGCACGACCGAGTGCACGGCTGTGCTCGAGGCCGTGTAAGCATGAAAAAGTGACCCAAGATGAAATTTTAAGGATTTTAAGGCCTTCACGGGCAAGTACACCTTTGTGCACCAATTTGTGCACATGGAACGAGAAAATGACGAAATCTTTGTTCTTTAAATGCATTTTGCACTTCTCAAAGTTCTTTAACTCATTCCAAAGTTTCCTAAAGCTTGTTATATGATCAAAATAACATTAAAAACATAACTTCACATTCATACATCAAACATCTCAAACTTCATCAACCTCCATAATACAATTTCATCTTCTTCCTCATCAAAACTAACTTCCATCAACCATGAAACCAACAAATACATATATAACAGCACTCTCAACCCATCTCAACATCAACTCATCAATTACAAATGTAAATAACAAGTAAAATAAAGAGAAATAGAAATAGAAAACTTAGCTCTTTGAGCCTACTCATGCAATTCATTCTTCTTCTTCTTGTTCCAATTTGGTTTATCTTCTCCATCTTCATCTTCTACTTGATTTTTCTCTTATTCCTTTTGAAAGTGAGATTCGGGGAGATGAATTTGAAAGAAAGAAGAGAGAAAAGAGAGAAAGAAAGGAGAGAGAGAGAGAGAGAAATGAATTTACAAAGGCAGAAGAGAAAAAATAATAAAGAGGCAGCAAGAGAAAAACTAAAAGGAAAAAATAAAGTTAAAATTAGAATATTCTAAAATAAGGGTATCGAATTTAGAACTTTCAGATCTATATCTTTAGTTCTAAAAACATTTAAAAGATAATTTTAGAACCAATAGGTTAGAAATCAAGGACTTAAATAAGAAACTTATTTAGGAATCTATTTTGGATGAAAGATATTTAATTGAGTTCTAGTTTAAGAACTGATATTTTTATTCAAGCAAATGACTCAAATTTTGTAAAGATTTAGGAATTGGTGTTTAGGCTAAGAATCAAGAGTTTAGGAGTCCTCTAAACATTTCATTGAATTGTTTAGAGAATTTAGATTTCAAATCTCAAATTTCATTTAATTAATTACTAATCTAACTTTGTCAACTTGTTATTTATATCCTATGATTAATTTAATTCATTAAATCTATTTAAACCAATTTCTAATATATGTGAAGGTTTGGGGTATTTCATTAGTAGTAAACCTTAAACGATGGGTTTACTTAAAAGATAATACCTAGACTCTTGTGTAGTAGGGAAATGCCCTTATGTTTTGCAACTGATCCTGAGATAAATGTGGTTTATGTTTTTATGCTTATCCTATCAAATTGAATTATCTATCTCCAATTGTTTATGTATTTTATTATTGTAAGGGAACGCCTCGCATACTAACACAAGACTTTTGAATGACTGTGGTAGTGATTCTTAAGTCTCGTTTAGCATGCGATGGACTGTTACAAGGCGTGACAGGCAATTTCTCTATCTCCAGTGCATATGCTTCTCTTAATAATAGACATTGGGCCCATCATGATAATAAATTTGGAGCCTTACTTGGGGTTGGGAGGGTGTCACGCCTCGAAGGATATCCTAAACGTGGCAGTCCACCACATATAATATCAAGACTTAGGAATGACTACTTTAGTCACGTGAAAGCCTTGGTATTACACTTAAGGTGTCTAACACGATAATAGGAGACACTTTTGGGAAGTTGGTTTAAACAAGTAATATTGAACATAAAAGAATCTAAAAATAAAAATAGATAATAATAATAACAATTAAAAGTTTATTACATGTCTTAGGGGCATACCCCCGCTAAAACTCCAAGGATAGAAATAACTAATAGTTTTTGTCACGCCCCAAAGGGTATCCCATATACGACAGTCTGCCACACTCGATATTTAAACTCAAGTATGACACTTTGTCATCCCTAGTCATCCCATGAGTTTAGACACTAAGTGTAAGGGTTACGTTCAGCATGTAGGGGACCTGACTTTGAATCAAAATAGCCTAAGAAGACATACATAGCGATAAGAATATAAATCATAACAGTTATAAACAATATTAATCTATTATAAAGATCTAAGGGGCATACCCCCATCAAAATATTAAGAGTCTTTATGTCACAAAAGTCTCTTATAACAACATATATATATATATATATATATAATTAAGGAGATTTAACTAGAAGTCTATGCTTAACATCTAGGTCCCGACTTTTCAAAAGCTCCTTAAATTCCAAAAGCTGTACCTAAGGAAAGTGGCCTCTCGGAGATAGCCATAAATAATCATACTGCAACAAGAAACTATAGGGGTATAATTTTACGAGCTTAGTGAGTTTCACTTCCAAATTAAATACTTCATCATACAATAGGGCAAGCAAGTTACATTAGACAATCATATGAAACGCACAAGCACGTGAGCATATAATACATAAGGCTTTCGAGAGTCCTATGTTGAATGGATTTACGCCCTCCATTCGAGGTTAGGTGTTTCAGGCCCATATGACCATAGATTTCAATTTTCTCATTTATATAGTAGTTGATTCAAGTGCCTACCCACTCACTAATTTTGTAGTTGATTCAAGTGGCTATTCCACTTCAATTTTAATTCAGGCCTTTCATGCCAATATTCAAGTTTTCCGACTCACTCGTTGCCAAGCTATTATGTTTTCTTCCACAAAGGTATAATAACAAATGTAATGTGACTCAACATATGGTATGCATGATCAATTTAATTATAAGATCATGGCATATTATTTAAGCGAATTATAGGCGATCATAGATATTGCAAACACTTCAATTCTATACTGAATCATACAAATATTTATAACAATTCTCATTTTGATATTCTTATCATCAATTCAATCAAACAGAGTTCACATACACATTTTAATTTTTATCTTTTCCTAGCTCTAATGCCACTATTATTACAAGCACAATTAAGAGCATGTAATTTAAAGATAGTGAACTCACATTGCCATTGCACGAAAATCCACTTAATCGTAATAGTCATCTGGAAGGTCTTGTCCGTAACCCAAGTCTCCTAATCAAAAGAAATAACTCCAATGAGTGTGTTTCTATGAAGTTTGAATGAACTTATAAATTCTATTCTAATAAGTTCGTCAAAGTTGCTAAGAGGAAATTCCAACTTAAAACGGTCATAACTTGGTCATTTTAACTCGGAATTTTGCATTATGTACCGATTTCCACTATTCGATGAGAGCTATCTATTTATAAATTTATTTCCATCAAACAAGGTCGTTTGGTTCAAACAGTAGGGTACAGAATGCTATACGAAATTCCCAACCCCAAATCAATTTCTAATTTCAATCCAAACATCATTCCAAAGCTTTGATAGATACTTAGCTATCATTATATATTGAATAACTCTTTTATATACATAAATAACTCAATATCATGCATGATTCATGGGTTTGGCCAATCTATTTCCTCATGTACTTAGACAATACTCCATGGGATGTGCAAGACACTATTTTTCCTAGCTTATTTCTACTAAGTGCATTATGTGTACATGCAATACCTACAAGTTATTATCATGAATGTTATGAGATGAGCTATCTATATGTATATCCTCAACGATATATGATATCAAGGATTCTTTTAGAAAACTTTTGCTTTGCAAAACTTTTGAAATTTCTAGACTTAAGAAAACTAGTTTTATTCCTTGCAAAATCACACTTGTTTTTATCAAAACTCAACCTTAATGACCTATATGCCTGACACCTTCATTATTTTAATAAAATTCTTTATTTTGGAGTTAGAAAATAAATGTTTAAATAGGAGGTTTAGCTAGTTACGACTTTTTACAAAATTTTAAGGAATAAAAATATTGTTTAATCTATACTTTGAAACATTTCCTTGTTTTAGGATTATACTTTGATAAATTTCATTTATCCTTGTCAAAATTGGGTCTTTATTACTCGTATTCCCTAGGACTCCTATTTTTCTATTAAAATCCTCATTTTGGTATTTGGAAATAGGTGTTTGAATAGAGGTCATTTCTAAATCCGAATTTTGAAATTTATATATGAGATTGTTTCTTTTGTAAAACTCATTTAATCTTTCTAAAACTAATCCCTAGTCAAACCTACTCCTTAAGGCTTTTATTTCTTTAATAAAAATCTTGTTTTAGGGTTGAAAAATAGGTGTTTCCATATCAAGCCTTCCTTATTACAAATTTTAAGTTTGTTGTTGGGATTGAAACATAGTGCTAACATAACTTTTGTAAACTTTTCTTGTTTTGAAAATATCCTTTAGTAGATTTAAACTTTACTCATCAAGATCATTCATTTGTGATACCTATTCCCTAAGCCTTTCACTTTTAATGTAAAATACTCATTTTGAAGTTGAAAAATAGCTTTTCTATATAGAGTTCTTTTTAGATCCGAATTTAAAAAATTATTTTTGTTGAAACTAAAATGGATCTAAAGCTTTCTAACATTTTCCCACTATTATCATCTACAAATCCTTTATATACATAAAACAAAAATCTTAGGCATTTATGTACTTAAAACAACTAGATCTAGTTTATTATACTAGTCATAAATGCAAATGCACTATGATCATTATGTAGATAAGGTTAAATGATGAATACATGCACAAAACATTAATAACAACATAACTCAATAATAAAGCAAAATAATAGAAAACAATATAAATAAAGATCTACCATTGTGATAGCAAGGATCTCATGTTCAAGTGTTTTCACATCCCTAGCATAAAGCTCATGGGGATTTTAAGTAGAATCACACATGAATGATCTTGCTATTACATGTTTTTAATGTGGTAAAGTGTAGATCTATTACCTATTAATGGTTTAGAACAAGAAAACTTGAAGTAGAAATAATGTGCAAGTGTATGTGTATATGGGTGAGGCCACGGCAACGAGAGGAAGAAAGGGAGGGAAAAAAATTTTGCAAGGGTTTGTTTTAGAGAGAAAAGAGAGAAAATGAAAGATGAAAGGTATAAAAAAGTATTTATAGTGGAATAGATTAGGGTTTGTATAATAAAAGAAAGAATAAAAAAAAAAAATTGAGAGGGAGAAAAGAGGGAGGGGGGCTATTCACTAAGGAAGAGAGAGAGAGATATGTGATAATTTTGTGTAATAAAATTCAAAATTTAAAAGTAATTTAAGTTATAAAATGTATTGGAAGAGTAAATGTAAGGAAAATGATGTAATATAGTAAGAATAGGCTGTAAGGATATAAGAATAGTGTATGGGTGGTTATACTTGTGAATAGTGTGATAAGAAATCAAAAAAGATTAGACAATTAAAGTACGATAGTAATGAAAATACGATAAAAAAGCTATAACTGTAATTTTGTAACCGAAAAATTATATAACTGAAGAAATCTTATGAAATTACAAATCTAATGGTACTAATAACATATTTTTAGCATCTCGACGGGACGTTTTTCAAAGTCTGTATCAGATCGGGTTCGAAATAGGTAGAAAATTCACTAATTGGCTATTTTTAAGCATTAATATTATTACGAACTAATCTGCACTCTCACTCATATTTCGACTTCTTGGTTTAGACACGAGGTTTTCGGATCTAAACTGCTAGGGTTCCTAGGGATTTGTTGACCTAGGTTTTCCGGTTGACTTCTCGGTTTAGGGTTTAAGCTTGAATTACCCTAAAATTTAGGGTTTACAGTCTTTACAATAACTTAAATACTACATCAAAAGATTTTTAAAGGAATTCTAGTCTAATCCTTCAAGTAGATTTTCTTCAAAAGCTCCTAAAAGAAAACTTGCGGATATAAGGGACCTCGAGTACAAGAACAGGTGTTCCTGTGAATACAAAAATCTATAAGGGATAAGCTTTACGGGTTAGTGAGTTTATAACCCAATAATATAGTTAAAACAAAATAAAACCATGTTTACTAGACAAGTAAATGTAATGTAAAAGACATGAGAATACAAGACATATGATTTTCCAGGAATATATGTTGGAATGAATTATGCCATTCATTCAGGTTTAGTATTGGCCCATTATGACCATCACATATTTTAAAATCTTTTATAGATCTTACAGGCTCTACTAGCATCAATTTTATGCAGTTTTTACCGATCCTACTCGACATAATATAGACTGGTTATGCCTACCACACACTTGTCCACCAATTGTACAATCGGAAAGCAATGTAACTAATTATAAAGTGCATGCATACTTTTATTTAGAGCTACCCATTATACTTATTTCTGCAAGTGACAACCAATTTAAGACCACTTCAATATGCCAATAATATAAATTTATTACAAATCATTCGTGGCTCGATGTTGCTTAATATTTTTTCAAATTGTTATAAAACACTTGCATCTTCAATTTATCTTTTCTTAAATCTAGTGAACTAATTTACAAGAAAAAGCATGAGCATGAAAAATAAGAGAAGTAGACTCACTCGGCCATAACGATCCCTTAGTCGAAGTAGTCATCGGGGTAACATACGTCCTCTCTCTGTTCCTAAACAAGGAAATACCCAAAATGAGTATTCCATGGAATTTCTAGTCAAAACTTCTAACTTTATTTTCTAGTTCAGTAAAATTTATATAGGTGGAAATTCTAACTTAAAATGGCCATAACTTGCTCATTTTAACTCGATTTCCCATGTATATATCATTTTCTACCTATTCAAAGATCTATCTGGTTCTAAGATTATTTTGTCATAAAAAGTTGTTTGGGTCCCAAAACCGTAGGGTACGAATTTAACGAAAATTTTAGATTTCAAAACTTAATTTGCAAACTTTTCTTTATCCAAAAATACTTGTACCAAAATATAGACATTATTATAGTTGGAAAAACCTTTAGAATATATATATATATATATATTGATCATATTTATGCATGAATTTAACAAAGTTATCTCAACCATGATTTTTGTAAAAGCAATGTTTTCTAGAAATTAGAAAGCAAAACTTTGAAAATTTCCACTTAGCTTGTTGGAAATTTTCTTAAATTATTATAAGTGAGTATTTTCCCCTTTTAATTCTATTTCCTTAGTCTTTCAAATTTCTAAAAAAAAAAAATATTTTTATCTTTCTAAGTTTCTTATAACTTAATTTATAAAGGTTAAGAGGGTAGTTTCTAAATACTAACATTCTTGGTGATTTGTCAAACTAGTTTATTCCTTCATATTCTAGAGTATTGGTGAAACTTTCTTAATGAAGTTTAGTAAAACTTTTGTCAACCAAGAATTTGAAATTTTAATTTTTAAAGAACTTTTTCACTTTATGGTTTTGTAAAGTGTATGTATGATATATCTATTTTATGTATTATCTAAAATCCCTATGTTCTTTGGTTACTTAAAAACTAATGATGAACTCCTCTAAATTTTTAGAAATGATTTGCTAAGATAAATTCCTAAGTCTTTATGGGAAAATCATTTATTACATGACAAAATTTATTTTGGAAAGAACTCTATTTTTTTTATTTCAGAAAACCTTTCCCTCTTTATCTTGTTGAGATGCTATGCATGATCATAGATATGTAATATGAAAATATAAGAAAGACATAATAAGCAAGTTAATATATCAAGCATTGGGAACCTTAGCTTCATCAAGATAACCTCGTCAAGTGTTGAGAGCGCTAGCTTCATCAAGGCAACCCAAGACTAAGAATAGATAGTCCCCAAAAAGAGAAAAAAAAAAAAAAGAAAAGAAAGAAAAAGCAATAATAATAACAAGTTAGAGATAGTTAGTGAGCATCGGGGTCTACAAATATATAGATATACATATACTTAATAATATATATAGGGTTAGATTAGAGCATAATAACAACAATAATATCACTAATAATCAACATATATATGAACATAATAACAACATAATAAAATTTGAATTTCGTGTACATGTACATGTACAACAACAAAACATGAACATGTTATTGCTTTTACTACTTTATGAGTTTCAAAACAATACCATGCTCATGGTAGTTACATGACATGAGTAAATAAAATAAGGATAGGAGTTTTACCTAAAGTGTTTATGGTGTAGGAAGAAGTCAGTGAATGTATGGTTATTGGTTAGTAAGAAATGGTAAATGGATTGTGTATAGAGAGAAATTTTGTAAGTATTTGGTGAAAGAGAGTTTGGTAGAGGAAAATTTTGTGGAGAGAGTTGTGGAGTGAATTTGATAGAGTTTTGTTATGTGTAAAGATGGTGTGAAAGAAGTGGAAGAAGATGGGGTATTTATAGTTGAAGATGGATGGAAATTAGATGTATTAAAATAAAAAAAGAATAATTAAGTTGGAAGAGAGAGGAGAGGCGCCGGCCTTAGAGAGAGAGAGGAATGAAAATTATTTTATTTGTTGCTTTCTAATAAAAAGTAATAAAGATGTAAAGTATGGTTAATGTGAAGGTGTATTGAAAATGAAAAAAAGTAGAAAAATATGTATATAGTAGTGAATGGTCGTAAGGTAAAGTAAAAATAGATAAATAGTAATGAATAGTAGTATAGGACAATGAATAGTAAACAAGACTAATAATATACCGATAGTAAAGAAAATACGCGTATAAATACAATATCTGTTATTTTTAGTTACTAAAAAATTACGAAACTGATATTTTTGAAATCTTTGTATTTTTTGATCCTAATGGTATTATCGAAATATTTTACTATTCCGAGCCCGGGACATGCTTTTCGAGAGCTAATCCGATTCGAGTCCAAACGACACTCAAAATTCGCAAATCTGATATTTTTACGCTTCCTTATATCATTACGAACTATTATCACTAATTATTTCAACTTTGTTGTCTAGGACTAAAGAATACGGGATTGCCGGATCTAAATTCTAGGGTTTGTTCTAGTTTTATTAACCTTTAGGTTTTCGGTTGACTTTTAATTCTAAGATTAATAATTTCAAGGGTTTACAGAGGGCCTTGAGAAGATACAGTCTTTCATCTGGTTTATTCTTTTAATGCTTTATTAACTAACTCTGAGAGGGTTTGAAGACATATGTCTAATAATTTATGTTGTAAAATTTGTAGAGCAGCTTTGAAGATATGAACCACATTTTGAGAATGTTCTAGAGCAATTCTAATTTGATACCAATTTGTTTCCGCTGAAAATCTTCATATTTTTATGACCATGCCATGTGATGATTGGTTTGCAACAAATTTGAAGTGTAGAGATATTCATCATCGAGAGGGAAAATGGCTAATTATTTTTGCTACTACTTGTTGGACTCTCTAAAATTCCATAAATGAAGTAGTTCTGGGTAGGCAAGAGGTGAATGATGCATGGCTGTCTCGTACTATTGTTGCAATAGCCAAGGAATTTCAATTTGCTAGTGACTTTTTACATGTTGGCCAAACTAATAAAAGAATGAAATCTAAAGTGTTGATTGGTTGGAAACCTCCCCTTAATGATTAGATTAAAGTGAATACAGAGGGCACTTTTTAAAGGAATGGTGATACCGCATATGCTGGCGGTGTCCTACGGTCTACTTATGGAGATTGGATAGGCAAATTTGTCGCAAACTTAGGTACTTGTTCAATTTTTCAAGCTGAGCTCTAGAGTGTTCTAATAGGATTACAACTGGCATGTGACATGAGATTTAAGAAGATTATTTTGGAGTTGGAAAACAAAGGTGTTGTAGACTACATCTCTAAGAGAACTATAGCTATTAATAACAATTGGCCACTCCTCTATTTGGTGTTGAAATTTCCAGAAAAACCGTGGCAGGTTTAGGTACAGCATGTCCATCGTGAAGGAAATCAAGTTGCTGATTAAATGGCTAATAAAGTGATTAATGGTCGCTTGGTAAAAAATGTAAAAAAGACTCTAAAAGGGCAAGCAAAATTTTTCAACTTTGTATTTTTTTTTTTTTTACGAAGGATCCCAAAAATATAAAATTTATTTATTTGTTTGTTTATTTTAGTTTGTAAAGGTCCTATATGAGCCCATTAAATGTTAAAAGATCAATAGCCGAACGATCGACACAATTCTTTTTTAGCAAGACTATGGACCAGAACCATTTACATGTATCCTTTTACTAGTATTAAGTGTGAAATGGCCGTATGAAAAAGACGAGGCGTCAGCGTTCAAGTCATAGAGTAATCGTTTTGTACTAATCCACTCAAAAGGCCCACCACATGAAAGTAAATGAACGAATGGGTTACTCAACTAAAACCATTTTTATAAATAGTCAAGACAAACTTTCGCAGCGTGTACAATTCTGCCCGCCATGTTTTTCCTATCAGTCGTGGACATTCCGTATGTAATGGCCAAATCCATATATAAATTAATTTAAAGCACTTGGAAAGTTTGAATCAATATCATATTTAGTCAACGGGTCCCTATATATAATGGAAGCATTTGTCATTTTATGAGGTGAAAGTTGTCAAAAAATTAATAAAATGGCCGAACGACAGCAGGCACAGTGCCCAAAGGATGAGGTTTGATAATTATGAGTCAGTTTAGATAATATTAGATAATATTTTTTTTATTCGTATCTTTATTATGATTACTTTATATTATTAGTATTTTATTTATTTAATTAGTTTATATGTAAAAATATATATTTTTTATTTATATTCATTTTTTTATAAATAATTTATATAAAAATGATACAAAAATAAAATCAAAACGATAGAAAAATGATAAAAAAAAATACACATATAATCCATGACAATGATAGGATAAAAGCATGGCTCGTATTGGGTGAGGCAATTATATAAATATATAATGACATATAAATAATATTATAAAATAATTACTTTTTAAAAATTATTTATTTTATTATAAAGTGTATTGGAATCTTATTGGCGTTTATATGTCATATTATACCTATAATATATATATACATATATATTATGTTTCTTTCATAGATTGAAGTTGCATTGGATTTGGTGAGAAACTAGAAGGGACTTTCTTTTCAGCAAAATGTTATTTTATCTCTCCATGCATAAAGGGTTAAATACGGCGAAAGCTACGCACTGGTCAAGGAGGAAATCTGATGAAATATCGATAATCTATGAACCATGGGAATTACATAAGAAGCTTCCTTCTGGGAACGACCAAAAGAAAATCTTGTCGCTTGTGAAAATAAAAAGGAAAAGAAAACCGCCCCCATCTCTGTCTTTTATAACGCACATTCACATTCACGCGGCACTTACGGTAAGTGTGCGCATAAATAATAATAATAATAATAATCGGGAGAAGCAAACGTTCTTATGAAATGCGACCTTCGAAGGTTAGAAAACCAAGTTGTTACCTGTAATACCTGATGAATTGTGATATTTTCTTACTTCTAAGTGTACAATGAAATCTCTGCTTAAAAAACCATTTTTCATAAATTTTTATTGTAGCTGAACTTCTATGGTACTATTAAAGATAGGAATGGAGAAAAAAATTGATCAAACCAAACAAATCTATAAATAGAATCAAACCAAATGAAATATACGATTTTTTTTAAACAATTCGATTTTAAAAAGTCTCAATCTAAATTAATTCATAAAATTTATGATTACTTTAAAGAGGTAAACGAAATCAAACCATTTTAGAAAAATATAATAATATTTTAGATGTAATTATAAATTTTCTTATGATGATCGATTAAATTTTATATATATTTTTATGAGTTCATTATAATATTTATTATTTTATGAAAATTGGTTAATATTAGTTTGTTCATTTTTTAAAAATTGTTTTCTATGTTTAAGATATATATTTTTCTTTTGGTCAGTTAATGTTGCTTTTTTTTTTTTTTTTTGGTTATCGTTTTAACATTATGAAGCATGTAATTTGTTGTTTTAGTTATGGCTATTATTATGTATTAATTATTTAATATATTTTATTAATACATCACTTTTATTCGTGAATGACTTTTGTAGGTAGATGATTTTTCATTTTAGCCAAATTTATCGGTACATGTTTGATTGGAAGGTTTTGTGAAGAATTATATATTATGAATTTCCATGTGCTAGTTAGTAAATGTAATGTATTAGTGGATGACTAATTAGTGGCAAAATGATTTTATGAAAACCTATGACTATGAGTGTAATTGTTTCATGAAGTTTTTTTTTTTTTTTTTTTGCGATTTATATTTTGAACTTTGTAGAGTAATTTAAATATTTGAATATCCACATAAATTTAAAAGATTAGAACAAATCTTTATTTTAAATTAGATTATTGATTTAATTTGCAATCCAAACTAAACTAAATCAATATTTAGTGATTTATAAAATTTCTAATATCAACCATAGTTTGGTTTGGAATGGTGAAAATGCAAACAAACCATAAATTATGTTTTTATTTGGTTGTTAGCGTAAAATGAACCAAACCAGTCTATGCCCAACCATAATTGATATCCACACAAATTTAAGAGGTTTTGTCTTGCACACCATGAAAGTCATGAGCTCTTCTGCAAACTCACTTGGTAATCAACATTCCTCAAGTAGTCCTTATCTTATGACACATTATGTGAACTATGATAAATTGTCTATGCAATATCATGCTTTCCCAGCAGCTATTACTATAAGAGTTAAACCTAATTCTTTTGCTGAAGCTATAAAAGATGAACGATGAAGAGATGCTATGAAAAAGGAAACACAAGCTTTGGAAGATAATGAAACATGGACTGTAAAGCCATTATCACTCGGCAAGGAAGCCATAGGATGTAAACGGGTGTTTCGCATCAAGTATAATGCAAATGGAACGGTTGAATTTTACAAGGCTTGATTGGTTATTCTTGGAAATTGGCAAGTTAAAGGAATCGATTATAATGAGACATTTGCACCTGTGGCCAAAATGGTTATAGTTCGTACTTTTCTCATAGTAGCTGCAGCTAAAAATTGGGAACTTCATCAGATGGATGTGTATAATGCGTTCTTGAATGGAGATTTGCAAGAAGAGGTGTACATGCACATGCCTCCTAGCTTTTATGCTCATAAACTAGGGATGGTATCATTTGAAGAAGTCTTTATATGGGTTACGACAGGATCTTCGATGTTGGTTTGCAAAATTGGTTTCTACTTTAAAGTAATATGGTTTCCAGCAATCCTATTATGATTACTCTCTCTTCACTTTGCAAAGAAACAAGGTTGTTTATGTTGATGACAATATTTTGTCGAGGAATGAACACTCAGCTATTCAAATACTTAAGCAGTATTTGAGTAGTGGTTTTCATATGAAGGATATGGGAGTGTATAAAGGTTGCATATAGTTCTGAAGGAATTCATTTGTGCCAATGAAAATATTCCTTGGATATTATTTCAGAAGTAGGTTTACTCAGTGCTAGACCAGTTTCTTTCCTAATGGAACAAAATCATAATTTGGCCATGGAAAAAGGTGATTTTTTGCATAATTTAGAAAGTTACAGGTGTTTGGTCGGTCAGCTCATTTATCTTTCAATTACTCGACCTGAATTATCCTATTACGTGCATGTACTGGCTCAATTTATGTAGCAACCTCAAAAAGAACATTAGGAGGCAACCTTGAGGGTAGTTCATTACTTGAAAGGAATCCTAGTCAAGAAATGTTATTACAATTAGTGGTGATTTGCATCTTTCTGCTTGGTGTGACTCTGACTGGGCAAGTTGCCCTCTAACTCGGTGATCTTTGACTGGTTGGTATATTCAACTGGGTAGTTCTCTAGTTTCCTAGAAGACCAAGAAGCAACAAACTGTTTCTTAGTCATCAACTAAAGCAGAGTATCGATCTTTGGCTATGAATACTTGTGAATTAAAGTGGTTGCAAGGGTTATTATTGGCTCTTGGTATAAATCATTCGACTCCTATATGGTTATACTATGATAGTCAAGTGCTTTGCATATTGCTTCTAACCCAGTGTTTCATGAACGCACCAAACATATTGAGATTAATTGTCATTTTGTCTGTGGTGCTATTTATTGTGGTGTTATCCAACCAACATATGTTCCTACCGGTTCTCAACTAACTAACATATTTACTAAAACATTGGGTGGTCGTCAATTTGAGCATCCTCTTTGCAAGTTCGGCATCCATTATTTGCATGCTCCAACTTGGGGAAATAATAGGAAATATCCTCATATATTAGCTGTTAATAGGAAATATTGACTGTATATTAATTGTATAGTCTTGTATAGCATGTATATTAATTGTATAGTCTTATATAGCAAGAAAAATATTTCCTTAATTAGGTAAGATTTTCTTCCTTGTATAAGCATATCTACATGCTAAATTAGCTCCCTATTCTTAGGGTTGTAATCCTATATGTATGTATGATTTCTTAATGAATAAGGAATAAGACTTTTTTCTCTCTCAAACTTTATTTTCTTCTAAAATGCTTTTCATAAACCATTGTCAAATCTTCTAATCAATCATTAATCTCTCAACCAATGGGTTTAAGATTATAGTGAGAAGGCGTGGTGTAGGAACATATTTTAATTGTAATATGACCTAGGGTCAAGTCATATTTTGAGGGTTTAAAAGATTTACCTGAATTTAATTAATTAGTAGATGTGAGGATATGCTTGTAATCATTAGTATAAGTTTCATCAGTTTGATCAAATCCAAAATTACATCAACTTATTGTAAATCAGGTATTTATACAGCAAACCTACAAATGATTGTGACTTTTGGAATTTAGAATTTACTGTAGTATTCCTATCCACCATAATTTATGATTTTGCGGTAAATTGCCAAACCTTCCAAAAAAAAAAAAAAACTCGATCTAGTTGGCATATGTATTACCTATGTTATTACAATTCTACTAACAAAAAATAATTTTTAATATCTTTTACTTCCAACGTCTATCGCTGAAAAATTAATCAAGTCAAGGAAAGACAACGGCAAAACGAAATTTATAGATTATACGCAAAACTCCAGTCACGATTTTTCCTATATTAAAATAAAAGAAGAAGAAGTCAATTTCGGACCATTTTTTAAAAATTAGTTGGTATCTGAAATATCACGATTTAATTGAAAAGAAAGAATATTTTGATAGTAATTTATTGGACGCTTTTTATGTGTATTAAGAAAAATTCTGAAATTAAGGAAATAGAAAATTGGGTCTTGTTTTAATATAATTTCAAATAAGAAAATAGGGAATTCAAAGAAACCAAAAAAAAAAAAATTCTCGGAAACTTTCTGAGTGTATTAAAAACAAATTCAAACTTTTCAGTTTGAATATACCCTATCAAACTTTAATTAAATAATCACAAAAAAATTAATTAAATGACAATGATCAAGGGTGTAAACGAGCCAAGTCAACCTACGCTTTGAAAAGTTTAGACATAGCTCCTTTAATAAATTAATGTCAAGTCGAGTCAGGCTTTTAACGAGCCTAAAATGTGCGTGCTTGAGCCCGAGCTCGTTAAGGATTCATTACCCAAGCTCAGTTCGTTATGCTTGTCCAACAAACAATCTAAGTTCAACTCATTTACGTAAATAATTATATATATTATTATATTTATATATTATAGTAATATAAATAAGGATAAATTACACAAATACCCGTTGAAAAGTTTTGAAATTATATAGACCTCCACCATTTTAAAAGGTCAATTATACCCCCATGGAGCAATAGGATTCACTTATATTATTAAATGATAAATTATTTATCTCCTAAGAAAATTAATTGAAAAAAAAACTATTTGCTGACGTGGTAATATAATACGTTTTTTTAAACAAAAACCAAAACATGAATTCCTTAACAAATATATAGTCCAAACCAAAATCATTGGAAACATATTTCTTTTTTTTTTTTTTGGGTTAAATACACAGACAGCTCTTAAAAAGCTTTGCAATTATATGGACCCCACCATTTTAAAAAGTCAATAATTATCCCTAAAGCAACAGCGGGATCTAAATATATTATTAAATAACAATCTATTTGTTTTGAAATAAATAAGTGTAAGAAAATTAATTAAAAAATATCATGTCATATTTATTTGTTGATGCGGAAATTTTTTTTAACAAAAACCAAAACATGGATTCATTAACAAAAATATAGTCTAAACCAAAATCATTAAGTCCTTTTTTTTTCTTATCTTTCTAAATGAAACGTATATTTTTATTTTCCTTACATTTTTTAAAATTTAAGCTTTATGAATATTTTTAAGCTTGCAGATTTCCAACTAAAACTCCTCACACTGTGTCCAGTGTAGAGAAAAGAAATAAATGATAAATACTTATTTGACAAGGCTAGAAAATAATGAAAAGAAAAAGCTTATACATTTTCTCTCTAATTTGAAAGAAAAGATAGAAATAAATTAATAAATAAGATAACGAGTTATTGTAAATATTGTATTGACCTTGTCATAGTATACAAATATACAATATCATAGAGCGATTCATATCTTATGATAGGCACTACTGATTTAGAAGAAATTGGACTTTAAGGTTTAATGTTAAACATTTATCTCTTAATAAAACTAATTAGATTACAAATGCACCCCTCGTTATCTTCATTTCCATCTATGAAATTGGAAACAAATAGTAACGTTGTTTCATAAAAAAATTAAAATAAAATGAAAAGAAATTGGAAATATACATTATTTAGAAGATTAAAAAAAAAAAAAAGAAAGGTCCGGTGATTTTGGTTTATAGCTATGTTTTTATTAAGAAAGACATATATTTGGTTTTTATTAAAAAGAAAATAATAGATTATATTGCCACGTTAACAAATAAATATGACATGACATTTTTTTTAGTTAATTTTCTCATACCTATTTAAATAAGAGATAAATAAGCTCTCATTTAATATATGTAGACCCTACAACCGTTGAGGAGTAATTGTTGACTTTTTAAAAAGGTGGGAATCATGTAATTTCAAAACTTTTCAAGGATTATCCATATAATTTACTCTATAAATAAGTATATATAATATTATTGGGTTATAAATCCAGCAATATGGGTCTGTAATGTATAACAAACGAAATTCTAAATATTATATATATTTTTTTAGAAGAAGACTTTGAAAATAAGGAGATTTGTAAAATTTAGGAGACTGGGAACAATGTACGCTGGCCAAATGAGAATTTAGGCCACTGGCCTTGAACAACATAAACTCCGGCCTTCAACAACACATTATTCGTCGACCATAAAGGTCGGCGGCATTGAGCCTGCCAATGTGCATGTGCATCCTTCTTTTGTTTTTTCTTATATATTCTCCTTGTGTTTTCTTTTAGAGTATCACTTTGGCTATTCTAAAAAACCTAAAAGGAGTACTAGAGAGAGAGTGGCTTTTTCGTGCTATTGATTGAAATCTACCGTTGTGGTGAAGATTTATGATTCACTAGTATTACTAGCAAAGAAAAACAGTGTAATCTCATTATTATTGATAGTGGAAGAATTTGTGCGGCGGTCCCATGGTTTTTCCCTAATTGGGATTTTTCACATTAAATCCTTTGTGTCTCTTTTGATTTTATTTTTTGTTTATCATATTTGGTTATTGCATAGGCAAGAGGAAAAAAATTGCTTTCTTATTACAGGACATTGATTTTTTGCTAACAAGTGATATCAGAGCCGTGTTGAAAAAAAAAAAGGTTTTGTTTATTGTATTGCAGGCATGGCTAAATCATCAAGTAAG
The DNA here is from genome assembly GCA_024138025.1 of Combretum micranthum. Taxonomy (NCBI): domain Eukaryota; kingdom Viridiplantae; phylum Streptophyta; class Magnoliopsida; order Myrtales; family Combretaceae; genus Combretum; species Combretum micranthum. Next base: position 40,786 of record JAMXBD010000658.1, on the reverse strand, counting down.
ATGATAAAATTGAATTCATCGAATTATTCTATCTGGAAGTCGATGATGGAAGATTTGTTGTATTGTAAAGATCTATATATGCCTTCGGGTAGTGATAATGCGAAGCTAATAGATAAATCTGATATAGATTGGACAATTATGCATAGAATAACTGTTGAATATATCCGATAATGGGTAATCACAATGTGTATCATCATATTGCCCAAAAAACTAAAGTTGATGTTCTATGGAAAAAAATTGGAATCCATGTATAAGAGGAAAACTGCCTTAAATAAAACCTCCTTGATTAAGAGAGTGGTGAATTTGAAGTATAAAGATGGATCCAATATGGCTGAGCACTTGAATGATTTTCAAGGCCTTGTGAATTAGTTATCTACCATGAGGCTTATGCTTGATGAGGAGATACAAGCACTTTTATTGTTGAGTTCACTGCTCAACAACTAGGAGACACTTGTGGATTCTATTAGTAATTCTACTCTAGAAGGAAAGCTCACCATTGCAATGGTGAAAGATAGCTTAATGAACGAAGAAGCTAGAAGAAAAGATCTTGGCACGAATTCCCAGGCCCGGGCACTTGTTATGATAAGCCAAAAAAAGACGTGGTAGAAGCAGGAACAGTAGCTCATCTGATAAATCTAATAAATCCAGGGGAAGATCTAAATCTAAAGGAAAAATATCAAATGTTATTATTGTGACAAGCTAGGACATTTGAAGATAGAATGTAGAATTTGAAAGAGAGAGTATACTAAAGATAAAGGTGATGAAAAAGATGAAGATACAACTACTAGAAGCAGGTGGTGAGATTGATGTTACCTGGGACAAGGATTGTGTTAGCCTTACATGTCATGATAGTTATTGGGTTATTGATTCTGGTGCCTCCTTCCATGTGACATCACATGATGAATTTTTCTCAACCTATACTGCCGGTGATTATGGCAATGTTAGGATGGGAAATAATGAGACATCTAAAATTGTTGGAATTAGAAATGTTGTTTTAAAGACTAACACTGGTTGCAAACTCATTCTTAGAGATGTCAGACACATTCCAGATATCCGCCTAAACCTTATATCTGCAGGGAAACTTGATGATAAAGGCTATAATGGTCACTTTGATGAAATGGAAGCTCACCAATGGTTCTCTCATAATGGCAAAAGGGAAGAAGAGTAATACCATTTACTTAATGTTCAGCAAAACTGAGTAAAGGAGGCGTGAATTTGATTGATGACACTTCTATGTAGCTTTGGCATATGCACTTGGTCACATGAGTGAGAAAGTGCTCCAAATGCTTGTTAAGAAAAACTTTTGTTTGATGTAAAAGGTACTCCTTTGAAAAACTTGCATTGATATCTTACTGCTAACAATATAGAGTTGTATTTCAAAGAAATCCACTTACTAGGAAATCTCATATACTGAATTTAGTTCAACAAATGTGTTATATGAAAGACAGGTCAGTAGGTGGTGCTCTTATTTTGTGATATTCATTGATGATCACTCTAGGAAGTTGTGGACTTTTGCTTTGAAGTCCAAAAAGATCAAGTACTTGATGTGTTCAAGCAATTCTACACTAGAATTAAAAGAGAAATGAGAAGACAGTTGATATGTGTTTGAGCAGATAATGATGGTGAATATGGAGGACCTTTTGAAGAATATTGCAAAGAATATGGGATCAAATTAGAGAAAGCAGTTCTAAAGACCCCATAATAGAATGGCACAGCAGAGAAAATGAATCGCACTATCACAGAGTGAAGTGTATGTTATCACATGCCAAGTTACTAAAATCATTTTTGGATGAAGCAATAAGGATAGCTGTCGACTTGATTAATCTATCTCCCTCTTATGCTCTGGATGGAGCTATCCCAGAAAGAGTCTGGACAAGTAAAGATGTTTCTTATGAACACTTACATGTGTTTGGTTGCAAGGAATTTGTGCATATTCCCAAGGATAAAAGAGCGAAGCTTGATGCAAATTCAAAGCAATGCATTTTTCTGGGTTATGCACAAGATGAGTATAGGTACAAGTTAGGATCTAGCAGAGAAGAAGATTGTCAGGAGTAGAGATGTGGTCTTTCTTGAAAACTAAACCATTAAAGATATTGAGAAGCTAGAGAAGTCAAAATCCACAAGAGAGATCCGTACAAATGTAGATCAGTGCCCTCACTTGAAGATTCTAATAATGATAGGGGAGATGTGAAAGATTCAGTTGAAGAGCTCCAAGAGTCTCATTAGTAGGTTGAGTTGATGAGATCTTCAAGAGAACGAAGACCACCAATTAGATTTAGTCCAAATAAGTATGTAATGTTGATAGATGGGGAAAAGCAGAATGTTATCAACAAGCCATGTAACATGAGCAAAAAGGAATGGATTAAAGCCATGTAAGATAAGATGAAATCCTTGCATGAGAACAAGACATATGATTTAGTGGAACTACCAAAGGGCAAGCGACCATTAAAGAGTAAATGGTATATAGATTGAAGACTGAAGAGAATGGTTCACAACTAAAATACAAGGCAAGATTAGTTGTGAAAGACTTCAATTAGAAGAAAGGTGTTGATTTTGATGAGATTTTCTCACCAATGGTGAAAATGTCTTCCATTCGGGTGGTACTCAATATTACTGCCTATTTGAACTTAGAGATTGAGCAAATGGATGTGAAGACAGCGTTCCTTCATGTTAACTTGGAGGAAGAAATTTACATGGAGCAACCTGTGGTGTTTAAGGTTAAGAGGAAGGAGCATCTTGTTTACAAATTGAAGAAGAGCTTGTATGTGTTAAATAGGCCTATGGCAGTGGTATAAGAGGTTTGACTCCTTTATGATTGATTAGGGATATACCAGGTATGCTCGAATCATTGTGTCTTTATAAAGAGATTTAGCACTAGTGAGTTCATTATTCTCCTACTATATGTTGATGATATGCTGATTATTGAGCCATGATGCCAAAAAGAACAAGATCAAAAAATTGCTCTAAGAAAGTCTTTTACTATAAAAGACCTAAGACTGACACGCCAATTCTTGGTATAAGGATTATTTGTGATAAGAAGAACTAGAAATTGTGGTTATCACATGAGAGATACCTATAAAAGGTATTAGAGAGATTCAACATAAGCAGGCAAAACCTATTTATTCTCCACTTCCAGGTTACTTTAAACTTAATTCTCAACATTGTCCTAAAGTGAATTAAACAAAGAAGACATGAAAAAGATTCCTTATGCCTCTGCAGTTGGCAGTCTAATGTATGCTATGGTGTGCACTAGACCAAATATTGCTCATGTTGTTGGTGTGGTTAGTCGTTATCTATCGAATCCAAGTAAAGAGCATTGCACCGTTGTTAAATGGATTCTCAGGTATCTCAATGGCATTTCCAGATTATGTTTATAGTTTGATGGTAGTAAACCTGTATTAAAAGGGTTTTCAGATGCTGGTATAATTGGAGATCTTGATTTTAAGAAGTCCACTTTAGGTTATCTGATTACTTATGTAAGGAGAGCAGTATTTAATTGCAGAATTGTGTTGTACTATGTACCACTGAAGTAGAATATATTGTTATGACTAAAGCCTGTAAGGAAATCTTATAGATGAAGAAATTTTCAGAATAACTGGGTCAAGAGTAAGAATACTTGAGGCTATTTTATGATAGCCAGTGGAGTGTTCTACATCTCAGTAAGAATCCAACTTTCTACTCCAGATCCAAACACATTGATGTTAGATATCATTGGATTTGAGATGTATTGAAATCAGAGCTTTTGTAGCTAAAGAAGATTTATACTGATGAAAATGGTTCAAATACGATGACTAAAGCTCTAGCCAAGGACAAACACATTTGTTGCAGACAGATAGCTGGTGTGATGGAACTCCCCATATGAGTTACAGGGAGAGTTTATTGGGTTATGGATCCAATCCATATGGGTCTGTAACGTATAATAGATGAATTCCTAAATATTATATATATATATATTTAGAAGAAGTTTTTGAAAATAAGGAGACTTGTGCAATTTAGGAGACTTCGAACAATGTACACTGGCCAGATGAGAATTTAAGCCGTTGGCCTTGAACAACATGAACGCCGACCTTCAACAATACATTATATGCTGGCTATAAAGGGCGTCGGAGTTGAGCTGGCCAATGTACATGCACGTCCTTCAATTGTTTTTTCTTATACATTCGCCTTATGTTGTCTTTTAGGATATCACTTTGACTATTTTGAAAAACCTAGATAGACTTTTAGAGAGTGTGTGGCTTGTTTCTGCTACTAACTAAAATCCACCGTTACAATGAAGATTTGTGATCCATTAGTATTACTAGTGAAGAAAAACAGTGCAATCCCATTATTATTGATTGTGGAAGAATTTATGCAGCGGTTCTGTGGTTTTTCCCCAATTGGGATTTTCCACGTTAAATCCTGGTGTCTCTTTTGATTTTACTTTTTGTTTATCATATTTTGTTATCACATAGGCAAGAGAACAAAAATTACTTTGTTATTACAAGACATTAATTTTTTCCTAACAAATATTATATTAATATATTCAATGAGTCCTTAACTGCCTAAAGAAAAGCTATGACTTAGCTCATTTAGCTAGTTCAAGTTTGAGTAGTTCATAAGTATTTTAACTCGTTTGCAACTCTACCAATGATTTTATAGTTAATAGTGTTATGCCTCATAGGATACCCTAAACATAACAGCCTGCCACATACTATATGAGACTTAGAAATTACTACCACAATTATTCCAAAGTCTCATACATATGCAAGGCATACCTTTACGACAATAGAATACATGAACCAATGGAGATAAATAGTTTAATTTGACATACTATAAGCCTCTGACTATAAACCATTAGTCCACATAATTAATTACAAGAGTTTTAGGGGCATTCCCCCGCAAAAAAATATTAAGTTTAGAAGTGGTCATTTACAGTCATGCAGTAAATATTAGGGTTTTCTATGGAAGTCTATACAAAATCGATCACAAACTTCTAATGAAAACTCCTAATTTCTATACCTGCTCGATAGGATGTCTTGGCCTTAGCCATATATATGAAAATCGCAATAAGAAAAAGCTGTGGGAGCGTAAGCTACACTAGCTTAGTGAGTGAATACTTCCATAAAGACATTTATAACAAATCATTCGATCAAGTTATTTATTCAACCATATGGAATGCATCAACAATGTGAACAAACAAGACATATGATCGGCCAGAAATCATATGTGAATGGATTTTTGCTCTCCATTCGGGGTTAGCAGATTAACGAATACCGCGGTACTACCATTGAATTAATGTGCCATCTACGGATTACAGGTAATCAACTTATGTCGTTTATGGATCACGATCAATCAACTCATTTATGTCATTTATGGATCACGATCAACTAACTTTTAGCCGTTTATGGATCATGGGTAACCAACATATGCTAATGCTCTATCCGTATTGTGAAGTGATTATGCCTATGTTAATTTATCAATCCGAATAGTTATTAATACCAATTTTTAAGTGATCAACCAATCTCGTAGACAATCAATCTTATAATACTTTAAACAAACATAAGTTAATCATCTGGTTCCGATATTCTTAATACAATTTCCCAACTCATCAACAAGCATACATAATCTCCCATAATTCCCATCATGAAAATGCATTTTTATCTTTTGCCTCATAATCTAGTGCAACTAAACACTACAACACAATCAAAGAAATGAAATTATGAAGTAATACTCACTTGGCTATAGGTCGCCCGTCTCTTAGTATTAATAGTCCGGTGGTAACGAATCCTTGGGATCTAAGTCACCTAAATGAAAAAAATATCCAAATGAGTATTTCAACTCATATCTAATCTATTTTATTTCATGAAACTATTAAGTTCGTAATTCTCGTCATTAAAGGGAATTCCAACTTAAAACAGCAATAACTTGGTCATTTTAACTCGAAATTTCACAAATTATATATCGATTCCTATCTACTTCGAAAGTCCTATCTAATTATAATATAATATCTCAATTTCGAAAACTTTTAAGTCTCGAAAATTTCGGATCAGTTCTAATCAGTAGCCAAACATCCATTTTCGAAATTGTTTTTGTTAAGAGTTATGATGTTTCTACTATCTATGCCAAATATGCATGCAATATTAACAAGTTACTATCATGAATGGTATATCATGAGCTTCCTATATGTATGTTTTTGATGATATTCTATTAGAAGAATATTTTTAGAAAACTTCTACTTTACAGGATGTCATGGATACCTAACTTAGCAAGACTAGTTTTGTGTTCTTGACAAATCACACTTATTTTAGAGATTTTCCTTAATAAAATTTATTTATTCTTGATAAAATTAAGTCTTTATTATTTCTATTCCTTAAGGTCTTCATTTTTCAACAAAAATCCTCATTTTACACTTTGTAACCAAGTGTTTAAATATGGGCTATTTCTAGATCCGAATTTTGTAAAAATGATTTTGAGGTGATTTCTTTAAGAAAAATTTATTTGATACTTTAAAAATTAAGGCTCCACTATTCCTATCCCCTAAGGGTTTTATTTCCTTAATAAAACTTCTATTTTAGGTTTGAAAATTAGGTGTTTACATACCCTCTTTTCCTAGTTACGAATTTCATGTAACTAACATAAGATCCAAATTTTCTATCTTACAAATATTTCTTGTTTGACAAATTTCTCTTAATAGACCTACCATTAATTTATTAAAATCATCTCCTATTAATACCTATTTCATAAGCCCTTCATTTTTCACATAAAACTCATGTATTGGAATTGAAAAATAGGCTTTCAAAATTTAACTTTTTTTCCATCCGAATTTACAAAAGTTTATTTTGATGAAACAAAATTTGTTCTTGAGCTTTTTGTCTCATCTTCATAAATATCCTAACTTTTAGAAATAAACTAAACATTCATTTACATAAGAAAAAATCTTTATGGTCATTTCTTCCTTCTAACAAAATAATGCATGAGATCTCAAATGACATGTAAAAGATGGATATTTAGAAGCTAGATCTTAGTATGATGATCATGTTAGATGCATGAAATGAAGTCTACTATTATGATAACAATGCAGTAGCAAGATTCTTACATAAAATCATCTATATGAACATATATTATGATCATGACCAAAAATATGAACTTAAAGCATAAGATCCATAACTTATGATGGCTTGATCATCATGTTTTAGTGATTCACATCCTTAGTATGAAGCTCATGGGGATTTTTTGTGAATCCCACATAATGATCTTGCCATTATATGTTTTTTGTGGTGATAGTGTATAAATCTATACCTATGAAGTTGTAAGATAAGAGGATTTGAAGGAAAAAAAAATGTGTGTGAGTGTGTATGGGGTGGGGAAGCTCACAGCAAGGAGGAAGGAGAGGGAGGGTTGTGAAATTTCCAAAAGTGAATGAAGAAAGAGAATGAGAAGGCATAAAGGGTATATATAGAGAGGTATTAAGGTTTTGTGTAGTCAATAAAAGAAGAAAAATAGAACAAATGAGAGGGAAATGGGAGGGGGTTAGCGCTGGCCAAAGAGAGGAGAGGGGGGAGAGAGGTGTTGTAATTTTTCAAATTAATTTGTGTATAAAATGTGATAATTTGCATAAGAAAAAAATGGTAATGAGTGAGTGTAAGGATGTAAGAGTAGGGGCATGGCTGTGTGAGTGTGAGTAGGGTATGAGCTTGTACTTGTGAATAGTAATGAATAGTAGATTAGACAATTAAATTACTGGTTAGTAAATATAATAATAAAAAAGCTATAACTGTAATTTTATAAACCAAAAATATAAATATATTTTGAATTAATTAATTTAATTCCTTAAAGAGTATTTCAGAATTTTTTCTAATTTCGAGTCTCGGGCCTGGTTTTCCAGAACGGATCCTGCTCGGGTTCTAAATAGATAATTTTTCGAAAATGATCTTTTTATGTTTCGATATATTCTTTAGAAATATATTTAAATCAACTTGCTCTCAAAGTTTTTATGATTTTATTCTCAATGAAGCCGGACTTAGGTTTTTAGATTTCTTTCTAACCCTAGCTATTCCGATTTAAGGTTTCGTTTTCGATTCGATTGTCAAAGTCAGCTTGATTTACAAAGAAAGCTGGCGCTTACAAATAGCATCACCCTAAATTCTTAAATGAAAGGAACTACTAGATTTCTAGTCACTCTTTCTCTTGATTGTAATATTAAAAGAAAATTTAATCAAATGCATTAAAAATGTTCTTTGCTTTGCATTTCAACTTGTTTGGGAGGCAATATCTTCCTTATTGTTATCAGTATTTATTTCTTAAATTTTAATTCATAAGCATAACTAACTCGGACAAATCAGCTAAAATAAGAATAAAATTTAATCTATAAACCAGAATGGGGTCAACAACCGAATAAAAACGAGCTCTCATGTGCTTAATTTGGGTTATCCAATTTTTACTTTTATTTATTTTTGGAAAAATATTTAGATGAAAGTATTAATTATGATATTTGTACTTTAAAAAAAAAAGGTATGGTATTTGTTATTTGTAAAGTTAAGGTACATCCTACGTTATTAACAATTTATTTATGGAAGTCGCGAGTAAATTACTCTTTAATTATTTTATTCTGACAAAAAAAGAACTCCTTTACCCGTCAAACAAAGGATGTTGACCAATGCACAAATTTCAAAGTCTCGAGCCTGGACGGCCAAAAAAAAAAAAATCTCGAGACTCCATGAATTTTTTTTTTTTTTTTTCGGCCGAAGACTCCATGGAATTAAAAAAGAAAAAAAAAGTATATTTACATCATTGCATGTCCTTCCATTGAAAATCGGGTAAGAAATTTTCCAATTTTGTTGCTTTCATCTCTTTCCTTAAGAAATGAAAAGCGAATAACTTCGTCGGGTCAATAATATCTCTCTTAAGACGATAGGAGTTTGTTTTTCCATAAAAAATTAAAAGGCTTACAAAAAAGAAAAAATAACACTTAACAAACTTCTATAATTTTCTAGAAGGATGTACAATTAATTATTAATTATTAAAATAAATATATATAATAATTAGTTTATTAAATAATCCATAGATCAATCATATTAGAAAAACATAATAAAATATAAATCTTTTAGTTATGGCTGGTACCCAAAGCTGTTTATCGATCTATTATAAGTAATATTAGAAAATGTTGCTAAAAATAAGTATATTTCTATCGTCTGATTTTCTCTCTCTTTCAAACGAATGATTAAAATAAGTTCGTGGGGTTTGCTTTCTCATTTCATTTCGTGTTTCTCAACATTTCTAGAACCAACCAACCATCATTTTCTACGACTCATTCTCTCTCTCTCTCTCTCTCTCTCTCTCTTAAAAGGCTATAAACAAGAAAAATATGCATTCCTATTGATAAAACTTCTCAAACACAAAGTTATGGTCTTGTATCTAATAACCAAGAACAACTCGTTCTGGTCAAGTTTCATGGAAGCAGATAGAAGAAAAAAGGTTTGTGATAATTTAGTTCACTCTAGGTATTTTTTTTGGGTTCTATTGCTGGGGTTGGGAGTTCTTGACTGCTCTTCTGCTTTTCAGTTGCTAATCTCAAAATCAAAACATTTCCTCATAAAAATAGTATAGTTCTAGTCCTAGGTTATTAGGGAGTAGGGTATTTTTAAGGAATTTATTAGTTTAGAAATGGCGCAAAGATCAGTTCCAGCTCCATTTTTGACGAAGACATACCAATTGGTGGATGATCCTGCAACAGACGATGTCATTTCATGGAGTGAAACTGGTACAACGTTTGTGGTATGGAAAACTGCTGATTTTGCAAAAGATTTGCTTCCTAATTATTTCAAGCACAACAATTTCTCAAGCTTCGTCCGACAACTCAATACCTATGTAAGTTTCTCTCCTTTATTTTTATTTATCATCTTCCTTGATCACCTATGACAATATAATTTACTATTTGATTTCATGCTTTATGAAAGTTGATAAATGGGTTTTCATATTATCGGTGACTGATAATGAATTGTTATTTTTGTCCATATAATAAATATATATATATATATATATAATATACAAGTCTGATAATGTAAATACTACGTCATATAATTAGGTAATACTGGCAAAAATATAGTGTGATCTTAGGCATTTTTTAAATGTTGGGCTGAGGTTAGCAATTTTTAGTGGGCATACGTGTGTTTGTAGCGCACTGATCTATTGAAGCAACATACTTCCATCTCTTTATTCCACACACTCTTCTATATGCCATATGTCTCCTCCATCCTTCTTCCTCTTTTTTCTCTAGAGCGTTAGAGGGAATTACATTGATGAAGATAGCGAATATATATTCAGCATCTTTATAACATCTTTTTTTTTTTAATTAAAGCAAAAATTAAAAATCAGAATATGCAAATTTTAAAACTTGTTTTCTCTTTTTAATTTTTTATTTAAAAGATTTCTTTAAAAAATTCACATAAATTTATTAAAAAAAAAATCCAAACCAGTCATTGGTGATCGAGATTATGAAGGAAAAATATGATTACATCTTAATAATGTAATAAAATGGTTAAAAGTATTTAGACAATTTTAATCATTAATTTAAAAATTAAGAAAATAAAATCATGAATCCTCTCATCTTCATTAGTCAAAACACATCTTTTATGGTTTTATTATCTCATGATGAACGGAAATGTTGTGGGCTTAGTTTGTTTCAAGCTCTTGATTAGATTCAGGTTTTTTTGTTCCAAATTGTAGACATTACAAACGTTGTAAGGGAATATTTTAAATCTTATAAAGAGATGTTAATAGCCCGGTTTCGGTATTCATGGCAGTTCGTTTCTGGATGATCTCCGAAGAAGTTTCTTAGATCTCTAGTGCTAGAATGAATACAAAAAGTAATCAAAGTACCAAAAGAGCAAGAGTTGGAAGAATTCCTAGACATGAACCTTCCTTAGACATAATGAAAAAAAGAAAGAAAGAAAGAAAGGTGCGTGATATGCATTCCATTTAATAATAATTAGGCCAAGTCAGTCCTTGAGTCTATGCCAAATAACATTTAAGTTTTAAGCTATAATTATTACTTATTGCCGGTGGGCCTTGTTTGCCTAACGAGAACCTGACTATACCAACTCCAGTGGATCTAATTCCGATTTTACCCTGAAATCGAAAATGAGATCTTATTTGTATTTTATCTGTATTTGATTTGTTTAATTTATTTATTAATAAAACTATATATCTTTTATATGTCTATGTTTTTTGATAATTACTTTGTTTCAGAGTAATATAAAATTTCAAAATAATCAAAATAAGACCAACAAAAACGGCCTAATTAAGACTTAAGTATCCAATGCGGTCTGGCCTGGTAGCGTCTGCATTAATCTTCAAACAAGAGACACGATACAATATCCTTCTATTATAATCATCCTAAAGAAAAGACTGTAGCACTGTCTTCATAAATATATATGATTAGAAAAGATATCAAATATCACAAGTTATATATATGTAACATATAATTAATAAAATTTTATATTTGTTGTACATATAAGATAAAACTTACTGTAGCTATTGAGTATTTACCATATGTATGTAAGAAAGTATTATTAATGTTTAAACAGTATTATGTTTTTATATATATTTTTTATTTTTGTTTTTATCTGATGTCGACAACTTAAAATGTGAAATACGTTGGTACCACATTTCAAAAAGGTACAGCTAGAGTACCTATAACTGGCCCCATACAAAGAAATGGAAGCTTCGAAAACATTGAATATTTACATTATATTAAAATTTTCAATTGCGTTAGCGTGTGACGGTGGAAAATTTAAACCAACCTAGTCAACTTACATGTATCTTGAAAAAGATCTATTGATTGATCATGTACGAAATTAGGATTTGGAGAATATGCAACGTGTAGGGTCCAGATTTGTTGGCTTTTTGCCATCCTTTTTGGGGCTGTTTTCTTTTCATCCTAGATTTATCTTCTGCTACTATATTTTCCATTTTTGATGGCGGAAAATTGCTATCTTTCCGGGCTGAATGTATGACCTTTCTACAGTACTACAAAGAATCTAAGTGAAGTTTGTTCCCCTAGAATAATTAATAATTAATGAGGAAATGAAATGAATTGATTTATTCTGTCTTGTGGGCTTTTTATACCTTTTAAAATTAGATGGTTGCAAGGCTATCATCTTGTAAAGAAGAGTTTCATGAAAGGTAATTAAATTATTAAAATTATTAATATATTTATTATTTTATTTATTTTTACAAGAAAAAGTGAAATTAGAGTATATTTTTTAACTTCTATATCCGGGGTAATAGAATCTTTTTGTGTTGGTTCCATACAAAAAATCTATTATATACGTAATATAAAAATTTAATATATTGGTTTTAATCATCAATATCTTGCAATTTTTTGATCTAAAACATTTGAAAATTTTATATCTCTAAGATAGTTAAGTTGGAGTAGCATTTTTGTTATTTAAATTTATAATTTCAGCTAGATCTTCTATTTAATGGCACACAAAAGAGAAAAAAGGAAAAAAAAAAAAAACTAGATCTTCTATTTTAATTATACAATTTTTTTTACCCCCTCATTTAAAGAAATTTTTCCTTAACTTTTATAGGGGTTTAAAAAAATTGTTCCGGACAAATGGGAATTTGCCAACGATAATTTCAAGAGAGGCCACAAGGAACTCCTCTCCGAAATCCGCCGCCGAAAAGCCATCTTGCCACCATCAACCACCGCCGGGAAACAACCACCTTGCGGCGGCGGATCCTCTCCATCGAACTCAGGCGAGGACTTGGGATCCACCTCGACAATCCTCCAATCCCAAGAACCCCAATTCCCAAGAGGTGTCCAAAAACGCCCTGTTGGTGGATTTATCGGGCGAAAACCAAAAACTCAAGAAAGACAACGAAATGTTAACCTGTGAGCTAGCACAGACTAAGAAGCAATGTGATGAGCTGATCAGCTTTTTGACACGGTATCTCGATGTGGGTCCAGATCAAATCGATCGCATCATGCGGCAAGGAAGCTGTAGGTCCACCGTTGATGCGGTTATCAACGACTCTGCTAATACTAATACTGATAATGACGAAAAGGTTAAACCTGAAGATGGCGCAGAGGATCAAAGTTTGAAGCTGTTTGGTGTCTGGGTAAAAGGAAATAAGAAAAGAGCGCGCGAGGAGGAAAAAAGGGCAATTTCTGAGCCCCACCGCGCTAAGGAAATTAGGACACTGAACTTCTCTGCCCCGTTGATCATGACGACCAGCAAGGTCTGAAGTTGATGATAGATGTGATGATGATCAGATGGTTTAGATTTGGTGGTGCATGGTAAAGTCCGGTGCACCCCATTGTAGCAAGTTTCTTGTATACTTAGATAAATTGTATCGATTATATTTCTCTTTCAGCAAATTTAAGATTGAATTGAGCTTGTGGATCTTTTAGGACATATGAATGTGCTGGGGGGACTTGGTCTTGGTCTTCGTCTTCGTGTCCTCGTAAGTAGCTTTAGAGGACAAAGTAATTAAGAGTCCTTTTATGGTGGAGTCGTATACACGTTATGTAATAAACGAATTATTAACCCATAGATATTTGGTTGGGGATAGTTATGTTAGGCTGTCAAATAAAAGTTTTATTATATTGTTTGTTTGTGAAGTGTTGTGTTATGGTTTATTTATAGGATTTTCATTTTTTTTTTAAATTAAGGTTTAGGAGTTCTTTTTCCCTTTTTCTTTCTTATTTTAAATTTTGCTCATGGTGGCTAATATCTCCAATTGTGTAACCTGACATCCTTACGGTCAATACCCAATCTAAACCTGTTGGGCCAAACTTTTAGGATCCAGAACAGTCTAGCCTGGAGAAGGGGCGAATCCTCCATCGTGGATCCTCGAGTTGGACCGGATTCTGTCCTAGTCCTATCTGACCAGTTTTTTTTTTTTTTTTTTTAAATAATTAAGTAACAAAATGTAAGAATATAATAATACTCTAAACAAGGTTAGGAAAGCAAACAAGTCGCAAAATATATAAAAGTGAGATTGTTTTCTTAGTGAAACTTTATATAAAGCAATTAAATATATATTTTTTTTCAATTTGTATTTATTTTGTATGTTGTTATCTGTTGCTAGTTCAAATCTAGTAGAAGCTAGATATCGGGAATCTGGATAAGACTGTGGTGATAATTTGCTTGCAAGATAGACATAAGGTTAGTGGCACGTCAAGCATAGGTTTGGTACAGCTATTTTGATGCTTAAGTCAAACAGCAAGCTATGATCATGGATAGTTACTACGTGAAAATTGGGCTAGAGATAAAAAAATATTTTTAAATGTAAATTTCTGTCACGAAAATCATCGTCATCGATTCTATATTTGGAAATATAACTTCTTTTACTAATTTTCTATCGTAAAATTTTATTTCTATAAATCAATTTTCTTATAGTGAGTTTGTGTTTGCAACATTACCTTTCTTAAGGAGGGAAAAAAGCTACTTACAGTCAGCTAGTTCCCATCAATTAAGTGCGTTGTGTGATCATGGATAAATGAGCGAGAGAACGGTTGACAACAGTTATGGAGGACATGGGGGAGAACCCACTAATCCACTTTCGAGTGTACCAACGTATGCTGATACCTTAATAGAATTTACCCACAAACATTAATATCTTCTAGTGTAATTTATCTTTTCGAAATATATGGTGAAGTAGCTAATATGTGTCATATATATGATGAAATAAAGAAGATGTCATGGCAATTATTTAAACTTTTATTATTTTTTTTACTTTTCATATCTAATTTTGATATTGTCAAATATTATTTACGCATTCAAAATTCCGAACCTTTTGTTGCATTCCATGTCTTTACACTATTTGCCTACAATTCTTCTAACTCTTCCGCTAAGGGTCGTAACTATGCAGTAGTTGTCTCGTTTGACAATTCAAACCCTTATAGAAAGTCTGAACTTGAGTCCATTTAGGAAGTCCATGGTGTGGACACTTTCTAAGTAATTCTTTCCATCTTGCCGAAGCTTTATATAATGTCCGAGACTCTATTTGGCAAAAGGATGAAATTGTCAGCTTTAAGCTTCGCTGTTCTTAAAGAAGGAAAGTATTTTCTCATAAATAGTTTCGCCATTTATTGTCAAGTGAGTTGCATGGCAAGCTATTTAGCAACTACCTGGCTTTGTTCTTTAGTAAGAATGGAAATAACATCAGTCGGATATCATCATCAAAAGCTCCATTTATCTTGAATATGTCATATATCTCCAAAAATAGTTGAAGATGAGCATTGGGGTCTTCGTATTGGGAACATTTAAATTCAACATAGCGTTAGACCATTTGCATGACATTAGACTTGATTTCAAAATTGTTTGTAGTAACTCTAGGTTAAACAATGCTAGTATTGGCACCATGCAAACTCGATCCATAAGAATCCATCATAATGCGAAAAGCTATGGCTTGATCTCCTCTAATATTTTGATTAATAACCATGGGCTGCTCTTTCCCCCCAATTGGATTCTCATACAACTTCTCATTCTTAACATTCAAATTCCCTAAATTCTCAATTTCCTCCTCAACCGAATGCAAGTTAGTGTTCTCATTCCAACTAGCCATATCAGAAGATTGCAACTATTCCTTCTTGATCTCAACAGGTGAGTTCTCAAGAATCTCCTTGCCAGTTCATCTTTGATTGCAAAGTATGTTTCTCTTAGGTTTAAGATCAAAAGCTATCAAGTCTGTGAAGTGGCTTCTAGTCATGCAATGCAAAACAACAATTGAATCAATTCAAGTTCAACACACCAATGAGAAGATATAACAAATGAAAAGAAGGGTTATGGCTAAATTAACAGTATTAAGCTTTCTTATTATTATCAATCCTTGCCAAAGGTGCCAAAAACTTGATCATATGCTTATATATGACCCAGTTTTAATATCAATTAACCTATATCCTAAACCCAAACGACAATCAACACTTAGGTAAATGCACCTATCACAAAAGTATATGAATTAAGTTGGAGTCATTATACTCAAGGATCTTAGCAACTACTATTACTAACATTTTTCCTATTATATATCTGTGAGTGATTGTAAAATTAATCTACTATTAACTACTAGTATTTACTATTTTTTATTCATAACTTAATTCACTTAGAGATTAATTCAATTGCAAGAACACTTAGACTTTGCTTCACTACTAAACTCTATCATGTAACTCAATAAATCCTCATTAACCTCTTATTAATTTCTTGAACTGCAAAATTCTTAATTGTATGTTAGTATCTTTCTTAAGATAACTAAGCTCTAACCATAATTTTATCAACTATAATCTCTTCCTAGCTCATAGCAACTTAAGATTGCATGAAGCACTAGAATGTACTGAAATCAATTAATTAAGTACAGAAGAACTTCACCACTTTATCTTTAAAGTTATGAGCAATTCTCATTGATAGCTTAGATTTATTCAATAAAAATAATTTCTCAATCAATTTTAATGCCATTAATAAAAAATTTATTTCGTGCATTATATAAATTCAAGAACAATCAAGTACGGGCTATCAATTTTTAAAAAACAATAATACTTTCATTAAGATTGCAGTGAGAGTCACGTAAATCAGGCTTAGGGTTCCACAAAATCTAAGCTAAAGAATTACTCCTCTATAGATAATACAATACAAATTAGAAAATTAGAGAAGTAATGTAGAAACATGATAAGAAAAGGCTTGTTAAGCTCCATTGTCCTTACAATCTAGATGTGTAGAGTTTTAGTGAATGGTTTCCTTGGATTTCTTTTAAAAAACCCTAAGAGACAAGGTTATAAATTTTCCTCTCTAACAAAATCTTGAAATTCTCTATATTCTCTGTCAAATTATGTACATCTTGTCTTAGGGTTTTGTGCTAAAAGGCATATATATATATATATATATATATATGTAATCTTAGGGGAGTCGACATAGCAAAAAGGCAAAAAGTGAAAAATCCACGTAAATTAAACAACCAGGTCGCTACGTACCTCCTTTGGCACGGTCGAGACTCAAGTAATATCTTCCTTAAAAGTTCTCATTCAACGCACCACACAATTGTACCCAAGGATAGTGGAACAATCTATGAATAATCTTCAAGCTTCCCACATAAGCCCCCCTAAACTGTGATCTAAACTATGGTGCAAATATAAGTTAGGCAAGAATGGGTCTTCATGTAAATGATTGGAACAGCTACACCTTGGGCAGTGTTATAAATTGTGGACAAAGTCTCTTCACACTAGCTTAGGCACGGGATAGGTAGCTCCCTGCTTCTAAGACTTTGTTGATTTTATTGATTTTTATGTTGTTTCTTCACCAATTGAAGATGAAGTGTCCAAATAAGGTCCAATTATCCTAAAATCAACCAAATATGCATATTAAATACTAGTCTTAAGATTATTGATAAATACTAGTGTAAAATGAGTTCAAATAATCCTTAAATGAATAGAATAAATTGTTCATATCTATATACACATGACAAATATACATGCCAATACTAACATCTAGAAAAATATATCATTAAACTACTAACAAACATAGTTATACACATATTTATATCTATATAAATAATCTACCCGATAATTTATACAAGAATATAAAAAAAATTATAATTATTAAAAATATTACAATGACCTTCAAATGCAAACAGAGGTAGACATGCAATAGATGCCATTTTTTTGTGAGATATTAAAAAAATTAATGAATTAATATTATATTGATAATAAAGAACTATGGAAAAAAAAAACTGGATCTATTTTAGAATAAGAAGAGGAAAAAAACCTAAGAGAGAGAGAGAGAAAGGTGCGAGATGACAGGGAGAGAGATGAGTAATTATAAGGAAAATATAAGACGAGTTTTATCTCTTTTTTAAAAGGAAACAAAATTCATTGTTGATTATGATAAAAAGGCGAGTTATGCCTCTTTTCGAAAAAGTGGCAGATAACCACAAATCCAATTGGCTTATTTGGATTGTCAAATTTTTATTTGTATTAGATCTGTATAGGTAACTTATCGATATCGAATTCATATCAGTTCGGTTTGGTCAGTTTATGAATAAAATTATTAGTTTTTTATCAGTATTATATTTGTATCAGTTTAGTTTTTATATGATTTAAAAATGACGATAGAAAGATACCAAACCAGAATTTACCTAATCATTAATTCCTTCTACTGAAATTTGCTATCTTCATAAGACGGTTTTTTTTTTCCCCGTTTAACACATGCCATGATGACGGTGGTCAAAATAAACACGCTGATGACGAAAGTGAGGAAGTTCACAAAGCTAATAACACAGAAAAGAAGATGACTTTTACCAGTGTAACCTCATGAAAATGAAAAAAGAAGAAAGAAAATTTAGACAGTGATCATCTTATCATCGCAAGGTTCCATGACACGTCGTTACCACGAAATTGCGAATTGCGACAGATTGCTTGATACGTTGGTATATATTGCGAATTTGTGATAAAAGGATTTCAAAAATCCATAAGGTGTGTGAGAACTCAATTGAAGCATGTTAAAATAAGAAAAAGGCATATTAATATGTTTCTTTTGGGTCCGATCTATATATAGGTCATAGAAAATAAATTAAAGAAAAAGAAAAGGAAAATAGGAAAGCCCATCAGTCTGCATCAATTTCTCTACAGAGAAAAAGAAATGAATGAATGAAGGACTCCTATGTCAAATAATACTTGCAGCCAATAAAATCGAGTTGATTAGGGATTATTCCGGAGAATATAGTAGTGATTTATTTTCTTAAAATTTGAAAACTAAGACTTGTTTATCTTTTATCTTTTGTTTTCCTCCTATTTATTTTAAATCTTTAGTAAATCGGTTTGTTTTCTAATAGGAAAGAAAAGGTTTGATATGTTTTAATTTTGATATATTGTTAGTTCTCAGTTCTCCTATAAAAATCACGTTGGATTTGTCAAATCAAACGGGTTTTCCTAATTCATTATTATGAAAGGTTGAAAGGGTTATCCAAGGGAGTTTCATGACTGAGTTTGATATATTGGATTAAGATGACAAGATCAACATAAGCTTTCGGCTTTCGGCAGTTTGGAAAGTGAAATAAAAGAAAATTCGAGAACTTGTCGCTAATAGTAATATTCCTAAGGGCAAGACTCAAAATATAAGGCAATGTACGATAGAGAGTCGATGAATTCCGCATGCAACAAAACTTTATGACAAAATTTGTGGTGGTGAACATTATGTTAAAGGTGATTAATTTTAATTTTGATCAATGCTTTTTCGTTGTGTGTATTTAATATGTGCTCATACAAATTTTGTTGATTTGGCTTGTTTTACAATCTTTGTTGACATCTACCGGTGGGATGAGTAGGGTATTAAGGGTTTGCTTGGATAATTTGATTTTTATCTGTATCTGTATTTGATATACATATGTATTTTATTTGTATATGATCTGTTTATAAGTAAATATAATGGTTTTTCATCTGTATCTATTTCTTGACAAATAATCCGATTCAAATAGACACGAAACCAATGCCAAACTGATAGAAAACCAACCAACTAACCAAATAAAAATTTTGTACCCATAACTTACTCTATGATGTCTTTTATTCACTTTATATCCTGTACCATGTAAAACTTATAAGATACTATGTGGAACCTATAGAATTTTTTTGAAGAAATCTCAATTTTTTTTTCCCTTTCTTTCTATAACTTCAAGTTTATAATATTTGATATGATTTCATATAATATGTAACACTATCTTATTTTCATATATTCAATATGAAAAACATGTGACAAGAAATTTAATAAATAATTTATTAATATCACAGATTTTGTAATATGCAGAATATGTTTATATGTGAAAGTTAAAACCTATAACAAATACTTGTAGAGCCTACTTATGTAATATTAAACAAAATTACAAAACTTGCAGCAAATTCCAATGTTAAAAACTTTGAAGCTACTTCAATATTAATTAGTTTTAGAATATAACATCTTTATATAATTTAGGAGGTCAAGTATGTACATCGAACCGTAGTTCTTCTAAAATAAAAATAACAAGTCATTCCAAAATAAAATAGTATAAATCTTTCTATAATACAAATTTCTAGAATGTAGACCACAAATAATAATCTCAAATAAAAATGGTCACAAAATAAAAAATGGAGTATTTTTAATTAATTCTTCTATTTAACATTATTTTACAATTTTAACATGTAAATACATGATAGCTTGGAATCTATACTCTTAAAATTAGAGTACAATTTTCATGATAGGTACAGAGTATCAATACCGCATACCCGTGCTTTACCCTATGAGTACAAATTCTACAAAATTGAAGTGGATTTTCCAGTCACAATCAATCAAATTAAGTTGACCTGAGCTAAGCGAGTTGAGCTAAATTAGAGACTAATATTAGATTTTTGGTTAGACTTTGAGACTAGGCTTTGTTTGTGTATGCTTGTGTTTTTTTTGTCATATATAGTAGTATTGTGTGTAGTTGTCTTCTTTTAGTGTCCGATGTGTGTTTTAGCAAAAAATTTTTTCTCGAGGTCGTAAGCTTCATTGTTTATGTTCTTGATCAATTGTGACTGTTTGCATCACGAGCTATAACGGTTTGGTGTGTTGGTATTGTGGGGATGACCATGCAAATTATGAGTGTCCTACTTCTTACTTATATACCTTAGACCCATATAGTACAAATGTACCTCAATCTTATGCCCAATATGAGAAATTTTCTAATCATGGTCCAATGACTATAGATGATATGGTGTATAGAGATTATGGAGGTAGACACTGGACATTTGAGTGTCGAAATGGGAGACCTATCCTAGATTCATATTACCCTACCTGCATTCTTCAAGATTTGAGCGACCACCATAGTCAAGAATGGAGGTCAAGTGAAGAACATTTTAGGAGTATGAGCTCACCATGTTATGAAACTTTTAGCTCCTATAGGTCCTATAACTCGATCCCGTTGGCTTTAGTTTTTGCCTCTGTGAGATTTAAAGAAAAAGACTCCCTAAGGAAATTGATACTAGAATTGACCATTGAAATAGGTATGATGATTTGGATTGGTTTGCTTGGGCAATGCGTATGATGTTTGAAGCATACTAATGGAAATTCCTAGCCTTTGATGTTTACAACCTCATTTCCTTAAAAGAATTGGCTACTCTTATAAGACTATCTCAAGAGTGGGTAGTAAGGATGATTGAATCTTTAAAGACTTTTGGGAGACATGAGGAAGTAAATGAGGAGATCATTACAAGTCATCTTGATGTGTTCGAGCAACATGATCTAAATCTACAACATCAGGAGTCATTGAAAGTGGAGGACAAGCTGGAGGAAAAGAAAGATGAGTTGGTGGAAAAAGAAAAACAACCTGGAATAGTATAGGGCAGATTGAGGTAATCACATAGATAAGCACGAGACTAGTGAGGAGGGTGAAATTAAGGATACCAATATAGTGTATCTTAGCTCCTTCACTAGTGCTCTGATTCTTGGGACCATCGACCTTGAGGAGATTCCTCAATTGACCTCAACAGAAGAGCGGGCTAGAGAAACTGAGCATAGGGTAGATCATAATAGTCACAAAGATGAGGTAGAGACTATTGAGGAGAATGAAATAGTTTAGACCAATGTGGTGTATCTTAGCTCCTTCACTAGTGATGTAATTCTCAAGAACATTGACCTGGAGGATCTTAAGAGACCTCAATAGAACAGTGCGATGGAGAAATGAACAAAATGAGGACAATGAACAAGAAGTGGATTTCTCTCCATTCGTTGAAATGCTTGTGAGCTTGGGAGATGATGAACTTCATAAGGAGTGCCTAAAGCTTTTAAAATATATCATAGAGTTTGAGGAGGCACCTAATTATAATTTCTCTCCCTATCAAAAACCTCATATGACCTAGATGAGGGGAACCAAGCTTAAAACGAATGAGACAAGAAAGAGAAAGAATTTCCTCTCATTGGTTTCAGAGAATTGGAAATGGGACACATTCCCATGGATCTAGGTGGATAGACTTAAGTCAGGCTAAGGACTCTAAATTTAGCACTGTGTGGGAGGCAACCCACAGTTTGCTTATTTGATGCTTTCCTTTAGTTTTTGTGTGCTTTTTCCTTTTTCTATTTTTAGTTGTTTGAGAGTGTATTACATGTGCAAGTTAACCTATACAAGCCCGGAGTTGAGGTCGAGTTCATGTCACGACTTGAGGAACTCAACAACACTCTAGGGAGATCATATAACCCTTACTCCCTCCTTTTCATGCTTTTATTTGTAAATATACAATGAGGACATTGTAAATTTTTAAGTTGGGGGGTGGGAGCTATGCTTTTTAAGTAGTTTGGAGTTGTTGGCTAGTGAGTTGTTGATGTTGGAGGGATGATTTTAATGTTGGAAGTCTGGTTGGATGAGCTGATATGAGATGTAATGCTATTGTTGACTGCTGGACATTCTTTTTATTGCTGATTGCATGTGTTTTAAATGTAAAATGAGTTGAATTGTGTGCTTTTTGATCCATGTGCTTAGAGAGAATGCAATTGATCCACGTCACTCTTGATACTTGCTTCATGTGCACCAAAATTTTTGAAAATGGAATTTTAGTTGCATTTTTCCCATGAAAAGAGCAAAAATGGTTAATTTTTTCCAATTTTTGTGTTTCTTAAAACTTGGTCATGAGTTGGACACTTCTCACTTCTCTAAGGTTAAGTCATGGAATGGTTGCCTTGTTTAGTTACTCTTCATTTAGGTTTAGATTTAAAGACTTGAGATTGAGGCAACGTCATTGATTTTGGATTAGATTTTTGTATTTTTAAGCTGACTAGCATGTATCCAAGTTCTTTGAAGTTCTTGAGCACAATATGATTATGTAAATTATGCAAAATTTGAACTCACCTTGAAAGCTATCTTAAATAAAAATAGCGAGTGTGTGTTTACAAATCAAGAAAAGAAAAAGAAAGAATAAAAAGCTCCTCAATGCAATACAAATCAAATCAAATTCCAAACAAGGGATGCAATTATATCAAAAAGAAGAAAAAAGAAAGAATAAAGAGCTCCTCTAATGTCATTACAAGCCAAAATCAAAATGAGGAAGCCTTTGAGTTCAAAGAGAAAAAAAAGTTAGGAAAAGCCAAGAAATTGCAAAGTAGAAGAAGAGTTTGTAGTTTTGTGTTATTTACTTGATGGTATTGTGCTTGAGATATGAATTAATAGTGTATACAAGCTAGTCTAGTATACAAAGTGTGAAAATCTCTTTTTGAGTTATTTGATGTTATACTTGATCTCAAGTATGGGAATTTTGAACTAAATGAGGAGATACAACTCTAGGAAACAATGTATTAATGGTTTAAGTCTTTTGTTTGTGATTGCGTACATGTTGATTGGTTGAACAATGAGGAGCATGAGAATCATGTAAACTGATATGTTTGAGCTTTCAAAGCTGTAGATTCTGCTAAAAAGTGTGGCTGATTCCATTTGAGCTTATTGGTCTTGATATGGTGCATATGTTGAACTTAGTGTCAAGAGTGGATAAATTGAGTGTGCTTGAATATGTGTTGCTGTCATGAGTGGTTTATTAAGATCATAATAGGGTATCTTTCTAATCCTTGACATTAAGAAGGTGGAAAGTGATGTTGAGCTCATGAAGGATGGATTTTCTGCAGAAAAATGTAACTATGTGCTATTCATGCTAGTAAGCTTTAGTTGGTTGCATTTGTGTGTTCGTGTCAAAAATTGCAATTCGAAAGTGCTGCTGTCCTCTGAGAACTATATGCTTCGATGTGAAATATGAATTTGCTTGAGGACCAGCAAAATGCTAAGTTGGGGGTAGTTAATAAATGTGTATTTTCTACACATTTATCATACATTTATTTTGTACTTTCATGAATATTTTAGTGCTTTAAAGTGAAATTTTGTTATATATAGATAAATTTCATGATCTTGGATCAATTGCACTTAAAAGTCCAAAAAGCTATCGTAAAAGGATAAAAAAGGCTTTAATTGGCATTAATGTGTTACCGATTTTTATTTTTGATTTTATGCCATCTAAAACATAAAATTTCTACTTTTCTAATAAGAGAAATTTAGTTCTGAATGTTGCTCAAATGTAGGGCCGAATGGAAGAGTATATGTATTGATGCATATTTTCTGCAGGAATGAAGCCGATAGGAGCAGCAGAGAAACCGAGCTACACTTTCAAAGACACAACAGCTACTACAACAACAAGAACAGACCTATGTTGCAGAATTGAAATCGAGCAGCATGTAGGAACTCCAACCAAGCAACGCAGAGCACTCCAAAAACTCAACTGACTTGAGCTCCAATGGACAGAATCCAACATCGACTTGCTTCTGCTATCCAGCTAAGCGCCTGTAACATGCTGACTGAGCTCAAAAGACAACTTCAAGCCTACTAACCAAGTCAATAGCAGAGTTGCAGAACCAAGCATGTCATAGCCGAGCAGCTACTGGAGCACTACACACCAAACAGCAACGAGCACTCCTTAAATGGCAATCGACCTGTCCAGAGCAAGCCCAAGCTGCCATCTATCCGTGCTGACCTGCTTTGCTGAACAGAGCACGGCCTACATAAAGATGAGTGAGTTCTTGACCAGCACAGATCAGCAATAGTAGCTTTCGTGGACAACAAAACCGAGTAGAGTCAGCACATCAGGACAGCTGCACACACCACCTCAAACACCGACGCCAACTTGTGCAAGATCAAAGAGAGTGTAAATCCACCGAACAGCCTCATGACAGCATCGACCAGCTCCTGCACCTAGATCACAAAGCACCCAAGCAGGTCGCTACCAAACTCCGAGCTGCTACAAGCAAGCAACATCCAACACTGAGCACTTAAGCAGCTACAGCCACGACCAGCTTGAATTACAACAAGCTCTCAAGTACCTGACCGAGCAGCAGTAATGGTGACAACAACAACGACCTGTACTCCATCCATGACATCTTAAAGCGCTCAAGAACTTTAGAACCGAGCTATGAGCTGAGCAGAACACGCCGACCTCCGAGCTATATTTGACTTAAGCGAGATCGACTCAAGCAGCCAGCTGCTTTATTTTCTTTATGTTTGTAAATAATCTTGCAAGATTTTTTTTTTTCTT
The DNA here is from genome assembly GCA_024138025.1 of Combretum micranthum. Lineage (NCBI taxonomy): Eukaryota > Viridiplantae > Streptophyta > Magnoliopsida > Myrtales > Combretaceae > Combretum > Combretum micranthum. Next base: position 15,738 of record JAMXBD010000658.1, on the reverse strand, counting down.
TTGTACCTTTCTACAAAAATTTGAGGATTTACTCCATCTACCTCTTACATTACTTTCACCAAATTCCATCAACTGTAGGTAATATCAAAGAAAGAAATCAATAACATTGAATGTAAAATGACTAATGAGATTGCAGTCAAAGCTTACCCAATTAAATGTTTTATTTTGTTTCCTTTCTTGTTTTATTTTTATGTTTAAGATCCTAAAACAGAGCTTATAATTTAGGAATCTATTTTCCATTTTCTTGTTTTATTTTTTCTATTTAAGATCCTAAAACAGAGTCTATATTTTAGGGATCTATTTTTCATTGTTGTTAACTTTCCATTGTTGTTAGCCGCCTATAAAAGGAGGCCTTTACTATTGAATAAATGAGATAAGCAATTTCATTCTCAAAAAGTTAGTTCCTGGAAGGGGCTCTGTCAAGGATGAGTTTGCTTTCACCATTTCATCATAGCTAAAAAAAAAAAAAAAAAAAATTTACTCGTGTCTAGACCCATGAGTAGATCCTACGCTAAGGAACATAACATCTTGGTATCAGAGCCAAGTGTCATGGGTGACGTAGATAATTTAGCAGCCAAGCTGGATACTTTTATGGAACAAATGGCATCATGGTAGCGGGCGTTGGAAGAACAGATGACGAATCTGTTAATGTTGATCAAAGAAAAGGAAAGGGACTTGCCAGAGATATTGAAGAGGGTCAAGACAGTGGCATTCATGCCAAGAGCAATAGTTCGGGTTCAAGAGACAAATCTAAGTCGCAATGGCGATGATCTATGGTATCTCGGTACTCTAAGATGGAATTTCCTACTTATGATGGCACTGATGATCCTTTGGGGTGGTTGAAACGATGCGAGAAATTCTTTGCTAATCAAAAGACTGCTGAAGATGATAAGGTAGGCCTAGCCACATTCCATCTTTTGGGTGAGGCACAACTTTGGTTTGAACAAGTAGAACAAGAGGAGACTGATATGACTTGGGGACGATTTAAGGAGCATTGCCATGTGAGATTTGGGCTACCCATGAGTAATAACCTTTTGGGAGAATTAGCCAATTTCAAACAAATCAGATCTGTTAAAGAATATCAACGTCAATTCCACACGTTATTGGCTAGGACTTTTGACCTTAGACCACGTCAACAAGTGAATTTTTACAACAAGAGTGAAAGAAGAACTCAGAATTGATATTGAATTGCAGCAGCCAGGTAATCTTGGTATTGCCATGAATATGGCTAGAACATTAGAATGCAAACAAAAGGTTTCACAGGGATCCTTAACTGCACAAACCAACATCTCTTGGTCTACTCCTAAATCCAGCAACAATGAATTTGTCATTTCCACTAATAAGAGTTTCGTTACAAAGGGAGGGGCACAAAAAAAAAAAAAAAAAACAGTAGGGAGTAACAATAGAGTGACTTCTTCGACACCATTTATCAAGAGGTTAACATGAGCAGAAATGGTTGAACGGAGGGCCAAAGGACTGTGTTATAACTGTGATGAAGCCTACACATTAGGACACAAATGTAAAAGGTTATTTTGGATTGAGGTTCCTGATACCGATAGTGAATTGGATGGAGACAAGGCAGAAGATCTTGAGATTTCTTTGAATGCAATCAGTGGAACATGGAATTCTCCAACCATGCAATTATTAGCAAAAGTGTTAGGAGTTAATGTTTCAGTGCTAGTAGATTCTGGTAGCACACATAACTTTCTACATGAAGGTCTGATTTCAAGTTTGAAATTGGAGGTGTGGAAAAGACCCAGGCTGAACGTATGTGTGGCTAATGGGGAACGTGTACCTAGTATGGGCATCTGCAAGTCGATTTCACTTCAAGTTGGAAAGGATATCTTACATGCTGATTTTTATACTATTCCGTTGGAAGTATTTGATGTGGTTTTTGGAGTTACATAATTGTGCACTCTTGGACCCATCTTATAGGACTTCAATTCGTTGACTATGAAGTTTGTTTTAGATGGTAAGAAAGTTTTGTGGCGAGGGCAACCCCTAGGGCAAACCCACGACTTAATCTGATGCAAACACACAGTCTAGCCACTGTTGTCTTGCAAAACTTATTAGCAGAATTTACAGATTTGTTAATGGAGCCTTTGGGTTTACCTCCTAATCGTAAGTGTGATCATCATATACCTCTTGTGCTTAGGACCGGACCGATTGTGGTCAAACCTTATCGGTACCCACACCTCCAAAAAGATGAAATTGAAAAACAGTGTGCACAGATGCTACAACAAGGGATCATTCGACCTAGTAGATCTCCATTCTCTTCTCCTATGCTCTTAGTTAAGAAGCATGATGGCTCATGGCATTTTTGTGTCGATTATCGTGAGCTCAATGCACGTACTGTTAAGGATAAATTTCCAATACCAGTTGTGGATGAATTGTTAGATGAACTTCATGGGGCACAACATTTTACATAATTAGATTTACAATCCGGTTACCACCAAGTCAGAATGACACCATTAGATGTGGAGAAAACAGCTTTTAGAACTCACCATGGGCACTTTGAATTTCTTGTAACGCCTTTTGGTCTTACAAATGCCCCTTCAACCTTTTAGAGCTTGATGAATGAAGTTTTTCGGCCTCATTTGCGTAAGTTTGTCTTGGTCTTCTTTGATGACATATCAATTTATAGCAAAACATGGGTTGAGCACGTGCAACATGTGAGAATAGTTTTTGATCTTTTACGTGCTAATATGTTATTTTTAAAGAAGCCTAAGTGTTTCTTTGGTGAGTCACAGATAACCTATCTTGGACATGTCATCCATGGTGCTGGAGTAGAAGTTGATGTAACAAAAATTAAGGCCATCACTGAGTGGCTAACTCCACAATCTACCAAGGCTTTGCAGGGTTTTCTTAGCCTTGTGGGGTATTATAGGAAATTTATTAAAGATTATGGGAAAATGGAATCACCTTTGACTAGTCTCTTGAAGAATAATGCTTTTCAATGGAGTAAAGAAGTTGATCTTGCTTTCAATAAATTAAAGGCCTCTCTTTCAATTGCTCCTGTCTTACAGTTACCCAACTTTGAGGAAGTGTTTGTGGTAGAATGCGATGCTTCTGGCAGTGGGATTGGAGCTATTTTACAACAGAATAACTACCTAGTTGCTTTTTTTTGTCGTAAAATTGCTGAACAACACCTCAAATTAGCCGCATATGAACGAGAACTAATAGGATTAGCTAAAGCTGTGTCACATTGGTGCCCATACCTATGGGGTAGGCACTTCATCATTTGAACTGATCATTTTAACCTTAAATACCTAATAGAACAACGTCTCACCACATCCCCACAACAGCATTGGATAAGCAAATTGATCAGGTTTGACTTTTGGGTGGAATTTAAATATGGAAAAATGAACAAAGCTGCAGATGCCTTATCTAGACATGATGAAGACTCCTTACAGCTCATGGTAATCTCCTTTCCTCAAGTTGAAATATTTGATGCAATTCGGCAAGAAATTGCAACATCTCAAGAATTATTACAGCTACATCAACGAATTGAATAAGGAGAGTTGGGGTTAGATTGGGTTGTACGAGACGAGTTGATTTTTTTCAAGGGAAAGGTATATATTCTGCCTACCTCTCCACTTGTATCAACAATTATTTCAGTTATGCATGATATGACTCATGAAGGTGGGCAAAAGACCATACATCGTCTTTCGTTAAGATTTTTATTAGAAAGGTATGAAGCGTGCTGTATTAGAATTTCTACAGAATTGCTTGGTGTGCCAGCGCCACAAATGGCAACACTTGCAACCAGCAGGACTACTTCAGCCTCTTCTAGTGCAAAAACAGGTTTGGTATGATATTTCTATGGATTTTATGGAAGGGTTACCTAAGGTTCGAGAGGTGTTTAAGCTTCATGGCTTACCTGAATCCATAGTCTCAGATAGGGATAAGGTTTTCCTTAGTATGTTTTGGAAGGAGTTATTTCGCCTTAATGGTTCTAAACTGGCCTTCTCTTCAGCTTACCATCCTCAATCAAATGCCTAAACAGAGGCAGTTAATCGCACTATTGAGATGTACTTACGGTGCCTCACAGGGGATCGACCAAAACAATGGGTTGATTAGATTCCTTGGGCTGAATACTGCTACAACACCTCGTATCACACCGCTCTTGGCACCACCCCTTTTTAGTTGGTTTATGGTAGGGAAATTCCTCGGCTTCTTTCTTATTATGTAGGTTCTACAAGAGTTGAAGCAGTTGATCAGGCTCTTCAAGAGAAGGATGCGATACTCAAGTCTGCTTGTGACAGGCTCTTACAAGCCCAACAGAAGATGAAGAAACACTTATGATTCTGGGCATAGAGAATTAAGCTTTAAAGTTGGAGAATGGGTATGGCTATGACTTCACCCATTCTGAAAGTTAACAGTAGCAAAAGAAAAATATCTTTAACTTCTTTCAAAATACTTTAGGTCTTTTCGAGTCAAGGCCAAAATAAGACTTATTGCTTACAAGCTTAAGCTTCCGGTTGAAAGTCGAATACATGATGTGTTCCACATGTCTCTCCTAAAGGAGTATAAAGGACCTCAACCAGCTTTTGTGGGCAATTTACTACCGATATATGATGGCAAGGTTTTAGCAAACCCTCAAGCTATTATTCGCAACAGGTTCAATAGAGGCCAACGGGAGCTGTTAGTACAATGGGAGAGGCACTAAGGAGAATGCAACATGGGAGTCACTTGAAAACTTCCAAGAAGCTTATCCAAAATTTGAGCTTAGGGACAAGCTTAAGGACGAGAGGATGAGTGATGATATGGATGCATTTATTGGAAGGCAATATCAAAGAAAGAAATCAATAACATTGAATGCAAAATGGTTAATGAGATTGCAGTCAAAGCTTACCCAATTAAATGTTTTATTTTGTTTCCTTTCTTGTTTTATTTTATATTTAAGATCCCAAAATAGAGCTTATAATTTAGGGATCTAGTTTCCATTGTTGTTAGCCGCCTATAAAAGGAGGCCTTTACTGTTGAATAAAAGAGATAAGCAATTTCATTCTCAAAAAGTTAGTTCTAGGAATGGGCTTTGTCAAGGACGAGTCTACTTTCATAATTTCATCATAGCTTCAAAGAAAAATATACTCGCATCTAGACCCATGACTAGATCCTACGCTAAGGAACATAACACTGTCATATCATCATATCTCCACTTACCGATTCACTTTTCTCAAGTCCCTACATATACCAATTCCATTGTCATTTTTAGAGCCCCCTAATATAGCCCTCTTAGATCTAGACACTCCAAATTTCCATCCACATGCACCTCATTACTTGATCTCGACCTCATTTCATCGACCTCGACCTCACTTCATCTCATCATTTGGCAGTATTCATTCCCATTTTCATAGTGGAGTTGGATCCCCAAAATTACTAGACGACATTCTGCAATTTATAGGTGATCTCTATCATTTATCTTTTGTAATGAATTGTGTTTAGATTTTCATTAATGAAATTTCGTTTTTCAGTATGAGCTAGATTTATTTAATGGGATTATGTGATGTGTTTATGGATTTCTTGAGTAGTTGATTATTAATTTATAATGAGTTTTGTTGATTTGGAACCTTAGTTATTTCTATTTCAATATTTGCAAGGTTAAAAGTTTGTCTATAAACTTCTTATAAATTAGATCTCAAGATACTCGAGAGTAAATCAAGAGCTCGATTGAAATACAAAATACAACTTCTAAACTGACATTGACATGTCCTGTGTTAGCTCAAGTTATAGATTTCATGTTCTTAATGCAGTTGAAATTATGGTTTATTAATATGGACACGTGCTTGAACAATAAATTCAACTAGAATAACATGGCTTATGAGAGAAGTATGTTATTTAATTGAGTATTATAGATGGGTTACTCAAGAGGAATATTCATGTTATAGTTAGGATCTTGCAACTCGAAAAGAAAGCAAATTCTTATGAGTTTAATCAAAATCCAAATGAACAAACCCAATTATAATTACAAAGCAACAAATGGAAATCCTAACCAAAATCATTACATAATCCCATACCTATTTTACTGAAGGAGTTTCAAAGAGTAGCTTTAGTGTTAATTTAGTTACAATTGGTAGTGGTAATCTTTTAGGAGTAGTTAATTAATTTAGAAATATCATCACTCTAATTTGGTTGCGTAGCTTAGAGTAAAATCACTATAACCTAATACTTAGTCAATTAGCTCATTGTGGATTTGACCTCGTTCTCACTAGTCCTTATTACTGCATATGCACCCGATCACTAGCCGATAGTTTTTACGCTATAAAATAGTCCTTCAAAACGAAAAGCATATCAAGTAGCAGGTCATAATCTCACACTCCGGGGATCGAAAGCATAGCATGGATATTTGCCATCCAGCTTTTCCACTTCTTAGTTCACGGGATGACTCGGTATGCTCTCCTCACTAACATAATTTTCCTTATACCATTTCATGTTTGGAGCTCGCATTTTAAAATATGTTTGGCATCTCCTTGACAAGAGAGGTGAGACTCGTCTCTTTGTTTTGCCTCCAATACTTGAATTTTTACTAGTATTAATTAATTAATAGGGATTATTTTTTTGTTTTTCAATTTACTATGGGGCGCAGGTTCATACTTTATGCTCTATTCTGCATACTGCTATTTGATGGATGAGTTTCGGGGCACAGGCCTCTTTGAAAGTGACTACCTTAACTTCAACTCGGCTCCTCCGACTAAGAAAGAACACTGCGAAATTTTCCGTAAATCATATTACACAAAGCTAGCATCCAAAAACTTAGTAGCAGTATACGCTAAAGTCTATTTCACACAATTTCATAGAACCATGTCTGTTTGTTTGTCTCTGTCAAGCCTAAATTGCAGGAAGTTTCCGTGTCCTTGTTTTATTGTCACCTACTTCGGTCGACAGGTATATAAATGAGGAACCAGGATTCCTCTTCAACATTAAAAAAGAAGAATTGAAAAATAATAATAATCTGCTCTCCAAGCTCATTAATTTGAAGTGCCATTATTCCAGCGAAAATCCATGGTGCGTCTGCTTCTCACTCCTTGTCCATGCATCCATTTTATCTAGGTCTTAATATACTTATGTATGTAGGATATATCCTAGTATATCTTAGTTTGTTCCTCTGAATTTACTCATGTCATCAGTTGACATTAATTCATCATATGATGTGTGACTGTTATGTTAGGAGACAAGGTGGAAGCCTTCGTCTAATATAAAAAAAAATTATCAATTTAATTCAATTACGCAGAAATTTTTTATTAGAAATTAATCACAGCAATATTACTGTACTATTATTAATTAGTTCGGATATGAGACAATTGGGTAAAGTTTGTGTAAGAATAATTATGAGTAACATAAATAATTTTTTTATAGGATGAAATATCAGCACATCCAATCTTCTGATGTCATATTTCTTTTTATTTGTTTATTTATATAGTTATATATATTTATCATGAGAATGCAACGTCTAAATGTCATAAAAATTTTGAATAGGCAACTCAAGCAATGTCGGAGACTCACCATGTAAGTGAACAAAAGATGCAGGAAATTAAGAAAGCCTTTGAGATGTTCGACGCCGATAAGTCAGGTTATATACACACAAACAAACACACACACATGTTTAATTTATTTTGGATGCATGCTTTGGTTATTAATTGGTTTCCAGCCTTTCATTTCTAATCGAAATAAGACATGTGATGTTAGGGAGTATTGATGCCAAAGAGTTGAATGTCGCTATGAGGTATGATGAATTTGCACATCACAGTATGACGATTTTTCACAATCAATAATAATCCGACGAAAAGCAAATCTAATGATAAATTGATTTGTTTTTACAGGACCCTCGGATTTGAGATGACAGAAGAGGTAATATTGTCATGTTGCTTGGTCTATGCATGCGTTTATTATTGCAGATAAGAAAGATGCAGGAACCTAAGAAAAGCCTTGTCGTATGTTTTTGTTCTTGTCAGCAAATCAAACAGATGTTTGCGGATGTAGACAAAGATGGCAGTGGAGCCATTGAGTTTGAGGAATTTGTGCACATGATGACGACAAAAATTGGAGTGAAGGAGACCAAGGTATAGCTACTCTTGAAAAAGTTTCAATTTCTTGATCAAGTTGAACAATGTAGTGACTATAATCTTACCTGTCTGTTTGTTTCATCATATTAGGTCATTTTGGTATAATATTTTTATTGTTTTGAAACAGATGATTATAAAGAAACATATATCATTGAAAATTAATAATTTTACCTATAAATTGACCAAACATATATAATACATGTAAATTATAAATGTAGATAAGATATAGATACGATACAAGTAAAAATATAAGAATTCAAACAGAGTATTGTCGGGTTAATTCTCCCAGTTCACTTGCATTTGCTTGAATTGGTGAACTTGATCACAAAAAAATGAGATAAATTGTTATAGCTTCAGAATCTACAGAGCTTCTTAATTAGACTCGATCTATGCATGTACCAATAAGCATTTTTATATGAAGAAATATTAGCCTATTCAACATTGTCATGATAAATCTATTGTTTATTTATTTGTTTGTCTATATAATTATAAAATTATTATCATTTAAATGCAACTAAATGCCAAATATATATATTATCATTAGGAAACTCAAGCATCAAGTGAACTCCAAAATATAAGTGAACAGAAGAGGCAGGAAATGAAAGAAGCATTTGAGCGCTTTGATACTGATAAGTCAGGTACTAATGTTTATTTCATGGTTGCATAATTCTGTTGATTAGTTTCTTGTCTATTTTCTTATCGAAATGAGATTTATAATGTAGGGACTATTGATGTCAAGGAGTTGAATGTTGCTATGAGGTAGGAATTACCCAACACTATTTGTCAATATTTTGCAAACATCAGATCAAAGCAAATCTAATAAAAGGATGATTTTTTTTCTCACTTTTCAGGAACCTCGGGTTTGAGATGACAGAAGAGGTAAATTTTCATGGTTGTTTTTAGATACACCATGTGGACTAATTAGTAACATGTCAATATCGAATTTTTTTGTTTTTTTTTCATGTATATGATTTTACAAAAATTATACAATGTTCTCATCGCTTGTTTAAAATATATTGGTATTTGTCCATTACTCATTCGGACACGCAGTGTATCATACTCATTGAATGTTCTTTCCATGCCATGGATAATTACGCTTTTTTTTTTTTTTTTTCTATAAATAGTTGCGCTTTAATTTTAAACTATTGATCATGTGCTTATTGGAAAAAAACACGTGATCTTTCCTCTCAAACTAGCCCAGGATCAGTTGCTGTAGGATCAAATTGCACCTCAATCTCAACCTCAATTTTTTTTTTTTTACCATGCATTGACATATTTTAGAAGCATAAAATATATCAAATGAACTTCACAAATTCATAATGCCTTTAATTGTTTTTAATTCTTTTGTTGCTGTAAAGAAGAGCTTATAAAGTTGAGATTAATGGTGTAAATCTCACATTTTGTATTTTTTTTTCCTTGTTAGCAAATCGAAAAAATGTTTGCAGATGTAGATAAAGATGGCAGTGGAGCGATTGAGTTTGAAGAATTTGTGCACATGATGACTACTAAAATTGGAGAGTGGGAGACCAAGGAAGAACTCATGAAAAAATTCCAAATTCTTGACAAAGACAGCAATGTAAGATTAGAATCTCCTGCACATGAAGTAATATTGTCTGGTTAATGTATGGAGTAAGGCACATGGTTCATTTTTGTATGACATGAAACAGGGAAAGATATCTGCTAAAGACATTAAGAATAATGCCAAGGAGCTTGGGGAGAATCTCACCGACCAAGACATTGAGCATATGATTAAAGAGGCTAATCTCGGTGGTAAGTTTGTTACACTTTTGTTCGGGTTTCCAAAGTAGAACTTTTAATAATTCAATCTAATGTCTTAATCTTCAATTTAATGAAAATTTAGACGATTCTTTATCAATTAATTAAATTGAAAGTCGATAAGTTATATCATAAAAAGTAAAATATATACAAATAAATGGAAAAAATAAAAAGTATGAGAACTTTTGTAGTGTTTTTATGTAAAATTATAATAATCAATGTAGATTTTCTATTCGATTCAATCCGGTTGAATCTAATTTGACCTTAAAAAAGGATCTGCTTCAATCTAATTGAACTCTCCTTGAATCCAATTTCACCTATTGATCTTTAACCCTCAACTCTCTAATATGTCTGTTTAAACTCTTGAATCAAGTTTAACAACATTGGCAAAAAACTATAGTGTTTTTTTTTATCTTGCCTTTACCATCTCCATAATTGTTGTTATTGATCTTCTAAGTCTAAAAATAACAATAACGCATAAGAACAATGAGTAATATCCATTGAAAAAGAAATAATATTATTATCTTCCGTTTTAATGAATATAATCCAAGGCATTTATCGAAACTTTGGTAAATTGAAAACCAGTTGGCAGGCATCTTTAAAATTGAGCATTTAAGCTCTCAAATCTTAAAAAAAAAAAGAAAGAGAGATCTCAAATCCTTAAAAATATGCTTTCAAACCCCTGCATGACCTTGGGCCAAAAAAAAAAAAAAACCCTGCATGACCATTTGACTCTTGAGAAAAATAATAAAGAAAAATTTACAAAACTATTAAAATTTTAAATAAAATCAGGAAGCAGAAAAAGGGAAGAGAATTGGCTTTTCATTTTAATTTTTTTTTTTCAGATTCTTTTCTTTCACGACTATTAATTGTTTTTTTTTTTTTTCTAATTTGTTGTTACTTCTATAAAAAGTAATATGATCAATTATGGGCATATATATACATATACGTTTTTTTTTTTTTTTCTAATCTTCTAGGTTCTAAACTTCAATTTTAAAAGTAAGAGACCGGGTGTGGATAAAGCAAACCTAACAAGATATATTTACAACTCGTGCTTATTTCTTTTCTTTTCAGTTTTACAAGCTGGGCCATTTAATGTGCCATTAATGTGTCATCGTAATATTTCATAAAAGTCAATCCTGTTGAAAAATTTTTCATGAGTTTTTTTTTTTACAATCCTAATCTTGTTGAGTTGTGCAGATGATGCTGAGATTGGTCCTGAAGAGTTTATTACAATGATGAGGAGAAAATCTACGGGGTATTAATGCAACTCCAATGTTATGCTCAAGATGAAGATTTCGGAAGATATATGGATGAATTTACATCTTATATATATTAATTATACTATTGTATGTTGGGACTGAAAAGACTGATTAGTCATTTCAAGTTTCCACACGAATAAATCCTTGAATATGCTGTATTTGTATGATCAACAATAAATAAATGAATGGAATTTCAACTTCTAGCAACTGGTAATGAGAAAAATAACACTGCATCTTGTCAAGATAGAAGATTTCTTAAGAATTTGTTTTTTTTAATTTCTTGTAGGATCCATATTATAAAATTGAAAAAAAAGGAAAAGCAACCGAAATTGCTTTAGAGACCGGAAGAAGCAGAAAAGGCAAGCAAAATCGGACAATTCATCACCTAGGAGAGAAAAAAAAAAAAAAAAAAAGGAGGGAAAAACTACAAGGCCAGCACCTGTTCTTGGTAGAGGACCAGTGCTTAAATTAGTATTCATCTTTATCCTGTAAGAACATGGAGGTCTTTATCTTTAATCCTTGTGCCAAAAATTATAGAAAAGTGGCTTCGATTAGATGAATATAGGATCGGAAGTAATGACTTAAATCACTGTCCATGGAGGATTTTATCACCACAGTGCTTCTAAACAGTTCTAAGAGTTATAATTCTTAGGAAATTGAAACCTAAGAAACCACTTATTGTTACTAGATTTCTAACACACCTGTTTAAGAAAGTCATATGCTTTACAGAAACATTCTAAAAAAAATTTGCAATACAAGTCCTATGAACTAGTTGAACAAGCATTGGAGCTTGTTGACTCACCTTTTTTTATCTGGAAAGGTATTTTTTAAACTTTGCTTAAAGTGATTTCTTTGTCACTTATTCAACAGGTTGTTCCAACATGTTATCTCTAACAACACATTTTTCTTTCACATATTTGGTAAGACTTTGTCTCGATATTTCATAATAAGATTGGTTACTAAAAAGAGGAACATCACTAGGATATCATCAAGGTTTAAGTTAAGCATCTCCAGGATCAATTCTGTAAACTCTATACATGATGCTTCACTTCTCCTTTTTTGTGTCAAGTGTTGTAGTTTAATCTTGACTTTCTTAGGTGTGTTTTAAAGGAAGAATTGTCCTTTGAACTCTTGGACAAATTCTCCCAAGCTATGATATCAACAGCCCTGTTGCACCACTAAACCATAGGTAAATCCTTTTAATACATGGAAGAACTACATACCTTAGTTTAATCATCAAGTAGCCCCATAGCATGAAAGTATTGCTCAAGCCCCTGCAGCTCGTGTCCCCTTAAAATATTCTAGCTTTCGAACATCAACCTTGTGCATTGGTTGAATAGTTACACCGCTTGCAATGGTTGCTTTGTAGACTGCCAATTGGGACCTGAGATCCTCTATCTCTTGAAGCAAGGCCACTAGCATAGCATCATTTCTTGCTTCATAGACCTACCTAGCTTCTAGCATACCAACTCGGACATTGACGATTTCCCCCTTCTCCTTAAAGGCCGAATCCTTCTCTTTAAGATTAACTAAAGCTTCATTTAAGGTTCACTATGGCACACCTTGAAGGTCCTCCTCAGTTTCTGCCTCTAGCCTTTCAACTCATCAAACTTCTCCCTAGCTTCAACTATGCTTAACTATGCCTTCTTCATCCTGGTGTTCAATGAATTTAGCATATCATTAGATTGTGCTTATTGCCTAGTCAATTTGTCTTCCTTTTGGTTAGACACCATGGAAATATTGGTCTCATTTCTAGAAAACATTTTCTCAAGTTGGTTATGATGCCACTTATCTCAGGCTTAGTGCTTTTAAATGTACCCATGCGATACTTAGCACTTTAACTTCACTCGACAGAACGGCTAAGTTTAACTAAACATTGCATATAAAAAGATTTAGAGAGAGACTTTGAATATAACTAAATTTACTCATCGTTTGGATGATTTACAATTGATGGAGTTTTTCTTATATATAAAAGTGGCCTCTTGAAATTTATGACTTGAATTTATTAATTTAATGGTTACAATCAAATCCCACGAACTCATGGCCCCACTTATATGATACAATGTTTCTAGACATTCTAGATTTTATTGGGATCTTCTGAAATATTCTAAAAACTTCTAAGATATTCTTAATCTAGAATCGACATTGGATATCGATCTTGAGCCTTGTGTCGTTGTTGGGCCTTTAGAAACCTCATGAACTTTATCCATCTCTTAAGGTCCTTGACGCATTGCATGTCTATAATTGATATCTTCATTTTTTTTTTTGCCACTGCTTACTGTTAGCTTCGCACATGGTGTTATTACAAACTAATTTTAAGGTGCGTTAAGTTATTACTTACAATGCAATATGTATGGATTTTTTTTTTTCCTTCTCAAAAAACATGCAAATCGCGATTGCACTCTTACCTGCGGTTCCTTTTGATTGCAAGATTGCTTCGTTCCATTGTGTATCGGCTTGCCAGTATACAAAACCTTATTATTGTATAAAGAATAATTCTACCAACGAGTTAGTGCAATCTTCACATGCTTCTGCTAAACATAGAACACAAAACACAAGCACACGCATATATTGCACATATTACTTCAACCACCTTCTTTAACAAATTATGTGTCACTTTAATACTATTGAATGGTTAATTGTGTTACTAATTTTCTCATCAAAATTCATGTTCAATTCACAAGTCCGATAGATATGGTTTCATTTTTCATCATAATGGCATTTTTTTACTACAAGAAAAATAAAATCTCAAATAAATGCTAATAATCTTTCATATATAATAAATAATTGATTTTCTTATGAATACATTAAATTAATAATTTTAAGTTCAAATTAAAATATCTTTTTCCTTCCTGTAGAATAATCTCCCATTTTTCCAGGAAGAAATAAAATTCTCCTTTTTTGCCCCCAGTTTTTGTATATTTCATTTTCACCTTAATGTTATTTAACTTACCAAAAATGGAATAAAACTAAAAAAAAGCAATATTTTTTATTGCAAGAAATAATGATTCTATTAAAAATTTTAATCTATTTTATATCATATAAAATAAATATTACTTATACTACAACTTTTGTAGATTCGGAAAAAAGGAAAGTAAAACGACTTTATTATTCAAGAAAATCAAATGGAGAAATAGGTTTCCTTTTTTTTTTTTTTTTTTTTAAATGAGTAGCTAATTATTTGTTAAAGAATAAAGAATTATACCCGCGCGGAATCAAATCGGATACCGTTTCTGGTGAAAAATCCAGAAGACAGGCCGAACAAGCAGAAGCGAAAACCCCCATGGCGATCGATTCATTGGAAACCCCTTCTTCTCTCTCTCAATCCTCAAGGTACTCTCTTTCTCCCCTTTCTTTCTCTCCTTACTGTAACTAAATCCAATCCCAACCAGAATCTCTCTCTTTCGACAGCCAATCACGCCATTTCTACCTCGCAGTGGATCGTCTCCAATTCAAAATGGTCCCTTCTCTCTCTCTCTCTCTCTCTGTGCATTTATGCATATTCTATATGTAATCAGGTATTAAATTATTATATGTATTATGTTAATCACTAGGGCATAAATTGTTAACAGGAGACTCTTGTTGACTTATTGGGAGTGGCAGGTCAGCGCCCAGGCCTCCCCATGGTGGTATGCTGCAGCTCCCGCGACGAGCTCGACGCCGTCTGCTGCGCCGTCTCCAATCTCCCCTTCATTTCATTGACTTCTTTGGTATACACATTTGTGTTAATAGATTTCATTCCTATTATATGATCCTATACTAAATTTCACTCTTTAATTAAGTGATTAGTATAATGTATACATACATAGTTGTCTTAAGCATCGTAGTGTGGGTTCTGGAAAGTGTATTGTCTTGAAAGGCTTCTTTGAGAATTCAGGGGGTCTGATGATTTTGTGAAAATAGCATTTTTTATTTTTAAATAAAAGACAACAATTTACTATTAGCCTTTTTTTTAAGAAAAAAAGAAAAATTTATGGGAATCATTTGTTTTGAGAAATCATTTTCCTAGCTGAAGGTGTTCTCCTCAAAACAAGACAAAGTTATGCATGTATCTTTTGTTGATTGGCAGTACAGTGACCTGGCTGAAACAGAAAGGGCCCTTGTTTTAGAGGGATTTCGACAATCCACGGTGAGATGGAACCAGAGTTCAGCTGGTCAGTCTGGAGACGATGAGGAAAAGGTTGAAGAAGCTGAAAAGAAGTCCCATGTTATTGTGGTCACGGATGTTTGCCTTCCACTTATTGCTTCTGGGGAGCCACCCCTTTCTGCTCGACTTTTAATTAATTATGAATTGCCAGCCAAAAAGGTAATGGTGGCTTGCTAAATTTATAGGTGTTTTGATTGCTTTCTTGCTTTTAGCTCTTATTCCTTGGCAGTTATTCCTTGTGATGGGATCCTTGGCTTTGCAGTGCTGATCTTATACTTCTTGTTTTTTAATGCAAAGCCCACTACATTCATTGCACTCCTATTTTTATACAATTTCAAATATAATGCTGATCACACATCTTCTTTGTGATCAGGGATTGCTGTTTCAGTATCCATGCCTTGTTCTGTTTGATTCTTAAGAAGATGTTGGCTACTAGGATGCATTATAGATCTATTTCTTGTTATAGGAATAACAAAAACCAGTTTCT